>CM020232.1:3309531-3918460 GCA_009819775.1 Phoenicopterus ruber ruber
CCCTTGAAATGCAACCTTAAAAAAAAAAGTATTTAAAAGGAAAGCATGAAACAGGACCAGCCCAGACAACATAGTTGACTGTCAAAAAGAAACGCCGAGCATCCCCCTCCTGGGCCTGACCCTGTGCCCAAAGGACTCAGCCGTCAGCACCCGTACGGGATGCTCCTGGCAGCTCTGGTGGGGCAGGATCGGCGCGAAGGGCGAGAGGCACAGGGAGCCTTGGCCAAGGCCACAGCATCAGTTCAGATCTACCTCAGGCGCTGGCCGATCGTGCCTGTGGGCTGGTAGGGATCCGGCCAAGATGCTCCATAGCGCAGCAATCCCCACCGACGTAACACCCTGCTTGGGCTCCAGAGCTCGTCCCAGCGCAGACACATCCGATCGAGAGTCTGAATTTGGAGCGTGAACTGTGGGCCAGACGCTTTCCTGGGAAACAGTTTCCCTGTGGTACTGACTGCTACAAGATAGGACCGAAAGCACCGGGCTCCAAAATCAGACGGTTCCTTCCTTTATAGGAGTAACTGGAGCACCCAGAGTTATAAAAGAGGGATGACTCGGAAGACGACCTCTTTGCAAAGGGTGCTGGATCCTCTTGCTTTGGGTCATGAATCAAAATTTTGCTCCTAGAGAAGAAGGAGGAAAATTACCTGCGGATGGAGCAGGGGAGGGAGGACGTTATTGCTGTAACCACACGGTCCTGCCTCTCCTCCCTCCGGAGCAGCTGGTGCAGGGCACAGCTGGGCCGAGCTATTGATCCGGGGAGCCCCGTGCTCTCCCGTCTGTCCACCTGGAAGGCGGGAGGGACGATCCCCCCATATTTCACAAGCCCTGAGAAAATGGAGTGGGCAGTCCAGGGACCTCCAGACTGTCACTCCCCATCTTAATTAGCACTGTCAGCTTGCCTTGCATTTTTGCTAATTAATTATGCTGCTTCGTAGCTGCGTTTCTAGTTGACACCAGAGCCTGCTGATGGGACGGGGTATTGATTTCACCAGCTCCCAGCCCATCTTTCTGTTTGTTTATTCTTGCAGTCAAGACTCGCACAACAGGAAACATTCGGCGAGTGCTCAGGAAAATAATCAACAGCGTTATCTGAGAGCCATATCAAATAGATTTGGGCCAGAAATGGACTCAGCTGCTGAAAACCTATTAGCAGCATCTCGGATTTCCCGTGTACCAGCAGGTTAGGGGGCAAGCACTTTAACATTGCCCACAGCTTGTGGCTAATTACTGTTTGTAGAGTTACCCTCTGCAGTTATGCTTGACAAAATGCCCATAAAGACAAAAATGAAATGCTTGCTGATTTTGGATGGATGCCACCTGGTCCCCTTAGCCTTTCCCCTATCCTTCCTCCCCCACCGGGCGCCAAAAAAACCTGCAAAGACAAAGCGGAGCTGGTGTGGCGCAGAGCTTTTGTGCGCAGTGCGAGCAGCAGTGCCGGGAGCAGCCGTGCTGGCGGGGGTGTCCAGTCCCGCCGCGCAGCAGAGCCGTCCGCAGCTCTGACCCCGTAATGCGCCTTTAACTCGACAGGACTATTGCACGTGGCCTTGTTTGCTCCCCGGGATAGCTGCGGCATTGCCAGTGACGCAGCACCCCCAGATCTACCTGCTGAAAGAAATTCAGAGTCGATGCAGCAGGGAACGGGTCTTTTCTAGCCCTGAATATTTTCCCCTCTTAAGGGCTACAGTGCGAGATCCTCCTCGGGCTGGTCTATACCGTCATCGAGCATGTGCCAACGTACGAAACGAGCAGCGGCGTGAGCTCGCGGGGACGGCGAGGTGCGAGCTGGGCTGGGCGGGCAGCTGGGGGCTCTTCAGCCTGGGAGGGACGTGACTGGAGGGGAATATGAGCAGTGCGTGAAGTTCAACGGCTGTTTGCTGCCTCCGCTGATAAGAAAATCTGTGGGGGACATCAAATAACTCGATGCAGTGCTGGGTGCAGAGCAAAAGAAGGGGAAAAAGCAACAGGGAAGAAGAAACAAGCTGGTGGCAGGTGTCACCTCTCTGTGTTCGTATTAATTCCCATTTCTTCTGGGACGCTGCAGGGGCGGTGAGGTTTCGGGCATGATTTTGGTGAAGGCGGCCAGACTAATTTCTGTGCATCCACCCCCGAGACCCTGCTCAGGACTGCGATGTCGGGCCCCCAGGATCACAGTCATGACTGGGCAAGTCTAAAAAGCAGAGTAATATGTCAGGAAAAGCTGGAAATGGGTGTAAAGGGGGTAGCCAGCCCCAGTATTTGGCCCCCAGCCCATCTCTGCCGCCCCAGCTAACAGGACAGGTAAGGGGTTGAGGGCCATGACCTGGGCTGGGCATCCGCTGCCGGCCTCTCCCGGGGTTGTGACCCGAAGGCGGAGAGCGACTAATGCGGAGATTTATGCCTTGTTAATAACAGAATTGAGCAATCAGTGTAATGAAATCCATGCTCTGCATTAATGAGCGGCCGAGGCAGCGGGGTCCGAGCCTTGTCTTCTCCCGGGGTGTCTGCCTGAATCCGGTCCCTCCCTCCGGAAAACGGGGCCGAGCCCAGGCAGGACCCAGTGCCCAGCCGGGTTTCGGGTTTGCTACCGGCGCAGCCCCAGGTTGGCAGCTGTGAACGGGCACACGGCAGTACCGGAACGGGGAGGGGTTCGTCCTCCGACGGGTTTGTGTCCCTCAGATGCTGAGTATTGCCTCGTGGCATGAAGAACCCCAACATTTTTTCCTCTTGAGTACAAGTTTCAGGTTTAAATCACTGCTAGGTCCAGCCTGGGTAATTTGGATTATTTCCCCGCTGTAACTTCCTGGCTTCTTTTCATCAAAGCTCAGGAATAAGAAGGCCTGAAGAGCGCGGAGGTGTGCCTGTCCCATCCCTCGCCCTCCCCACTGTGGTTTCTGGATGTATTCGGAAAGATCTTTCCATGAAAAGACATACAGGAGAAAGACACTAAAGTGACTCCAATTTTGCGTAGTCACGGGCACATGCAACAAATTTTCACTTCTGACATTGTGATTCGGACACAGCTAAAATTAGACTGTGGCTCTGCGAGTCACTCGGTTTTTACTTCAGAGGGATGATATGACTTGTGCAAAGATGTCATCCTAAAGCCCAGCTATGCAGCTCCAACATGTATCTAAAATCGGCTGTGCAGCCCCATCTCTTACTGCAATACGGCCTTACTACAACAGCATCCCCTTCCTAAGGGTGCCGGCTCCATTCCTTGTTGTCCAGAAGGACCCTGCGCTTGGAGAATGGAGTTTAAAATGTGAGAACATTTTGGAAATGTTTGGAAAAAGTTGAATTTTTTTTTTTTTTTAGAAGAGTGTCTATTATAAATTGTTGGGGCAACTACAGAACAGAATCAGCTAAACTGCTGGGTATTGCTAAGATTCTGTCATCAATTATTTACAAACATTTTCCAAAAGAAATTAAAAAAAAACCAAGTGATCGTGCTTTAACTTTTGCAGGGAAAGCAATACTGGGGAGGCAGCGGGGCCAGCACTGCTGCTCCCCGGAGCCTCGTCGGCGTCCGCCCCTGCCGTCGTGGATCGCCTGCCTGCCTGCACAGGGCACCGCGGACCCTTCGTCGACCCGCTCTTAGCCAGTTCGCTGTCACGGGGGGAAGCTGGAGGAAAACCGTGCCGGGAGATCTGTGCGCGACGCTCTGCCACGGAGCAGCGAGGAGGGAAACCCCTGGGTGCGAATTTGTCTGTCGCAGGGATTTCCCCATCGGCAGCCGGAGGTGGAGGACAGCCGTTGGGACAGCGACGGGCGCCTGCCGGCCCGCCCGTCACAGGGAGATGAAGATCTCCGAACAGGCCTGCAGAAACCTCTCTGCAAGAGATCAGCGGTTAACTCGTGCCAGGGGACCCGGCTGAGGTTAATCTGTTGCCGTTAAGGATTTATTAAGCTTCTGCGCATCCAGCGGTGCCGGGCAGCGGAGCACGCTCCGAAACCCGCACCCCCCTCGCTGCCGAAAGAGGAAACATCCCATCAGCGCTGCAGTATTTATTTCTCTTTAACCTCCCACCCCTGCTCACCGCCCCTGCGCTGCGGCGCAATTAAGCCGGGTTCCCAGGGGAGCTGGGGGAGAGGGGAGCGAGAGGGGCACTGGCAGCGGAAAGCTTCACCCCCTGTGTCATTAGTATAAATTGTGTTTGTGCAAGTTGTATTTTACGGCAGGCGTGTCAATTAGTGTGTGAAATTTAATAACCCAATTGAGCTTCCCTCGCTCAAAGCTAAATTGAAATCTGTTGCCTGTTTGGGAGAGGGAAGGGGGCTGTCACGGATGGGAGGCTGAGCGGGTGGGTAGGGGCGTTTTTCGTGTTGATTACAAAAAAGGGAAGAGTTTTGTCAGCCTTGGCCAGGTGACAAACACCAGCTTTGCTTGGAGAGAGCAGCTGATTGGATTTTTTAAATTTTTTTTTTTTTGAAGTGGTGACTTTTTTGTAAGAGTAGGCTTGGGAGGGAGAAAGGGAATATCATTTATTTGATTACATTTACTTATGTTTCTAGCGGGGGGTAAATTTCACCGCTAATGACTGCAGCGCTGAAGGAGGCTGCGGAGCAATCCCAGCTCCGAACATCTGGAGCCTGCAGCCTCGCCGCGAGGAGGAGGAGGAGGAGGAGGAGGAGGAGGAGGAGCAGCAGCAGGCAATGCACCTCACCAGCACCCCGTCCCGCAGCAAGGCGAGGGCTCTGATGGGTGCCTGCCCAAACCCCGCCAGAGCACAAGCGCCAGAGCTGGAACACGCAGGGTTTAGGCCAGTGGGACCAATACTGGGAGCACAAAGTGATCAGGCTCCGCCTGTAAGAGGGGCTCTAGAAAAATCCTGAATAGGGAGCTCAAGCAGATACGTAGGTTATCGGTTCATTTAACTTGCTCCAGGCTTTGGGATGGATGCGGTGTCAGGTGGCCCTACCCTACACGTGCTGTTTGTCTCCACCACTGCGACAGAAATATATTCAATAAAAACACGAAAATTAGTGCTTTCACCTAATGGCAAGGATCCAGGAGCTGAAGACTGGAGGCAAACAGCAAAATTATGAGACTTATGAGAGCTCATCTCAGACTTTTATCCTCACTCTGCTAATATTTGGTGTTTATTTTCAAAAATCCCCAGTCCCAGAATCACAGCGTTGATCCCCTCCCGCCACCAAGGGATGGCCCAAGAACCACAGCTCTCCATTTTCCATCCCTGGAGACTGGAAGGAGAAGATCTAAAACATGACATAAATGTAGAGTCTTAGAAACCAGGCAACAAATAACGATAATTCAGCGTGAGTTACACTGAAGGCAGTAAACCTTCCAGGTCTGTGTTTCATTACTTGCTCCCTTTGAGTCTTGGCTGCCTGGCTGGGGTTGGCCATACCCATGTGGGAACGGCAATGCCCTTCGTGCCAAATATATAATTTCCACTCGCCGCCAAATCCCATTGTTGTAAGCTGCAATTTACCCAAATACTCTGTTTTTTGAGGTGGGGTGGTGCATGCTGCCTCCTGCCTTCCAAAGACCTTGGAGGTGCCCGGAAAGCCTTTAAGGAAATGTGGTTAGGAACAGAAATCCTGAAGGACTGCTCCAACCACCAGCGCTCGAACTTGGCCTGAGTCTGCTGGAAACGGGGAATCGCGCAGCCGCGCTTACGTCGCAGCGGGGGAACGCCTGGCGCGGGCTGCAGAGCGTTCTGTCGCCTGTGTTTTAGCTCACGGGTGTTGAGCTGCGCACGCAAAGCGGAGCAGCTCTAGGAGGAGATGCGAGAGCGCGGGGGACGAAGGGCGAGAGGGGGCAGAGGGACAGACATCAGCCCTGGGTGCTGGATCGCATGCAAGAAGCTGTCTGAATCACCCACTGCTGTCCTGACCGTGGGGCTATGAGAGGTCCTAAGGTTTCTAGAGGTGCTTTGTGCATCGTTTTGCTGATACCAGTCTCTTTATCCAGCTCCGGGATAGGAAATCTACAGCCCTGGTGCCAGAGACAGCAGGTTCATTGCGTACAGCTCCCTGGTCTCCCCTGTTCCCCCCCCCCCCCATCCCATTACTCCTGCCCAACATTAGCCTGGGGGTTGCTGCACGTCTCCGCTCCCTATCCCAGAGGACCACATCTAGCTGTGAAGCAGACCCTCTCCAGTCCCATGCCCAGACTCTTTCCCTCCTCACTGGCAGATACTCTCCAGCCTGGCTCCGCTTCAAACCTCTCCTGAGCTGTTGGTCTCTCTGAAGAGACCCATTCGTTATCCAGGAGATAGATGTCTAGGGGTGCTCGGCTTTCCTGGAGGAAAGCGACACAAAGGATAGTTTTGTGGTAGCACCTTCTCACCAAGCCCTGCTGAAAATGTAGGCAGTGAGCTGGAAGCGGCAACGAAATGTTTGTGAAATTGCTTCCACGGACACTGCACATGTGGTGCTATGTTTGTAAATCGGTCATGCCATTTCCTGAAATATATGTGCAATGTTCTGGATATTTAGTGAAATAAAGATGTTATTAGCTTCAGCTTTTTAATGCTTTGGAAACCAGCGTCACCTTGGTTTGAAGGGAACTGTTAAATAAGATTGAGTTACTGTGCTGAGTGACCCACTGAGCAAAGATACCATCTAAGGAGGGAACCTGAGCCCGCCAGGATTTCCTCTGTAGTGTGTTTGCATTGTATCAGCATCTAATCTGGAGCACATATCTACGTTTCTCTGTGTCCCATTCAGACCGGGGAAAAAAAAAAAAGCAAGCTGAGTAGCTTCATTGAATGCTAAAAAAGAAGAAATTTGCTACAGGAAGGGAATTTTAAGGTTGTAATCTGCATGGTCAGGGTTGCATTTTTAAAGCATCTGAACTGTTAGAGGTCTCCCATGTCTGCCAAAAACCTTAAGAAGAAAGAGAAAATGCTACATAGCAAAGGCCTTTAGGAAAGTTTGTAGTGGGAAAAAAGATTAAACAGAAGATTTGGGATGCCAATGACCCGTATACATTTTTCAGTGAACAGGAAAATACCATGAAAGTATTCCGTCCCCTTCATGGAATCAGCCACTAGCAAAGCCCGAGGTTTCCCGAGATACCAGATCCACTCAGGGTCTTCCTGACTGCCCGGCTCCTTGTCCTCGGTTCCTTGTCTTTTGACCAACAAGGCTCGATTTTCCGAGGAAGGGGATGAAATATTCCAACAGGATACATCAGGTCTGGTGAGAATTTTGTGGGAGACGCAGAGGTGCCCACCGCCCGAGGTCACGTCCCCAGCTGGGTGCTGAAGACACGGCTATAAATAATACGAATGTGTTTTAAGACATCCAAAATCAGCTGCTACCTCGGCAGGTCTCAACTCCACGTAGGAGCCGCAATTTTCCTACTGGAGAGCCTTCAGGCCCCTGACTGAAGAAATACCATCTAGCACTGTGGGAACGGAGCAGTCTACTATGTAGAGAAATATGTTGATAAAAAATATTCCTTTCAAAAGAAACTTTATGGTTTTTTTTTCAAGAGAGGAGGAAACCTGAAAATTTTTCAGGGATGGAAAAAAAAAAAGTCTTCATTTCATAATATTTGAAAATAACTTCCAGGAGTCAAGGAAAATGGCAATAAAAATGAGAAATGTTGAAAATGGAAAGAAGCGGGGAAGGCGTCACGAGACTCGGGTCCTGGCGCGAAGGAGGGAGAGGTCGCCGCGCAGCCTTGCAAGAGATGCTGCAATTACTTGTTGGAAATGAGGGGGCTTGTTGAATTTGTAAGGTGTTTCGCTGCGAGTTCTCCAGTTTGGAGAAGCACTGAACTTCCCCTGAACCCCCGCCCTCAGGTGAAACCGTCTCCCTCCCACCCGCAAAGCACAGGCTCCCGAGAAACACCGTCGTCTTCTCCCTCTCTCCTCTCCATCCCTCTTAATATCGCTGTTCTCAAATTGCCTGATGTGCCGTTTATGACAGAAATAACCTGCCTTGGCACTGACACTTGAATTTCACTTACGGTTCGTCGCATTATTAATGACAAGATCAATATTACCAAAGCCGCAATAAGAGCTCTTACCATTCGTCCTCCTCCCGCCTCTCCCTTTCCCAGGCACCACGCTTTTTAATACTCCTTCTCTTTTCAAGGGTATTCGCCTCGGCACTGGGAGGAGGATCGCCCGCTGCTGGGGACGGTTCATTCAATCCCTGACAGCTGCCCTGACATATTTCTCCCGAGCCTTGAAACCTGAGTGATAAGGCTCAGGAGTGGAATAACCCACAGACTCCGTCTAATCACAGCGCCTGCCGTAGCCTTGCTGAACTCTCCCGCTACAATTAGGTAATCACGCTGGCAGACAAGCCTGATTCATATCGTTTTACCATCAGTAAAGTGATATCTATCACCCCTACGACAGACCCGTTATTGCCGCAAACCACTTCAGCCTACCCAGTTAAAAACCCCTTGTAAAAGCAAAAAAAAAAAAAAAAAAAGGGACATATTTTATGGCAAATTAACTTTTAACATATTCTTTCCCTCTTTATATTAAGATCCCATTCGCAGCTGACCCTTGCGATGATATCCGTGCTCCTCACCAGCTGCGAGGGTGGTACTGGGCGAGGGCTGGCACCCCCCGGGGCATCGGAAGGGGTTTAGGATAATCTGGAGAGGTGAATTGCCCTCTCTTGGTGCTCATCTCTCGTCATTGAAACTGGAGGAAGCCTAGGCTAGGTGAGATGAGCCACATGGGATGAACCCTACCCCAGGGACAAGCCTCTGCCCCAGGGAAGGCAAAGGCACCCAAACTCAGACTGATGTTCTCTCTGGCCCGTTGATACTGAACTCCTCTGGCTCTGCTCCTCCTGGGCCTGCTACACAAGTCAATGAAGACAAAAGGGAAACTTCATCGATTCAAACAAGCTTCGGATCAGGCCTACAAAGCCCCCTGGAAAGAAAGCCACGTGCCCCCAGTCCTACCCAGTGCAGCCTCTCAGCCAGCCCCAGGGAGGACGAGGGACTCATCGTGATCTCCAGCCTGCAGTAAGTTCTCATCTGCTGCCCACCCAACAGGTCCTGAACTCCCATCCTCTAATTTTGCTTTAATTGCTATTCTGGAAACGTGTCCTAGTTCTGCAGACATTCGGTCAACTGCTCGGTTTAAAGCACGCAGAGTGTTGCGGTGGACTCCATAGACCTCGGTCCCGAGCCCCGACCACGACTCCTCTTATTTCAAGGCAAACAAGGCTCCGCTTTGGCACCACATTGCAGTTATTTTTCCCCGAGGGAAATGTCTCACAAATGCAGGGCAATGGGAAACTGCATCTTTATCATCCAGGGCCATGCATATTTTTGTTAAATTGTCTTTCAGCTCTGGTCTTTTCTATTCATCCGTTTCTTCTAGACCTGTACCTTAACAAAGCCAAAACCTGCGGTAACAGAATGCAGCCAAGCCATTCCAGGAAGACACCTTCACTACAGAATATGAACTTCCCATTATAGAGGCTGCGTCTGCGCACTGATTGATCCCCAAACTGGCATTTCCATTTATTTCCCACTGGAGGACTCATTCATTACGGAAGAGTAAGACTATTAAATGCACGATAAAGCACACGCATCAATAGATGAGGCTGGTGGTTACTTTACTGTACCTATCTAAACAATAGCTGGTAAGTACATCTATTTGTGATCACACAGGGCCTTTCAGAATGAATAAGGAAGCAGCAATTATTAAGCAGCAGATTTAAAAAAAAAAAAACATCGCTTGCCAGCATTAACACCATGCACCCCCCCCCCATTTTGCTGTTGCATCCGTGACCGCGGGCAAAGGGTCGGATGCGGAGCCCGCGAGCAAGCTGCCTGCAGACCCGCTCGGAGCCCTGCGGCCCCTTTCAGACACGGGCAGTGTGCTTGTGCTTTAAATGGGAGCAAGCTCTTAGCCAGCAGCAGGGAAAGACGCCCAGAGGACACCATGCAAGCTGTTTTCACCAAGAATATGAGTATCCATCCTCTTTTTTTTTCTTTTTCTTTAGCTGATTTTTCACCCAACCAGCCTCTGGGGAGAAGCAGGGCAGCCGTGCTCTATAAAGGTGTAGCTTTCTTTTATGTACCTTTTTTTCTGCCTGGGTGAAGAAAAAACAACAAGAAAACCTGAGCAAGTCCATGGTAGGGGAAGGAACCCTAAATCGTGGTCTTTCTCACCCAATGACCCTCTGGCCTCTCTCCTCACCTTCTGCAGCCGTTTTCTCTCCACCGAGCTGCCTTGCCAGACCTCCCTCCCAGCCTTTGGCCTCCCAATCCCACCGCTTCCTACCGCTTCACCTTCTCCCCTTGGGAAGGTCACCGAGGCCGCTTACACGGGCCTTGACTCACCACTATATGCCCCATCCTGGACCCTGCTGTGCAATCTTTTCAGCCTTGCCACGAGTCTCCTGGCAGCAGATTTTGCCCTTCGTCCACACTTGCCCAAAGACACAACAGCTTGGAATAAAACCAGTGGCTGAGGTTGTGGTTGGGTGCTGGGGGGGGAGAGGTGAGGCTGGAGCAGCTGGATGGGAGCACCTCAGCCCCTGGTGCTAAAGATTGCCTACTTCCCATCCATTTTGGCGAGTTAAGGTTTGACACCAAGGAAGCTTATCCCCCATCGGATGTAAGGCTGCCGCTTCCATTTGTTCTTTTGAATCTTCTTTAAAGTTTGAGGAGATTAAACAAAAGCTTAAACACAACTCCAAATTCTGGAGATAGCTTCCTGAGATCTTCACAAAAGTCATGGAGATTTCACATGAAACCTCTCCCACTGGAATAGCCAAAAAGTTATTTTCCACATTTGATCACATTTCCTTTTGCTGCTCAGATCTAGTTTTTACCTTGCTGGACAGCCCAGTTATTAGTGCTCATCACTGGATAACAGTGGAGAACTTGGGCCAAGCTGTCATCCCCGAGGTGCTCAGAAGGTCTGCTTCAACTGGGACAGGGGAAAGATGGAGAGGGCAAAGACGGACAAGACAAGGAGAAAGGAAAAGGAAGAGGGAGGAAGAAATGGACCTTTATCAAAACCAAGAGCTACAAGCCCATACAGAGTCTGAAATGGGACATGAGAAGCAGCAGTGGCCGGAGTGGACTTTCTTTGAAACTGTTGTACAAATCAAACCAGATTGGTCCTTTTTGTGCCCATTTTCGAGGACGTTGAACAGTCCCACAACTGCTGCAACAATCCCATCAATAATTATGGCCAGAATTTATTTTCTCTCTCTTTTTTTTTTTTTTTAAAAAAAAAAAAGGGTGCTCCAAAAAAACCCCAAACCAAAAAAACCAACCAACCAACCAAAAAAAGCAGCTCAGTTCCCCTTTGTCCATGTTCTTATACCTCCAAGAAACCAATGTCAGGCTAAACAGATGTGACATAACTCAGCATATTTTCCTGAGCTCTAATTGAATTATAAGCCATTACTTTATGGCTGCGTGTTCCAGAGCCTGCATATTCCCTGCCTGGCAGAGAGTGATTTACCGGCGTAGCAGGGCACGGGGAGCTCATGGCAGGGCCGGTGGGCAGGGTTGGCTACAGACCTTCCAGGTTATGGTGGAGAAGCAACATCTCGGATGTGCAGGTTGGTGCTGCCGAGCCTCCGATTGCAGAGCTGTAGCCAAATGCCCTCACGCGCTGATTTAAGTGAAACAGAGGGGGGAACTAGTGACACGCAAATGGCCATTTCGGTCTCCATCCTAAGACAAATCAGTTATCTGTTTTTCCTCACTGTGCAGGCAGCGGCGGTTTATGAAGCAGCTGTCTGAAAGGAAATTTACTGGACAATTAAAAGTGCTGACTTTCAAGCAGCGCTCTCGAGGTGGAGTCTAAAATTATTGGGTGTGAAATGCAAATAGATTTAACAGTTTTACTGCTATTTATATGACATTCACCCATTCCCAGCTATTTTTCCTCCCCTTTTTTTGCCCTGATTTTAAACGGTCCCAACTTTCACGGGTTTTAACAATCTCAGACACATGCAGTAAAACCTGAAGCACGCTCCGAGGCTGAACAAACCCTGATCAGTGGTGTGTGCAGTGAGGGAGGGTGGCAGAAAGTAAATTCTATCCCAACCCCCTAACAAAATATTAATTTAGAAATAAACCGGTAATTACATTCAGCTTTGGGTCTGCCCCACAATCCTCTGAGGCGGTTCTTATTCAATAAGCTTTTGGCCGGTACCCAACAAACCTCCTACTTGAATAATCACAAATTGACCAAACTAGTTGCTCTCCAGCTCTGAGGAGGGCCCTCCAACCTTCCCCGAGGAGGGATGTGGGAAACCCACAGCGTGGCGGTGGGTCAGCTCCGGAGAAATCGTGTTCCCATGGGCGTTCCCGTGGAGCGCCCACGTCCCCAGACGCTCCTCTGAGGTTCAGCATGATCTATCAGAGGTCGGATGGAGTTTTTATGAGGTTTTATTCCCTGCTTGCTACTTTACATTAATGACCAAAACAGTCCATGGCTTAATTAAAGATTAACTGTTAAGATCAGTAAAGCAAGATTGTCTCAGGTTGGCCAGGCAGGGCCCTGGGAGAAGTGTGAAGGGGTGAAAAACAGTGGGAGAAGCAAAGTGAAGGAACCCCTCCGGAGCCTCCAGCACTGCAGAATTAGGAGTTTCATGCCTTTTGGCTCATCTAACTTCTTAGTTTAATCGAGGGCAAGTATCTATTATTCCTGCCTACCTCCTCTGGACCTCACTTCATAAAAGGTGACACTGAAAAGCTTGCTACAGAGAGGGATTTTCTGTGCTACTTGTAATGGATCTCTTGTACCCATAATATCTGGTGCTGCAAGATTTACCGCTGCTGGGGAGAAATATTTGCCTCTGAGACATTTTAGGCTGTTGTGTGAGGTCCATTGTAGCAAAACAACTCTAGTCTCAACCTAGTTCGGAGCCAACCCTACACATTTGTTGTTTATCTTACTGTTTCTGTGCTCGTGACCTTCATTATCTTTCGTGAAGGGGATCAACAACCTCCCCTGCCAGACTCTTCCATCCCTATCTTGTCTGTGAAATATTTGTTACTGTTTAAAAATTACCACAGCTGAAGTCACATCTCATGTGTGTGGGTGAAGTGGCTGTTGTTAGCATGTTCAGATAGGCACGTAGATCCATCCATCCACCCGTCCATCTGCCATGCCATCGCGGTGACCTCAGTTCTGCACAATTAGCTCTAATAAATAGATGTACCTGCACCGGAGTCCGTACGAAACTCGCCCATTTGCCTCCCTGTCCTATGCAGAACTGGACTCCTTTTGCTGGATTTCTTTCTCATCTCTTTCTTTGAATTCAGCCCTGGCGAGAGAGATTTGGCAAACCACCATAAATTTGATTTGTCTTGATTTAGTCTCACCAAGGGGCTCACTTGCCACCATCCCTCCTCTGCCCTAGATGTCCCTCAGCTCTGGTGAGGACATGAAATACTCTTCCAGGTAATGAAATACTCTTCCAGGTATTGCAGATACAACACACCTGAACCAAAAGCAAGATGCAAGAAATGCCCCACATCTGTCTCCGCAGCAGCTCTGTTGTGTTACTGTATAACCATGTCGCGGTGCCTGCGGTCAGTTATTCTGTGGCCCCGCACACTGTCCGAGCATCAACACCTACTTGCCAGGGTTAAGGTGGGGGTCAGTCACCCCCTCCCAGTCTGGGACTGGGGTTCAGCAGAGAGCTGAGGGACTGCTACGACCTTCAGTAGGTCTCTCTCCTCCTCCTCCAATCCCACCCCACAGTGAATCTCCCTCTGTTTGCAGCTGCAATTGTAGAGATCTGTTCAGGTTTTCCTCTATTTCTCCTTCTACAGGAATTAAATCTAATGTGGAGAAAGCGGAGCAGTGTCTTGAATGTGAATGCCTTTCCCTCCACCCTCCCGTGACAGAGCTTGTGTTCCTGTAACTCACCCACCAAGACAACCCCCCCCAAGATCCTTCGCTGCAATCCAATAAATAATAATAATAACCGTTCTACCAACTCGTATTTCTGCAAGCTGGCACTGATTTATTTTTTTGGCTCTTGCATCTGAAATAACTGAAAATATTGAATAGGATAATGAAAAATCTCACTTTTAATTCTGAAGTGAAGTTTGCCAACCTGGAAGGTCTTTAATAATGATTTTCTGATGAACACACACTCACTGGGTCTCCACTTGGCAGCTACATTTTGATTGAATCCCTCTCTATCTGTATATCATATATGCAAATGTAATTATAATCAGTTGGGGGGGGCCAACAGTACAAATTTGGGGATTCACTCAAATAGCTTTGACTTAGAAGAAATTGTTCTCCTAATACAAAGAAATAGTTCGGTGGAAACCACGCCCATGCCACGGGGATTTTGCTCCTGGTGCAGAGCGGAGCGGGAATGCTCACAAGCGCTTTTACCATACTTTTGTCTGGGGTTTCCCAGCTGGACATGCCTGTGCTTGCACCGTGTAGCTCCCAGGCAATGCGTCTGGCTCCTCCAAGAAGCATCACAACCACCACTCCGCCTCTGCAGGGACGGGGTGTAACCTGCGTGCGTTCCTGTTACACGGGAGCTCTCAGCCTTGAGGACGGTGCGCTGAAGGTCTGGTCTTTCCAGCCAGGGAGAAGGCGGCATGTCCAGGAAAATCTGGCTGGAGGCAGTGACCTCTCAAGCCAGAATTAAGGATTAAATTAAATGCTTCCTGCACGCACTGGAATACCTAGACATACCGGTATCTCCTCCCACGTGTCAGGCACCGTTGGGTGCAGGTCCCGAAACTCGGGGCTCCCCGAGGCCGGTGCAAGCCCCGCAGCCCCCAGCCCGGCTGCAGAGCTGCCAGTCTGGGGCGGCCACAGCTCTGTTTTCCAAATGTGCAGCCCCAGGAGCCAAGCGCCTGAATCCTACGCTCCATAGGTAAGCCTATACGTCTCTCATCAAGTGCTGGACATGATGCGACGGACGCTTTAAGAGTGGGTCCAGCTGCATTGGGATTTGGTGAACATTGTGTCAACGGGGACTAAGCAGAGCAGAGAGCGTTAAGAGCAACGCTCTTGTTTTCAAGTGCACTCTTAGCCCCCATTGACCCTACACAAGTAGCAGCTATTTGCCGTTACGCAGAAATGTGATAACCCCAAATCTTTTGTGGTACGACCCAAATGGGGCTGCAGTTCCCAGATCCCCAAATGAGTGGGGGGAACCTGAAGAATGGTTGAAATTACAGGATGGTCAGCATAAATAAATGCCGAGTCTGGAGTTCCTCCTGTACACCATGGTACCTCTGGATTCATTCCCCTGGGCTCTTGTGGTAGTACAAAGCCAGTGCAAATGAAGAGATGGGCTCCTGATAAATACACATATACATAAACATATGTATATAAGTATATCTATATCTGTATATTATTATTTTGCTATGAAACAGTGGTCTTTAATCCTTTGTCTGCGTTCCCTGGCCTCCCATTCAGCAAGACTAGATTGTAACATATTCCATATTGGCTTGTTGGGGGCGGGGGGGGGAAGGTCTTTATCTTTTCCTGTTTTGCATTTCCCAGGAAGAACCATTTGCAAAATAAAATCATGTTTGAACTGCATGCGATTTTCTATTAACCAGAACAAATTAATACAAACTTCAGGTCACGGTCCAAATAGTGAAAAAAAGTAAAAGAAAGGAAGAACAGAGCAGAGCTAAAGGGTTGCCTAGGGCATGCGGTTTTATTGCTGCTGAGATGTCAAGAGTATGAGTCTGTACCACGGGGTGAGGACAGACGCACTTCAGGATGGGCTCGTAGACTCAGAGGTGATCTCTAGCTGGGATTTCATGGTGAATGGCAGATAGGGCTGGACCAACGGACAGGAAATATTTTCACAAGAAATTACAAATGGAGTTTTGGGGAAGAAATTAGGGGCACGGGGTCCGGAGAGAAAGAAAATAATGCATAAGGTTGTGTTCGATCGTTCTGGATTTAATAGGGAGAAGTCCAGGCACTACGGGCTCTCCAGTCTGAGCTGGGGGCCAGCCGCACTTCAGCGCTGAAAACAGAGAAACAGGCACCCCCTGCTCGCTGACCGGTTGGTTTAGGAAGCTGAGATCAAGTTCAAGCGAGAGCTACGCGTGCTTCTCTAAGGAAAGCGACTCAAACGTGGCCAGCGCTGAGCCGACCTTTTTATCGCATGTGGCCATCGGACCAAGCAAAGTCCGACTGCCACATCTGGAACGAAACAGCTGGCCCCAAAGCGGGAGTGGAAAGGGGAGCGGGATGGGTAAAACCTCTTCCATAAGGCTATTTCATTTCAACAGTGTTAAAAGATTTTGTTTCAAATGTCATGTTGATTCATTTCATTTTGACTGCTATATTAAAGCACTAATTGTATTATATATAAATGTTGACATTCTATGAATATATTAATACATTAATATTGCGGTATAATATAACAGTCAATACAAAATGAATGGAAATGACAGTGCACATACCAGATGTGTGAGCCCTATCAAAAACGAAACTTCTCATGGCCCCAAACGTTTTCAGAGTTTCCTTCTGCCTCCTGTTTCACCTGTTCCTCCCCTATTGGATCAGCCCAAACTGTCTCGGGGAGAGCTGCAAGGAAAAAAAAGCTTGTAGGTTGGCTTCTAGCAATGGCACAGCCTGTGCGGGTTCCCACGTGTCCTCCCACATCCCAGGGCAGAAGACCTTTGGACAGAAGACCTGGCCCCTCAGGCTCATTTTAAACGCGTGGCCCTTTCTCACATCCTCCTTCTCTCACTTTCGGCTCCGGGTTCATGGGGTCCCTTCCTCCGCGCTCCCTCCAGCCCAGCCCAGCACCTTTAGCATCCACATTCATTCCTCTGCTGATGACACCGAGAGAGGAACAGGAGACACTGCAACTGCTCACACACTGGTATGAGAAACAGAAAAGTTTGAACCCGAAACAAAATTCAATGAATCTGCAAAAAGGTTTGATTTTTGACGGAGCTCCTTCTGGCAACAGCTGCTGCCTTTGCACGTGATTTATGACAGAACTTTGCTGTAGTTAAGTACCCACTAACACTCATGTTTTGCAAGCATCTAGAGCTGGTTTGAAAGAGGGTCCCCTCCATCACATGGAAAATACGGTCACATTTTTCCTTAATTTTTAAACAGAACAAAAAAGAAAAAATAATATGTTTGGGTCTGTTGGTTTTTGGAAAACAAAAACTTTTTTTTCAGTTGAATCCTTAAAATCTTTTGCCAAAACCCCAAAGCTTTTGGATTTTTGTCCAAAAAATAATACATTGGGTTTTGAGGTATTCTTTTGGCAAGAAAGCAACATTTTGAGGCGAGCAGATGCTTTCTGTAGGAAAATGTCATCTTGTCAAAAGCACAATCTTCCTTCTTAAAGGCCGTTTATGCCAGAAAGCATTTGATCAGCTCGGTTAGCATCCCTTACCCTCTTCCAGGGATAAGCGACATGGTGACTGCTTTTTAACAAGAGGAGCCTTCCAAGAATAGTTACCGAGGAATAATGAATTTCTGATCGTATCAGGGCTTGGTACATAGGATTACAAAAGGAGCCAGTCTTATGTTCCAAACCATGGGATCCACCTATAGCATGGCGTGCAATTGCTGTTAATAAAGTGACTCCATACTTAAATGCAATTCCTCTGTTGTATAAATATATATTTCCTCGGCGGGACGTTGTGGTTACTTTAAGAAGCTGGAAGACATCAGAGCATCACGTTCCAAGCTTGGCATTAAACAAGAAGCCACCAGAATTAAATCAAAGTGCTTCTTTCTGGCAGGCAAAGCAAGTGTAATGAAAATTCCAGCCTTGATCCTCTGCCAAGGGTAGGCAGCAAATTGAGTGCATGCCTACCACTCCCAAACTGAAGTCCCTCAGTCTTGCCCGGGATGCCAACTACCAGAAGTACAAAAGATGAAAACAGTCTGCCAGACACAGCAAACCGAAGCGCTCGCTTCATTAAGAGGAGCTTGTTCCTTTCTTCCAGCTCCACCCATGAGCAAATCCGTCCTGTTCGATCACGTTGGGACTAATGAAGGGAGGTTGACTGCTCATGGTGAACTTGGTATTCCAGGAAAGCTTTTGAGGTGTCTCCTCCAGCCACCAGGACCCGCCCCGGTTCCCCCCAAAAGATGCACAGTCTTTCTGACCGCAGGTACAAGGTCACCGTGGTTATAAAGGCAATATCCAGTGAGGCTGGCTGGAGAACCAAGAAGAAACATCACCAGGAGGAGAGGAGACCGAGTTTGGAGAGGAGGCAGGTTCACCAGGCCGGCTTGCTTTCTCTCAGTCTCAAAGATCCGAGTAATATCAATCATTAAGAGGAAGCGACGCTGCCTTGCTTCAATGCACAAATACCTGAATGGTGACATGAGGCACATGCACTGCCGCTGGTGCTGTGGGGCCGCCCCAGACGCTCGCTGGGCTGGCTCGGGCAGCTCCCCCTCCACCGGTGGAGGAGGGACCCGCGGTCCTACCACTCCAGACAGTAAGGAGCCCGAAATGGCCACCTGCCTCCCCAAAACAGAGACGTCACAGCAGTCACAAAAACTAAGCGGGGAATTTGTGTTTGAGAGCGATATTCAAATCACCTGCCTTTTGACGCTGGCAAGCTGAGATTTCCCATCTCACCGACGAGCCCCCTCCACCCCAGGCCTCTTCTTGTCCTCTGTCTACATGGAAAACACGCTCACACACACCTGCGTGAACGGTGCTTGTCCCACCACCCGCTCCCACGTCGGTCACCTGAGCCCCGAGCCTGGCCCAAGCCGTCTGATGGGAGAGGAGTGAAGGCAAAACCTGTAGTTAGCTGGAGAGAATCACACTGTGCCTTCACACGCCTTGTGCCTCCAGAGCGCCTCCGCTGAGGCTACAGAATTGCTCCAAATTAATAGAAATGAGGTTAAGCAGCAAGCTTTTCCTGCTGGCCTGATGTAGCTGCAGTTAAAAGCTTGGGAATATTGCTACAGTACTGGATTGGGGGGGCAAGGGGAGGGTTTTCGAAATGGCTCAGCCCTATTTTCTGAGGGACTGCAGTGAGAACAAGGTTAGGTCAACACTGAGGGCTTTTGAAGGTGCCATCCTGCACTGCACAAGAAAGTGAGGCTTTGAAAATACGGAACAAAAAAAGGGGCCTTTGAGATTTTTATTTGAAAGTTATAAGAACAGCATATCCCGATTAGTGAACAGCTCCTTTAGAAAACCCCAGCAGCTGTCTTTATCTATACATTTACTTCAAGAAACATGGCCATTTAATAATTGATGTCTATAAGTGCCTAGCTATGAAAATGCAGAATGAAATATTAAATAGAGTCGGTACCAAATGGGAGGACTTCTGAAAGGGAACGAATGAGAGCCATGTCATTCGCTATTCCCAGGGAACAGCCCCAAGGATCTAGAGCAGAAGGAATCCAGGTGGATGAATATGAAGCACTTGGTAGCAGAAGGGAAGGTGGGTCACCGATATTATTGTCGAAAGCCCTGTCCCCTCGCAAAGTGGGACACAGAGGAGACAAATCACTCCAGCAGCCGCTGCCTTGCTCCTTGTGCCAAATTTAGCCCCAATTTTGCCAAGGCACGTGCAGAGCACCTTCTGGGCCACAAATTGGTGAGGTCTGCAGCTGAATACGAGTGATGAAGAGTGCAGCTCACGGAGATGCCAGCACAGGCTGAGATGCACGTTTAACCTCCCTCCCCATCCTTTCGTAGGCTCCCGATCTGCTTCCGATAGACAGGAGGCTTTGGAGTGACCGGCGAGTAATCAGCCTTAAGTCAGAACGAGCCATTTCTATTATCACTGCTGGCAAGAGCCGAGGTCATTAATTGTCTCAAGACTAAGAAAACCTGGGTAGGATATTGATACAGATATCAGGAGTATTTAGTGTAAAACAGTTTGCAAGTAAAGTTAAACCTCCCAGGCCAGAGCTCAAACAAGTCACTATTAGAAAGCGAGCTGAAATTACTGTGGGTGACGGATAACCACGTTTCTGCTTTCGCTAGGAATTTACGTCATTGTCTGGCAGAAGCAGCAGTTTGGGGAAGACTAATTTGTTCAGGTTTTCCTGGACATTTTTCCTCAGAGATTTGGGGGGATTACCTGTGTTTCTGGTTTTCCAGGGTTCCTGATTGGAGCAGATGCGTTTCCAGCCCGGCTGATGACTAGCAATGCATGTGCAAACCCAACAAACAGTATGTTTGTGTTAGATCCAACACTTCTGGTAAGTGCTGGCCTTACCACAAGCGTATCACAGTGGTGCCGGCTGCACGTCAGCCTCCAGAAAGGCTGGACATGAGCCCCACAGCTCACATCTCTCTAGGAAACCCTCAGCAAATGGCAATCAGATGTAAGACGCTGGGTTTGACAGCTCTGTTCCCACACCTAAACTCTTCTCCGCGCCCTCACAAGGCGCTGCGTCATGGTATGCAAGTACAGCACTGTGCCTGCCCCACCGTAAGGACTTTGGTTTCCAGCTATACGTAGCTACCTCCATGGTGAGACCGTCCTGCCGTGCTCTGCCTCCAAGAATAGGCACTGCCAGCAAGTACCCCCAGGAGATGGGTGCTGCAGTGCTGTGTGTGGAGGGATAGGAGCAAGCGCAGACACACAGAGCATGAGGAGAAGCCTACAAAACAGAAGGATGCGGCTCTTGGATGGGATGCACTGCAGCCGTTTCCAGCGTGCAGCAGGAGCTGATCAAAACATGGGATTTTCAGGGAAAAGTAAAGACATCGCATGGACCACGAGCAGAAGGAGGAATCAGCTCGGGGCCCAGGGCAGCTCTCCCTCACTTGGGTTTTATAGTTTAATTCCACACGTCAAAAAGTGCTTCCTTGGAAGTAAAAAGAGACTCTGGAACCCCATTTAATAACATGGGGCCAAATTTTCAGCTGGCTGAAATCTCCAGAAGCTCAACCCAGCAAACTTACAACCAGCTCAGTTGTGTCCTGTTCAGCCTGAAAATGAGAACCTCCTCCATATGTTTGCCCTCCAACTCCTCACAACGAAGGAAAGCATGAAGACTCTGAATCATCCCCAGCCAACCGTATATTCGTTATTTTCTGTATTTATTTCCAACTCCAGGATTAAGAAAATGACTCCAATACTATGACATCCATACAATTAAATGTATCGTTTTCCCATCAACTGCCTGGCTGTGCCAAGCCGGGCAGCTCGGATCCCGTCGCCATATGGAATGCATCTCTGCCTGCACAAGACTCGAACGTGACAATTAGAAACGGGCTGGGTTTTCCCCCCACCCCCATCAGCAACAAAGCACTCTGGAAGCATTTAGTGGGGCTGAGAGGACCTCGTCGTATCAGCAGAGCAAAGGGTATTTATCAGCCCGTGCAGGTGGGACTGAACCGGAGCTTTAACTGATAGCCCTCATGGGAGGTGATGTGGAGGGACCCTTGTGGAGGCTGTTGCCCAAGTCTTCCTGTCCTAAGCAGGACCAATGGCCCAGCAAGCTCCACAGTAGCTCCTAGGACCCTGCTTAGGGATCTCTCCTACCCTCAGTATCTCCCCTCCAGCCACATCCTGGCAGAAAATGTTACACAGAAGGATCCAAAATTTGAGCAATTATGGAGTAGTCAGTCCCCGTGGCCATTTGGCTGGGGCTTTCCTAGACTCCTGCCAGAGAAGAGCTGAATCCTGATTCTTTTAAAGCCAGATGAGAGCTCCAGTTCAAAGCTAATAAACAATTCCCCAAAAGCCATTTGAAAGTACCAGCCTTTGCTCCCCAACCCCTTCGCTAAAACAGAAGGTGTTCTCCAGTAAAACGGCACCATGAAGGTTTAGCTGCAAAGCAAGTGCTTGGCACTGTGCAAAGAGCACAAAGAGACTATTCCTTTCCCCGAGTTACTGCAGGTCCTGCTCCTCTCATGCCCATCTTCCAGCAGATGGTCTCTGGAGAAAAGAGGACCCTGCTCTGCAGGGCTGACGATGCTGCCAAGGCTGAGCAACGGCGGTTGCTTCACAGACATGGACATGACACAGGAATTAACCTGAGCTGCTCTGCACTTGCTGAACCAGATCTGACCTTCTCTTTTGCAACCTCCTGAGATGACCTTGATCTTATTCATGTTCCCACTGCTCCTGAGGTTGGGTTACACCCTTGGTTCTGGACTCTGTTTTAAGTCTCCCATGAATAACAGTGTCAAATCTTCACACAGCTATCTCAGGAATGTGGCCAGGCTGATCTCCATGCTTACTCAAGGTGACATTGATTCATTCTCCCTCTCACTGACCAGATTACATTATGAGAATGTGCTTCATAACATCCTCGCTCATCCACCACCACCACCCTGCTCCCATCCCGACCTCCACTGTTGTCAGCCCCCCACTCTGGGATTTAGGATTTTCTCATCAACAGAACATGCGATCAGAGGCGCTTAGGGTTTGGGAACAGGCTGAGAGATTACATTTAGAGAAGCATCAGAGGTCAGGTTTTGAACTGAGGTCCTGTCCCTACACTCCAGTCATTTCACGCTCACACACAATGCAGAGACCAGGCGTACCTCCAGGGAAGGCAAGAGTTGGGCACGGGAGGACCATCCCCAGATTCAGACCCTCAGATCCATGCAAATGGGAAGAATTGCATCTTAAGTGATTTGCAAGAAGCTGCTTTCATATCCAAACCCCTCGTATGGGGCTGCAGCCTACTGCCTGCGCACAGCCTGGACCCACACCACCTCCCCGAGCATCTGTGCTCAAGGCAACACTGAAAAAGAGACATTTCTTCTTAACCGCAGAGGTGATCTATTTATAATCTGTCCTGAAAGGTGTTTAGGCAAAGGACGAGGGTTTGTGAAACACAGAATCAGAATCACAGAATATCTCGAGTTGGAAGGGATCCATCAGGATCATCCAGTCCAACTCCCCGCTCCTCGCAGGACAACACATCCAAGTCTTTGTTTTTTCCAGGCTTCTGGGAAGAGCTTAAATAAAGATTCAGCTTTGGAAAAAGAAAAAAAGCAAAGAAGAAAAAGACAGATAGACATCTGGAGCGCTGAACAAGGCCCTCTCCTCAGGCTGACCTAGTTACAGTGTTTGGGGAGAGCGCTGCAATCCTGTTCTACAGGAGGAACAAACAGCCGAGGGCTGAATTCAGCCTCGGAGTCAACAAACACAGCTCTCACCACGTGAGCTCTGCACGTTTCCACCAGGTCTCCGTCTGATCACGATCATCAAGAGCTGCAAACGTCCCATCCAGCACGGAAGCGGCAGCTTGGAGCAAGCGCTCCTGCCCACGCGACGCCAGGAGAGCTCAGAGAGAGCATCCCCGCGGCTGATGTATGTGCCCATGGCTGAAGGAGGGCAGCTCTCCCCAGCCCGGCCCCGTGGCTCCTTGTGCGGTTCCTGCACACAAAAACCAAGGAGGACAAACACGCAGGCAGAGCCTCTGCCAAGGGAGACAGCAGCCGTACCTGCTCCCTGCTCCATCGGTGGCCCCGAGACACGAGTCTTGTGGCAGTGACGTCCCACACCGCAGCCCATGCTCAAGTCAGAGGTGCTGGGGCAGAGCCGTGCCCTGCTCCCTCCTGCGTGCCCAGCTTTTGCTGTGGGTGTCCCTCACCGCGGGGCCAAGGAGCCTTTGCGTGGAGCTCACAGCGGCGCACGGGTGGAAGGGAGGGCGAGACCGGCCACGCAAAGCTCCTGCCGTTGCACCATCGCTTGCTGGGGCAAGGGCTGCCAGGCTCTGCAAAGCCAGCAGAGTGTTGATCTGACCCTTCGGTGCAGTAAGGTTCATGCGTGGAGATATTTCTCAGGGTTTTTTGCCTAGGCACTGAGTGGAGGAAGCAGATCAGGTAAAGTCTGTGTCTGCGGATGCGAGGGCATGAATCTGAGATCTGAGCTCACGCCAAAGGCCACCTTCTTACAGCCTGGGGAGGGGAACGTAAAGTAGGAGGACACAAACGCTACCTCGTTATGTGGCACTGGACAGGGAAATCAGCCGCCTTCAACCTGGCTCCGAGAAGCAATCCTAGCTCTCAACACAACTCCTTTTAGCCTGGAGCAGGGAAAACACCAAAAAAACTTGGAAATTAACTGAAACTCTAATTCACTGCTTGTATTGTCCCAAATGCTGACAGAAGGGTCCACCTTCAAGGGAAATAATTGCTGAAATGTCGGCACGTTTCCTGCAAATCAAACCTATTTTTCAAGTTTAAAAAATAGGAACTAAAAGGGGTGACCACAGGACTGTCTGTGCAGGTTGAAGTCCACCCACGGGCTGCCCTGGGAGAGCAGGGGCAAAGTGCAGGTTTGATTAGACATGGCCAAACAAAACTGCTGGGATTTTTTGGTACTCGACTTTCTCTCTTTCAGCTTGCTACTAATAAGCTTTTACCAAAACCAATTTCAATTTAAAATCACGCTATTTACAGTAAAATATGTCAGCCCGACTGTTTCCTGAGATCTGGCTTTTGTTCACTTAAGATCACACCTTGCTTCTAAAAGGCAATGTTTCATAAAGCAAGTTGCTCAAGGTATTTTGGCACGAAGCCTTCCAGTTGCGAACAGGAGGGTAACACAGGCAACACGGAGGCGAGATAAACAAAAAGGCTGTTTTGGAAACATGGGTTTAAATCAGCGTTTTGGCCATCGCGCTGGTTCGGAGATGAGTTGCGCAGTTCTTACCCAACGCGGAACAGACCAGGGAAAATTCTCTCTGATAAACAGGGCTCAGAGGCATGAATTTCTGAAGCGAAAAAATAAAGAGAAGAAGTCAGGGCGAAGCTGCTGGACTCTCAGGAAGGGGTCAAAGAGGAGAAAGCTGGTTAGGCGCAGACAAAACAAGCCCCAACATCTCTATCAGCGAGGCCTTGGAGAGATGCCGTGTACTGTAAACGCCACCTCCCAGGTCAGTGCCCTTCAATTCATGGCCAGGGCAATTTGTACTGTTCATTTTGCTGCGAGGGATGTGCACTCTGGCCTGACAAGAGACCCCCTGTTTGCTGTAACAGCCTCCCCGTCCTGATAAGAGCTGCCCTTGGGACAGTCCCATCAGCCTCCTAAACAACCAGACCCCTGCTAGTCCTCAGCAGCACCCCAGTAAGCAATTTATTTCCTATTAGGTCTTAAGACAGTTCACAATACGCCAGTAGACCTCAGCACATAGACATCGTGCCAGACCAAAGCCACATTTCTGTTAATATCTTTGCTCCCTCCTCCCCCCCCCCCCAAATCTGCTCAATTTTCCTTCATTATGACCACAGAAAAGCCTGGCCTAATAAAACCAAAGGCTGAGGAGCAAAGCAGGACCTCTCTTCAGATCTGAACACTGAAATATCCCATGCCTCTTCAGGGATCTTGGCACTTTCCAAACCTCATCTAGATCTGGTGCTGTTTGGGGCGCTCTCTGCAGAAAGTCCCCAGAATATTGCAATTTTAAGCACAGAAAGCAAAAAAAAAAACCACACCCAACCAAAAAGCCCAGTTCTTCATTGCCCCAAAACAAAACCAGATTCTTTCTTTTAACAAAACCTCATCACTGTAGATGAAAAACGTGAGTTTGGGAAGAAAATGTGTGGCCTGCTGATAAGATTTGTTTGTTGTGGGGTTTTTTTTTTAATTAAAACAAACCAACAAGGGTGGATTGAAACTTTCCAGCCTTCCCTGCATTTTCCTTGGCGGCTCAGCTTAAGATTGCATCCGCACAGCTTGGCCCCCTCAGTTTGGACAGCCACAGGCAGCTGGCTAAACGCAACTTAGAGCTGTGCCCAAGCCCCTCTTCCCCCAACGTCCCCGTCCCGTGTTCGTGGGGCTGTGGAGAGCCGGCGGTACCCTCTGGACCTTAAACATTCCTGCTGATGCTGCCTTGAGAGAGGCCCTGAGCTGGGCGAGCTCACGCGTTGGTCACCCCCACCACCGCCGGCAGCACCCAGCCGCAGGCTCCCTTCTCCCTCCCGCGCGCCCGGCGCTGGGCCCAGGCAGCCGCTGGCTCCGCCAACCAGCCGATGTCCGCGGTCGCGAGCTGGGCCGAGCCCATTTGGCCATTTGCTTCCAAGAGGACCCCTGAAGACAGACCCCCCAACGGCAGCACAGAGCTGATGCTGGGGGCTGCGATGAGGCTGGTCTGCACCCACCACGGGGTCTAAGGTACGGGTGCTCGCGTCCATCGCGAGCCCAACCACGTGAAGACACGAACAAGACAAGGGAGTAGCAGGTGTCTGACATGCCCAAGACTTTCTGCTGATGTCCAACCCCTTCTACTGCCTGCGAGCGTGGTGTCCACCCCCCAAACCCACCTGGGAACCCACGGCAGCCCCAGGGTGCTGAGAGAAACCCGCCACCCACGAGGCAGCTGTACCAGGGGTAAAGCCACGTTTTTCTTTGAGGGTCCCTGGGAAAGGAAGGTCCTTTTTTGTTGGTGATGAACAGGCAGTTTGTCCTTGCTCAGCACAGAACGTGCCTCCTGCTGCCCCGCGTCACGTGTGCGAGCGGAGGTGGCACAGCCTGCCCGCAGCCCGATAGAGCCACGCCGTGCAGCCCAAACAAAGATAACTCCGGGGGCACCGGGTCACAAAAAGCTGGGTTTTGCCTTTCAGGGTGAGCCCCAGGAACAGAAGAGCCAGACTCATTTCAGGCCAGGGGGGAACTTGTAAAAAGAGCCTTTCTCCGTGCCCACTGGGATGCTAAAAGCTTACAGCGACTTTCCCAAAACAGAAAGCAGCAGTGAGTGAAGGCGCACAGAGCTGCCTGTTCCAGGCGGCAGAGCACACACTGGTAGGAAGTGAATCAGCGGCGATCAAAGGGAAAGGGCAAGCCGCGAACGATGCAAAAGCCATCCCGCTGTTCCTCCCCGGCAGCCAGAACAGGTTGCGCCAGGAGTCGGGTGGGAACTTTCTACTGGAGCTGTTTTTTTTTCTGGTAGAAAATAACATTTCTACAAAACTAAATGATGTCATGGGAAACGGTCTGTTTTTTTCCCAACCAAATTGAATTTTTTGTATGGTAAATCAAAATGAAATATTTCCTTTTGGACTAGTTTAAGCCAAAAAGGAATGTTTCATTTTATTGGAATTACCTGAAACGTTCTATTTTAAAATGGGGCTCTAAAAAAAATCCAGCTCTGTTTCCCTGTTAGCGTATTACCTAATGGAAAGTTCCTTCTCCCACACACTCCTCTTTTCCACCTAGGCCTGATCCCCCTGAAAAACCGCTTCTCCCACCAAATCCCCCTCCCACCAGCACCAGTGCCGTGCCCCTGGGGAGCTGTTTCGCCCCACTGGACCCCCAGCACAGCAGATTTCTGAGCAAACATCTCCACAACTCATCACAGCAAAGCAGAAAACGGGACCCACGCTTGCGGTACCTTCCATCCCCCCAAGCTGTCTTTTCCGCTATATCTAATGCTCCTTTAAAAAGTCTTTTGGCCCCATTAATAACCTAAACAGATACCAGGGGTCTAATTAGCAGGCTAATTGGAGAGCACAGTTAGCGTTTACTCGGGCAAGAATCGCGGTGACTATTTCGTTAGCGGGAACGAGCAAAGAAACGCTCCTTTGCACCAAAGGCCTTGTTTCAGCGCTGATTTATTTTAGAGGCGAGGTCTCAGCAGCACAGATACAGCCTCGGCATAAAGCAGTATTTGACCGTAATAAGAAATAGCCAGGCTGAGAACACCGAACCCCTCGGCTTCCCCAACAAGGATTTTATACGTGCATACATTAAGTTCACCATCCCACATGCTATTTAAAGCGACTTTCCAAACAGCTTTCCAATTTGCAGGACATTGGGAGGGGGGGTTAATTTTATAAGAGTTTCCAGAAGTTTCAATTATGTCATGTATGTGTCACACAAATGTATAGCGCAGGAAATAGCTGAATTTCAACACCTAAAATTAAAAATTTTCCAGGGTAGAATTCCCCTTAGCAGCCTGAAGGAAAACATCCTCTCGTTTCACTCCTAGGGGTTAGCATTAGGTGAGAAATCCTACCAGAGACCGCGAGGTCCTTGCAGCGTGGATCTCCTACGGCGCTGAGGGCTCCCCTCACCATTACAAACTTACGCCCGCACGCGCACCCCATCTCTGCAAGTAAATAATTCCAACGAAACACCAGTTGCTCTGCCTGGGACTTTGAAATTATCACTATTCTGCAAAAGTGTTTGGGGCTTTACTAATACCTAGGTCTGCTCAAAAATTGGAATTTCCATTTCACTGCCTGTTTTGGTCGGTTCCGCCTCAAATCGCAGCCATCCAGGTAGCGATGCCTCCTGCTTCGTGCCCTCTCTGAGCCAGGGGTCCCGTCCCGGCCGCTCCCGCAGCAGCTGAGCCACGGCACGTCCTTGGGGACACATCCCAGGTCAGGGGGTGGCTCTCAGGCAGTGAACAGGAATTACTCTTGAACTGAAGTTTTTCCATTCCATTTGAGAAACGAAATGTTTCACTAAGCCCTGAGTGAAAGACACTGGTATGTTTTTCCTGATGGGAATTTGTTTTTTAATCAAAGATCTGATTTTGTGGGAAGCATGGTTTTTTTTTTCTGCTGAAACCCCTTCAGCAGCAAAATCCTTGGCAAGCTTCGCTGCTGGCTATTATATCAAGGTCACATTTGACTGATTTTAAAAGATGCCACAGCCTTGGGAATGCCACATGGCATTCACAGCACC
The DNA here is from genome assembly GCA_009819775.1 of Phoenicopterus ruber ruber. NCBI lineage: Eukaryota > Metazoa > Chordata > Aves > Phoenicopteriformes > Phoenicopteridae > Phoenicopterus > Phoenicopterus ruber. Next base: position 3,338,033 of record CM020232.1, read on the forward strand.
ACGCGCGCTCCAGCGCTGCGGAAAGGCTGACAAGCGCGTGTGAGCCTGGTGCGAAAATCCGTCGCTTTATTAAATGTAAGTGCTCTGCCAGACCATGTTCGCTCCTGCTCAGATACGTACAACTGGCAGCGGACACGCTCGGGGGCTTAAAGGATAATAGACAGGAGTAGCACAACACATCTTCATTGTGCAGTTGAGCATATGCCAGCAAAAATATATATATATTTTACAAACAAAAGGCGTGGGGTTTGCACAAAAAGAGTCTCGGTGTTGCAGACAGCCCGGGTGGTCGCAGGTTCACAGCTCCCCTGGCTCACGTTTGGCTCTGGAGCTGGGCAGTGCCAGCCTTCACCGGGATGCAGAAACACCCGCGCGGTTCGAAGCCCCTTCCGCTGCCCGTCTGCATCCCCTGTCGTGGGGTTCAGGCCGTGCCAGCGCGCGGTTCCAGGTACGATCTCTGCTCGCTCCTCTCATTTACAGACACAGCCAAGATGGCCCCGCACGCAGCGTTCTGACCTCCCTGCCTCTACTCCCTGGCCTGGGGAAGCTGGGAACTGCCCGGCTGCAAATACCGTTACGCCTGGTGACATTTTCCAGCCCTTTCTAAATAAATCCCATCTTTTTTCTTTTTTCCGAAGTAATTCCTCGCTGCCCTAGGAGGCATTTCCCTCTCCCACATCAGGAGATGGGACAAGTTTTCTTTTGCAAAGCAGGAGTCCTTTCCAGCACATCCCAGCTTGGCGAGAGAGCCCCGCGTTTTGCCCGAGCTCTCGGGGGGGTGACAGTCCTTGGTGGCTTCGGTCCCTCTTCTCACACAACCCATTTGTTCCTTAGTGCCTGGTGGGGCGGCAGATTTTCAGTGTCTGTTCTGGATGGTATTAACTGGGCAGGACATCACGAAAAGAGACAGATGCTTTGGTTTAAAAGAAAAGAAAAAAAAAATCAGTGCCTAAAGAAGGGATTTGGCTTTGCCCCGTAACATTCCCCGTCCGTGCAGAGGGGACCACTCCAGGCCTCTGGGCCAAAGGATCAAAACAGACCAAAAAGGAATATAACCTAAGAAACCACTACCTGCTAAATTCTCTATAAAAGAGAATGTGTTGGAGCCTTCCTCCCAGCTGCAAAGCTCAACTCCTTTATCTTTGAGTGCATCGACTCCCCTGCTCAAGCCTGCAGTCGCTTCACGTGCAATTTAGCCGTGCTGTTCCTTCCGACGCTGAGCCCCAAGAGCAATTAAAGACTAACCGGGGTTGACAGACGTTAGTACCGTGCAACCCAGCCGTGGAAACAGCAACGTGGGCAGATGCAGGGGTGCAGAGGAGAGAGCTCTGCATCTGCGGACTTCAGAGAGCCGATGAGCTGCAGGAGGGGCTGGAGCAGGGCTCTGCTTCAAGGCTGTACCTGTGCACTGATGGAAACTCAGACCTGCTGATCCTCCTCGGAAGAGAGCCAGCCCCTAACTCCCCAGGCCGGGAAACCCACCCACGTGGGGACCAGCTCAGCCCGCCCTTGAGCTCCGGCCCTGCGAGCGGGGGGGCTCAGCCGAAAAAGCCACGCAGCTCTGTGCCGGCCACGCGGGCTGGGGGCCGTTCCGCGGGCAGCGCGGGCTCGGCTGGTTCGTCACCCACCCAGACGCGCCGCTGCCACGGCTCACGCCCGGCACCAGGCACTGCTCCCTCCGCCAAAGCCAAGCCAGCAAAGTCAAGGGCTTCGTCTCATATCAGATAGTAGGTTTTAAAAATGCCCAATCTCTGTAGCTAATGAACAGTCTCCAAATTCCTTTTTGCATCACTTGGAGTTTGAGATTAATCTGAATGCATAGTTTATACCGTGGCTTCTAGCAAGAGCAAACTTGATCGGTGTAACCATTACCTTTCCTTTCCTACCCCTGAGGCTTTCACGTGCCAGGAGTCAGGTTTGGAGCAAATCCCCGGTGCAAAGGCGGCCCCGAGTTTATCTGTAACTCCTGCAACTGGCTCCATGTCGGTCTCTAGTTTTTACTGATTTCCTGCGTATATTAAATATGCAGCAGCTCTTGGGATTGTGTAAATATGGCCTGAGAAGCAGAACTGTGCAACAGCAATAACATTTGGCACAAACACATTTGTCATCCACTTCTCAGGCATTGAATGGCTTTGCGATGCTGTTTGTTTCCACGTAGCCCTTCGCTTCCCCCCAACACGTTCGTTATTTGGAGCTGGGGGAAGGTGACCTGGGAGGCAGCAATTCTGCACCAGCTGGAAGGGCACGGAGCTGGCAGGGGAGGCTCGCGCAGCCGCCTGGGCAGCAAAACCCTCCGGGGAGCAAGTCCTTCAAAGGGCTTGGAGAAGCGCCCTGGTGCTCGCGAGCCAGCCCTCGTGGGATTCCTGTCTTGGGTTTACACCAGCTCTAATTTACTCTGGGCTGGAGGTTGCACTGGGCCACCAAGTTACCACCAAGTGGGGGTTGCCAGACCCCAGCAGAGAGCAGGGACTTGGAGAGGTGCCAGGAGGCTCGCAAAGAGGCTTTTGGAAACGCCAAAGCTGTTGAGGTCTCAGCTGCCTTCCTTGGGCAGACGCTTCTGGAAATCACCCTTAATGTTTAATTAGCGCATGAGCTACATGCGGGCCCTTGGCAAGCAGGAGACTTTCCTCTGGCGACTCATGAGATCCCCAGGTAAAACCTCAGCCAGCACAAAAAGTCACTCTCCTTAGTCAACACAATTACACGCCGTCTGTATTTAGGACTGTAGCATTCAAGGTGTCAACTCTGACCACGCGAAGAGAGAGGAAACCAGGAGCATCGGGGCAGCGCGGTGCCTCTGGGCTCTGCACACCTCCAGCACCGCAGCTCCGGGATGGAATTGTAAAACAGACCCAGGCTGGGCTCAGATCAGACCCAAACCTCCCCCATTTGGTTAAAGGGGGGGTTAATAATGGTTTGGTTAAACGTCCCAGCAGGACACCTGCTGTCCCAGCCGGACCGTGACCGGCCCTGAAGGCGCAGGCACGAACCACCATCGCATCGGAGCAACATTGCAACTCCCAGCACCCAGGTTACATTGCAAACCAGCTGTTCGTAAATGGAAAAGTGCGAAACGAAGCCACCAGAACTGCTGCCTCCTCCCCCAGCAGCAAACCTCCGTTGCTGGCAGATGAGAGGGGCCAGCGGTTCCCTCGGGCGTGGTGGCTGGGGCGATCCCCGCGCAGCCGAGGGTGGGGGGCACACGCACGGTTATTCTCCGTAATAAGATGCCTGTCAACATATAAACCAATTAGGTGCCGCTTTTGTGTTTATAATAAGGCTGGGCAAAATGCTTTCTGTGAGCAAGTGCGTTCAAGTGAAAAATAGCTTCTGAAAGAATCTGACAGTTTGCACATGAGGTTTCAGTTTGCTCAGGGTTTGTGTTGGTTTTTTTTTTTTTAATTCAAGTAATGAAAATTCTCACATTGTTTCAAACCAAGAAACTGTGTCTCGGTTTTCAACAATCCTTCCTTCACACACACACTCAGTTGCTTTTAGCTTTTCTTCCCTTTCCTTTTTTTATTTGGTCACAGGAGAAAGACGGGGGGGAAAGGGAAGAAAAGGAAAAAAACATGTTTGAGAGGAACACACTGGAAACAATGATTTTCTGCATTTTAATCAAATGAACTTATTTCAAGCCAATGTTTGTGTGTGTTTCCATGTACTGGGTCCACGTTTTGGGGTGGGAAGCGTTTAACATTCTAGTTTCACTTTTCAAATTACCAGTTAACCACTGGCATCCCAGACGAGCCTTTACTTTAAAGATAAACCCTGGATTCTGGCTGAAATCAGGGATGAAGAAACGTGGGCACCCTCGTACTTTGCCTGTGAATACAGATGCCCCCAAAATTATTTTGCTCCCGGGTGGAAAAGCTGAAGAACAGCAAATTAGTCCCATAAATCATATAAATTCTCAGAGAACAACATGAACAACTCCCATTTAGTCTAAATAGAGGCATCAACCAAGTTTTGCATTTGGGGTTCAAGCACAGGGTGCTGTAGTGAGGCGGTGTGATTTACACTGATAAAACCCCAAAGATGCTCCCCGAAACAAGGACGCAGCAGGCCTGGCTCAGCTCCCCTCTCCAGGTACAGCAAGGTCCCGGAGAGCGACTTCAGCCTCGTTACAGCTGTGCAGCTGCACAGGCTAATGCTTATTTGTTGGAGATAATGTGAGAATTACAAATATTGAGAGCCATTATCATCTCCCTCTAGTGGTTACTCAGCCCTCCGGAGCGTAGACGTGGGATCTGCGCCGCAAAAAGGCAGCGGTGCTTTGGGAGAAGAATTGCGGATAGAAAGGAGGAGCCTCAGAGGGAGCTGAGTTTGCAACAAGACGCTCACGCAGAGCCCTGTTTGCACAGCTCGGAGATTAAATACTCGCAGCATTTCCATTTGGCTGGCTAAGCACCGAATCTCCCCTCCTCCCTGAGATGCCGCAGGTGGCCCTAACCCACCACGCAGCGTCTCAAAATAACCGCAGAGCCGGTTCGCTGGGAGCAGAGTGTATCGGAGCCGCCTGCGCTGCGTTACGAAGGGGTCAGCAGCGCTGCTCGTGCTGTGCCGCAGCGTCGGCGCTGCCCTGGACCGTCCCAGCCGGGCCGGATACCTGGGGCTGTTTGTGCAACGCAGGACCGGCAGGGAAGGGAGGCAGGCACGGGCGGAAAGATCACCCTGAGAAAAATTTGTGCATTTTACCAGGCGGTCAGGGACCACAGGAGAGCTATTTTACAATCAAAGGCAAAATCAAACACCCTGGCACCTGCGATCGCCTTTCAGTAGATTCATAAGTTGTGGAGACACGTGTGCTATGGAAAGCTGTTTTGGTTTAGAGATGGACCAGCTCAAGGAGGGAACGGGCAGCACTGCCTTGCACCGGGATCCGGCCCCCCGTGTTCCCTGCAGGCTGCAGAGCGACGCCGGGCACCCGGCAGCCTCTGCGTGTTTTGCTCGCAGGCCCACCTGTCACAGCTGAAGGGGCTTTGTTCCACCTTCCAGAAAGAAAAACCGGGGGGAGGGAGACGTGAAACCTACCCAAATACTTAAAGGAAAGGAAAACCCTCCCGTCACAAGAACTAGCAACCCTCGCAACATGTGCAAAAGCAATTTCCAGAAACAAGTGGAATCCAGTTCCCCTTTTATACAGCGGCAGGGAGGAGATACAATAGCGGCAGTGCAGGAAAGCAAGAGCAGACAGAGGACTTGGGACTCACGCTTGATGTTTGGAGCCAGCTACGCCTTGGGCTGGAAGGAACCCGTAGCCCCGCGGCTTGTTTTGCACGGCAGCCCAGGCTCCTGCAGCCTTCACCTCCCGTAGCAGGAGGCTCTGTGCACGGAAAGGAGCCTGGCAAGCAGCATCTGGGCTGCGGATTTGGGGTGTCCCTCTACACAGGACCAGCAAAGCGCTATCAGACACAGCAACTCTTCCTTAGGCTCATCTCAGCAAGATTTTTCATTTTTACAAGAAGAAAGAGCAAGCGGAAGGAGAGGGGCCAAGGGGCTGAGAGCAATACGTACCTATGTATGTGAACGGATTTCAATTAAAAACAAACGAACAAAAGGGATCAGCAAAGGTCTGTACAGCATGAATGATCGGGGGAGCTCCCAAGGGCTGCTGTGAAATCCAAAGTGGGGTATTCTGAAATGGACGCAGACCTTGGCGGGAAGTGGGGGAGCAGACAGTAATGGTTTAATAGACTGTGGAATGGCTATTAAAAAAAAAAAAAAAAGGGAAGGGGAAAAAAGAAAAAGCAGATGGCAGCCCCTTCGCAGGAGCCATAAAATTTCATGGTGTATTTTCTATCCATGGCTTCACTGTAATTCAAGCCTTGGGGGCCAACTTTCGCTGGCAGTGGTTACTGAGGGGCCTTGGAGGGCAGCACTAACAAAGGGTGGACACTTCTTGGCCCCGCTGACCAAATGCTCCCTCTTGGGCTGGAATGGGAAATAAAAAGCAAATCATTTCAGAGAAACACCTAGGAGACTTCCCAAAGGCAGCCTCCAAGCAGCAGGTCAGAGGCCCAGAAAGAAAATCAGGAAAACCCAAAAAGGTCCTAGGAAATGGGAATGGAAAAGGAGTCTCTTTGCATCTGCAGACAGAAAATAAAGCTCAAAGAAAGTCTACTGTCCCTCATCCCGCGTGAAAAGAACATTTTAATTTCCAAAGCCGTGTCCTGCCTGGGCCCCTGGGCTCTTGGGAAGGACACACAGTCAGGCCAGGACTGTATTTGTCTTACAAGAAAACCTCTTAAACCTCCACCCTTTGCTGGTGACCCTGCTTAAACACGGCCCCGTGATCCAGGTACCTGTCTCTAAGTTTGATCTAAACGAGGTCCAACTCAAGACCACATCTAGATTTGGCTTTGGCTTATTACCATTTAAGATTTGAACCAAGATCCCAGGTATGAATGCAAATAAAACAGCCCATAAAGGTTAACATGTACGTTTTTGGGGTCCACGTCCAGTTATTAGCAGCATCCTGCACTCCAGTAGCAGAGTGTGGGCCAATTCTGGTGGTGTTTCAAGTCTGCAGTTTGTCTGTCACCAGGGTCCACCCTCGGCGCCGTTGGGTTTTTGTTTGACACCACGTAACAGAGCCCTGTGCAAACGGAGCGCCCAGCAGACGTCAGTTCGGTTAATGTGGCCCCGCATCGCTCACTCGGCATCTCCCGCAGGGACAGGAGAGCATCACCCAACCCCGAAACGCAACACACCCTCCGCTATCTCATCCTCTCCTTCTGCCCAGCGCGCGGTCATTGCGATGGGGATGTAACACAAGAGAGTAAGTGTTAATCTGTCCGTGATATATAAAGAAAACAGAGCAATTGCTATACTGGAAGAAAAAAGAGGAATTATTTTAATTTGATCTATCTTGCAAATATATTTTGACACCGTAGTTCAAAGATTAAGCACTCCACACCCATTAGAGATAAAAAGCAATAATTAGAAATTAATTTAATGAAACCCCAATTTTTCTTCTACCTGTTTCCCACTGGAACCGTTGCTGTGTGGAGCATAAGGAGACAAAGGAAGGAAAAAAAAAAAGCCTTAGAAAGCTGTGTGCTTCAGTTCCATTTCTTCTAATTATGCCGAGATTTGTCTCTAATAGCTTTGCAAAACCATTTGTTTCCAAATGATATCCAAACAACTTGGAAGACGAGAAAGAGTTTCTCAAATATTCATGAAGTTTAAAAAAAAAAAAAAAAGCTTCAATTTAAAACCTCACCCCTGCGAACAGTGCTCAGTGAGAAGCAATTCCAGGAACTTCACAGACACTTGGGCTCTTCGGTGAAATAGGTATATGCGGGGTTTAATTCTTTCTTTTCCTGACTAGTGCAACGATTGTGGTTAATGACACTCAGAGTCGGGGGCTGCAGCGCTGCACAAGCTTGGGGTAACAAAAAGGGGTTGAGATCTTAGAGCTCGAGATCCCGGGAGCTGCATCAGCCGGCACAGGCATAGGCGCCTCCTAAGCACAGAGATAACTCCTGGCAGAACCCGAGCCTGCTAAAGACAGACCTAAAGAGTCAGCGTGTTACAGGTATTACACAGGAAGGTGTATTACGGCACAGGGAACGTGCGAAGGATGCCCAGGGTAGCCAGAAACGGCCCGGAGTGCGTGTTTCCACTTGAATACCAAGTTGAACACCACTTTCTCCCGGGAAGCAGCCGGCCGAGGTACACCTCGGGGCAGCAGGCATGCCCCCCTGCCCCCGGCGCCGCGGCTGCCCGCCACCGACACGCCACCGCGCTGCGAGACCTTCCCCGCGGCGGCCGAGTTTTCCCAGTGCTCCTCACACCTTTTGTCGGGCAGGGAATAAAAATAAGGGAAACCTGGTGATTTTGGTGATAACCTAGTTGGGAGGGGGGAGAGAGACCGCGAGACCTCTGCCTGCACGAGGAATTAAAGCGGCGGGAGAAGCGGTGAGTAAAGGAAACTCGTGCTCTCTGTTAGGAATCCAACTTCTCAAAGCGCTCAGAGCCCGAAATTCCCACAAATAGTGGGCACCAGCAAAAAAAATGGCTTTTCTTGTCATTTTGCTGGTGGCACAGGATGAAATGACCCGTTTTCTCAGTGAGGCACAGAGCAGGAGGAAGGGGAAGAAGCAAAAGGGGGGATTCTCCTCCCTGTGCACCACTGAGATCCCTTTATTGCTCAAGAACCAAAACCCAGAGGTGCCATTGCTCAGCAAATTACTTATGTCAGCAATTTCTTTAGAAAGATCTCCCAGATGCACACCATTCGCAGGGCACCAGAGGTCTATTTTTGCCATTCCTGAGCTATCGGGGTTCGGAAGCAAGGGACAAGCGGGATTCCCACTGCCGGGAGCCGGCACCACCACGCCTGGCCGTGGTTTCCGAGTAGTTCCTGCCTGTGTGTACAAGCCAGCGGCACCGCTTCCCACTAACGAGCAATTCCTCAGGAAGGTTAAAGAAAAGTCAAGGTTTTCATTAAGGGCTCGGGCCACTTAATTGGTCTATTCTGACAAATGCAATAATATTTGCGGAAAGGCCGGGCAGATAAAGGAAAAAGTAAACAAGGTCAGCAGCGTCTGTGGGAAACGAACCCATGGACGTGCGGCTGGAAAACCGCTACTGCCGCCGCCAGAAAGGGGATGTTTCGCCCCATCCCACTTGCTGTAGTTTGCACTTGGGGGTACGTCGCTGCTTGCTGTTATTCGGCAATTTGCCTTAGGGTGAGCAGGCTTGTGCTGAATCGATGCAGGGCTTGCAGGCCCCCGCGGGCACAGCCTGGCTGGGCGTTACTGGCCCACGCGTCCCAAAGGGTGCCCGGGCGCTCCTCGGCCGGGCAAGATGGGGACAATCCCTGCAGCCCTGTTTGGATGGGCGGGAGTGGAAATTAGCTAAGAGAATATGTGTTTCCTTTAAACTTGGATTTGATAAAAATAAATAAAAATAAAATAAAATCATAAAAAGCATTGGAAGTATCTCCAGGAAAAGAAAGAACGCAAAGTTCCGCAGTTTTGTGCCCCTGCGGCCACCCTGTTTCCTACTTCACCTTCTTTAAGAAAGGAAATTTTCCACCAAAAAGCGGAAAAAAGTGTGGCTATTATTAGAAATTGTCAGTAAAACCTGAGGAAGCAGAAAAGCTGACGATAGACCTGACGGCATGATCCTGTCCCCATCTTCAGCGATCTTTGCCCTGTCGCCACCAGCACTTCAGGGCTACCTCAGCCCTTTCTGGGAGACCCCTCCCTGATAACCCCCGAAAGCGCCCTGCAGGCCACGGGCCGCTGACACGGGGTACTCGGGAAGATGAAACGCGAAATGTTCAAACCAGACCAAAGGAAGCATTTCTAATGTGAGTAATTATCCTGCGGCGCTTCCTGCCATGCGATACAAGAGAAGCAAATAATGCAGAATAATTCCTCAAAGACTCGGTTGCCGAGTTGAATAACAGCATCAGCTGCAGTTTCACAGCCTAGGCCGAGTATTAGGAAGGCTCCTGGTCCTTGTGCTTCAGACTAATCCCCTGCCGGGATCAGAAAAGCAAACAATGTCTTGGCATCAGTGACACAACTTCAGGTAATAAGGAGGGCTCAAGCGTTGCTTCGGGAGGCTGGCTGGTGAAGGAGATAAAGCATTAGTTTTGCTCGCGTCTTTTCCCAGGGACCAGTTTAGTTTGCCCACACGGCTTTCCCTGCAGCGTAGAGGAAGCCTCTCTAATGGGGATGCCTCGCCTTTGCTTGAAGCCAACTGCTTGAAAAATATAAAGCACCTTGAAAGCGTAAGGAGCTTGCATTTTCCTGAGCAAGCCAACGCCTCGGGCTGCAGGGAGAGTCCAATTCACACTTGTCATCTGCCAGCACCTCCCGGGCACGTTCAGGTGGCTTCACGCCACCGCTTTTCGGGTGCTGAACTCCTCCGTCCCAGCCCGCCGCCAGAGCCCGTTCTCCAAGGGCCAGCCGTCCCCGTGCGCAGGCGCGACGCGCCGGCACGCTCTGCCCCGCGCTCCGAGGAGCCGCAGCTTTCGCTCTCGTTTGGCGCGGACGCTCCTCCCCGGAGCAGGTGCCGGCACCGCGGGTTCGCGGTATCATTAAGAAGCAGCTATTTCGTGTCCTTACATAGTAACCTCGATGGTGCTACATGAGTAAACTATGAAGTTACACATTAGGTCGTAACATTTCAGGACCTATTAGGAACAAAAGTGCCTTTGTGAACATGCGGGTTACTGAATAACCTCCTCCATCCCCATAAAAAGCAGTGAGCGGGATCGAGCTTTTTTCTTCTTTTTAAACAAGATCTGGTTTATATGCGAGTCAGGATCTTGAGGGTCCTTTTTGCGTCTCCACGGCTCGCTTGCCTTGCTCTCAGCCATCAGCCATCCTCAGAGCAGAGGTTCAGTAGGACTGAGCTCTAAAACAGCTTTTGGGTCCCAAGACAAAGGGGTTTGAGATCTTGCTGTGTTGGGCAGGAGCAACAGTACCCCTGAAACACCCAAGCCCACCCATCTTTGGGTGCGTTACACCTGCTCCATGCTGCGCTGGGAGGCTCATGGGAAAACAAGTCAGGGGTTTTTTGAGGAAAAAAAAAAAGCAGAGCCACCGTATGGGGAGAGAGAGGGAGGGAGGGAAGAAGCAAGTACAACCCATGTGCACGTGTAGTTACGCTGCAGCTCATCTGCTGGCATGAGATATCCTAGTTAACAACCTCGAGGTCAAAACCTGACCTTCTTCCAGCCCACGGCGGTTGGACGGATTCAATGACACGGGTGATACTGGGGCACCGTGCAGTTGTTGACTGGGCCAGCAGCAAGGTGGGAGGGTGTACATAACCTCTTAGCCCTTTCCTGCCCTCCGCCAGCCACCGAGTCCATCATCCTTTTATCACGGGAACATTTCTCAATCACCTGCGAACCCCCTGGAGAGGAGCCAAACCTGCTGCAAGTACCAGGCTCCGGGCTCTGCCCAGCAGGCCTCCGCCGAGCACATCTGAACGCTCGAAGGCTGCGCGTTTTCCTGCTGCTTTCCCATCTGCCGTCTCCTCTGGGCTGCCTCCTCCCCGGCGTTCTCCATCTCTGCAATAGCTGTATGTTTTTATGGATAAGCCGTAACGGAGACGCTGGTGTGCCGCGGGCGCCGGAGCCCTCGCCCCGTTGTTGACTGCTGCTCCAGTTGCACGTTCTCTGTAGCACTTTCTCATGCAGACCCAGCCTGCGCCTTAAAACTGAGCGCGATGGGGAGCCCTGGAACCGGCGGGAGCTACCTGAGCTCCAGCTATGTCTCCCTAAACAGTTGGTCGGGGATGCTGAAATGACCCAGAGCTCCCTACTCTTGTACTGAACTGAACTGTTATCACTTTCTACCAACAAGCCGCTCTTTCACACGGGGCCAGCTGGGTCCTCTCCCTTCTGCCGAGCTCTCCCGCTTTCCTCCTGGAAATCTCTCCTGCACAGAGCCCTGGGAACTCAAAAGCAACAGCTCTGTGCTTTTTGACCCTCGTTTCCTCTTCTGAGCCGAAGAGAGCGATTCTCTCACAACCAGACTTCCCAGACCTTGCACTCGAAGGAACATGAATGTTTCTGTAACGCTAATTATATTACTCGCCTTCAAACCGACTGGCATTTCCCACCGTCTGCAGCGGGGACTGCACTGGGTATCGCCAGGCTGTGAGACCCAGAGGCGCTTCTGCCATCAAAGTCTCGCCCCAAATCGCAGCAGAGGCGGGAGCAAAGTCAGCCCAAGAGCTCACGCATCATGATTCCCAAACCAGCACCCTAACCGCTGGGTAACGCGCTTAAAAGCACATCCATAAATAAACCCGGGCCTTATAGAAACCCAATTAGAATACACTGGCAAGCTATTCAAGGAGGCTGGCAGACGCGTACTTGACTTCAGGTGTCAGCCACAGGCGAGCGTTGCGGGTTTCGCATTACAGGGAACGCATTGTGACTTTGAGTTATATTGCACTTAGCCTGTAAGGGAAACAATAACAGCTTGGGCTATGGAGATAACACCCCAGATCAGCTCCCTACAATAAATTAGTGAAACATTCCACTCCCCAGCGCTGCAGTCTCACACCTCTAAATATCAACACAAACTCCAAGGGTTTGATGGAAAAAATGGTGTTAAGTCTCATGGCGTTTGAGGAATTTCCCAATATGCACTAAATTAACTTTCTGGCTGCACTAAACAGAGTGGTAGAAAACAGCCCCATCTGAGACAGATGCAAGGCGAGAGATCCAAGCAGCTGTTTTGCACATGAAATCAGATTGAGATTAACACTTACCCTTGGAGTTCTTGCTCTGGGGGTAAAATATAGCTTCAGGGACCCCTCTGTTTAAAAATACCTTGACTTTCTTCAGTGGACTAGGATGAATTGGGAATTTGAGATCTCCAGGCCGTGAAAAGTCAAAGAATAAAAATCTCCCTCCAAAAGCAAAACCATTGACTTACAGTCATCCCTTTTGTTTCCTCTAGCTTGGCATTTTAAGGATTTAGCCCAAATCGTGAAAGTCTAGTTCATCAGACTCAGCCGGACAAAACCACCCATGGCTGCGCGTCCCTGCTGCGAGAGGACGCAGGCGGGCACAAAGCACGACTCGGGACAGGAGGGAGGTTTTGTACAAGGGAGCGATGTCTCTTAGTGGGGTAAACAGGTGGAAGAAAACAGGAAGGTTTTCATGGATACAACCTAGTGAAGACTTGTGCACCAGAGAGATCAACTGCTTTTTCTTCCCCATTTGTTGGTATTTGCATAAATTCAAAATCCTGGAGGAGAGAAGCGCAGTCCAGGGGCTGAGCAGCCCAGATAAAATTGATCGGGATCCCCTGATGCTGGCTTCTTTTACCCCTTCCCTGGCTAAACGCGGGCCCGAGCAGGCAGCCGGCGCATCCCCCGCGGCCCAGCAGCACGTCCCAGAGGATTCAGCGCATTTAGGCCACTCGGCAGATAACACGAGTTTGTTTTCGGAAAGGCAAAGCAATCTGTCCATAAGGATTTCTCACGCTTCGTGTGCCAGCCCTGGCCAGGGAAATACAACATTAACTACATCAAAAGAAATTGTTGAATGAATAAATTATAAAAGCATTCAGGGTACCTATCCGGGGTATTATTTTACACACTGGTGCCGAGTAGGTTAAAGGAGCATGTTTTGCCGTTATTGCATTCCCGGCTGTTTGCAAGGACGCGGCATCGCTGTGAAAGTGAGCCTATGGACACGAGCTCCCTGCCGGCACGGCAGGACCAGGCGCAGATTTTGCTAATGTCACCTCGCCTCTAAGCGTTACCCTTCGGAGAAAGGCAGCACAAACGCTGATCTTACGCAGCGTGAGAGGAAGAAGAGCCCTCCAGCCAAAGCTAAACGCGAGTCCATCCAAACAAGTCCTCAAATTGCAATTGCACAGCCCCGCGCCGCCTGCTAAGCCCCGTCCTCCTCCTCTCTGCAGCCACGCAGCACGGTACTAACATCTTGCTTAGCCAGCATCCATCGCCCAGAGACACGCAGCTCTCTACATAGACAAAGCTGCTCGAGCGCTTACGTACCATTTCGCACTGAAGGATTTCAAAAAGCTTTGCAAATATTATACAATTAAGCCTCGCAACACTTGTGTGGATGGGCTGAGTATTATTCTTCACGGTTTCTCAGCCACGGAAAGAGAGGCAGAGAGTCATTAAGCGATTTATCTAATATCACACAGAATTCCTACAAGAGAATTAGGATTATCACCCAGATCTCTGGATTACCAGCCTTTTTATATGCAATTTATTCCTGATCAAAACCACACAGTCCACTTCAGGGCTTTGCTCATGGGAAGACTTCTAACCACAGAGTTCATACAGTTTCACTTTTTCTAATGGGGAAGAAAGAAAAAAAGAAAAAAGAAAGAAAAAAGGAGCTAACTACCATTTCAAGCAGCAAGCATACCCCAAGTTCACACCTTTGCGCTAAGAACAGGCATCGAGGGACTTTCAAATCAGAGTTTCCTAAACAGCGCAGGGAGGAGCACCCAAAAGTTTTGGTGCTAATCCCAGAATTACCTCCTTTGCAGACGCCCAAGCTCCGCTCACGGAGCAGCAGGGTGAAAGCCCGACGCCATAAAAGTTACGGGATTGCTGCCATTGCCATTGGTGGGGCCAGGGTCTCACTCGAGGTGGTTACTGGGTGAATGCTGTTGCCTTTGGCATGACAGACCTCCCTGGGTCACTGTAAATTATTACAAAATGGTATTAATTTTGGCCTTTTACCCAAAGAAATAAAAGCCTACTCAGGACTAAAGCCTACCCACACGTAGACAGGCTACAAGCTTCAACCAGGGGAGAAAAAAAGGCAGCTCGGAGCCAGGGGGGAAAACGAGGATCTGCTGCTGCCTCGCATCAAATTCAGACTTCTCATCACAAAAGATTTTAATCTGGCCCCTGCTGTCCGACCGCAGCCCCTGTTAGGCCTATCTCCCCAGGCAAGGCAGTAAATTACGTGTCGCCGCATCTGGCCGCTCCGGTCCCCTGTCCATATGTTAACCCTCAGCGCTGGTTAACAGGGCTTGGTGAACCCAAGCTCTTGCCCTGGACGTCCCCCAGCTCCCCTCAGCCAGCTCTGTGGGCGATTTCAAGGTATATCATCCCAGCTACCTCCCAGAGGTGTTATTTGCCATCTGGAGCTGGGCAAGCATTTCAAATGGACGCCCTATCCATCAAAAAGCACACTTTTCTGCAAACTCAAATTGTTTAAATTTGAAATATATCTTGGTTGGAAAAAGAAAATTCCATAAAATAAAAATATCGGTGTTTTCGAAGCAAAATACTTCAGTTTTCCTTTGAAACAGTGTCCTTATTTTTGAAGTGAGAACAAGCTTCATTTATAGAAAGAATTTGAAAGAATTAAAAACTTAAAGCCAACAGAATATTTTCTGACTGACTCAGGACCAGATGGTCAAATGGGAAAACAAAAAACCCAAATCAAACCCATCGCCTTTCATTTCCCTCTTTCCATGCCCCAAAATTTCAGATCGATCCGATCCAGCTTCAGCAAGTCCCACTAAAACCCAAACCCAGGGAGATCGGGGGCACGGCCAGCGGCACAAGGCTGCGCAAACGTCCCGTTTCCATCAGAAAGCCACAGGAACGGGGTCCCCCGGCCCCCCTCGCCGGCGGAGCTGCGGAGCAGAGGTGGCAGGCGCCAGGGGACTCAGCTGCGATCCCCTAAAACCCCCTTTCTTCCTCCATGGTGCCCCACGGCTACGACGTGGAGAGAGTCAACTGCTCCCATTTCCTTCTCCCTGGCTCTACGTCGTCCAAACCACGTTTGGCCCTGACTTTTGGAGGAGCCCAGGATTTTACTCGGAGCTAATTTACTCCTGCTGCAACGAACACAACCCCTGTACAAACGGGTGATATTTATTCTAAAAGCCTTTCTGGCCCATTAGCCCTGATGTTGACCATCCTCCCTGCTTTTCCACCTCCAAACCCAAGCTTGGTAAGGACCTGCAGATGTGCGAACAGCTGGGCTTCCCCGGAAGCCGCTGTGGATCCCGCAAAAGCCCAGCCCATGGAACCAGCGCCCGGGGCCGACCTTTCCTAGCGCTCAGCAGATCACTGCAGAAAGGGTGTTCAAGGACGGGGAATGCAAGTGTATTGCAGCTACAGCTTGAGAATTTTTTTTAATTTTTTTTTTTTTTTTTTTAATGTGTCTACAAAATGAAATCATTTTGACTCCAGGCTGTTTACAGCTGTCCCATCTGAAACGGATTTTGCCACCTCGGTGTCAGAAGGCTGGGTCTGCAAAAAGAGACATAACAAAAATCCCTAATGATTTTTATCGTTTGTAAATTGAGCCATAGTGTCTTCGGTTGTGTGACATCAATTTAATTCTCTTACTGCCATGCTTAGGCAGAAACACTCCCTACCTAGCTAGTGATCATAGGAAAAAGGGTAATAAGCATATAACAAGGATCCCCAGAAACAAATAATGCTGGGCTTCTGAAGGGATTGTGTTTCGGAGTATTTGCATTTCAATGGGACGGAAAGCATCATTTCTCAACCGTGCCTTGCCAAACTCTCTGGAACACCCTTTTCTTTCTCTTTGATTAATCATTTCATGCTTAGAGTCTTTTAAAATACTGCTACTTCTAGCAAGGAGATGAATGCGCATCTCTTCAGATAAATGATGAACCTTAAGGCTCTGCTCTGTTTTGCTCTTTTCCTCTTCTAGCTGCTTCAACTCCTAAATCAGCAAATACGCAGATTTTCTGGCTGCGTAAGAGCAGCTAGTGAATTTGAAAGACTAAACCAATGCCACAGGTTCCCCTGCCTCAACTGGGGCTGAGAAATTACAAAAGCCAATCTAATAAAAAGGTGAATTTTTCCAAGCGTGCAGCGTGATTAAAAATCCGCCAATTAAAGTTCTGATTCAATATAAAACCTGAACGTTTCCAAATGTATAAAACACTTGACACCAGCGTGACATCTGCCCTTTCCCTGCAGCTCTCCACATGGAAAAGAGATCTACCTGCCGGCTCTGTAGCAGAGGAGCTTGGACTGAGCTGACCTGGATTTGCCAGCAAAGCCGTTGCCCCTAGGACAGGGCCTAAACGCAGAGCTGTTCTGCTTCTCCGCAACGCCCGAAGCTGCTTTATGCGCTACCGGCTCAAACGGTCTGGCCCTGGATGGTCACCTGTCCCCGACGCTGGCAGCAGGAGCTGCTCTTTAGAGAGAGCACAGGAGCTTGGCCACTTTCTGCAGTTCCCTCCCTTTGTACCCGTCAACCATCCACAGCTGCCGAATGTGGGATACGAGTCACATCCCTGCCCAGTCGTTTTAGTGCCCATTTGCTAAGCTGCTGTGCATGAATTTTTAAAATTCCCCTTTGAACCTGCTGACTCACCACCTTCACCATTTTGCAAACCTCTCCCACGCTGCATCTCAGCTTTCTCACCTCCAAACCGAAGAGTCATGGCCACAGAAAGCAGCTTTTCCATCCCCGTTTTAGTGCAATACTTTCTCCAGCTATACCATGGTCTTCACAGGATTAATTTTACTTAATTACAGGACTAGATATAATGAGTGAGCCAGGTCAAAGTGCAATTTGGGCAAGGTTGCTGCCCAGGGGACCAAGCACCCCGAGAGCTGTGCTGGCACACCCTCAGTGCAGAGGGCAAGGAGCTCAAGGAGACCAGCTCAGGTCTCAAACGCGGTCGAGTTTCCTTAAGGCAACACCGCTCCCGCATGCGAAGGAGCCCCTTTTCTCAGCACCACGAAGCCATCCAGACACAGGATGATCCTCCAGCTACCGTGTTCTTTCCAAACCCAGAGCCCTGCTCATCCATCCCAGCCCTGTGCTGCGTTGCACGAGGCGGACGTGCCCGCCGTGAATGCCGGAGCATCCATGGAAAGGAAAGGAAAGGGGCAGTGACACAAAAAACAGGCAGCTTTAAAGCTGACTGACATTTTTTTGAACCTCAAGGGAAGTAGAAACTTGGTTCAAATTTCATTTTAAGTGATCACTCCCCATTCCTAGGGCTCACATACATCAATGTCACAGGCAGCAGGTAATATATTATATATGTATTCCATGAGCGACTACACACTCAAGAAGTACGAAATACTTTGTGTTCCACTTACTTATATACAAAACTACTAATCAGCAAAAGGGTAGGTTTCACAGAAAAAAAAAAATCGAAAGCTTTAATAAATGTCAAGTGCAAAACTAGTCTTGAAAACAAAGAAAAGAAAAAAATCAGCTTAAGAGAAAGGCAATAAATAGACCAAACTGCAGACCAAAGCGAATGTTTTGGCCTGGGCGAAGGGGGAGGACCCCAGCCTGTATTTCTGGGGAACTGAGCCCTCCATTCCTGCTATGTGCTGTTTTACTGACCCCCGCTCTTTGTGAAAAAGGCTATTCTCACACTCCCATTAACCAGATTAACCCACGAGTCTGCACAAATATTCATTTGTAAAGCCCACAGGAACTGCTGACGCTTTCCAAGAAACCCACCGGGATTTCAGGTTCCCATGGCTTTGGGCAGCAGCACGCGGGCAGTGCCACCCCTGCTGCGAGTTACCGGGGAGCTGCGCGGAGGAAACGTTTCTGTAGGAAGAAGAGGTCTTTTAACAGAAACACCGTGAAGCAAACCGCTACTGCCTCCCGTTTCCTCCTCCAGCAGCCTCCCTGCAGGTTTTCACCACACTGGGTAGGCGAGATGAGGAGCACGTGCATCACTTTCGCACGTAATACCTCTCTGACATCGTCCAGGATCCTCCTGCTCTTCCATTAAGGGGATTCTAGGTCTGTCCTGGCTGAGCAGAATTTCCTGGAGCCCTTGCACCTCCAAGCATAAGGTGCATTTCTTTGACTTTTCTTAGTACAATTGAAGATAGCAATTGTGTCAAAGTCTCACACTTGGAGGGGAATGAGACAACACACGTGGCAGATGTTAGTCCTGTTCCCTAGAGGCTGCCCAGAAGGTGCTCAGCCACAGGTATGGTTTGGCACCGAGAACTTCCCCGGGATGGGACCTTGCTGCCTGGAGGATGAGGAGAAAAAGACATGAATGTATTTCTCCACCCTGGCGCTCTTCTGTAGCTCATCCCATGGGAACATACTTATCTCTGTCCTCCTCAGAGAAGGGAACAGGAGAAACAGGTCCACCTTGATGCTTTTTTGTCTTGGACATCCAAAGACTTGGTACACCAAAGGCAGCACGCATCTCCTTTGTTTTTAATGAGACCATTGACTCAGCTCCCAAAAGATATGTAAGAATTTTGTTTTATTTTTAAAATGCATAGCTCCAGCCAGAACTGTTTCTCCCTTCACTTTTGCTGCTTTGATCTTGGCTGAAATGCATTACAAAAATAACACCTAATGGAGAGCACTGAGTAAAGCTCAACTCAAGGGAAAGCTGTACCTCTTTACAAGTGTACGTTGACCGTCCCCTTCCAAAGACGTCGGATTACTTGTGCGAGGATCGATGCTGGAAGCCACGATCCTCACCTGCACGCTAGCTGTCGGCTGCAAGGATGTTGGATAGCGGGAGCTGAAACTCTGAATAAAGCAGACCTCGCCTTGCAGAGCGTGCAAGGCTTACGGCTAAAGAACGGCTGTAATACCTTGTAATCACAACTGCATTGCAGCCCGGTATTATTTTCATAATAAGCCTGTTTTATAGTATTTTACATCCAGGTAAGCTCTAAAGGGGTATTTCTCACAGGATAGCTATATCCCACTCTCAGGGAAACCTCTTCTGTTTAACATCCACGCTGCGGGTTAATAAATGCCATAGTGTCATTTCCTCCGCTTGCTGGTTTTAACAAATATCAAAGGGCAACAACATCGTAGCAGAAACCAAGTGTAGAAAAGGGAAACAGCAGGCACCAATAATCTCAGAGAGGTTTTACATCCTTCATCCAAATTCTTCTAGGTTTACCTCATATTCATGTTTATTCTGAAGAAAAGCTCCGATTTATTATCGCTATTCAATCCCATGTTGTACTGAATACCAGCAAGTTCTGATGGAAACGACCAGATCTAGATGCCTCCCCCTTTTCCAGAGTTGTACAATAAATGGAGCAGAAAAGTGAGTTTGGTTCAAAGTTTGTTGGAGAGATTCACAGGTCCCCCGGCATTTCTTTTTAAAAAGCAAAACAAATTAAAAAAAACCCTACCAACACCACCAACAAAACCCACTTAAACTACTCCTTCAGTAGTATTAAAAAAAGAGACTGAAATTCTTTATTAACCATAATCCTCAGGTCACCATGAGATCTATATTGGGAACACTTGAACCATCCTTCCTCCCCTGTCCTGGACTTCAGTCAAAACAGTAGTATTATTATTAAAAAAAAATTACATACCAGGCTTTAAGGAGCCATTGTGTCCGAGCCAACGCACTGTGTTCACCAGGAATAATAATTGTATCAAACAAGCGTGCAGTGCGACCGGGTGTTTTGGAGTGAAAAGGGCAGAGATGTTACCAAAACTGTACTTTTGCCTGAAGTATTTTAGGATGAATGTATTTGGGTGACAAATCATTGCCTAAAACCAGACCGGTGCTCCACGCTGCCGTAGATGGTAGGAGTGAGCAGACATGGTATCAGCCCACGCCTCTCGCCATAGAGCCCACACATCCATGCACCCACCACAAAGGCCTCCATCCTTTTGTAGGGGGATTCTGCATTTCTGGAAGCATTGCTACACGAGAAAGACTCTTTTATTCACCGTTTGGAAGCAAAAATCCAAACAGGCAATTTGCATCACTCAGCTGCACAACCTGCTCCCACGGCAAAGCCCCAGACTGGAGCCACGCCTGCCATGGACCAAAGCCCACGTACCCACCAGCTTCAGCTGAACGTTTTAACTAGAATTTCAGCTAGGAGACGGGCAGTGGTTGAACGGTAGCTAATCAGTCAGCAGAGACGGGAAAGAGATAAGGCCCCACAGTGATAAATTGGCCCTGAAGGAAGAGGAAAAGCAAGGACATCCCATGAGATTGCTCCACCCATGCACTTTCTTGATCGTCCACCCCAGCTATGGGAAAGCGGCACCAAGACAAATGGATGCAACGTGATCTTCCGCAAGGAATACTTTTCTGCCAATTTTCCATCTTGTATCTGTTGGCACGGGCTGCAGATGGGCTGCCGTTCAGAGGAGAGGCCAGTGATGGATGCTGCCCTGACCTAACAGCAGCGAGGCCTCCAGGCCTTGACCCATGCAGGTTCCAATTAGCCAAAATTAGTCAGCTGTGGCCAGGGTTTGTCTTCCTTAACACCTAACTGTGTGAAAGCAACAGTCCCTTTCTCCAAGTTGCCCACTCAACCCTTTGTGGCCTTACCTCCTTCCCCAGGGAGCCTCCTTCAGTTTTGTTTCCCCCCTTCATGAGCCATGCCAATCATTAAAGAGTCTTAGCAGCCCCATTATCATCCTGGGCAATTCTTAACTCATTAGGCTTTAAAGTTGTTGGACTGCAGAAAAAAAACTCCAAACCAAGCAAATGCTTAAGCACGATAAAAGGATGTTAATATTTTACCCCACCGACAATGGCCGAATCTGTAGGACAATTATTATGGATATTTCCATGGGTTTAGTGTTACTTTTTCCTGACGTGAGGTCCTCTGTGCGGCAACTAATTAAAAAAGGAGGAGTTGAATCTGCAGCCAATCTCAGGAGCTGATTTGAATTCTCCCACTGTGAACTTTCAACATGGAAGCACGCCTGTTTGCACCGACGGGATCCAATATCCTGCCTTCGCAACGGACTCTTTACATTTTGGCAGGCTACATGCCCGTGATTGTGCCAGACTGCAGCATTAATAATTCACCACCTGAGCTGATCTTTCGGCACAAAACACAAGTAAAGAAGACATTAAGTGCTGCTTGGATTCCCTTCCTCTGCCATTCTCCTATTGTGTCTTCAGATTGCGCTTAATCTAATGGGAATTTGGTATTAAATTAACACAAAGAGTCACGTCTTAGGAGGTCAAAACCACATCTACTGCTGAAGAGAGAAAGTAGGCTTTCCTGCTGAGTGTACCTTTAAAATCAACGTTTTTATTTTTGTTTGAATCTCTGCATCAGAAAGAGATGAAATGTATTTAGATTAGGATGCAGGAGACTACAGCAGATATTTTAGATTCCTAAGGAATAGCATATTAATACTTTGCCCCTGCTTGCCCGAAAAGGCCAATTACCTGTGGAGATGAGACGACGTTCCCCTTCTCGAGGGGAACACCACCATTTTCTACCAAGATTTGCAAGCTTTTCCTCTGCATTGCAACAGAACGAAAAACCTCTTTAAGAGACAAAACTGCATCAAAACATTTTTATATGGTTGAAAATAGTCTGGGACGTTTCACAGGCAGCACCACGCAGCTGCACTGGCACAACCAAGGAGTCGCGGACCAGGTCCTCCCGAAAGCTTTCTGCCATGGCAAAGCTGCTGCTACCTGAGCCCTCAACACCCCGAGTGACTTCAAAGCTTTGGCAAGCTACAGCCTTATTATGTCCCAGGTCTTCCCCTTCTCAGGGGTTGGGGTTTATTTTAAGTAAAAAAAAAAAAAACCACCACCCCCCAAAAAATCACACCCAAATCCGGAAAGTCTAGGAAGATAACCTCAATTTTGACAAAACAGTTTCTTTCGGAGTGTTTTGTAGAACATGCAGTTTTTCCACATAGCCCTGTGTGCTCTCTATTTGATGCTTTAATTGTCGTGCCCCAAAAAGCTATTACAAGGAAGGGAAAATACTTTGCTTTCTGTTCCAAAATAGACGGTGTTGCTATTTTGCACTCACCCACTGTTCTGGTACTGTTATCACATTAACACTTAGAGATCCCAAATAAGGTCAACGCCTTTGTCTGTCAGCCTTTGTACAGTCGAGAGACAGTCCTTGCCCCAAAGACCTTAAAATATAAATAGATAAGACAGACAAAGGGAGAAAGAAAGGGAACATTTCTATCGTTGTCAGAGATAGGAAATGGGAAGATAAAATGGTTTGCTGGAGGTCAGTGACACAGAGCTGGGGAAAGAACACTCTCAAGTCTCTGTCAAGCATCTTTAACCATGAAGCTGTCCAAAAAACCTCTATATTTCCTCCAGCGTTTCATTCAGGTCCCTGCAGAGATGCCCAGAAAAGGGAGCTGTAAGGAATCATTGCAGACTTTCAGAGATGCTCCGTTTTCAAGAGGAACTTCTGAAAGGGGATCTGGTGGAAACAACAGAAGTTTGACCAAAACCAAGTCCAAAAGCAGAGACCAAAAGTCCCAAGTCTGGACTTGACTGCTAAGAACACAAATCTCGGAGCAGGCAGGGCCGGCCCAGCCCCAGAGCTGCTCCTCAGTGTCTGTGTCAGCAGAGAAAAACGGGATGCTATGGTCAAGAATTCACCCTGCAAGCAATAAGGGCAAGAAGAATCAGGTAGCAACTGGAGGCGGGAGGGGAGGATGTAGCAGCCTAAACTGATCTGCCTTCAGCGTGTTAATGGCACGGAGAAGATGCCTAGTTTAGCTCCGCATGCCCCATCAAGACTGATATATTAAAAAGACAGCAGGACCTGTCTTGGGCAGAATCAAAAGAACCGAAGGACTAAGTTCACCACTACCCTTTTCACTTCTATAGAAAATCAAGGGCGGGGGGGTGGGGGTGAACCAGACCTTATGGCATAAGCCGTTTTGCAGAAGAATTTGCACTTCAGCCCCATTTAGTGGCCGGTGTATGCCCTGTCACCCGAGATTTCCCATCCTTTATTCATTTTTCTCCTTGTGTCATGAAGGATGTCAGAGGAAGCGCTCTCCCTTACAAGCTTTATGTCCCGGGGTATCTGGTGGCAGCTGGCTCTGTGATTAACTGTGCGCTGTGTGGTGGCTCTTATCCCCGGCCACGACATGCCAAGCAGGTAATGTTAGAAGTCTTATGTTGAAGCAGAGTTTAAGAGTCTGTTTAGTTAACCCAGGTTAAGTTCTGCGGTTTCTCTCCGCTTTCTCTGCCTTCCCCCAAGCATAACTGGTCACAGGAATTTGCAGGTTTTTGGTTTTTTTGAAGCCTTTGTCTTCACAGAGCTGCTGGCGTTAGACAGACCACAGCAGGGGCATCTACTGCATCGTATAAGTAAACTAAACAGTAGTGCCAAAAAACTAAGTTGCATCTGTACCACCAGCACCTTTCAGTGTGGGATTGGTGCTCAGCCTTGTTGCAAGACTATCTGCTCTGTCCCAGGTAAAGAGGCTCCATTTTGGGGTTAGAGTGCAAGTGAGTGTCCTCGTCCACAGAGTCCCAAGAAGAGCAGGTCCTGGCTCAGCTCTGGATCACTCCCTGGCCCCTAACAAGCGGTGCTGGGATTTGTCACAGCCTGGGTGAGCCTAAGAGCAAAGTCACGTTTGCATCAGGCTGTGCCTGCTAGACCACCATTGTCCAGCTGAAGGACAGAGGAGGACCTTTGCAACATCAGCCTGGGACAGGATTAATCCCCAGCTGTCACAAACTCCTTCGTAACCCAGAGGGAAGAATAAAATCAGTTATGCCCCTCCTGTAAAGCAGGCATAAGCGCTTCAGCAGAAAATAACTCCCACCTGCAATATGGGGCATAGGCACTATCACAGCAGTGATACCCTGACCTATAATGGGGTCTTTAATTGTTACTATACCCCAAGAAATCAGAGAAAAACCATATTTTACCCAAACCACTGACTCTTTGCAGTCCTACAACTCGTGATCCACCTTGGCTTCGCCACTTAAGCTTCCCTTTGGAACCCAACTCCCCTCTTCCCACTCTTTCCTTGAACACGGACCTTCCCGTTAAAGGCCGAGCGCAGACTGTTGCCCCAGCTGCTGCGGCCATCCAGAGCCTTTACCAATGTTTAAAGAAAGCTTGAATTCCTGATGGATGGGACGCTCTGGCTGGTCTTTGCTGCCAGTTGCTCCATGGCTCTAACTCTGCCAGTTTATGCAGCCCCGGTGGGTTTGTGCTCAGCTCTTCCAGGGACGCTGCAGAGCTAAGGGGATCCTTTGCTTTCCAGAAGGAAGGATCCTTCCCAACACACATGGGACCAAACCCAACCAAGACAGAAATAAAGGAGTTAAGAGAAACAAGCACACAGCCAAGATCAGAAACACCGCCTGCCTAAACAGGATTGATGATATGTTGCATACCATCAATTTGTCCATTCTTAACCCAACTCTTGGAATTCTTTGTTGTCTTTTTTCCCCCCTTCCTCACATCTATTACTCTCTCCTCCACACTTCCCACAGACAGTAACATCTTCCAATTCCCTCCTCTCACATTTTTCTCCCCAAATGCCCACAGCCTGCTGAGCAGGGCGGGGAGCCGAGGCCCCCACTAATTGGAATGGTCATGGAGATAGTTCATCTCACAAGAGCAACACCCACAGGGCAGCGGGGATGCCCCGGCCTGCCTGCAGACCCACACCTGTCCTTTGTCACAGCTGGGCTGCCCAGACCTGGAATCTAATCCCAGGAGGGCTGGGGAGGGAGGATATTTTATCTTCAGAGAAAGGCAAACAGGATGGGCACTCATCGATCTTGAGAAAGAAACATTAGCCAAGTCAAACACGCCGGGGTCTGAAGCAACAGGATGTCCATGATGTAATGCCTGGATTCACCTTGGCATCTCCTTTTACACTAAGGACAGACTTAGAGAGAAAATGAAGAGATGCGAGCACAGGACAAAGAATTTGCAGAGATCATTGACCAAACCTGTTCTAAATCAGTGCTGGCTCCCCACAACAAAAAGCAAGTTCAGACTTACTACTGGCAACCATCACACAGAGCACCGTTAGACCCATGAACCTACCACCATCTATCCAGTACGCCCACCCAGTCTGGGTCCCCACCTATCACAAGTATTGTCTTCTACTGCCTTGAGCAATTCGGCCATCTGCCAGAATGCCTTTGCAGGGCTTACCGCAAAAAGGTTTTCCTCTTATTTATTCTGTGGTAGTGCCCCTGGTGAGATGGAGATCTGACCGGGAGAACAGCCCACGCATCTCCAGCTGCAGCCAGCCACGGCTCAGCGTGAGCTGAGACAAAGGCACCTTGGCAGGAGATAGGAACAGTGGGACACCAACTTCCCCCCACATCACACGTGATTTTGTGCTAGAATGGATGCAAGGACTCCTGCGGAGGAGCTCCTGCTGGCAAACTTACCTTTATCCAAGGCTATGATACTGTATTTTTAGTTGTTGGCTCAGACCCTGTCACTTCTGGCCAAAGAGCATGTATGAGGCAAACCAGAAAAGTGGTTGTAACCACCCTCACGCTGTCCCTTTCTGGAGCCAGCTGACAGTCATCCCAGATCACCCAGTTCACTCAGAGCAGCACTGGGATGACATTGGGACAATGAGACACAAACAGCTCCAGGCTCGGCCAAAAGGCCATCTATCAGGAGCCGAGAAGTTACTTTGCCCTTAAAAAGGTACTTTAGATAGGTACAGCACAAAATAACCTTTCAACGCCAGTCTTGGCCTCCAGAGCCTGTATCTCACAGCATATGGTGGCCAGCACAACTGAGCTAAGGAAACTGCTGTGACTGCAAGCACCAGCATGCAGAGGTCTGGTTTGTGACTACTCATGGACAGCTTGGTGGTCTCCATTAGGATTACACTGGTCTGAATCCATTTCTGTCACCGATAAAGGTTTGCATGATCTCTACACCTTCACAAAACCAGTTCCCTGGCAAAACAGAAGCCAAAAGACCCATCGCAAAACCCAGCTGCTGAGGGGCAAACAAAGAAGCCTCCTATGAGCACAGTCAAAAGCAAGGCTCTGAAGTCTAGGTCATGCCAGCCCTCTGGCAGGAGCTCCAGCATTTTGAAGTCTCCGGTGCTTCCCAGGTCTAACTGGCACAGATGGTACCAGGAGGAACCATGGTCCTTCCCCTGCAGCCAGTTTCTCTCGCTAGAGAAACGGGAATAATAGAAACATAATTAAAAAGCATTGGGGAGAACTTAATAGAAAGTCTGAAAAATGGGTGGTGGCTCTGAGCTGAAAGTCAAAGTTCTGTTTGATCTACTCATTTACCAGAGCGGGTTCAGAGAGCTAACTACTGGCATGGACCTCAAAAGTTTATTTCCTTGCCAGTGTTCCCAGGCTTGTATTACCTCCTTTAACAATAACACCATAAAATTAGACCTTCGTTAATGCCGAATTGCACAGCAATTCACAAAAGAGAGCAAACAGACCTAATCTGACCATCCAGGCGTTGATTAAAATGAACACCCCTGAGAACGCTGTAATGAAGATTCAACACTTCCAGTGCTCGCCATTAGAGACCTGTCTTTTTGTAATGATTTGCCTCATTAAGCCGGGCACCGCGGACCTGCCATCCCTGCTCGGATGCTTTCCGACACTCGACACGGTTGCAGGTGGGAGGCAGCGCGCATCCCGCGGAGGTTTCCCCTTACCCAGCCTACCTCCTGTTTCTGGTTAAGAACTTTTCGCAATTACTTTTAATGCCAAAACACAATGTTTTTCAGCTGATAGGAGATCTGCACGTTTCCAATGGGAAATGAGGATTTGTTTTAGAGGGCTTTTGCTGGAAGGACGCGTTCAGTAAGTGGGGGGTCTTCCCATTGCCCAGCCTTCCTGAAGAAGCAGTTCATATTTCCTTTGGAAGTTTTCATTCTTTCAGTAAAATACAGTTTGTTTTTAAGCTGAAAGTTTTAGTTGTTTTGGCTGAACTGGCATGTTGTTACCTCTGGGGCTTTCACAGTTTAATTTTACTCTTTTGAAAAAATATTAGAGAAACTTACCTAAATGGGAGCCTTTATCAGAAAAGGCCATTAAAAGTTTTGGAGAAACTTTTGTCTAATTAAGAATTGCTCTTAAATAACACTGTAGCCCTGCTCAGATTTAACTTCTCCCTGTTTATTTTATTTACATTCTGCACCGCAGTCCCTAGCAGGAAATTTGAGTCAATCCCAACCTCAGAGATATTAACAGCCCTTTCTTGAACATGCTACCAGAGATTTGTGATTGTCGGCTTTGACTCGGCAAACATTTGAGTGACAAACCTTTTAAATGGAAGAGTTTTCCAAAAAAAATCTCTGTTTGAGATCAGTGCCTTGTAAATTTGCATTATCATAATTGATTCTGAGAATTGTTCAAGTTTGTACTGAAAGTGGAAAGTGCATCTAAGCAGTTATTGAGAAATATCATTTAAAAAGAAAGGGGGGGGAAGGAAAAAGAGGTTTATGGCAATATTTTTGGGTTTTTTAAAAAAATATTTAAAATAGGCCCAATTTTCTCTTTGGAGGTCTACAGAAGGTAAACAATTGACACCAAAGATTCCCACCACAGAGACACCCCACAATGATTTTCCATTTCTAACCAGCTCTAGAAGTCATCCAAACCTAGCAGGATAAAGAAATGTTGTTTTAAATAAGCACCCTTGCCCGCCTCTGCATCCCGGAGCGTCCGACACCGTTACTTCCCAGGCTGTGAGCAATCACATGAGTCTGGCTGAGCTTAGCACAGTAGGGAGGGAAAAAAAGCCTTTCCTTTGGTACCTTTGTTTTCTCATAGCCTGGGGGGGGAAAAAAAGCCCCCAAAACCCCAACCAAAATCAACCTCCTGGTCTCAAGTTCTCCCTAGTGCAGAAAAGCCCGGTTTAGATTCCCGGCTGAAAAAACCCCATCGCTATGCCTAGCAAACCCAGTGTTTCTGACCTCTTTCCGACCTCCGTGGCTCTGGAGGGAAGCGAGATATCAAATGCAATAGAGATTTCTTTTACAGTGGTCTGGTTCCACCCAAACCCAGACTCGCCATTAGAAGCCCTGGCATATCATCAGGTCTTGTGGGAACTACAAAGGCTCCCATTCAGATACAGCTCTGAACAGCGTCCAAATTTTGGGGGTCTGCAAAGGCTTTAGTGAGGCTCAGCGTGCTGCCCTCTTCCCCCTTGACAGCTCCACAGAAGACACCTAAGGGGCCTCAGCAATGGAGAAGGTCCCTTGACTACCACCCACCTCCCAGTAGTGCAAAATGGCCCTTCTGCACTAGCGAACACAGGCCGGTCAGACCACACGCCACCGGCCCACGAGAACACGGAGACCCTGTGCCCCCGTGGTCCTCTCCCAGGCTGTCACCCACTGCTCTGCAGAGAGAGAAGGCAAATAAGACACGATGGCCATTAAAACTCATTTTACTGCCACCGATATTTGCTCAAAATGCCCAGTCTCTCAGTCTCACAAAGGGATGAGCTTTGGTGCAAATCCGGGCCTCCCCCCAAGGAACACCCCCACCTTATCCCAGCCTCCTCCAGCACCATCCCTCCCCAGGGCCATTAGACCCTCCCTTTGCAGGGCCAGGGCTCCTTCTCCCCCAAGCACTTCTGCGAGGTCTGGTTGCTCAGAGCTCCTTCCTTCCTTCCCACCTCCACAGCTGCCACGAGGTGCTGGTTCTCCTTCTTGTAAGGGCCCAAAAGACACTTACCTAGGACTAATAGGGAAGGTGGGCTGCTGAAGGGGGTTGGAGGCTCCCAAAGTCAGCTCCAGGAGACAGTGCTGCTCGTTTTTTCGAGAAGATCCACTGCAAATCCACCCCAGAGCAGGAGGTGCAGAAGTAGAGGTGGGTAAGGGGAAAGTGCCTCCAAAGCTGGCTGGGCATCCCAGCAGAGGATCAGCAAGCTGGTCTGTGTGATGGCTGCAAAGATCGAACCCAGCCCCTCTGGCAGGTGGGTTTTAAGGAATGCAATCACTGGGGGAAACGGGAACACCTGCTGAGAAGAGCTAGGTGAACTGCAGCTGCCCTTGGGATGGCCCACAGACCCCCAAACCCTGAGAAACTCGCTGACTGCAACACCCCAGCCTCCACCAGCGTCACGGCCCTGCTTGCACGGACGTGCCCCCGTGCCGTCCTGCAGCGCGACAGCAGCTCCTTAGGGACCTGCATTTCTTTTGCTCTTGGGCAGCAGAGGCACCAGGCAGGAGCCCTGCAGAAGGTGACAGTGTGCTAATTTCTTTATCTCGCCCTTCATTTTCACTTTTTTACAGTTATTGTAGAGCTGAGAAGGGCTCCGAGATATCTGTTCCTAGCAATCACCCGGATTATAACGTGGATGGGCTCCGGCTCCACGTTGAAGCAGGTGAAGGGGCCTGTGGCATGTCTCATCCAGCAGCAATGTTCCCGATATCAGGCTGATCTACCTCCACTTGTGTCCTCTAACAGTGAAGTGCTTGTTTTATAACCACGGTGGAAAAAACATGGTGAGACTGAGATTAAAAGCCTCTAGAGCTGAATGAAATGCCACTGCCTGCTGCACCGCGGTGTAGGGATACCAGCCGACCTCAACCGAGGCTGACGGCAACCCATCCTGCAACGGCAAGGGTGGAGTTTTACCTGTATACATACATTTACCCAACAAACATCCGTGCTGCTGCCACGACACGCTGAGTTTTCCCCTCCCTAGCAGTTGCCAACCCCCCCGGCATTAGCGCTTGCTGCTGCTGCCTGGGAGCAAGGGATTAAATGTGGAAAACCAAATGCCTGCAGCAGGAGGGTTGGATTTGGCAGGGTCTGCTGCGAGATCCGGCTCGCTTGCTGGCTCTGCAGAGGGAGGCAGCGGGTCCAAGGGTCCCAGGAGGAGCAGAGGGGGACGGGCAGCCCCGGACGGGGCTCGAGGCTGTACCCCAGCCCCAGCGAGCTGCAGAGCGGCGGGCGCGAGGATGCGGCCGGCTGGGGCACCTCATCCCCTCTGCCCGCCGGCGGCGCGGTGGAGTCGAGCAGAGGGAAGAAGTCTCCGCATGGCATTTCTTTCTAGTGAGTGGTTTTCATTTGAGCCTCTTTTTTGATGTAGAACATCTCACTGTCACAAGAAAATGTCTCTTTTTTCTCCCTGAAAATGGTCCTTGAGAGCCCTCAAAACTGCCACTTTTCTGTGCTTGGGTTTTGTTCCCTTTCTGTTCCTGCTGGCCCTCTGTCCTGCCCTGCAGACGAGTGATCTGTTCTCACCCTCTACCTTCCCCATTTGCCTCTGAAAAAAGAATGATTAAAATCAAATTGGAGGAAAAATTTGGGCCAGTTTCCTTTTCCTAGTGTTATTCTTGCTGAAAACATTAAAAGTTGGGTTTTATCATTATTTTTTCTCTTTGCAAATTAATTTTCAGCCAGTTCCACTTAAGCTTGTTATAGGGCTGGTCAAAAAACCAAAAACTTTTTTTTTTTTTTAAATCTCCATTGAATATCCATTTTCAAAACCAACCATCACGCTCACAAACAAGCAGTGCTTTGCAATCTTTTCACTCGGCTGCTTTTCTAGGGTTTTTTATTAACTGCATTTATTTTTCTGTTCACCTGTTTCAGGATTCTCTTTATCTGGGCTCCTGGCAGGGGCAGAGTTGATCTCACACGCACAAACCCCGGCCCACGGCCACCCTGCCGACCGCAGCCGGGCTCCTATGGAGAAGCAACAACCTGGTCTTCAAGAGAAAGCTGCAAATACTTCCCTAAGCAGCTAAATTCACCTGCTCCAAGCCCGAGGAAACCTGTCAGATTTAGCTTGTCGGCTTATTCTGGCCAGACGAAATCCTGTAAGGAGGCGGGACGGGTGTTTTCATCCAGCCCGGGACGCCCAGGCTGCTCGGGAAGAGGCGCGTGAGGTTCTGGGCTGCCCAGGGCTGCCCGCAGAGCACCGGCCCTCGAGTGCTGCCGGTGCTCTAACCCAGAGCGCTGGGGTATTTGAAATTTCAATTATTTATGTGTTCATGCTGTGGGTTAATGCTGACTGACACTAAAACACTGCCTAGATTTAGCTTCATAAAATTTTTATCCCCACTATGAACTGCAAGTCTTTCTCCAATTTCATTTAAAGGAAACAGAGTATTGAAAAGCCTACTGAGGAATTCATGAGCAACTAGCTACAACCTCACTTTTCCTCCTAGCCAAATCCTGGGACTTCATTACCATGGCAACATATCATAATTTTAATTCCCTCCCTGATTGCCGCTGCACAGAGACCAATACATCTGCTCGCTTTCCTAGGAGCCTGCCGTGCGCTTTGCGGCGGGTGTAAGGCGCACGGCACTCGCTTCTTGGGGCTCATGAGGGATCCAGAGAAAGATGCTGTGTCCTTTTTTTGGGTGAAACACCCAGAAAAGGTCAATAAAATCCAGCAAACCTGATCCAGGCAGTGCTTCTGGTGCTCTGAGCTTTGGGCATCTCAAACGTGCGGGTAAAGCCCAGTGCAGTGGGAGCCCCTGGAAAGAACCAGTTTCTTGTCCTTCGCGGGGTTTTACGTGTTATAGCAAGAAGGAAAAGCAGCTTCCACCACTGTGATGGGCACGGGCAAAGGGATGAGAGGTGTTTATGAAGCCACAGATTCTCCAGCCATCACGAGTCCCTGCTTTGAGGTCTCTCTTATTTTAGCAATTATCACACTCAAAGGCATTTACAGGATTATAATCTCTATTTGCCTTACTGTAGGAGGTTGCAGGCACTGGAGATGCCTTTCGCAATTCATCCACTGCACCTGCACGAATACGGCATAGTTGCTGAGAACGAACAAAGCTCTCTTCGCTGGGCCTGGGGGCTGGACTCTGCGCTGGAACCTGAAACAGGACCTCGGCCTGCCAGTGACACCCCCAGACTGACCATTACCTTCATTATTTAGCTAATTCACATAAAATCAGTTGTTCGAGGCTGAAAAGCCTCGTTCGGACTCAGAGCCCACCAGGGAGCCCTGGGGGGGGGGACGGGCATTCGGTGCTGCTCCATGTCTAGAGGGCATCAGCCAGCGAGCGTTGCAAGGGGTTGAGGCGAGCTGAGGCAGGGACGAAGGCAGCGGCTGCACTGCCCGCGCGTGGGATCGCTACCAGCAGAGGCGATCGCTGCAGCACACGCTGCCCTTCTCGCCCACCTCGTCCCGGGCTGAGCCCGACGGTGCTCCTCTCCCGGTACACCCCAGCCAGGACGGAGGGAGAGGGTATCTCTGCAATAGACGTTTCTGTGGGAATTACACCTCCCGTTGGCAGAAAATTCTGGGGTTTTTTTCCCTTCAAAATCCCCACATTTGACCAAGTCTCCTGGAAATTCCCGGCATTGACCAAGCAGCTCTGTGCATCAGTAACTCACCCACGACGGAACGGCCAGCAGCAGAGATGCATCCACGGGTGAGCCGTTGGTCTCCGCAGTGCCCATCGCTCAGAGCTGCCGATGGAAAGGACCTTCTGGAGGTTGGACCTGCCCTCGAAACTCACTTAAACTGCATTATACATATATATATATTTATTATGTGTGTGCATATATATAATATTTATTATATATATGTACTTATAATGCCCAATTTTGTTGCAGACATCTGGAGAGTCACAACTCATTTAAGCACAGAAGAGGCATGGGAGATTCCCCTTTCTTTACGGGCAGGAATGAATACTCCATTGAAAAGAGCAGATTGAAATCTTAGTGGTCTGCACGTAGCTACAAGCCAGCCTTCTCCTTCACCTCTAAAGATCCAGCCCTTCCTCTTGCTGAAGGGTTAAAAATTCCAAATAGAAACCACAGTGTTTTCCTTCTTCTGAGCCTTTTTATTTAGTTACCGTTTCATTATTGTTTTCCTTCATCTAAAATAAAAGTAATCTAAGTAATTATAATCATAAAATGGATGTGAGCAAAATGGGTACTGCGGGGTTTATAAAATACAAATTTCCCTTTTCTGGGAAATATGGTCTCTCCTGCACTTAAACCTTTCAAGCTCTGCCCGGGCTCCTAAGGTGGCACGAACCCCGCAAGGCTTGTAAGGCCCCGAAGAGGAAATCACTTCAATATCCAGCCCTCCTCGGCAGCCGCGGGGCTGCGAACCGAGCGCTCCAGCTCCGGCGCGTGCTCCGGCGCTGCCTTGAGCGGGGATGCTGTCCTGCACCGGCGCGGGGAGGGACCGTCCTCGAGCACACAGCAATAAATGTCTAACAGATGAGTTTGGCAACACTGGGCACGCGTAGAAACGTCTTCGGTAGGGGCGAATCGTACGGCTGAGCTGAGCTTGCTCAACCTCTCGGAGTGGCACCAGGCTGTGTCTGGCCCGTGTCGGATAACCCCTGCCCATCAGGAACCAGCCCCTCAGCCAGCAAAGGACCTCATTTGCTGTGGGGTTTTTTCTTTCCTTTCTCTTTTTTTAAACTCTTTTCTGAAAATGACTCAAGAAAAACCTTCCTTGATGTTTGCTAAGCAGTTATTGGCAAAATATCGCTGGTGTGAAAACAAGGAATCTTTCTTAAAGGTTGAATGTATCCAAATTGCTCCAGCCCGGTCAAGTCCTATTTTCTTTTTTGCTATTCCTTCCTTTATTTTTTAACTGATACCTGCTCTCTGCATTTAAGTCAGTCAGAAAGGGGGAATTCCACTTCGATTTAGGAAAGGAAAACACCAGGTATTAGCCTGAGATATCATGTAACCTCCGTCAGAAATTAGCTTCTATTTCCAAATTACTAGAAAATCCTCGGAGAACGGCAGGTCTGAACGTTGGGTCCCCGAGCTCCAGAGAAGCTCCTCGCTCCCCTCTGCCGCGGCAGGTAAGCAGCCCACAGCCTGGCTGTGTGTTGAAAAACTCTATTTCTTCTTTCAAGGTCTGTTTGCCACCTTAGCACGGGGGTATGAGCTGCACGGGAGACGGCTGTGTTTGCAAATGAGGTGTTCCAGATCCTCTACCGTGTCTGAAATGGACTGCAGTGCATCCCAAACAATTAACTGCATGGATATTCTGGAGTATGGACCAAAACTTTCTCTACGGATCCTTCCAGAGCTGTTATTTCGCCCAGAACAATCAATCAAGATCTTTTGAGAAGACTTTGCTTCACAGCTGCTTCTCAGACACTAGTATCCTCAACGGCAAGAAATGAATTCTCATTACTTTCAATAACCCCAGCTCATTTCGCAGCTTTTGAACTGGAGAACTTCTAACCATGAAACCCTCCATCTCCGCTGTCTGGCGTAGCCTCACCGTGCAACCATCAGCACTTCCCCACGCACGTACAAAACCGCAGAGACATCGTGCAGTGAGTGACGGACACCCGGTGTGCACACATACACACCCACACACGTACACACGTACACACGTGCAAGCCTACGGGAGGGCACCTGTGCAAAGCTCTCTGCAGCAGCTGTGCCCGATGTTGGAGGCATCCCTGCAGCTGAAGCATCACCAAGGCTTGGGGACGCTGCTTCTCCCCATTGTCTTACACTCGCAGCAGCCTTGATTTAGCTGCAGAAAGGCAGGCTAAGGAGAAGGGCGAGGGCTCGGTATCGGTCACGGGAAGGGTGGTCAAACCCATAGGGCACCTTGTCTTCAGCGAAGTGGGGATGGCCGTGCTGCTCCTTCATAGCCTGGCTGTGTGATTTGGGCACATTGCTGAGGATGGGGATCTTCTTGAGCTCCTCACGGATGCTCAGGAGATGAAGATGCAAGTCTGAGCTGTCACCACAGTCTCCCTGCAGTCAGAGCAGAGAAACAGCCACTGCAGAAGATGGTACAGTTCACACCAAAGCAGATGTCCAAGGTAGAAACATTTTCCTCCTCCCTTATATACAGAAAGCTGTGATTTAGAGCCTGCATCTACAGAAGACTTCCACCTGCAGCAGCAGGTGAGACGAGTCCCACCTTGGCCTCACTCTATCCGAGATCATCCGCTGGGAAACCCCTGCAGGCTCTCCAACATGAGTGCCCCGACCCTGGCTCTCCGGGTGAGGGTCAGCGTGGTCTGATGCAGGACAAATGGCCTCATTGCAGGCGGCAGCAGGACCCTTTCAGGAAGGCATGGAACCCTGTGGCAGTGCTAGGAAGAAGGTAAGACACAGGGATGTTCCCGAGCTGACCACAGCTTGCCTGACCTCCACCGCAGGCAGATGGGGCTTTGCTAAAGGGATCAGTGATCTGATTTTCTTCTCAGGTTTTCTTCCCAGGCTGACCCAAATCCATAGCCAAGTGCAGGACTGACTCCTGCACACACACTTGTTTAGACCTTGGTGGAACTCCAGGAAGGCAGATGTACCAACAGCAGCCCCATGCAGCACCGTACAGTTTTACGCTAAGTACATTTTTTTTCAATGTGCTGATTTTTTGGCAACATGACAGCAACGTTAATCAGACCTTTCATTTCTCTAACCAGCTTTAAAGGATTTGTAATATTATACTCACTTATTGGAGAGCAGAAGGAAATTATTTGTCTGATTATGAATCTGTTATTTATTGTACATTAAGAGCACAATCACCTAATGCAGTCAACAGCAGGATATTTTATCCTGGTTTTAGGGAGGTGGGGGTGGAAATCCACTGTCCCATCCTACCAACTGACATAAACCTACTCTGATCTCAGAAGCCACCTCCTGAATACTAAAGAGCTGGGACATAACGGCTTTTAAAGAATATAGTTTCCAATTAGGTCATTGGTTTCAAACACAGGGTGTACTAAATTAGTAACATTTGGTGGTAAATTTCTTTGAAGTTCTCATTAATCTTGGTCTTGGATTTGAACTTTTCTTGGCCATGTTCCTTATAGAATTTGGATCCCAGCTATGTCAAAACAACTGATTAGCCCCACAGTTTGAAGGCAGGGGGGATTAGGTAGGGCGGGTGTTAGATTTCATGAAAGGCCTATTTACCTAGTGGTTTAGCATGACCAAATGGGAGGGCAGCCAACAGGGGCGACGTGTTGGAAAAATTCCAGCGCTCCTGGCTCATTAGGGATCTCCACAGCAAATGGTAGCGTTGCATTTGTGATAGCAGCCACTGTTCAGATGCAGCTGCCTGCTGGGTCCAGACAAGGGCTGAGGACTTTCCTTGACCAGTGGTGGTTCTTCTGCACAATCAGACTGCCCAGCTCTTCAGCTCTTGTGAAATCAGTGGAAAGGAAGAAGTACTTTCAAGGAATATCTTCAGGTGGTGTCCCTTCTTCTTCATGAATGACCTAAAGCAAACTTCCCCCAAAAAATCAATTGAACTCTTTCCATCTATTCCAACACATTCAAAACCAGGCTTCTGAACAGCTCAGAATCACCAAAACCGAGAACTGTTAAGAAACTCAATGGGCTGCTCTCATCTAGCCTCTGTCTAAAGAAGCAATAAGTTTAATTCATGAATTGATGAACCATAGCCCAGAGGAGAAAGTACACGGCGAGTCATGGCAGCGGTGAAGCTTGGGAAGTTCTCAATAGGACATGCTACAGTGAATCCAACCTGCAGCACACTCGTGTCCACGGTGCACATCTCCTTCCTGAGGCTCCAATTAGTCAGAGAACAAAGAAATACACCGGGAGGCCTTTCCTGGAGATCACAGCCCGGCATCAGAGACCTGACAAGCAGAGGACTCAAAAGTTTCATGAAGAAAAGTGCTCTGTCTTACTGAAGCATGAAACGACTGAGAGCAGACTGAGAGACAGGCTCCTGTCCGTCCCCAGGGGACATCTGATCTCGAGCCAAGGCAGAGTGTCAGCCCCGGGGGTGCAAGGCCAGCATTACTTACAGGTCAGGCGGATGCACGCAGGCTTGGCGCACCTTCAAGCCCCTTGTCATCTCTTGCCGTTACCGCTTACTTCCATGGCACCAGAATGGGCAGGAGCAGCATTTCTGGGTGGCAAAGCTGCGTGAGGCGTGAGCCAGCCTTCACAGGGCTCGGGCGCTCTCAGCAGTGCCCTGGGAGCAACGCTGCTCCTGCTTGTGCTGCAAAACAGTCCCGGGAGCGGAAACGACGACGTTGTTTTGCAGATGAAATGCATTAGGAAACTGCAAGTGGTGCAGCAGTGGCAACGCCTGGTAAGGAGCTCTGAAGACACCAGTAGAGTGTTCAGACACAATAACATGGTATAAAAATAAGTTAAATGCATCTTTTCCTTGAAAGGAAAAAAAACCCCAATCTTGGGATTGTGCTTTAATTTGAGGAAATGATTGGTTCGGTTCTTTTTTATATGAAACTCTTGCTTCCATGTCTAGACAATCTATCTACAACACTGCATCAGTGATCAGAAAGTCCTCTCCTACACCACAATGCAGTGAACGTCTGGGTAGAGACCTTGCTCTCACCAGCCCTAATAAACACATTCAACTTTCAGCATGGATTCAGCCTCATTGGCTTTAGCGGGAACTCTTAACGTTAACAACGTTTGTACATATGCAGAGGTGTTTGTAGGATCATGGCCACGCAATTAATATAGAACTAACTTTAATAAGCCTAATTAGGGTCATTCCCCAATAGTGTGAAAAGTAGCACTGATACTTATTGGCTGGGGAGGGAGAAATCACAAGTCTGATCGACCACGTGTTCCTTTCCCACAAGTTGGTGACCTCAGGGTAGGACTTCAGAAATCTCTCCTATAAAACTGGAGCCACAGAAAATCGAGTTGGCTGCGTTTAGATGGAGCCATGGAAAATACTTTTTTTTTTTTCGGCAGAATGTTTTGGCTCAGAACCATTTCTTCCACAGTTAGGAGGTAGGTAATGTCCCTCGCATAATGATGTCAAAGTGTGGAAAAAATAACCGAGAGGAGGAGAAAGAGTGTGTAAGAGCCCTTTTGGAAGGACTATATTCTAAAGAAGGGGAGCTTTTTATGGTGTTTAGTAAAAGTTACGCAGGCAAAAAGAGAAGTCTGTTGTGGTGCTCCTTGTCTTGCCTTCTTCAGAAAGGCAAGGACTTGCATGTAAGCTGCAGCTGAAGGACAAGTGGCACAAAACCAGTTCATTTACCTGCTGGCTTTGGGTCCTTGCTTTGCTATCATTTACGAAGTCCTTCTCAACAGAGCAGAGTCGTTTCCTCCACTTGTCCTCATCTCTCGAGCTCATAGGACCTGTCCCCAAAACAAGCCAACCACCCCAAATCCACAAGATGCTGTGGGCTTTCCAGCACTGCCCACCTTGACCCCAGCACCTGGGTCCTTCCCACGTGGCCAAATCTTCGGCAAGTCCAAAGACCTTGAGCTGTCCCTGAGCTTTCAAAGGAGAGGCTAACAGCGATTAGGTCTCTCTGTGCCTCGGGGGAAGGAGAGGTGTCCTTTCCTGCGTGGGCCATGACCCTTCCCGACCCACGGACACTGCCAGCGCTTCCAGCAAGAGCTGGGTTGGAGAGAGCAGGCAGCAGTGGGGTGTGCTCTGCAAGAGGGAAGGTGGG
This sequence comes from Phoenicopterus ruber ruber, assembly GCA_009819775.1. Lineage (NCBI taxonomy): Eukaryota > Metazoa > Chordata > Aves > Phoenicopteriformes > Phoenicopteridae > Phoenicopterus > Phoenicopterus ruber. Next base: position 3,376,587 of record CM020232.1, read on the forward strand.
AGTTTTCCAGGGGAAAGCATTCCCTCTGGTTCACGTCCAATTAGAAATCACTCGGTGGCCTACAACAGCGTCTCGTCTGGCATATCGTGAAACCACTATTTCAGCACAATTTACAGCCTTTTGGGGAAGGGAGAACTTGGTTATTTAGTAACTTCCCTGCTCGCCCTCAGGAAGGTCAGATCCTTTTGTTCCCTGCCAGAACAGTGAAAGCCATAAACTACAGGAGGGAAAGTGTGCTGGGAGCTGGTACTTACAGTGCAGTGCACCTGGCTAACCCCGCGCGGAGCCGACCGACGCGGGGACGTCGCGGATGGAGCAGCAGAACGTATGGGCTGGTGCATGGTGCACAGCAGCCGTGCTGGAGGGCAGCTCGTGGGCTGAGTACCACGACACAAAGCGCACGGATTAGATGCATTTGACCGAGATTTGGATGAAATCTGCCACTTAAAACCAAGCATTTGGTGGGCGCCAGGAGGGGCTGACCCCCATTAATTTCCCCTTACTACCCTTTTTCCTGATGGGAGATGGAAAATAGCAAAGCGAGCTTCAGCTTTTCCTCCCCACAGCTGCTGGCGCCTCCGAAGCACGGTGTGGTACCCAGCTTTGCTCCCAGGCTGTGCGGTCTGCAGTTCCCTCAGCTTGCAGAGCGTTGCAATGCTTGCACGGGCTTACAGCGTCGTCAAAAAACAAGAATAAGGCAGGAATGAGAATAACTTGCCAAGGACTCCCCCCAAGAGGATATGTGTTGATAAATTTTAAAATAATAAGGATTTTTAAGGGGGAAAAAAAAAGTTAGCAACATCATTTCTATGCTGCCTTGCGTCCAAAGTTTCGTGGATGTTTAATTGTTGTTATTTTCAGACACCTCAGGCAGGCTTGCGTGACACCGATACTACAGCCCCCATCTGGGGGGAAAAGCCAGCTGAACAGGCAGATAATTGTTGCACTAAATTTTCCCATGAACCTCACTGAATTTCCAACCAGGGGTTTGGGGAATAAAGGTTAAAAAATCCTCCGGGCTCAGAAAATTCACGAGCGAGAGAAGGAAACATCTTCCATTGTTGCTACACATTTGTTAACATTTCATTTCACAAGAAATCAATACAGCCCAAACTGTTCCTACCGAAAACACAAAGGAACAATGGTCCAGCCTACCCGGAGAATTTTTTTATCACCCCACCGAGGTATAAAACAAACACTTCTCCTCTGCCTCCCTATTTATTCTGAACAATATTTGTCCAAGAAGAGCTGAAACTTATCTCCAGGAAGTTTGCAGAGGAAAGATAGTGGATGAACAGAGAAGCAAGAAAAGCATTTTGAATAGTCCAGGCAAAGATGGCAAAGCAGTTCCCAGCATCTCCTTCATCTCAGCGTGCTCGCTCAGCCTGACAATCAACATCTTATTATGCAGCCCTAACATTTCTCTGCAATTTAAACAAGGCATCGGTAATGGTGTGTGATCTTCAAGGTCACTTTCTGGAGAGCTGTCTTTAGCCCAGTGGTCGCTAGCTATTTAAGAATAAAAATGACAATTTCACTAAAGCAAATTACATCCTGGAAGTATAATACACTTCAGCAAGTGCAATGGAAATGATCAGATGGGAGATCCAGCCTGGAATACATTAACTTTCGTGTGTATGAAGTAGGTTTCTGGGATCCGGAAACATTCCAGTGTAGCCCTCAAAGAAACAGCGTCCCCCTTCATTTATCTCCAGGTACCTGGATTTATAATTATAGCCCCTTTGAAAAAGCAATCTCTTGCTATTGTATCTGGATACCTCAGCCTATTAGAGTGTGTTTCCTTGGAGGTTCTTTGCCTTGCAAAAAAGAATTCATCCCTGCCACAGACAGGGAAATACTACATTCTGCACATAAAAAGCTCCTTTAACCTAACATGTAATTGCCATTATTTCTTTTCCCATGCTCTTATCTGAAGAGAATCTTTTTCTTCCTCCATTCAGCAACTAGTTCCAGTCTGCTTTAGCCAGTAATTGCCTGGGGCGTCACAGTCATTCCTGTGATGATTAACCGATGTCACCAAGGCCAGGCTGTGACATCACAGAACGAGCAGGTTCCTTTGGGGAACGGATGGATTTATTTATTCAGATTTAACCAATGTTGGCAAACGCCACGTGCTGTGTATTCGCCAAACCCTCAGGAGGGGTTTTCTCACCTCGTAGTGGAACAAAAGACAAACCGAGGCTGGGGAGAAGGGAGGATATTTGGCAATGCGTATTCAAGTCAGCTTGGAGTGAATGCTTGGAGAAGATGGTGGTCTTACATATGGTGAAAAGAAGGCCTGATGGGTGGGCGGTGATGTAGATCCATGTGTTCACTGGAACATGACACCAAGGTGGCAGCAAGAATGTGGATGGAAGAGGAACATACTTAAATTTACCTGCAGTGGGCCAGTAATTTCCAATGGGCAACTTCTGATGCCTTTCCCCATTTCATAATGACTCCATACAGAACGACTTGTAAAATTAATACCTGTCAAAGTTCATATTCTACCCATTCGGCTTTGCAGATAAATCTAACCCACCCTAAGCCAGGACTGTGGCACTGACTTGACTGGAGGAGGCAGAACCAGCCCTGGAGCAGGGTCCAGGCTCCCAGGGAGGCTCACGCTGGCTGCGGAGAAACCCGTTCACGAGTGTCTGAGCAGCATTCAGATTCTTGGGGCTTGCATCTATTAACATGCCAATTCTTTGTTTAAGATGAAAGTGTGTGTGTGTGGGGGGGGGGAATCTTTCAAATAAGCTTGTAAATAGGATTTTTTTTTTCCCTAATAGAATGACAGCTTTTGTATGTTAAGTGTATTCCTCCTAGCTACAGGCAAAGAATTTTGCACAATGCCACATGCATGCAGGTTGCTAACTCGGAAAAGAACACACACCCCCCCCAGAACAAAGTCTAACATCAAGGACAGACCCCTAAACCTGAGCAAGTTATTATTAACAGTCTCAGTCTTGCAGAGCCTTGCACTTCACTCAGCTCTTCTTAGAGTTGAACAGAGTGGAACCACTTGTCCTCTTAGTGTCCATCAGAGGTGTGCACCTCCGTGGGAACACAGGGGCTAACTTCAAAATGGCAAAAGGATTTTAGCTGGGCTCTTCTGGAGACAGTGGTCAGGACCACAGCGTCTACTGGACTGGACTGTCCTGCAGGCATTCGTTTCCGAAGCAAGGGCTGGAAGGACGTAACAGCCCCACCATGAGACCTCCCTGGCTTTCAGCAGTAGGAAACCTCTGAGGCTTCCCAGTCATTTCCAAAAAAAGTGTCGTTTTCCCAAAAAAGATATCATCACAGCTGGAAACATCACAGTTGGTCCCTCCAAAAGCACGTGTTGGAACTTTAACCAGACTCACCAGAATTTTACCAGTTACACCTGAAACAACCTGAGGAATGGCAAAAGTGGTATGGAGGGAAGAAGCTAGGCCTTAAAGTTGATGTCCTGGTCTACACTACCCCCGTGACAGCCATCAGGGCTGTGCAGTCGAGACCTCCCGGAGTAGCTGCTCCCACACCACAAGATGCTCCAGCGCTATTTTGGGGCTGAGCCCCGCTCTTTCATATCACAACATCACATATCACGAGTGCCACATGCAGGGCCACGTCTCCCTCTGCTGACACCATTATACGCACCGGCTCGCGAGCCTGCTCGCATCACTGAGCTAGTTTTTTTTGATGAAGCAACAGATATCTGCATTGTGAGGTGCTGGGAACTTGGGTTCAGCCTCCGAGGAGCGAGGGTTCGAAGGTGACCCACAGGCTGCCCGTGCTTTGGTTGCAGGTTGTGTTGCTCTACCTCACGCAAGATCATCTCACCAATAAAGCCCTGTACTTCGCGTTTAATTGAGGAGGCAGCTCACAGAGCTAGCGTACATTACATACCATGGTGCATTTACTGGAAAAATCTTGAAACTTTCATGAAACTCCAAGCACTGAAAAATAATTGCCAAGACCATGTGTTTGCAACTTGATATCCCTGCTGTGCTTCTCAGAGTGGCTACAAAATTCAAATGAAGTCTCCAAGTCTGCCAACATTTTTTGATCAGAGGCACTGCATCAGAGCATCCCCCTCTGGTAGGAAAAGCCAGAACAATGCCACCTTTAAATTAATTCTGAGATTAAGTCACTTTATTTACCACAATCCGACCTCTCCTTGACATGACACCCACAGAGAATGGTGGAGCCACTGCCTTGACACACCAGCATTGCCGGAGACGGAACAGATGGAGAAGAGGCATCCTTGTTCAGGCAGACCTCAGGAGGAGCAGAGGAGAAAAGCTCTGCCTTGTAAACAACGGCAGGAGCCTGGGGCTCTGTCTGCAAAGGCGAACTTGCTGGGGCCGCTGTGTCCTGTTGCTGCCTGCCCAATCCAGCCCTGGTTGCTCCCAGATTCATGCCTGGCCCTTGCACCCATCTGTGCTGCACCTTTGCTCGGCACCCACAGCCTTGGCCTCCCTTCTCCTGAAGCAACTCCAGACCTGCAGGGGTATTTGCTGCCATGGCCAGCAAGCAGGAATGCAACGTTTCACATCAAAATAGCTCATTTTCTCCTAAGACTTCTCCAGAGCAATTAGCAGAGGTCTGAATAAGCCCTGCTCCCCGTTAGCGGTGGGACCACTCCTGTCCTCTTGGCTGGGCAGAGGACCCCTGAGGCACCTAAGGGACATCTGGGAGAGGTACAGCAACCACCAGTGGCAATAACCACCGTGACCGAGAGACAAAGGGGCTCGCTGGACGTGCTGTGGTGGCTGCATACATCTGGCCATACCCTGCCAGGCTACACACCACTGAAAGCTAATGTCGAGTGTTTCCTATTGACTGCCCTTAAACCCTGAGAGACAACTGACCAGCAGGAAGCACGTGGTTCAGGCATGTCACAAGGATTTACGCTATCTTAAAATGTCCCTAAATCTTCATGTATTGCCCAATTTTATGGTGTCAACTGTCCCAGCACTTCGAAAGATTCAAACACCCCAAGGCTGGGAACAGGACCAATTTGCCGAGAGCTCACAGACACGAGATTAAAACCTAAAACATTAAGAGCCTTCTGGGGTTTGGGTTTCCCCCCGCTTCCTCTCTCGCTGGAATCGGGAAGTGCAAAGAAGCAACTGTGAAAATAAAACTTAGTTTCTTTTCAGAAAGTTACTTGAACTTTCTGAACCTTATGTTTCATTCCCGTTTAGGGCAAAGATCCAAGACAGTTATTCCTGTACTTAAACCAGGTTCAGTCGTCCTTAGCAATTAAGGGCACTAGATCAAAAATTAAATTTATTGTACTAGTAACACAACCACAATGGATCTTCATAAAATTTAACCACACGGAGAAGTGGGTTGTCTGAGATCTGCCATTCAAGCAGGCTTTATTGCATTTATATATAGAATCATGAAAAATAAATTAAGACGGGGGATGACCCTTTGCCTACCTAGAGGCCCAGGAAAGATGTTTGCCTCTGATACAGTTTGAAAATTAGCATTTTATAGGGCCTGGGATGCTGCCTGACACACAAAATACTTTAAAATTCTGTAAATAATGTAAGTAAATTAACAAGAGATAGTGACTGCAATGAATAAAACATAAGTTAAGTACCTTTCTGTTTCCTTTGAAGCCTAGAGGAAAGAGTGACTAGATTCAGCTCTTTGGGGGAAAAAAAATTGCAAGTACTTGTAGTGTTGGTAGGAGAACACACAGATAATTTAGAGAAACACTGAAAAGTCAGTCTGAAGCAACTTCAGTTTAACTACGAGAAAAGCCAGGCTTTTGTGGCAAGGGCAAGTCCCTTGGGTTGGGTTTTAGCCTTGCCTGGAGCAGTCCAACACCCCTCAAGGGCTCAGGACGATCATCAGAGATGAGTCTCCCCCTCCCTCGCTACCCCTGCTCCCCCTTCACCACCCACCAGGCTCCTTAGAGGAGGTTGCTCCGGGGGAGACTAAGCCCAGCTCAGGGGGCTTCCTCCTTCCAGCATGGACTGCTGAGCCCCACCACAGTGTCTTCTGCTCTCTCCAAAGCAAGTCATTGCTCAGAGAGCCAAGGAAGAACAGGGAAGTCCAAGTTCGGTGCTTCTTGCTCTGCTGTAAGGGTCGTGACTGCAGCAGACATGCCTCAAGCTGAAGAGCACGACCACCACCAGCCCCAAAGCACTTCCCACGTTAGCACGGGGCTCTCCCTGCTGTATTAAGTCCCCCTGAGAGCCTGGGCACGCCTGGGCAGTCCCAGCATGGCTCTGTCAGCAAGGCAGCACGTGGCTGTCATGCAGGCTTGTCTGGGGACAGAGGTGAGCTTAGACCTCTCAGCATTAACTGATGTGCAGACGGGGTTGCCCGCTTGCTTGCACAGCTCCCTACATCCTTTTAAACAGAGAAACTGCCATCAGGATCCGGTATGACTTCGGACAAGAAAATTAGTTGCCCATCTGTGAAACAAAGCACGTGTCCCAAAGGAGAGCTATGAGGTCAAATGCATTACAGTTGGTGAGGCATTAGGTTGACACAACCTCTATTTTTACATTTACGGTTTGGATCTGGCCTTGAAGCCCTAATCTGACATCGCTGGCTAAGGCAGAGCGGGAATCTTGCAGCAGCACGCCGGCTCGGAGGCGCGAGCCTTATCAGATGGGCTGGAAATATGACAGCAAGAGCCTCTCCCAGGATGTTTTGGCTTGTGATCCGAGATGAACACCTGGAAGCCAAGAGGAGCCTGGAACAGATTAAATGAATTGGCCAGACTTTCTCATCTTGTTAACATGCTGCAGGCTTCAGTCGTGTTTTGGGCAGGGATTCAGAGTGGTTCTTTATTTGATTCAAACCAGATAGCCCATCACAAATTCAAAACTCCTGCTCATATCAGCATCATTCAGACACTGTCCCTGCAGAAAAAGGTCTTTGTGACAAGAGCATCTCTGACAAAATCAAACAGCACGCGCACAGACTGGGGGTTTGCTGCAGATAAAAGCTAGCAGAATATTCCACTTTGTCTCTGCTTTTCCACCTTTCATCCTCTTTTCTCACTCCTCTACTTCTAGTTTCACTGCCCCAGATCACGGGAAGATTCAAACCACGGCAGCTTCCAAACCCTGCATCGGGAAGTTCAGCTGCAGCCTCTACAAGGACAAACACTGAGAACATCTCCTTGAAGAGCCTTAACCGCAGTCACAACCTGTGCCGTGGCCGGGATGCGGCTGGTGCACTGTGTCCCACCACCCCAGACAACAGCTCCCATTAATTTTCCTCCTGAACAGCAACTTTCTTATCTCATATTTATGGAAGTGACTCAGAGGTCCTGCAGAGGTCATGTTTCCGTAGCCATCTCACGCCTCCAGGAGATGTGCGGCAAGGACAAGCATGCCCAGATGACACCCGCGAGGACACGCACACGCTGCCATAGCACCCTCCTCTAACCCACCATCCCTGTTTCACCCAGCGCTCACAAACCCTTTCTCTCGGGGAACATGATGTCCCACAAGATATAAATGAATTTAAATTTAGGTGGGTGGCAACATCCAACCAAGAAAAGCATAACGTGGGTGAGGACCCAAGGCAGCAACACCACCGGCATGAGACAAGGTCTCTCTCTGTGCTGCTCCTAGACCAAGCGGTTTCATGACCAGGGAAGTCCCAGCGTGACTGTTTGCATTTGCAGGTAGCAAATAAGAACCAAATACTTCAAGAGAAAGACAGCTGCTTCTCTTGCCCCTACTCCTGCCAAGGACCCAACATCTCATCGATCATTTCCACGTGGTTCGTGCTGACAGTATGAAAACACGCTCCGTGCAGGCATTAAACTGCTAACATCAATTACCAAATCAAGAAAATTGAAGGATTTTATCAAGTACCATTACTGTCAGGTCTGCCTGTGTGTGAGGCCTTCCAGGGAGGATATAAACGGTTGGTTAAAGGGTGTGGAGTGGGGCATACGGCCCTGCTGCTAGAAGAGAGCTTGGCTCACAGGCGAGGGAAATGGTCCTGCCCTGCGCTTCCAGGGAAGCACCGTCAGTGCCCTCTCGAGTCTGCACAGCCAGCTGGAAGCAGGAAAAAATTGGATTCTACTCCAAACTGTCATTTATTCGTTTTATGATCTTGGGCAAGGTACAGCCCTATTTTTGCCTCAGTTTCCCTAATTTAAAGTGGAAGTGAGCCCAGCCAGCTTCCGAAAACTGCTTTAATATTCATGGGAAAAAAAAGCAACCAATGAAAAAAAAAAAACCACCACCAAAACCAAGCAAGGGTCTTACAGAGTCATCAGTATGAGGAACCAAGAATTTTATTCTTCTGCAACAGCAGAACTCTGCAATGAAGACATGACATGGGCACAGCCACTGGTAGCTGGCGATGGGAGCCACACAAGAAGTACAGATTTCCCTGTTCAATGGTTTTGGTCAAAGTAGCCTCTGCTTAGGGGCTTTTCTCTCAGAGGGTACCAGGATTTTAAGTTCCTTGTTTTACGAGCAGACAGAATGGGTTTGTTGTTGTTAAAACCATTTCCCATTGAGAACTGCCCAAATAATTTGCCTTCTCTACCCCCTTCCTCTTCCCCTGCCCTTATGTACCAATGCCATCGGTTTAGACCTAGCTTTGTTCAAATGCTGTTGAAAGCCAGCGAGAAAGTTTTGCCTGTCAGAATTCCCCCACCTATCAACTTTTTTGGAAAGAAAAGTCCAATTTTCTTCCAGATCAGGCCAGCCGGCTCACAGCCCCCGGCTCGCCGTGCCAGAAACCCGCGTCCGCTCCTGGGCTCTCAGCTTGGGTTGAGCACCGCAGCGCTCAGGAGGGGACCCGTACCCAGGGGAGCCCCTGCCTTGCTCATGGGGCTTTTCTGGAAGACAGAGGGTCCCAGGGAACCTCAGACACTATAGCATATAGGGGTGGGTTGCCGGGCCAGTGCTGTAGGGGAAATTGCAATTAAATCTAAATCAAACCTGGCTATCCTGGGTCAGGGCTGGAGAACCCAGGGTTAGCTGCTTGCACGCACATCGGCGCTCGAAGGGGAGCAGAGCTGGAGAGGGCTGCTCAGCAACGTGTTCAGTAATTTGCTATTCTCGCGGCGCCGTCAGCCCGATTTACGCCGGGAGCAGCTCCTGGAGGAGACCTCGACTTCAGACACGTCTGTGAAGTGCCCGACGCTGCAAAAGGGACTGTGGGAACTGTGCTGCGAGACCCAAAGTACAAGATGGTGCATAGGAGAGAATTCATCAGTCTGCTCTGAAGAAGAAATTCTGCTTGCAAGGGAAGGAAACAGCTTTGCCTGTGTGATGAAAAATTTAAGAACCCCTGGCCTGGCAGTTTTCTCCTGGGGAGAGTTAAAGCAGCAGCCTGAGAGAGGCAGACCTTTCCCTTTACATATAAACTGCAGATACACTGCGCCATCTCGGTGCGTTTCCTAAACAAATTGCCCTCCTTGCTCTCCTCAAATCCAGGGGGACGTTCATCCCTTCCTCTCTCCAGAAGAGAAGCAACTGAAAGAGGAAGAAACCTTGCCTTTCGAGTTAATACTTTGCCGAGACTGAACTCTCAGAGCTGCACCACCCCAGCCCGAGCCAGTCCCAGCATCTCCCTCGCACAGCGTGAGCATTTGCTACTCTGATTTTGTGGGGAAGAGGCTAAATTTGGGCATTTACTAGCCCTGGCATCCTTCCCTGTACGCCAGCTGACTCCCTGACCAAGGAGACTGTGTAGTTATAGAGGAGAGAAGCAGCTCCTTTTTCTCCGGGATTTCACCGCTTTCCCGGGTTCGAGGGGATGGGAGCATCGCGCTCCTGGCAGCTCAGTTCCCCCGGGGTAAAACAAGGACAGAGCCGTTATCCGGGTACGGGCACGCGTGGCTGGGGATGGGACCCACACAAGCAGCGCAGACCGCGGCCGTGTTCTCCCGTCCTGCCCGTCCCTCCTCGGCGGGAGACCCGGCTGTTTCCCTGCCACCTCGGGACATGGGCAAGGCCAGGGAGGGAACCCTGACGAGGGTCCCTGGGGAGCCCTGGCCCTGCTCCATGACCCACCGCTGCTGAAACCCCGAGCAAACTCGACGGGGGCCGCGGCAGGGAGAAAGCGGGGCGGGCAGCAGCGCCGCGGAACAAGCGGAGCTTTATGCAAACATCTGCACCTCCGCTCCCATCACCCATTAGGCCAAACAAAAACAAAGGCACAAGCTTTCCATTTTCTTCTTTTATTACCCACCTTAAAAAATAAAACAAAACACTGGTCAGCCACAGGATTCCTATTTTTATGGAGACCATCCTGCCACGCTATTGCTCCACAAGGACATTATTAATGCCATTTACAGCTCAGCTAATAACCGAGCCTCCGCCGCTCTGGAGGCGAGAGCTATGGAGGAGTCATTACAAAGGTGATCCCAGCAAAACCTAATTCTGCCTGGCCGCATGCTGGCAAGGCCAAAGCGGCAATCGCTCTGCGTCCTGGCTGTAAAATCAAATTAAATTAAAGATCCCATTTCACCAAGGGCCTAATACTAATTTGTGTAACATTTCCATTAAACAATGCTGCCTACAGAAAACATACACTAAAGCACTTTGACGATTTAACAGGGAGCATTCCAATAGGAAACATTATTAGATTTTCCTATTAAGCTGCTCAGGGCACACACTCACTTAATAGACGTTAATTACATTAGCAAGGCTGCAAATTCAGTCCTGGTGGAATCTAAGTGACTTTTGCAAAATTGACTCAGTCCTGGAATTTCTGTAGGGACAAAAGGTAAAAAAAACCCCTAACACATAGATAGAAAATTGGAACGAAGCCACCACGTCACCACTTTTTTCAGCAGTGGCTTTAAAACACTTTAATGTACTGGTGCATTTTGCTTTCACATTTCCAGAGTGGAATTTTCACTAATTTCCCAGCTTGGCAAAATAATTGGAGACAGCTCATGATATTTGATTAATGGATTTTTTTTTTGCCAGTGGAAAGAATGGTTGAAACGGCAAAAAGGCTGAGTATTTCAGTTTGGTGTTTTTGTGAAGCTACTAAAAGTATTTCATATTTCTTCAGCATGTGCTTGGATCCTATTACGTTCAATGGGGATTTAAATACACACTTTGAGTTAACAAGGCATATAATGATTAGCCTAAATCAAGATCTAATTACAGAAGATTGTTGACAAATGATTTCAGACAACATGTAAATGCAAGCCAAACAGTATTTCGCTTGCACCCAACAGAATTACTCTTTTCGAGATAATTAGCTTTGGCCTAGATGTGTCGTGCCTACCATTTGGGTCTCTGTGCAGCTAACCTCAGCCACGCTTTGGAAGCATCCCCAGCTTTCCGCTGACTGCCGAGGGAGCCTAAGCACGGATTTAGGACTCCGCAGCCATATAAAATTGCTTCTGGCTCAGTCCTTGGTATTTTGGAGGTACAATTCCTCTTCGGTTGTGCTGTCCACCCTTACTCTCCAGCTCTTTTTCACTAGCAAAAGGCAAGAGCCTTTAAAAGCTCCGTGAGAGCCTAAAAAAATGATTCCCGTTCGCAGGGCTGGGAACAGTAAGGCGTTTGCCAAGGCCGGCGGCAGAGCCGGGGCTGAAACGCGCTCCCGGGGCCGCCAGCGCTGCCTCCGCGTGTGCACGCAGACCTGCAAACCCCTCGGGGTCTGCGGCTGACCCCGGTCGGGGGCTGCGCAGGATCCGTGGTGCCCGGCCCCGCAGATGAAGCCCGTGAAGGCTTTCTGACGTTGCGTCTCTTCATACGTGCAAGCACAGGAAGGGCACTTACATATATAATGCAATCTCCTAAATCTTAATTAGGCGTACTGTACCTTAAATTCAATAATGAGCTGATGACTCAGAGCCCTGAAACAGCCTTTCTGTTCGTTTAAACATTCCAGTACTAGAAATACTAAATACAGTAGGCACTTCAGACGTATCCAAAACCTTATCCTAATCCCTTCCCTTACTCTGAGCTTATATTATTTCTAACAGATGTGTTGCGTTAATAATTAAGATAAATTTAAAGGCAGATTAGGCCTGAGTGCAAGTTTCTGGAGCAGTGGGAGTTCAGCAGAGCGGCGCAGGAAGATGAAGGACCCGCCTGAGCCGTGTTGGTTACTGCCGTGCTGGAGGAACACCGTCTCTATTCCGCCCAGGCTGCAGCGCTGGTGCTCCTGGCTGCTGGGTTGTAACCTCGGTGGAGTTTTATCAGCCTCAGAAGGGGGAAATCAGCCCTGAGGTTCCTACTCATTTCCACTTCTGCAGTGCTTGGGAGCTGAAGCACGGCTCTTGCAGAGGACTCTCTGGTGCTGGGACCTGCTGAGTTGCTGTTTCCCATCAAGGTGACACAGCATGTGACAGCTTTCCTACAAAAACAGTGACCACACTGTGGCTGAGCATCCTGAAAGAGCGTTCACATTCCCTCATAGACTGGTGAATCTCCATAGCTCATTACTCTGAATTAAATCTAGCATGGGTACACCTCTTGGTCTGACTGACCCCATGTGCAGTGTAGATGGAGCACCTGGAGCTGCCCTGCTCCTCCTCTCATCAGTTTGGTGAAACAAAGACCTGCCTTTTCCCCAGATGTCCATCTCTAAGACTCATAACTTCCAGAGCCACTTGTCTCGGCAGCCAGGAGAGACCAGCTCTCCCCGTCCCGCTTCGCTGATGGGCTCTAACCCAGGTCTTCCAAGGTGTGAAGGTGTCTCATGTTGACCTCTTCCAACGAGAAACCAGCAGGGATGAACACCTGAGGAGGAATTTGATGCCCAGCACTTTGCAGCTGGATGACCCCATGCCCGGCGAGGACGCGCTCCTGGTGCTGACTACCAAAGGGGCTGCGGAGGGGGGACCATCTGGGCTGTGGGGAGCTGCGTGAAGGTGGAAAACCATGGAGGAGAAGGAGAAGGTATTTCATCATGACACTACTGGGTAGACCCTGGGTTTGAGGGAGCTCTGGGTAATGCTCTGCTCAGTCGCTTGGAGCTTGCCCTGACCCTTCACGGACAGAGGCGAAGGGCTCCGGCTCCATTTCCACCCCCTCGGGGCAGGTACGTGTCTGCTCCCTTCGGAGCACACCGGAGAGGAACATCCATTTCCCCCCAGTACACCGAGGAGGCGGAAACAATAAACTGTTTGTCTCCACAGCAGGTTTCTGACAGCTTTTAAGCAGACGGACACGAACTGAAAGCCACCCATTAGCAGCCCATCTCCCAGGCAATCGCTCATGTTCTGTCATTTTGGCTAAAGTGTCATTTAGACTAATTGGGCTTTTTCCGAGGCCAAATACTACTCGTGAACCCTCCCTTAAAACTACATGCAGCCAATGACATCTCCAGTGTGAAGTCTTTTGGGCTCAAAACATCTAATTAAGTAGATGATAACATCAACACAACTTCTGCTCCACTCCAGGAGCTGTCAACACACAGGACTACCCTTTTTTTTCAGTTTTTACCATGAAATCCATTATATTTGGCATTTCTCTTAAGTCCCTAGCGCAAGGATGCACACTATTGTACATGCAGCTCTCAACTCTCTAATTTAACTCCATTCCTAGCATTAATGCTTGCAAGGAGAAAAAAAAAAAAAAAGACTCTAGAAATCATGACCCGAGTGTGATTGAGGCCTCAGAAGTAGAAGCTCATTCAAAGCAAAACAGACCCCCCCGCCTCTGCCATCATTTGCAACAGCAAAGCTAGACTCAGAATCACTTAAGCTATGACTCAGCTCAAGTGGTGTGTCAGGAACAAGGCTCTGGCCGCAGCTTAACCCACTGAAAGCAGCACTAAAACCCCAAAAGCACGGAGGGACCTCGTCCCACCTCCCACGTCCCGCTGTGTGCTGGGACAGCCCAAGAGACCAAGCTCCTTTCTTCACAAAACCAACGCATTCTCCCAAAGAGGAGCGTAATTACGCCAGGTGTTCTATCCATTGCCCCAAACCCAAGCATTACGCAGGAAAGGCACAGCCTCAGGCAAGCTGGAAAAGGAGAGAGAACCAGATAGGAGAAGAGGGGGTTCTAGGCTGAGCCCAGTGAATGCCGCCTTTCTGGTGAGTTTTCCCAAGTAGCCTTCTGCGACGGGAAAGAAATCTTGGTTTTGAGTAGCTGATGGCACTAGGGATGGCAGAGGGCAGCTGCAGAAAGGAAAAGTGCTTTGAAGCCCAGCCAAGTGCTCTGCTCAGCCTGGGGGAAGCCCCAAGCCGGCACCGTGGGCGCCGCGGGAGCCAGGGAGGGGAAACGCTAGCCTGAAAGGGGGTATTTTGTTTGGGACAGCAGATTTGTCGTCCCCCACGCCCCCCCCAGCTGCAACCCAGACGTTGTTTTTCACATTGCAAGACATATTCAGCTCTGCTCGCAGCGTGGACAGAACAGGGACGCTGGACTGACAGCTACGGGCCCCCTGCAATGGGCAATTCCGCCGTTTTCAGGGCACTGAAGGCACAGCCGAGTCTACTTTTAGGAATAAGTGGCTAAAACGGAAAAAAACTGCTTTTTCACCCCAGAAAGACCTTTGCATCTATTCATATCTGTGCTCCACATAGGAGAGTCTATTTCTCCAACCCAAACACTCTCCTCCTGATCAGGCAGGTTCAGAGCCCACATCTGGTTACCCTATGGGCTGGTCTCCTCTCGCTCTCTGTCAAAGCCCCACCGACATCAGTCAGCTCCATCTGAAACTGCTTTATCACCGTGAAAACACACCTCTGGTCTCCTTTTTATTAAAACCCTTCCGAAGTCTGCTACACCTTTGGCTCCTTCCTGGGAACGGCACCGGTTGACATTTGTTTGGGTGTTTATGCTGTTCGCTTGCCAAGAAGCAACTCCGGCGCCTTTCTGCCATTCGGCACCCCATAAAAACATTGGGGTAGATCATAACTTTCAAGAACAATTTCTAGACAGAAGCTGTTTGATAATCCACGTGCGCAGCATATCCACCCACCGACTTCTGTCAGTCGGTCTAGGATTTCGAGATGATCCTCGGGAGGTTGCTGACCTGCCCGTCGTTCCCTCTGCTCTCAGGCAGGGCAGGTACCGGTGAAGAGCGAGCCCACGCGCCCGCTGCAGAGCGCACAGCTCCCGTTAGCATTGCCATCCGCGTGCTTTTATTCATCCAAGAGCTGAACTCGGCTGACCTCGCTCGGCTGATGAGATCATGGCCCAGAGAGGTATGGCTGCAGGCCAGCGAGAAAACAGATGTCTACTATAGACACCGCTCATTGATACTTTATTCCCATTTATTATTTATCTAATACACACTCTAGGTCGATTAGGGTTCTGTTATTGTGAACTCTGCGCTAACATTTTTTATAAACAAGGTCTAATAACTGCTTAAGATATTGAGAGACTCCCTTGCCAGGGGACATGATAACTCTCAGTAGTTTGTTGAGAGACGAAGATCGTCTCGGTGACACTTTTCCCTGTTTTGTTCTGCACTTAGAAAGTTTCTCATCCTCCGATAAGAAACACTTCAAAAGCCTTTTGGACCCGCATCTCGGGGCCTTCCCCAGCCCGATGGCATCGTCCCTGAGGCAGAGCTCGCCAGGAGCTCAGTGCGAGTCCAGTCTCCAGGATCAAGAGAAGGTGACAAATAGACTAAGTGCCTGAGCCCAGGCTTCCCTGGCACAGCACATGGTTACTCCAAACAGCATCAGCCACGGGACACTTGGGCTGTTTCGCGGCAGAAAACAACTGTTCCTAATCCAGCCTTGCCACCTTTATGCTGAAGATTTCACAAACAAGTTTTCTTCAATTACAATTGAGGGAGATGGGAGGAAACAATCAAGAAAAGATAAGGAAAAAAATGATTGTACCCTTTTAACATCACAGAAACACCTACCAGGACAGTGCAAAGATTGATCATGTGAATATAAAAGCAATTGGGGGCAGAAATGGGAAAAGAAAAAAAAAAGTCACTCCATGGGGGCAGGGAAGCCGTTGTTGGGAGCTCTCTTCTTGGGGAAAAGGCAGGGCTAGAGACAAAATTCTCCTAAAAAAAAAAAAAGATGTTGAGCTGCCTGTGGTCTTCCGACCAAGAGAGAAACGATTACTCCTGTACGCGCAACCAGAGCAGCTCTCAAGTGACTGCTGCTTTGCTGCAGGGTAGAACCCCCTTGTCCACTCTGTCAGATCTGCCCTGGGACTAGACATCGGCCATATGGTTATTTTGGTCCGGCTCCACCTCAGTCCCACGAGATTCCTCAGATATAATCGACCTGAGTCCCCTCTACCCTCACCAGCCAGAACAAGGCACCTGGACTCACCTACACCAATTCGGTTTGTTGGGGAGGTCTAGGCTGGGGGATACGATGGGCATTTTGTCCTCCCCGTGCTCCAGGGCAGTACAGGATCCTCTCCAGCCCCAGCGTAATGAGTAGCAGCTTCCCAACAACCCTCGGTGGAAACCAAAACCCGTACAGGTGCACCCCAGATCCCTTTCCTGCACGGCATTGCAGGGGCGAGGGCCAGGGAGCAGCCTGTGCAAGCGCAGCCAGGGAGGTGTTATCAAGTGACATTTTCCTTTTTCCAGTGATAATTGATGATCAGGCCATTACAACAGGGATTAATGTCATAGGGTCACAGAAGATAGTCTAGAAGGGACCTTGAGGTCATCTAAATCCATCCAACCGCCCCACAAAAAGCTCTTTTCTGACAGATATTTGACCCCTTCAAAATAAGAGGGAAGCTTCTGACCAATATTTTACACAAAAATTTTCTTTGGCTGATTACAAAATACTGCATTCATTTATGTCGTATATAAATAGCCTCTGAAGGCGCTTTTCCCAGGTATTTTCAAAACAGAATCCACCTCTTTTTAATGTGCTGATCAAAAGAGGCACTTCTGAACGTCTAGATTGTTTCTAGCAAAATAATTCATCTTGGGGCAACCAAAACTCCAGGGGCTTATTCTTTTCTTGGTTTTAAGCTTTGTGATCTGCCAAGAACTTCAAGTTGTTTTCATTAAGAAAATTGTTTAGAATTGCCAGCAGGAAGAAATAATCCCTATTTGCACAGATACGAGGACCAAGATTTAGGACCAAGGACATGAGCTGGTGAGGGGATGTACTGTGGCACCAGTGAAGCAGTAAGGACACTTGAGGGATTTGCTCGGAGGAGTTTTGGTGCAATAACCTCTCTTTTGCACACTTTTCCCTCATCTTGTTTCTGCCTCGGTTCCTGCCTGTGTCAAACCAGGAGGCAGGTATGGCTGAGGGCAGCGAGGGAAGAGGGGGCTAATGGACCTTCGTTAAGTACTTTGCTGAACTTGACGGAAAGGTGCCACCTACGCGTGCAGCTCTGGGATGATGGATGTGAAAGCGTAATGCAGTGTTTCCCTCCCATAATTACAATTTCATCATGTAATAATAATAGGTAGTGATTGATCGTGACCCTTCACCGCTGCAGGATGTTGGTCGTTAGGAAGAACTGATTGATCACTGGAGCTGCCATTTGGCCACGCAGAGCCCTTCCACTGCCTTTTAGAAGGGGAATGAAAGTCTCTTTAAATAAATAAAACTTTTAAAGATCCCAGATCACTATCAGGAGACTCTTAGCCCCTTCCTACCCTGTTGTGTCAGTCAGCAGAGCAGCAGGTTGCCAGAGAGCTGTCTCAAAAGGCATCATTTGGGTGCTGTAAGCCTACAGAGATCCTTCCTCACCATAGTCCTACAGAGATCCTTCCTCACCATAGTCCTACAGAGATCCTTCCTCACCGTAGTCACCCACCAGCCGGGGATACATCAAGGTGGAGGACAGCAGGAACCATCCCCTCAGGCACCAGAGGGACTCTTTCAGCTGATGGCTCCAGCACAGGGACAGAGCTTCTGCTCTCTGATCCCTCAGGAGAGCAGAGGTCCAGTGCTCAGATGGGATTTGTATCATCTGCTTTAATGCTGCAAACAAGAACTGTGGGCTGAGGGCCAGCAACCCACCTTTGAACCCAACCGTGCCCTGGGCTGCATCCCCAGCAGCGTGGCCAGCAGGGCGAGGGAGGGGATTCTGCCCCTCTGCTCCGCTCTGGGGAGACCCCCCTGCAGTGCTGCGTCCAGCTCTGGGCCCCAGCACAAGAAGGACATGGACCTGCTGGAGCGGGGCCAGAGGAGGCCACGGAGATGATCCGAGGGCTGGAGCCCCTCTGCTATGGAGACAGGCTGAGAGAGTTGGGGTTGTTCAGCCTGGAGAAGAGAAGGCTCCGGGGAGACCTTATTGCGGCCTTTCAGTACCTAAAGGGGTCCTATAAGAAAAATGGGGACAGGCTTTTTAGCAGGGCCTGCTGTGACAGAACAAGGGGTGATGGTTTTAAACTAAAGGAGGGGAGATTCAGACTAGACCTAAGGAAGAAGTTTTTCACCCTGAGGGTGGTGAGGCCCTGGCACAGGTTGCCCAGAGAGGTGGGAGATGCCCCATCCCTGGAAACATTCCAGGTCAGGCTGGACGGGGCTCTGGGCAACCTGATCTAGTTGGGGATGTCCCTGCTCATGGCAGGGGGTTGGACTGGATGGCTTTGAAAGGTCCTTTCCAACCCAAACCATTCTGTGATTGCACGCTCTGCCACTGGCTTTCTGCACATCCTTGGGTAAATCATTTCACCCCTTTGCACTTGTAGAGCAGGGATGAAACTTCTTGTGTCTGAACGGCCCAGTCTTCAGGGACAAGGACTGATGGTTACACAGGGATGCTGCCCTTCCATCCTGATGCGGCCAAAGACCTCTTGGGACCTCTTGTAACAGCCACAAGGCTGCACGTCTTTCCATCCCCTTGAGAAACCCACCAGTTCCCCAGGTGACTTTAGGCACTGCTCGATGACAGTACCTTAATGAACAGAGATCTGCTGTCTGACAGGGATACAGCGCCTGCACCCTGCTAGCATCCGCCAGAAGTGTTGTCAAGCAACTAACTGCCTGTAATTGAGCTCTCAGAAGTATCTGCCCTGAGGTGAGCCGCTGAGAAATTTTACAAATGAAGATAATAGATGTTTATGTCACACACACACACAACGAGAAGCAGGGAGCTACGATCACTCACTTGATAAATCCACCTTCAGCAGTGGCTGCAACAGCTTCATTCGCAGCTGAATTAGGGTCTCTCTGGCAGCATTTGATGCCTCAGCAAGCAAGAGTGAGGCTGCTTATTGCTCTGCATTGAGCCATGTCTGGAGCTGGTCATAGTAACCCATGTAACACCATCCTTATCCCACAAATATTCATAAATTTCTCCAGATTTCCAGACAGGATTCATTATCTGCAGACATTCATCAGAACATCTGGAGAAACAGGGCCAGCCACATTGCTAACACTAATCAATTCAGCTCCCTTGAAGTCAACATGGCTATGCCAACTTGCCCTCGCCAAGAATTAGTCAATCTTTTCTAACATATAAGCTCTTCCTGAACTTACTGTTTATTCCCAGGACACGTCATTACTTAGACTTTTAAATAGGAGAGTGAAGATGGTGAACAGCGAGAGACACACATGCATCCAGCTGAAGCATCCAAGTGCCGCACCAGAATGAACAACGCCGTCAGGGTAAGCTAATGCAGAACCGGGAGCTCTGCTTCCAGGATGGAAACCAAACAGAGGCATGCAGGCAGGGTAAGGCGCTTGCCAAAAAAAAAAAAAACCCATCCAAACCATCCAGGAACGCAAACCAAGCTTCTCAAAATGCAGGATTTTTTTTTTCCGCTTTTTAGATGACCTCCCAACAGGGCTGTGGACCTGCGAAGAACCTGAGAAACTGCCCAAGCACCTGGGATTTAAGTGTTTGAGGTAACATTTTCAGAAATAATTGGTCCTGAAACCCAGATGCCAATAAGGCATCTAACTGCCAGCAGTGCCAGTGTAAGCAAATTGCTTTTATATTTTGAAGCTAGAGGCCATAGGAACTTAGTTCCCATCAGCTTTCCATAGGAAAATGAATGCCAAGAGCCCAAGTTGCTTTTGAAAATGGGATTGTACAGAATTGGAAAAGCACCTCATTATAAATCTTTTAGAGTGCTTGTGAAACGCCAAGAAACACCCAGAAGGTTGAGTCTCGCACCATTATCCTTCCTTGAGAAGGGCAGAAAGTGGAGTCCCTGAAATAGTCAGAACTTCTGAGTGTGACCTTCTCCATCTGCAATGACCTCTTGGTTTGGTCGTCTGTGCAGACCCAAATAGGGACTGTTGGCTTCATCTTTAAAGATCTACACGTGAGCACAAGGGTTAATCCCTTTCACTGGCAGCTATTTGCGGGTTCTGCCACAAATGGCAACACAGACACTCTGCAAATATTTCATATGCTCCCCTTCCACAGGTAGCCCAGTCCTCATGCCCCGAGTCCCAGCACGTCGACCTCCTCACTCCGAGAGGTCCTGTGCAAGACCCCTCTCCCTGCATTCCCCGTACCGCCGCACCGTTTGAATCGCATCCCTCTAATTGCCTAGAGACTGTTATTCACTGTTGATACATAAATACTGCGTGTTTCCCAGCACAACGCTCGAACTACTGAGCTGCCAAGCATGCTCTCAACCACAGCAGTACAAAGCAGATATACGCAGAGGCAGCGTAATGAGGTCCCTGTACTGTTGCCCCCCCCCGGGATGAGTAATGCTAGCCCGACACGCGGCACGTGAATTTCCCAGGGCCTGACAGCCAACTGGATTTCCTGTACCACTGTATCACCCCGTGCATCTGCGGCCAGGACAAGGTAGATGATGGAATAAGAGTCAAACTCCACCAGTGCCACAAGGCTGCTCAGGACGGAGCAGGAGGAGGAGGAAAGTACTGGACTGCCCAGGCATTTGCTGCTGCCTTTTGAAGACTTGTACCTAGCCTAGAAGCTCTATAGAAGCAGATCCCGCTGGATGCCACAAGCCCCACAGATCCACTGAAGCGCCTTGGACAACCTCAGCTGCAGTGTGTGAAGTGAGGCCGATTTACACCAGATTGAGGATCTGTCCCTCCACACTGGAATTTGATGCAAAGACTTTAAAAAAAAAAAAATACAGTATTATTCTATGATGATCCTGAATTGTCCGTGTCCCAGGATCACCTGAGCAGCCCGCAGCCCACACCGCAGATGGAGATGCACCACGCCTACAGCTGCACACGGCTGCGGCCCCAGCTTTTGGGGAGGTACCTGCTAAATTCAACACTGCGCTTCAGCAGGGCTGTCCTGCCCGGGCTTTCTTGGTGCTGCTGGGCCCTAGGAGATCTGCGCTTTGGAGCTCCCCTCTAGCAGAGCTGCGTCAGTACTTGGCTTGAAGTTTACTTTTTCCATCGTTCTTGTGATGAAAGCAAGCCAAGTGCAGCCTGACACTTCTGCTGTCGATTCTGCGTCGGTCCATTGCTGAACAGCAGTTACCACGGGTTTGGATACCAGTACAGCCCAGTGGCTCCAGCACATCTCCCTATCTACCTGATAGACCTTCATCTGCAAGTCTCCTCAGGTATCAGCTGGGACATTGGGCTTTCACCTCCCTTCCTGCTGCAGAGACACATCCCGCCGCCTGGGTCCTTGCTCGGATCCCCTCTGCCCCATCTGGCTGCCTTATGCTGGGTCAGAGTTAGCAAAAAAGTGTTAGTGCCATTCCGTTTTCCAAAAAGTTGTTTTCTTAGTTTTTAACTACATGGAAGTTTCTGCAAAGCGGTTTTCCACAGGTGAAGTGGATTTTCCATAGGAAATAATGAAAATCTGGGGGAGAGAAACAAGTCAAAAACCTCCTTTGGGTTTTCGGGGAGTTTTGCTTGTCAGGCTTTTTGTTTTTCAAGTTTTGCTTTGGCTTAGGAGGAGGGGAGAGTAAGACAAAGGGTAGAGCCGCTCTGCATCTCCTACAGCAGGTTATAAACAACATGGTCTTTCCTGTTGCCACTGAGATTTGGGACCCCGGATCTACAGCAGGATGGCCGGAGCCTTTCCCGGTCCTCAGCAGTGACATGTCATGCACTGACCAGAGTTCTCCAGCTCTATGGGCTGCAACCACATGAACGGGATTCACCTGCCCACTTTCCCCCTGTTCCTCCCTGAGCTCAGCTTTGGGAATTCAGCATTGGAGCCTGGCTGGTCATCCAAGAGGACACGAGTGGGAGAGGAAGACCATGGTAAATCCAAGCCAGCTGTAACTACATTCCCCTTGAAAGCTGTTGGTGAAGCACTAGGGAAACTGAGCTGTGGGTGACTTCTCTTATCCCAAACCAGCCAGAAGTGCAAGTTCACTCCTGATGAGAGTTTGAAGAGCTGTGGCTAGTCAGCCACATCCAACTTGGATTATGCATTTATTGTCTCGGTGGGCATGACCTACTGGGTTTCAGGAATACTCTTACATATAAAGTACCTCTAAGCAACCCCAACCCATGCAAAGTGCACAGAAAGGCCATACACGAGGCATCCCCGTACAGCCCTACCTTACCCACTTCCCATATCACCCTCCAGCCATGCGTTTGCTGCCTGCGGCTTCCTCCCCGGCTCACCCTTTGAAGGCAGCGAACCTCTGCCAGCCGAGGCTCTGCCTGCCTGGCATTTCCCTGCTGGCTTTTCTGGCTGCGCGCTCCCTCCTGCTTTCCCCAAGGAGGTGTTGGAGCAGCTCTAGCCGTCTGCCCGGGTCAGCTGCCAAGGAGGTTACCTCGCAGCAACCTGGGCTGGCTGGGAACTGCAGTTCCTCCCACGGGAGATGCAGTAGGATTGCTCTTGGTGACTGCGGGTAGCAGGCTCCGCTTCTGCAGTGGTTGGAAACAAAGGAATTTTTTGGAGGTTCAGGCCAATATATGTAAAGCACCCAATACTTGGATGCCTTTCTAAATTACCTGCGTTTCTTTGATCTGCAGCTGGGACTGGAAGTTTCATAAGAAGGGGGATTTGCTAATCTCTCGAGGTTCAAGGTCTGCCTGGACTGGGGAGAGGACTCAGATGCACTGCCAGAGAAAACCCAGGCAGAGCACGGACCTCCAAACTGCAGATTCACCCCTGTTCACCTACGAGCAGCAAAAAAAAGAAAGCTCCGGGAGCAAGGAACTGGAGATGAATCTACCCGGGGCCAGAGATGGGATATTGGATGCAAACTACGTGTCGGAGCCAGTCCCGTATGGGAGCATCCTGAAGGCTTGCTCCAGGGACCTGGAAAAGAGCTGAACTTCAGACAACAAACCATTAGTGAAAAACAAGGCGTGAACCAAAGCAGTAAAGTGGGAAAACTAACATTCCCATTCACCCGGACACACACGCCTGGGACAGAGCCGCAGATGATAGGTGGAGGAACCAGATTTAAAACCTCTGCAAGAGCCGGCATCTATGAGAAGAGCCAGGGATGCTGCGAAGTGCAGAAAAGCCAGCGATGTTCTGCGAGAAGCACTTGGCAAAATTCCCCGAGAACTGCAGGAAAAACCCTCTTCTTTTGTTAGAACCTGTATGTCCAACTTGGTACAAGAAGAAGGGACAAGGGAGGCCTGGGAGCAAGGACAAGCCGAGGTCCTGAGGACGACCTGGGGGCAGCGCCTCGCAGCGTTCCTGGGGAGGGAGGCCAGAGTCGTGCCGTGAAACCCAAGCGAGACTCCCTGCCCCCTTTCCAGGGTGATGCAGAGTTATCTAGGGATGCTGGTCTTATTAAAAAGAAAAAAAAAAAAAGATTTCTTTGCTTCAATGCCAAAAAGTTATATAAAAATAATTCATGGCCAGATTAATGAGAGAGAGAAAGTCATTAGAAATCAAAAATGAGATAATTCTGCTGTAGACATGAGTGATGGTGAGAAATAAATTATATTTGGCTGACATTACTTAATTAGTTGGAAACATGGTGCTTTCTTAAATTTTCTTTGGTGAAGCTTTTAAGCTTTTGACACATAAATTCCCAGCTAAATAACCTAGATGTCAAAGCCGCCAGTTGCATCTTCTCTGCCAAGCCATTTTTTGAGCATATTATTTTAAAACTTCGTTCCTTTGTTCAGGATTTTGGTTGCTACCAGGGCACGGCACGTGATTTCTAGCAAGAGCCCGATAGCCAGATCGGACTTTGTTCCCGAGGGCAGCCGGTACCGATGTCCTCCCTACCAGCTCCTGGTGGGACGGGAAAAGATCAAGCCGAGACAAACGGCGATGCCTTCGTTGCTGTAAGCAGCTTGAATAACCAGTAACACTTAGCGCTGCTGCAGCGCTTCTCGTCAAGCGCCTCCGAGCACTTCAGAAGCGTGAATTAAGCCTCACAATTATAGCTGGCTCTATAAATAGCTGCAAATAGCGTTCCTGGAGGATGCTCCTCAGTTTCTAAGCGAATCGTTACAGGGAGAGTGGCTGATTCTTGCCATCCTATTTGTAAGCCCCTTCTCAGAGGGAGGGGGAAATTGTGAGGGCAGAAGTGAGGATCTAAAAATCCGGCAGGACGGAATCGTGGTCTACTGGGAAACAAGGGAACGCAGCAGCAAACAGAGCAAACAGCCAGAAGAGTTCAGAAACAGCGAGATCAACCAACCTACCGTGTCTTTGGCACCAGTTGCTCCCTCCCAGTGAACTGGGGTGTAGGACCCTGCAATGATCCGGAATGGGTGTTTTAATGAGATTAATTATAACCTGCAAATGGGAGAAATCCTGATTGACAGGAAGCTCCGAGGACTCGCAACGGCCATGAGGTTTTATCCCAGCTGAAGGTACCAGCACTAACATTTGACACAGGAATTCCTCTCTCTAATAAAGAAGCCATTAAACAAGGTGCTGAGCACTTACCTTGCATAGAAATGTTTGACTGATTTACAACTAATTAGCCAGTATTATTACCTTTTTAAATATATGCATTAGGAAAAGAGTTAACACCATGGTTCTTAACCACAGAGGGAAATTGGAGGATAATAAAGTTTAGCTTTAAATAAAGCTATTAACCGACAGATCTAGTGGCTAAGCAAGATTTTTGAAGGGGAGGGGGGAAATAACAAGAACTCGGAAAGAGAAGCAAAGCAATTCCTGTTGCGGTATCCTGGCGGTTGGGGAACTGGGACCGCCACCAGCACAAACTCCCGGACACCTGTATGCCAGTCCCAAGGCAAAAAAGCACCCATACAATAATGACTTCTTCCCGAAACCAGGCCCCAGGAAAAACTTTCTCAAGCTTCAAGGTTGTTTTAAATGCATCATTTTGGTCCAAATCCCAATAAACACGGAGCTCCCTGCAAAACTCACCAACTTTTTCAACGGCTTTGTTAGCATGGACTCAGCTCCAAGCTTTACCAGCACTTTTTTGCCCTCGCAGATCCTGCCCAGATCTTTCCCTAGTGCTTACAGGCGGCCCCAGCTCTTTCCTCCCTCGTTTTAACCTACCCTCACCCTCCTCAGAGAGGTCTCCACACCCTCCAGGTGCCCCACGGAGGTGCCTACAGCAGCAGCCCTTTCCCGTGCGGATGAATTCCTCCCTCTGTGCTTTCTCATCCCTGACTTGTGCGTCTTTGCAAGGTGACACCCTCCTGGGATGTTATCTCAGCGCCAGACCCCAAGCACTTTCACTAGAAATGCCACATTCGTGGCGACCTGGAGACCTGGTTGGTTTTTCAATGAAAGCAATAGCTCATCACCTTTCTTCCACCAACCTAGAGAAAAAGTAAATCCACCTGTAGTTATCACCATCGTTAGCAGCAACCTTTCACTGGCTGCCTCTGCCTCGCCTACCTCTTCATCAAACCATTCTGCTCCAAGAGCTTCCTCCTTCAGCAGAAGTCCCCAAAGCTACTAGAAGACCCTTCAGGCCATCATCTCCTTCAGAGCAAACACCTCTCCACGTTCAGGATGTGACCCTGTAAACCACACAGACACTCTTGCTCTTATCTTCTAGATGCTCTTGCCAAAAGAGCATCTGAGAATGGGGCCCAGCCCAAACTGAGTGGGGAAACACTCCCCAGTATCCACAAGCCCAGGTGCAACTGGGAGTAGCCTACGGGGAGCTGCAGCGGACAGTGAACCCCATTTCACGGGGGCTTACCTTCCCTCTCCTCGGCAGGGCCAGTCCCCCTGGGCAGGAGAAGCACCCACACTCTTTCCATCCCAGAACCGAGTAGTTCTTGTAACACACCAGAGGGAGGGACAGGGCTCGATGAGCTGCTGCCAAACCAGGTTGAGCGGTGGCCCAGGGCGCCTCCAGGACCGACATCCGCGGGGGCATTAGCAGAGGAGCGCCCGCTTTGGAATGCAATCAAGGCGAGGTGAGAACCAGGTGACAAGATGCTCAACTCCATCAAGCTGAGGTCAGCTCTCAGCACGCCCAGCTGTGCCACTCAAACGTACGTGGGAATCTTAAAGCAAAATCTACGTGTGTGTATTTTAAAAACGAGGCACCTATAGAGCTTAAGCATTGCCAGAGTTTGGGAGCGGCTAATTACAGTCCTGACAAGCTGGAGGTTTCCCGGTTGAACCCTTCCTAAATCGCTGTGTTAAATCTTGCGCTTCCTTTTCACTCCTCTTCTAGAAGGTCTCTGAAAAATGGGCAATCTGAAAGACTCCCATCAATTACTCCGCACCGGATGCAAGACTTGCTAAGAAAAATTAAATTATTTTAATTCAGTTTAGTTAAGTGGCAATTGCTACGTTACATAAATCTGTGATGCTCTTTAGGTGCTGCTTGGTACAGCGCTGGCCTGGGACTCTTCTGAATTTAATGATAATGAATTTTTATATCTTAAAGTGCCGAGTGTGTAGGGAGCAATAGCAACCGCTGGCCCCAGAGGTCTGGCCCAGCAGCGCTCCTGCAAGCGCGATGCTTTGGAAAAGAAACTCGGCACCGGAAAGTTTCCCCGCCGCCGGCTGCAAAGGACTGAATTTGCCCTCCAGCATCCCTGGTGCAGGAGGATGGTCTCACCAACCACCGAGACCATCTGTCCTCGGCGGGGCTGGGGGCAACCCCTCGGGTCTCCCTCCCTGAAGCGGTGTCCGGGGAAGGGGCGTCCCACGGGGCAGATCAGCCCCCACACGGCCCACGCAGACGGTCACCCCCCGCGAAGCCGCTGCCTCCCAAACACGGCCCTGCGCGGGACGGGATCTCGCGCATGGGATTAAATCCCGCCGGCTTCAGCGCGCGCGGCGGGGCTTTGCGGCGGGGCCGGCACGGTCACACGGCCGTTAGTGGGGGACAGCAGGTGTCGGGGGGCAGCGCCACCGGTCCCGCGCGGGGAGGCCACCTCCGCCTCCGCAGCGTGGAATGAATACAGCCGTGTCCGTCGCTTGGTAAAATAGAGCTTTTATTTGTTCATACAAATCGTATGAATTACCAGAATTTCATTTTCCTAGAAACATCTTCCTCTGTGTAAAATTAATTCGTGTTGTACATACCACAAAATACTCGATTTACATTTTTTTTTTCAGATTTTCTTTTTTGTGGGGTTTTTTTTTCTTTCCATTCTCTTCTTTTTCTTACAAATCGGCTACTCTATCGTACCACGTTACAGACGACACACCGCTAATACCTGTACTGCACCTCCGAATACAGGACTGAATGAAACTCAGCCATAAATTAATGTTACAATGTGGAAAAAAAAAAAAAAACCAACAAAAAATTTCTAATCACACCTCCAAGCTTAACTTAAAAAAACAGGTGTTTTGTTTTTTTTTTTTAAATGATGACAATAGCACTGATTCCAGTACTAGCAACCAGATGTACACCACGGGGAATTCACCTTCGTTGTCGTATTCGTTGGGCAAGGCCTTTTGCATTAAAAGTCTAGCGAAGACTTCGTTACAAAGGATATTGAGCCAGGGCTAACAATTTGCTTGAGGTTAGAAGAGTTACTGCTCACTCTCTGTATTTCCACTCTCCGACACGATGGCTTCACGAGAGCGTTTCGCAGCAGGGCTTGATGACACCGATTAAGCCCCCGCTCCGCCGCGCAGCTGAGGAAGGCGCTGGGATACGGCGAAGCTGTTCCCACCAAAGCAAGGCGGGAGGCGCCGGGGGTGCGCGATCCTCCGGCACCGCGAGCAGCGCGCGCAGGCGCTCGGGAGGAACCTCTCGGGGCGGAGGCCACGCCGGCGCGGTGCAGCCCGGGGGCTCTCGCCACCGCCTCGGCCAGCGGCTCGGTCGCGCCTGGGAGCTTGCCCAGAGGCCAGGCGGAGACGAGGAGCTGCTTTCCGTACGTTGCGTAAGATGGCTGGTAGGAAGACTGAGGTTTTCAGAACCCAAACCCACTCTTTTCCACCGGGAAGTATTTTCTTCTCCCCCCCCTACCCCTCACCCCCTGCAGCCCCTTCCCCTCAGTCACCCAACAGCAGCGAGATTTGTGACGAAGCAGAGACACTCGAGCGTTCATCACCTGTCCTGGCAGCGGGGAACAGAGCCGGGGACCTGCAGCCAAAACCGAAGACCCCGAGCACGCATAGATCCGACCATCGCTTGAGGTTTGCAGCTGCGTTCGCAGGACAGGGGTCGTGCGTGCGGTCTGTCAACCCACCCACCCTCACGTCTGCGACCTCTGGGAGGGGCACCGCGTCGGTCTGAGGCATCGCTTCGCTGCTAGAAATGGCTCGGGGCAAAAAGGAGAGGATTTGCCCAGCTCCCCCCTTTTGTAGGAAGATGTGCTTGGAGGCAAAGCCCAGGGAGGGATTTGCATCCTGCTCGCCGTGGGTTTGCTGGGCAGCTCAGTCCCGACGCTGTGCTTAGCATCTCCCTTTCCTGGAGGACATCCCCGCGCGCCGCACGTGTGCGAACCCACACATGCCTCACCGGCACCGATCGGGGTGAGAGTCCCCAAATCCCTTCGGAGATGTGACACCGCCGAGCCAAGTCAAGAGCCCTTATGTTCAAACAAAGCACTGAAGGGCAGCGCTTTATCTGCAGATCCTTGCAGTGGACCCAGAGGTGGGTCCACTCTTCCCAATATCCACCTGAGCAGGACCAGACCAAGACCCAGGGAGAGCAGCCCGGGCTCCAAAGAGCCTTTTCATCACTGAACAGCCACAGCAGATCGCTGCAAGGGGCAGGCAAGAGCAAGGAGGCTGCCAAAGTAAAAGAAACATCTGGGCAACGCCACCGAACGCACCCACCACGGCTGGGCACAGCTCAGCAACGTGGTGCTCAAGGGCGGTTTGCTATGGGTGACCGGGGAGAGGCGCAGGGCACGCATTTATATAGGCGATGCATATGAAACTAGAGCATTAACTCAACTCACATACGCTCTGCCCGTTGGTGTATTTGCTGTTCCGAGTTTTACCGACACTGCCTGCTTTATGCAAGTGCTCCCACGGTTAACACCACGGGATTTATCCAGCGAGCTCCAGGCTCGGCGCGGTACGTCATTTCAGTGCTTGCAGGTGAGGTTTTTTGTTGCCCAAAGACAACATAGCCCTGCTTCTGTTAAAAAATCAAGGAGCAAATCACTCCTCCTGCCACCTTGCTCCAAATATGTTCCAGCCGAGCCAGCAGAACCTCCAACAGTAAAGATAAGGCATCGGGGACACACGGTATTTATCAAAACCTCCTGAGCGCACAAAGCACGGCTAGAGCTCCCAGGAGAGCCCCGCCAACCTGTCCTCATGCCCCAAAGCATTTGGTTCCACCTGAGGTGAAGGATCTCCAGGTTATCGTACCCGGGTTGATGGGTGAGAGCCTGGAGCCCCCTGTCCTGCCCGGCTGCCGCCCCTGCGCTCGCCCAGGCCATCGGGGAGGCACCCGCCTGCGCCTGGGCTGCCGGCAACACCCCAGCCCCCGTGCAGCCCAGACTCCCCCCTGCTTTTCTACAGATTCCTCCTTGTCGGCAAAGCAGCACTTCTTCCCGGCTCCAGGCAAACGCTGCTCCTTGGGAGAGACCATGGTTAGGGTGTTGGACCAAAAAGTAACGGGAATCGAGGGCCAGGGCTGATGCTCCCCGGTCTCACGCACCGGGGGCTGCTCCGGCGGCCGCGGGGCTGGAGGCAGCGCTGCCTGCGCCGTGTCCCGGGACACCCTCCGTGCTGGGGATGGCACCGAGCACAGACCTGGGGTTTTCCCGCGGCTCTGCCGGCATCTTCGGCGGGTGGGCGCTGCTCCCCGCGCTGCCACCTCCCGCTGGCACCCTGTGTGCACGGGCGCTCCCGGGGCGACGCTTCTTCCACGTCATCCAGACCAGCACCGAGCGCGTCCCACACAGATACATGTATTTGTACATTTGTCCTGCAGTAAAGATTTGAAATGCATAGAGGGATCGTGGGAAAGAGCCTCCTTGACAAATGGCAAGAAGGAAAAGGACACTGAGGAGGCAGCTCTGCCCATGCAACAGGCTCTGCGGCTTCTCCGCCGGGAAACGAGCACGTTGCCCTCCCGGCAGAGCCCTGGGGTGCAGAGCAGGAGCTGTATGGCTCGGGGTTCCCTGCGCCTCGCAGCCGCCGGTAAAACACGCTGCTGCTCAGCAGAGGTACGTGGGGTGCGGGGAGATGCCCGGCCTCCCTCCCCACCCGCCCCAGAGAAACCCCCCCGGGGCCACGGGACTAACCGGGAAGCTGCGGGACGAGGGAGCACAACACCGGAGCAGAGACTGGGACACCGGAATAGGGAAAGCAAGTGTTTATAAAGGCCAGATACCCGTAACAAAAATAGATCTGTGCTTTCCCTCCCTCCCCGCCCCTCCCCTGCCACCCTCGCTTTTTTTGATTTTTTTTTTTTAAATACAAATTTCGTTTAGGAAAAATGGAAGCACCGTTTGTTACAAACCAAACCAAAAAGAGGAGAGAACAAGGAGGGAAAAAAAAAAAAAACCAAGAAGAAAAAAAGAAGAGGAGAGACATATTAGAATTAAACACCGTGGAATGTTAAACAGGTTACGGGCTACCGTTCTAGCCAGTGCGGTTAGGCAGCTTAGTGAATTAATTGCTTAGGAATTAAAAATAAATTATTATAAAATAGATTTCTGTACATTTTACATACATATATATCTCTTTATATACGCAAACTGTGCTGGGCAAGTAATTACAGGGGACTTTCCCACGCCAGCCTCAGTCCCAGCCGAAGTCCTGCCCCGTCATCTGGTAGAACTTCATGTTGAAGGGCCGGTAGAAGTCCCGCAGTCTCTGCACCACCTCCTGGTCTATGTCGGGGTGGGTCCTGCCTTTCGTCTTCCCCAGGCAGTGGGGTTTGCTGCTGCCTTCCGCCTTCTTCAGGCACGGGAACCCCTTGGTTTTGTTGAAGTAGAAGTGTTTGTCGGTGATGATCCTCTTGAGGCCCAGAAAGTCCTGGACCCTGCCCAGCTCCCCCGCGGGGTCGCTGATCAGCCTCTCCCCGCTGACGAAGAGGATCTGCCCGATGGGGAAGTAGAGGAGCCAGTTCTCCAGGTGCTTGGCGTAGATGCCAATCTGGATGGCGCTCCACGAGGTGTCGATCAGGCCTGTAGTCCTGTTTTTGAAGGTCAGGCTCTCAAAGGTGGGGATATCGGGCTTCTTGGAGAGCGTCTGGGTGTAGTCCGAGATGGCTCTGGTCACGGGGTCCCGCACCACCACGATGAGCTTTGTGCCCTTGGACATGGAGGAGATGCGCGCTGGGGCCTCCTTGGTGACGAAGTAGCTGGGGGTCTTCTCCATGGTGATCTGCCCCTCCAGGGTCCTGGGCATGAGGTCCCTGCCGGCAAAACACACAGACGTGGGTCAGAATGGCAGCTAACGGGAACAAAAATACGCACATATATATATATATATTCACAAATAGATACGCAGGAATTTTTCTTCCTAAAATGCCTACACAGGTCATCGAGCTCATACAGATAAATCAATTTTCCATCGATTTAAGGATTAAGAGGGGATTATTATTAAAGGCCACTGTATTAGAAATCCATCTGAGTAATCTCCCAGTTATCCATGAGTGGATTAGCTGGGCTGCACACCTGGAGCGTGGCTACAGGTACCACACTGGGTCCCGACCGGTCAGGGTAAGTCCTGGGCTGCACCAGGCGGCTCTCCTGGCGCAGGTCAACGCCAGAGAGCCCTCAGCCCCAGCCCAGAGCTCGTCTTCCCCAGGGGAACGAGAGGAATGGCGCAGCGGAAAAGCCGGAGCTCACCGGAGCACGTCCACCTTGCTTTCCCTCAGCATCCCAAACACAACACTTCCAGTTCAGGGAAGAGGGTGCTGTTTGTCCCCGGCTTGTCAACAGCAGG
Organism: Phoenicopterus ruber ruber; assembly: GCA_009819775.1. Taxonomy (NCBI): domain Eukaryota; kingdom Metazoa; phylum Chordata; class Aves; order Phoenicopteriformes; family Phoenicopteridae; genus Phoenicopterus; species Phoenicopterus ruber. The sequence continues at coordinate 3,408,587 of CM020232.1, forward strand.
ACCTCACCCAACCACAGGGGTCCTCTTGCACCCATCGCTTCACTATTCCCCACCGCTGTGCCGGCTTGTTCCCTAACGCACACTAGAAGGAGCATCAAGAGCTGCTGGTGGCATCTCCAGCACATCCCAGTCCAGCACCAGCGAGGACAACCTCTCCCCTCCACCGCCACGCAGGCCACAGCAGGTCAGGATACAGGATACCACCACGGAGAACGAACCTCAGCTCGCGGGTAGGATGTACCCTCACAAAACACCCTTGAAATCTAAATCCTTCAGCAATTCCACCTTACTGCCTGGCTGTTTCTAACCGTGCAGGGAGAAACCAGAGGTTGCAGAAATGATGGAAGCGGCACGAAGCAGGGAGAGTAATTTTTTCCTGTCATTCACTAGGCAAGCCTAAATATTTCAGACCCTTTGCCAATTCTTTCCTTTTATAACCCAATGGGACCCATTTGCTCTGGGTTGCGAGACGGTTAAAAAAAAAGGCAAGAGGGGAGTCTGCCACAAAATTAAAGCTATAAAACTTGATTAAGTTTTCAAAGCATCCACCCAGCACAGAAATAACCAGCCAGTGTGTGATCTGCAAGCCTCAAACGGCGTTTCCCTCAGACGTACGACACTGCACACAGAGGCTACTTGTTCCCGATGGCCATCTCCTCCTTGACCACTTTTATGCTTCTACAGCAAAGATCACCGTGGGCTCTTGCAATTCAAAAAGCCACTGATAATTTGTGCTAAAGCCAATGGTTGCCCCAATTAAGAAGCCAAGGAAAAAAAAAAGGACCCATCTGTTCTGAGGCCAAATAATAGGAAAACCAGGAATGCGAGGTGTGACGGAACCACAAATCATCACGTGCCTACGAAAGTTGCTCAGTAGCTATTTTATGCAACTGCTATTTCGCTCACATTGTACCCGGTATTTCACTTCATCAGCTTCTGGCAGTGTCTTTATGCAACGCGTTTACTGGGAAGGGGCACCCAACGACTACACCTCTGCACCGCAGGTGAGGTGTGCTCGGGTGCTGCCCTCAAAGCCCCTTCTCCGCAGGCCCATGGCGGGAGACGGTCCCCACACCAGATCTGCACAGGTCACTGGGAGAGGTGGCGATGGACGGGCCGGACCGTGGAGGAAAGGGATACCAGCTGGTGGAAACCCCCAGCCATGCCCAAGGGTGGTGGCAACCCCCAGGGCTGAGATTTCAAGGCCACGCAAGTGGAGTTTCACATGCAGATGAAAATCACATTGGGCTACCAGACACCTGGGACGCAAGAGCTTCTGGAAGTCAGGAGCCAGCGTGTGCCAAGAACCAGCAACCAAAATAAAACTCTGACTAATCCTTCACCTTTCTGGCCAATTCTGCAAACCCGTAACGCCGCTGCAGAACAGAGCCAGTCAATAACGCTCAGAGGGCAACTCTTAAATCTATCGCGGGCTGATGTGGATTTCGACAGTCTACTCATTAAGTGATGTCTCTTTTTATGGCCACATTAAATCCGAGTTCTACATCCTGCGCTGGCTACCGACCGCTTTCCAGCTTGATTTAAGAGGTTGGTTTCAACCCATGAAGTCCTTAATGGTCTGGGACCTGCCTAGAGAGGAGACTGCTTCCCAAGACGTGCTCAGGACGGCCGCGCTGCACTGAAGCCCTTTGGCTTCAGGTCAGGTCCATCAGATTGCTTGCTGTATGGGGCCCTGCACTTTGAGACCGACTTCTCCTCCAGGAGTACTACAGCCAGTATTTATCAGTCTCCTGGGAACGATGCAAGGCTTATTTTTTCCTCCTTGCACAAGAGAGGCATTGGGTAGGGCTGGGCCGTGAAACAGGAGGAAATTGCTGGGGGTGGAGGTGCTGAGTCAGTTGATCTGGTTGGGAAACACAGGCTCTTAATTAGCGCTTCAACAAACACAGAGGAGTGCACCGCAGAAGTGGAAGACAACAAGGAGCAACCCTTTGTCTGTGAGGCATCCACCAGCCCAGGGTCAGTCCCTTTGCAGACCAGTCAGCACCCAAACCCACACTCTTGGTTTGTGGCTGAGGACATGCAACATGTCTTGTTTCCAACAGAGCTGAGAGCGCTCAGTTCTGTGCAGGTCTAGACTCGCCAGAATCGTTATTTTTGGAGAGGACCTGAATCCTTGGCATTTGCAGAACATCTTGCTGGTGACCCGTCACAGCAAGAGAAGCAAGACACGGCACATCACTGACACCGCTACTGCTGTCTGGCTTGGTCAGCACAGGCTAAGATGAGCAGAGATAGAAACGGAGCCTTCAACCCAAGAACGAGAACTGAATCCACCAAAACCAGCCCTCAGCCCTAGCTCCAGCGCTCTCTGCCTTTGCTGTACCCAGACAGGTGACGGGCATAGCCCAAAACTAAGATCCTCAAGATTGTCCCAGACGCTGCCTTGTTTGAAAAGTGGCCGCATGAAAGCGAGACAGCAGCAAGTGAAGCCAAATATTGCGGCCCATGGATGTGGTTTGAACCTCTGAGAGCATCGCATCCAGGAAAGCAAAGTTTTATTGCATGGGTCTGTCCTTTGTAAGGAGCTTTCCCATGGTTTCCATAATCTCCCGTAGAGGCATCAATCGTCACGCTGGCAGCCAGAGACAACAGGGCCTCAGGGACAGGAGGAACTGGTAAGTTGGCTGGTCTGAACTCACACAGGCGGAAAAGTCACCAAGAAGCGTTTATTCCCATTCATACCACAACTGGAGAAGGGCAACTTGGCCCACGTACAGCACTCACTGCAGCTCCAACCCAACACGCCAGACGTACGTGTCAGTGGAAGCAGGACCAGACCCCAGTTCTGAACACATCTGCTCCTGGGGCTCCAAGACAGCAAGGGCTGCGCTGAACGACAGCCGCTGCAGAAGGAGGGGAAAGAGGGGCCACAACGGTCAGAAGACCTGTAGCCACGGTGCCCTGGCAGGATGCAACCCCTTTGGGTGAATAACAGCAGAAACCCACGTTCAGCTCAATGGTGCGTGCCCAGTTCAGCCCTGGGGCAGCTCGTGACAGCTATGGAGTCCTCTCTTCCCATGGGAGCTTCACAGGCACGTGAGAGACCTGGGCACTTCTGCCAGCACCGTTTGGTGGAAGATAAGAACGGCAGAGGTGCAGCTACCACCCCTGTCCATACCCGAGAGGAAAGGGAGACGATAAAGGGAGTCAGGCTGTGGGAAACGGGGAGCTCAGCTTCGCCCTCGGACAAAAGCTGCTGTACCAGTCGGGACAGGGCTGGATGGAGACACCACTGAGGGCTGCAGCGGATACTGCAGTGGAAAATAAAGATAGTATGAAAAGCTTGGCAAGCAGTCCCTCCTGCCTTGTCATCCTCCTGCCTTCTGGCAACCTGGAGTTCAAAGACCTCTGGAGCCAGCATCTGCATCCAAATCACCCCGTTTCAGAGTGACTACGAACTGTCTAATCCTTTCAAACCCATGAATACTTTTAGCCTTGAGAACATCCCACAGCAGAGAGTCCCAGCACTGAAGCACTGCCTCTACCCGTCAGCTGAACCCTCTCCCTCCATCCCTCCTTGGGAAGGGACGAGGCATCTGCTTTCCGAGCCTGGAAGAGGAAAGCGAGGATGAGGAGTGCCAGCAGACTCCCAGCACCCCTTATTCCCCGCCGAGCCCAGCCTGCAACGCACCGGTGGGGCTCAGCGCTGCTCTGCTGACCGCGGCGGAGCTGCCGGCAGCGCCGGGGGTCCCGGCGAGAGGAGGGAGTTGCTGCGTGAGCACAGCTATGAATTTTCCGCAGGCAGAGAGCAGAGCCCCTAACCCTGAGCTATTAACATGTCAAGAGGGACAGAGGAAAAGCTTTTCCTTTAATGAATATTTCCTCAAGTGAAGCCTGCACCCTTCGTAGGCGAAGTGATAGGCTTAGTCTGAAGATGGATTGGCCTACTTTACCTATTAACCACTTAGACTAATGTCATAAAGGCTCTCTCTATTCAAACAGCCCTAATCCCCAGCCCCACGCAGCTCCGAAGCCTGGAATAAGAAAGGATGCTAAACCAAACTCCGCCAGGCTGCTGCTTGGAGAGGCACTGGGGGGGGGGAATTATATATATATTTTTTTTTTTTAAGTGCAAACTTCAATGTGAAAACCGGACCCAGAGCAAGATAAATTTACAAAGTGGGGATGACAGGTGGCCGCACGGTAATCCAATCCTGAAGCCTAATGCCCTTTGTGGCAGCTTTTGTCTGCGCAGAGGGGCTCCGGGCTAAGCTGCTGCCACTTGTCAAGGAGGAACGGCGAGGGGCTGCGGGCTGGGGGGGCCGAGGGACCTCCGCGACCTGTTGCTGTGTTACTCGCTGCAGGTAGGACAGACCGGCGCGCAGGGCTGGTGTTACCGACTTTATCCCCGGGGACGTCTGTCGGTCCCCCCACGCACCTCCTGCCATGCCCAAACACCCACTGGGATAAACCTCCCCGGGGTCTGCCGGAGCCCGAAGCCCCACGGCGGGGCTCAGCCCGGGGGGGCTGCAGAGACGGCCACCCCCGGCCGTCTGTCCGCACGGGGGTCAGCGTCAGGCTGCCCAGCCCGACCCGGCGCGCTCCGGCGCTGCCGAGCAGGAGTCCCGACGCCGAGCGGCTGATGAGTTTTCCCTCCTGGACAGGGTTTCATGCCGGCTATATTCCCACCCAGCACCCAGAGCATCCCTTTTGGAGATGTTCCCCTCACCCCAGCGCGCTCGAGAGCTGAAGTCCTGCTGGGAAGTGTTAAAATCGGGGTGCCCCGTGCTGCAGCGACGGCACCCTCCGGTCTCAAACCCCTCCGCTCCAGACCACCCCCCTTGCTCAATCCTCTGAGCTGCCTCAGTTTCCTTCTGCAAGGACGACAAGACTGTCCTGGAGGAGCCGGACAGCTGGGCAGAGGGCACTGCACAAACAAGAGCAGCATCGTGACGGTCAGGATAAAACGCTGCAGTATCAGGATGCAGCGATGAGCTGCAGACTGGGGAGCGCTCGCTGCAGCCCCCGCGGCAGCTCTGCCAGCAGATACAGCAAGAATTGCCTTTGGGGCAGAATTTCTAGACTTTCCCCCCACAGCTGTTCCTTAGAAGCAAAGAAAATAGGGGAAAGGGGAGAAAAAGCAAGTTAAACTATTTTGGACATCAGCCATATTCATGCCGAGTTCAGGCCTGTAATCCAGAACCATTCGCTTTGCCCACAAGCAGAGGATCCAACCTATTTCTGGATGGTTTCTACCCAAACTCCTGACCGGTGTTTCAAGACGACAAAAAGTGGTTTCTTCCCAGAAAACCAAATTTCGGCAACCTGACTGCTTCTGGGGAAAGTGCCCCCAAATCCTCCCAAAAGGCTGTCTAAGGCACCACATAGGTTAGATGGAAAGCTCATGGCGAGAAGGTGGACAGAAATAGAAGCAGACACAAAAGCTCTTCTCCCGTCCTGGGAGAAGACAGATTTTTAGCCTCCAGAGTCGTGACAGGGAGTCTGAAGACCCGAGGCGACGACAAGCCCGGGCAGCGTGACCCGGAACACGGTACAATTTGGTGCACCTGATGAATTGGTTACGACTTTTGCTGCGTTTCTAATTTGCAGGTTGGAAAGCAAATAAGTCTGCTGTTACCAGCTCGGAAAAGCTTTGAAGGAAACAAATGCAGAAGACGGGGCAGGCTGAAGCCTCGTCCCCTCCCACGCTGATGCCCTCCCGCCTGCTCCCCCTCTCCTGTCCCTGTCCCAGGGGCGGTTCGGTCCCTGTCCCCATCCCACGCAGCTCCGCTCCGGATCCCACCACAGCCAAAGGACTTGTTTCAAACCACACTCCGTCCGCCCGCTGCCTTAGAATCATAGAACCATAGAATTGTTCTGGTTGGAAGAGACCTCCAAGATCATCGGGTCCAACCATTAAATCAAACACACTTTTGAGGAGGGCTTTACTGCCCTTCCCGCCCCGCACAGCCAGCTCTCATTCTAAACCCCCCTGCTTCTCTGCCTCTTCCTCTCCTCCCCCGCCCCAATAAATACATTTACGCCAAGTGAGCTAAATCTAGTATCTTGAAAAAGAGCTGCAGACATCCAGGAAAGGATGGGGGTGGCACCTCCATTGCTGGCAGCTTTGCCTTCCAGCCCACCCGCTCTGCCAAGGTGATGCCCAGTTGATCCCAGTCTCCGAGGCGGCACGTTGCTGTCGGGAAGTGGGAAAAATGTACAGCGGTGATCAGAGTAGCCGAGGGCTGGATTGAAGCCACGCGCTTGTAGCCCGCACCGGCACCTGACCGTGAGCAAGAGCTCTGGGAAGCAAAAACCCAGAGCAACCCCAGCACCACCAGCACCCCCAGCTCAGCTCCCAAGGCCACCACACCGGACCTGTCCTGACTCCACCTGGCCCTGCTCTCCATGGGACCGATCGCAAAATCATCAAATCCCAGAAATACTCCTTAAAAGCAAGGACCTGACAAGCCCAGGGAAAGGCTGTTGAAGTAATAAAGCGTTTTAATTCTACCACGGCGCCTGCCACCAGCATCAAGGTCAGCTGGCTTCAAAATGACCCACTTGGCTTCCACTCCGCTTTCTGGTGGCAGCAGCTCCAGCGGGGGAAGGAAGAAGATGAAGGAGGAGGAAGAAACAGAGAGAGAAGCGGGAACAGCGAATTCCTCTTTAGGGGTGGGAGCACTTGCTGGTTTATCATTTGAGACATCACATTTTTCTTACCGCGGTTCCCCCGGCTCGGGCTGCCGCTGCACCACGGACCTGTACAGTAGCACGCAGCCTCTCCTCTTTTTACGACCAGCGGTAAGGGCAACATGTGCGCCTTTGTCTCGAGCGGGAGCCCGTTGTTTGGGTTGGCAAATTATACAACAATAAAAGGGAACGGCTGGGAACCAGCCTCGGCCTTTTTGAAACGGGTGTAACCCTATCCAGCTCCGTCAAACACTCGCCGCGACGTTTACACAAACCAGATGATGGGAATTAATGAACTTCGGGGGTGAGGAAGGGGTAGGTAAAGGAGGAGGGAAAGAGGGGAAAAAAACATGTGGACCTGAAAGTAATATTTTTCTCACTCTTCTTGCTCCCTGCCCCCAAATCTGCCAGGTGCCCTTCACCTGTTGGGGAGTTTGGGGATTAAAGGAGGGAGAGGAGGACAACAGCGTGCGAAGGCTCCTGACCATGAAGCCGCTCTTGGGGCTTTGATGGGACCAAAGAGCCGGTGGCCACGGGTGGCATCACCACATACCCCACGGGAACAGGCTCTGGCCTGGCCACGGAGTCTGATCTAAGTTCCTTTGATGCAGACAAAAAAATCCCATCAAAGGCTGGGGGGAGCGAGGAGACGTGGGGCACCGGCAGATGGTCCTTTCGTCCCCACTCCACGCAGGCAGAGCCGGGTCGCGCCAAACGGCCCCGGCAAATCAAAGCAAGCAGTGCCTCGAGGAGGGGACAACAGGCCGCTGCAATCACGAGGGGTTTGGGGCGTTTTGGGTTTTTTTTTCATAAAAGACTTTATCCAGCTCCCCCAAAGTCTCCGCATTCAGATCAGATCTAGGGGCCACCACGGAGCTTTGACCCTCCCCACGCTGTGGGTGAGGGACACGGGGTGCCTTACCCAGCCACAGCCACAGAGCTGAGCACACGGTTTGCAGCAGCATCTGAGCACCCGACCCGGACAAAGCAGGGCCTGATCCATGCACGAAACCTGGAGGGTTTGGGCCTCCGGGAACAGCAATCGGTGTGATGAGCAGAACCAGCCTCTGCCGCAACGGCTGCCTCCCGTCCCACCTCCCTCCCGAACGCCTCCCCCGCCTCACGGGTTTAAGTGGCTTAATTAGAAACACGGACTCATAACCAAGATAATGACATGTTATCCCTCGCAGGGCTTGCTGCCTTGTATAACTAAGTGCCATATATGGTGCACTGTATAGCTGCAGCCTATAGGGGAGGAATAACCTACAGCTCAGAAACACGTGATGTCTTGTCTGCATGGGGACGGGGTTTGTGCTTTCACCGGAGAGCGCAATAAAGAGGCCAAAGAGCCAGACAGACTCCTTTGAGACCGATGGGCCGATGTCACTCCCGGGACATGCCCGTCCTCGGCAATGGGCACAAAGGCACGCAGTGGCTCTCGGAGGCGGCTGGCTGGAGCGGTCCTCCTCCCCGCCCCAGAGCCGACGCTCCGTGCTGGCGGCCTGCGGGAGGAAGGGCTCAAGGGGACGGGACCAGCCTGAAAGCTCGGCAGAAAGGCATCCCGCTCGCGGGTGCTCACATGGGTGCGCCCGCAGGGTGCAGCCCTCTCCTTCAGGCCAAAGCCCCCGCGGCCCGGGGGTCTCCAACCCCGGCCACAGGAGCACCAGGGCAGAGCAAGAACAGGGCTAGTAGCACCCCTTATTTCCCTACCGCTCTCCCAGCCTCCACCCAAATTCAGCTCAGGGACCCTCCTGGGCCTGATGCAGTTTGTCTGCCTCATAACGCTCAATCGGTCTCTCTTCCAACCCCTTGCCCAGGTTCCTCCTGAACCCACGCAGACGTTCCACGGGCACAGCTCGCCCCGGGTCCTTGCTTTGCCCCTTGTGCACAAGCTCCTGGCCTCATGCCTGGCCCTGGCCCTTGCACCATCACACCAGTCCAGCCCCCCGCCATCTCCAGCCCAGCTCTGATTTTGTAGAGTACCGTGTCTTCCCCCAAGACGTCCCTTTGCCAGGCTGAGGTCTCCCAGCCTACTGGGTCGTTCCTCAAAGAGAAATTCCTCCAGCCCTAAAGAACAAACCCAAAACATTGCCGCTGTCACCAGGTGGACTCATGCACCAACCAAACACGGGCTGCAGAGATGTGGGGCTTGCTTTGGACTAGGAAGGGCCAAATCTCCAATTATCTCCTCCAACAACAGCCCGAGATGTTACAACCGCTCAGCAAGAACTTTCCCTCCTCCTTTGCTGGAGCCAGGCAAGATATTCATCAGCTCCACCAGTTCGTTACATAGGCCCTCCTCTTTATGTAAACACCGAAGCCTCTTTCTGTCCCCCATCATACTTAAAAGCTCTGAACTTCCACTAAATAATTATCTTCACTGGGGGGAGAGGGGCAGCACTTTCCATATCAAAGGGCTGCTTTGGAGGGATTTACAATAATTTAAGATGAAGTGGTAAATATTCTATTCACTCCAGTTCATCTCCAGTAATAATTATAATCCTATTAGCAAGGTCCCAAGAAAGTGATTGCATTATCATCTAGCGAGCATCTATGCGGACGTCTTGGAGGGGTGGGATGGGGGAGGCCATAGGCAAGTAAAGAAGTAAAAGCAACAAAAGATGCAATTGCCAGCACCTCCCCTCCCCCAGAAGGATTTGGTCTCCATTGTCCCAAAGCTTCAATAGTGCTTTGGGCTGAAAGTAAGAGCTTTTGAGCGCAGTGAGGGGGTGGGGCTGAAATGAGCATCTCGCTCCTCTCGGTCACCCCCGGTTCCCTTTCATTGCCGCAGGTCCCCCGGTGCCGCTCGGCCGCCAAAGAGCACACGTTGCCGCTCCTGGCGGGCGCAGGGGGCCGGGAGCAGCGCCGCGATTAAAAGCTAATTGCTGTTTGTGGGCGAGTTCTTTAGAATATCGCCCAGCGTCACCGGACTTCGCTGCCCACTGGTCAAGTCATGGGAGATTACTCTAATCTCTCTCTATTTCCCCCCAAAAAGGAAAAAAAGGCTGGTTTTGTTTAAAAGAAGAGCAGGGAGGGGGCGGTTCTGTGAAACTCGTGATTTAAGGGGGGAAAACCCTCAGACCCAGCAGGAAACACGACTGAGCTAACTGGCAAACTGGGACTAAAGGCTTGTTCCCAGCAGATCGCAGGGCCGACTGGCTCCGCCAAGCTGCGCGTTCTACTTCTGTGCCATGTCGCCTCTTAGTACACCCCGCCGGAGTGTTTAACTGGAATTTACCCCTGCAGCCCCGCCAGTGTGATCTCCTTCCCTCTCTCCTGGCACCCGACGGCCACCCGCCGTAGTCCTCGCCACCTCCACCAGCAGCCGTAGCTCGGCTCTGCTCACCCTGGCGTGGACGTAAGTCAGCGCCTACCCTGGGGCAGGTCTGGAACAAGCTACGATTGCTTTCACGGTGTCCAAGAGTTTATTGCAAAGCGGTAGAAACATTTTTCTCTATAAATTAAACAGACAACAGCCTGAAAGGGAGGAAAGAGGAAGAATTTTAGGCATCTGCAGAGATTTCAGTGCTCACAACTCACTCCCGGGGAAAAATAAATTCTCCAGACTGCCTCTGCCTCTTACTCTACTGCAACCAGAAGGACCAGCCATTTCTCTTCCTTCAAAAATTTATAGCCTTGAGTTAATGTTATGTGTACTAAGCTCCTGCTATGCAAAGATTTGGTAGATCCACTTACGGGTTCATCGCAAGACAAAGCTCTGCTCACGGAGCCGCTTGCAGAGACCGCTGGTTTAACACATCCTCGCACCAGAGATGTTACTTCTCGAACTCAGCTCTACTTGGGTAGCACTGATCCTGCCCTGCACGGGAAGCTGGAACTAGTATCTGCTGAGCTTGGACTGGCCCAGCACCTGCAAGCACAGAAGTAATGTCCCCACCCAAAAAAAAGGCAAAGCCAGAGAGTCAAGGTCTGGAGTTACCAGGTAAACTGTGGAAAGAGGAAAAAAAGGCAAACCCCAAAATGCAGCTACTGCAAGGCTTTCGCCAGCTCAGAGTAGGCATAAGCAAAGGAAGCCCAGCTTGGAAGAGGTTTAAAAGCAGATAAAGAAATCATAGCCCATGGGTCATCCAAAACGCAGCGGTGGTACATGCAGGTGACAGAAGTGTCCCCTGGGGCAGAGGACGTGGGGCCAACACGGCTGTCACTTGGCTTCAGCCAACCCCAGAGACCCCGATCTCAGGGGTTCGGCTTCAGCTCCAGCAGGAGAACCACCGGGCTGTTCCCACAGCTCCCATCACAACGCCCGCCGCTTGCCGTCGGCTCTTCTGCCACGGAGCAGCAGCTCGGCCACGTCCAAGCGGCACCGGTACCCACTGCTCCCACCGCAGCCTCTTCCCGAGGCTCTTCCCTCTCGCCCCTTCCCCGCCACGGAGGCTCAGCCACAACCACCAGACACGGCAGGGAGTGTCAGCCGGTGCCGGCGGTGTCCAGCCGTCAGCACCGCAGAGGCTGTACCCCCCCACCGCTCCCACGCCCACCGATCTGCTCTCTTAATTTGTAGCGATGGCACTAATCCTCTCAAAGATGTTAAAACCCCGCAGGCACCGCTACTCACCGGTCTTTTAGACAACCCTCCTCCTCGTAGTTCTTGGGAAAACGCTTCCTTGCAGCAGAGGGAGCAATCTCCGTGGGTTAAACCTCACGGACGTGGGGATGTGGGACTTGGGGGAGGCAGAAGCGGGCACTGAGGGGCACAGAGCCAGCCCTGCAGACTGCGTACAGCTTGCCGGCTTTCCGCTGGTGTGCCAGAAGCATCGGGTGTTTCAAGAATCAGACGCCCAAACCAAGCGGCACCACGACTCCTCCAAGAGCCGAACCACCCGTCACTGCACGCGGAGCAGAGCATCCTCCCGGCTGCCCCGCAGGGATGCGCCGCGGGGCTGGACCCGGCACCCAGCACGGGACACCCTGTTACCCACGACCTGTCACCCCAGACCACCCCAGGGCTCCCGTCCCCAGCGAGGACACCAGGAGGTACTCCTAATCCAGGCAGCCCGTGGGAGGTTATCCCACCAGCCTCATCCCTGCCCCTCAAGGCCCTTCCCCAGGCACCCGTTATGCCGTACGCCGGTGGTGGGGAGCCCAGCGAGCAGAGCACATCTCGGTTTGGACCCAAAGGGCACATCTTGTGCATCTAATGCAGGGGGGGATGGTCACTTCACGTACGCCCTGGTCGTCTGCATGGCAGCTACGCACCACCGCAGCCTTTCTGTAGCCATGCTGCAAGAGAAGTTTCCCAGAAAAGGGGTTGGTTCAAGAGAAGCAACCCCTGGCTGGGTCCGTTCCAGGGTGGGGGTCCAGAGGGTTTCTATGGATGTGAGTTTTTATGGCACATACTTATAAATGAACTTTCTGGTTAAGTAAGCACGCAGTGACCATTGCAGCAGCCTCTCTCTAACCACCAAAAGCAGCTGGATGCGCGTGGTCGATCCTGGTATATCAAGGCTGAATGCTCAGAAACACTTAACAAATTTCCACCCAGGACAGGACTACAAGGAGATGAACTTCAGCACCCCCTCCCACATCGTCCCTCTCCCCCGGGGCAGTGCCAAGCCACTGCATTTCATCTGCTCCAATTTTGCTAGAAGCAGGGGGGGTAAACCCAACAAACCAAGCCACAAACCAAAGAGCCAACCCCAAACTCAACATTGCACAAGTCAACACCCACCAAACAAAACCAACCCAGCGAGATACGGGCAGGACCACGTTCCCCTATTGCCACGTTCATAAATCACCGCCCTGCTGAGAGGTCTTTTGTGTTTTCCCCCAACACAGAAATTAATGCCCTAATCTGTGTGCCTGCACAGGCAGGTAACAAGTCACGCTGATAATGCCGCCCTTTGTTAAACACCCGCACGAGCGGCCCAGTGTTTGCACAGGGAGGGCTTTGCTTGCCACCTCGGCACACATTTCTCCTCAGCAAGCCCAGCCTTCCTGCGATTAGAGGAAAAAGCCTCCCGATAAGCCCCGGAGCCCCTTTCTGCCCCGAGCGACACCCCAGTTCAAACCCCTCGGCTCATAACTGATGCAGGGGGAGCAGCCCCGGCGATTCATCTGCCCTCGGGGTAAACCATGCCAAAAGGGCGGCTCAAACCACTGTGCTGGGTTAAGAGCCCCAAAAGGGACTGGTGCCAACTCTGCTCCTGCTCCTCTTCCTCACCGTGGGCACAGCAAAGCAGGGAGGGGAGCAGGGAAATGCTTTATTCACCCAGCAGCGCTTTCCTCTGGGCACTGAGAGCCCTCAGAGCATCTTCCACGTGACGGCTGAGCCGGAGCCTGCTAACTCCTCTGCAGCACGTGGGAAGGGAGCTCTCAGGGTGGCAGGGCCAGGGCAGGCTTGAAACAAGCCTTGAGGCAGATATACATCTACAGGTCTTCAAAAAAGCCGTGTAGGATCTCCAGGAATCCACCTTCTGCACCTAAAGAGATCCTATGGGCATCCAGCATCACCTGAACCACAGAGGCCTTTGAAAGGACAGCTCAGAAAGCAGCCAGCTTTCCATTTGCACTAGGGAAAAAAGAAAGTTACATTTTTTTTTCCTGCCCTTTTTGATAACGCATGCAAGTTCCTAACACAGGCCAAGTGATGCCAGCGAGCTGCTGCCAAACCCCAGCTGCATGACTCCACCTGCCTCTTCAGCAACACCCACAGCAGCCCCGTAACCGTGCAGCACTGGGGCTCCTCCCCGACTACCTTAGAGATAACGGGATGTCCCCTCCGACCGTCAGAGGACAGGTCACCTTCCCGGTAGCCAGCAACAGCAGGGAAGAACAAACTCACGAGAGAAGGACCAGCTACCTGGGAAGGTGCCCAACCGAGCAAGCGCGTCCCGCACTCGCCAGCTGGCTGCTCGTGACTCTGAGCATCCCATCGAGTGGGTCAAGAATTTAAGATTGGTTTAGACTTTATTCCAAGCTGAGCCACCCAATTCATTTCCAAAGGTCTCCTGCTTCCTTCCCAGCAAGGGAGGGGTGGCACTGACCACGACCCGAACCGGTGGCAACCTGGACACTGGCCGGGTCAGCGTGTCCCCCGTTGGGATGAGCTGTATTTGCCACCTGCTGGAACAAAAGGCGTGGCAAATTAATACACCGGTGATCCTCTCAGTGCTGATCCCTAAACGCATTTTAACACAAATGGGATTGTCACCTCAACTCATTTGTTAATGGATTTGTGATTTACAGTCATAAAGGAGTAGCGCTGGAAATTAAGATCGCTCCATGGTAAACAGACCAGGGCAGCGAGCAAGACATGTTTGCCCAGGATGGGTTTTTTTTCCCCATCTCCCATCAGGCCAGTATGACCCTCCCCAGTCTCTCCCCATGCTTTTTACCCACCCCACCCCCCCCAAACATCAAAGACAGAAAATAAAATTAAGTTCCAGGATAAAAAAGTAGCGTGCCCACTGAGGCAATCGACCTACAGGCTCATGGTGCCACCGCGTCCCGAGGTGGGTCCCCACCAACGCTGCAGGACTCAGGGTAGAGCAGAAGGAACCACATCAGCCTTGGGAAGGAGCGAAATTCCCAGCAGAGGAGGGAGACAGGCACCAATTAGGGAGACATGAAGGAGCAGGTCTGTCTGCAGACTCCCCTCCTGCCCCAGTCATTACACGGGATCATGACGTGGACATAAACAGTCAACAAAACACAGTCAAGAGCTCTTTAAAGAGCAGGCTCAGCTGGTGGAGATGCTCTGCTGCAAGTACAGCAGATGTAAAGTACTGCTTCTAATTAAAAAGGTATCCACGTAATTAGAGACTTCACATCGCCATACCAATGATTCGATCTAGTCCAGCACACTCGCTCAGGCTGTTTAAGAGGGCTCTCCACGCTCGCCTTCCGCTGCTGACTACTTGGGTCGTCTTTCTTCGTAACCCTGCCCACCTCTTCACGCCCCACGGGGCTGCCATGGCAGGTCCACAGCTACGGTGGCAACCAGAAAGGACCTCACGGAGCAAAACCACGCGTGTCAAAACCCAGCACCGACCTCCGGCATCCCACCCCGTTTCCATCCGGAGCCGATTTCCTTCCAGAGCCGGCGACGGGGCTGAATGATCCCGTAGTCCTTCAAGCCCTTCTGCATAAAGAGCACAGTGGGCCAGCCTGCGAAGGCCTTGGAGCACAACCCAAGTGAAATGACTTTTCCCTGAACACCGAGGACTCTGAATGAGAGCTATTGTTATTCAGATGAAACCAAGTGTCAGATTAACAAATCAATGGGCATAAGAGATATAAAATGGGTTACCATTGAAGCCTTTCAAATACCCAAACATATGGATGAACCAAATGTGAATTGTAATTGACTCACCCGCACCTTTGATCTCTACACCCTTGGGTTCCCAAAGAGACAGCCCGGCCCCCTCTGATGGGGACTGAGCTGCTTCGGGACTCCATTGTGAGCCCTCACAAAGCCTTTTCTCTCTGCTTCCATCTCCTGGATGTGGATACAGCCTGGCACTTGGAAACCGAGACAAGCCGGCTCTGCCTCGGAGAGCCGGGCGGCTGGAGACGGACAACCCGCATTGCCCAAACGCAACCTCTCGCACGGAGCCCAGCAACCCCGGGCACCTCTTCCCACCAGCCCCCATCCCGGTGGTGGCCCGTGGTCAATGGGACGCGCACAAGGAGACGGCCCGGGAAGCAGCAGAAGAGCCCCGGAGCAAGCGTGGGCAGTGCCGATGCTCACTCCCCCACCGCTCCCGGCGTCGGCCGCGTGGTCTGTTCGGTTTTCCAAGGGTTTCGCTGTGCAAAGCGAGGACCAGGCCTTGCTGACGGGTCCGGGGCACGCACATGCCCCAGCTGCAAAACCCGGGCTGATCTGGAAATGCCGAAAGCTGCTCTGCTCTTCTCCAACTGCCCTGACATCCAACAGCGCAGATCACCTCTGCCTGATTTAGAGACACAATCTTTAATTTTCCTGGAGTGTTTCTGCAGCTACATTAAAAGCAACCTGGAGTTTAAACTAAACCTCATCCCTAATTTTTTTTACTTTTGCGGTTTGCAGCAAGTGAGTTTTGACTAGTTTTGGATAGATGCAAGAGAGTAAAAAAAAAAAATAAGCATCAGTTTTGATACCGTACAAATCTCAACTCGGCAGGAGTCGCAAGGCGAGTATTTCCTTGGCTCTAGTCTCAAGCCTCATTACAAACTTTAAGCTGCTGTAGCTCTTCCAGGAAACCCAGCCCAGCTTATTCTTCCACCTCCACGCTGCAAACCCCACGCAAACGTGCTTTCTGCGGAGGTTTTAACTCCACACCAACGTGGGGTTAAAAAAATTACTCAGCTCAGCTATTGCTACACTGAGCCTCGAGGCAAGAGGAGTCTTGAAACGCCTGTTGCCGACGGCAAACCCCCGCAGCTATTCCCAGTACCAGGCTATTCCCAGCATCAGGCACCAATATAGCGACGTGATCCCCAGTGGGAAGGCAGAGATGCTGCACGTGTCCTGTCCTCCAGCACCAGCGAGACGAGGACTGGGTTTGATGGGGGAACTGGGCGAGCCGGGGGAGTCCCCTCGAGCGGGCGTTGCTCCGCTCCCATCATTTTGGGGCTCAGCCCCAGCCCCGTGGCTGCTCAACCCGCCTGGGAAGCCTTGCCGGGACGGCCGAGCGTGCGACGGCCGCAGGGCTCTCCCGCAGAGGGACCGAGGAAGGAGAAGACCGTGGGGAGGAAGGCGGGCGAGATGAAACTCCTGGGCTCTTAATCTGCTTTAGGACCACATGAGCTTGCTGTTTATATATAGCTTAATTAATTATTACACTGCATTTAGCAGTGTGACCTTGAAATCGTCTCTGGGGGGAGCCAGCAGCCGCGGTGCGGCCAGGGCAGCCGGCCAAGGCGTCGGTGTGTGCCGAGACGCGGGGACGCTCCCCGCGCGCGGGGCAGGCGGCTCCTCCCGCGCGTCCGGCTGTCCGGGCAGCGCCAGCCTGTAATTAAGAGGCTTCGGAGCAGACAGCAGCTCCCGGCCCCTCTCGGCTTGCAGCAAACCCAGGTTGAAACTCTAACCGGCTATTCCACTTCTGCTTTGGCAAGGCTGATATCTTCTCCCAAGGCTTCGTTCGCTGCTCAACACCCCCTATTAGCTATTCCCTCTGCTTTTCAAAACGTCATGCAGACAGCCCAAGGCTCATTAGCTACCAGACCAGCTCCAGAGGGAAATTAAAAAGAAAAAAAAAAAAAACAACACAAACCCTATGAGCTTTGTGTTAACTTGCAACAAGTTCAGTGCTGGGAAGGAGGGAAGGAGAGGGACTTTGCGAAGCCCTTCCTCGCGAAGGGGCAAGGCTGAGGCTGTTCGGCTCTTGGGCAGCTCACTTTGCTCAGCCCAGCCCTGGTGAAGCCGGGGCAGATGCTCGGGGATGCCCACAGACACCCACAAAGCCCGCTGCTCCCGTGCGAGACCTTCGGGGGCCTCCCCCATCTCAACCCGCTTGCAGAAGATGGGGACAGCCCCGGGGCTCGGGGGACCGGCTCCGATCCGGCACAATTCGCTAAACACGGCACCCGAGGCAGGTGCAGGGGGCTCGGAGCAGAGAGGCACAGCATCCCGGCATCGGGCATCACCTCCACCCCGGCAGGGGCAGAGGAAAGCCACGGGGTCCCTCTGCAATTCCCATTTAGCAGCCGCGTTCCCAGCCCCACGCACAAGCCGGCCGAGGCCGGCGTACGGCCGCTGCTGGGACCGACGGGCTGGGACACACCGGCTGTTTACTCCAGCACCTCCTGCCTTCATTCCAAGTCTAATACACCTTCAAAAAAAACAACCAAAGCGAAGGCATGCCAAAGCTGCAGGCCTTGCCAGTTTTTAAACAAATATTTAATAGCTCAATGAAGCAGCAAAGCACTTTATTAATGAACGGCCGGGGTTTCGTCCTCCCCCTAGTGACGGGAGGATCTCTGCAGCGAGCCACAGCATCGCCCCGGCTCAGCCGCCCCCCGCAGCCCGACCCACCCTGCTTCGAAGCGAAAATACTGATACGATTTAACCTCAGCGCAATGCCTGTGCATTCTGCTTTTCCCGCGTTTAATCGCCCTTTCACCAGCTCCGCCGTTTTCTGAAGCTTTCCTGCGCCTCCGCCCGCCTGTGCTCCGTAGACTTTCGAGTTTTAAGGCACGTTTGCCTTCAATACTCGAGAGGCTGCAAGCTCGAGGCTTTAACGTAAAGCTTGTCCAGTTGCTTTATCGAAGTTAATCATTGTAATGGATGTTGGCTTCTGGGGAAGCATTTTCTGTACTCACACGGACACATGCCGAGGGCCCGATCCTGGAGCCCTCCCCCGGGCAGGGCTTCGGACTGCATTAAACACAGCGAAGCTTCGGGACCTGGTCCAGCCCTGGCCACCAGCACGTTGCTGAAGGCTCCTCTCCTTCCAGCCAACTTCCCACGTGAAAAGTACATTTTTTTAAAAAAGAATGGGTGTTTTCACTCCAGCCACACTCGGTACTGCCGGACCGCGGTTGTAGCAACACAGGATTCGGCCTTGCATTCACATTCAGCAAGGGATGTATAAAATACATACATCCACCTATAATATTATACATCGGCCTATAAAATGAAAGCCCACGCACAATTCTCACTCTCTTCTGGAGGAGCCGCCTGCCGCGCTGCCAGCAACACGCACCGGAGGGGAGCAGCCGTGCCAATTCCAGGGAGAGGTTACAACCGCTCGCTTTTACTATAAAATAGTCGCTTGGGTGGCTTTGCCCCGGCAGGACTAGCCGAGAGGACCGGCCACATCACAGCTCCGGACTTACGACCTCCAGCAGCACAGGAATTAGGAGGCGGCAAGGGGCTGTCCTTACGAGGGAGGACATCTCCCTCCAGCAAGGGTTAGCAGAGCCGAGCCCCTCGGACGCCGCTGTACGAAGCCACGTCGAGAGCAGGGTCACCCACGCGTGGCCCTGCCTCCGAGAACGGCCGCAAATTAAATTCTGGGTCAGATCCTCTGCTGCCCTAAAGTGCCGTGAATCCCTCAAAGTCAGCGCTAAGTCACAGCGTCCCTCAGTAGAGACGTTCTTTCTCCATCCCTTTCTGTAGGGAGAGGAGAAAACAAAATAGGTTTTGTACCAGGCTAATTCCAGGGTGCTTCTGAGGAGGTTAATGCAGATGTGGAGCATTTAGCATAACACAGCGTTATTTCTCCTTTAAATAAAGTTCTCTCCTTCCCTGCTACCCATCACGCAGCAGGGCACTGACATGGTCACATACTTCAAGAGAAGAAATTAAAAAAAAGAAGTGAGTTATTCATTTACTTGAAATCGGTGTGAGGTCTTCTGCCAGCAGCACTTCTACACCTGTTCTCCTCTAACACTCCCAGCAGCAGCATCTAAACCCCCAACCACCCAAGTGCCTGAGCCTCTCTGAATGGCTCCCGAGACAGGAGCACACGTGCTCGCAGAGCTGGGATGCAAGGTCCTGCAGGTCAGCAGCCAAGGAAGCCGGCTCGCAGCTTCCCACAAGCCCTTCTCACCCCTCAGTACCCCAGGACGAGGGCACCGCATGCAAAATCACCATCACCAAGCCCATTTTCCTCCTCTGTCTTCAGAGCTGTTACAAAGAGGAAAACCGCCATGGGGAACGCTTGAAGCCAACATGGCACCAGGAAAGGTCGTTCTCCTTCCCATCACTTTTATGAATGAACTAAGGTCTATTGCACATCACGTCTGAGCAGTCCCCACCATCCCCTGGCAGAAAGATCACAGAATCGTTTAGGTTGGAAGAGACCTCCAAGATCATCGGGTCCAACCGTTAACCCAGCACTGCCAAGCCCACCACTAACCCATGTCCCTAAGCTCTGCATCTAGATGTCTTTTCAATCCCTCCAGGGATGGGGACTCCACCACTGCCCTGGGCAGCCTGTGCCAGTGCCCGACAACCCTTTCGGGGAAGAAATGTTTCCCAATATCCAACCTAAACCTCCCCTCGCGCAGGGGACTGTGCTCCCAGCCTCAGCTTCCTCCCCTCGCCCGACCCGCGGCAAGATGCGATGCCCTTCCCAACTTGTCCCTGGGCACCTTGCAGCCACCCCCAGCCCAGGAGCAACTCCCTGACGGCAACGCTACGCCACCAGCAAACCCCTGCCCCGAGTTATCCCCACCTCCCCTCCGCGCCTGCTGATAACCAACACATTTCATCACGGGAGCCCTCGTTTCCATTAGGAAAGTCAAGATAAGGTCCATTTACTCAGTTGCCTCCTGGGTGCCGCTGCTGACGGCCGCTGGGCTGAGCTCCTTTAAAAAGCACGCGGTGCTTCTCGCGAGCTCATTAAGAAACACCCAGCGAGCTGCTGAAAGACCTGACGTTGCAACGGCGTGGGCAAGCCCCGGTACAGTCATCAGCAGCAAGTCAGGACCCAGCACAGCACTTAGTCATTCCACAAACCAAGGAAGAAGCCTCTCTTCCAGCCCCTCCTCACACACCACGTGGTGACAACAGGTAGCAGCCGATAGCCCCTGACCCCCTAATTACGCCGCTGAAATAACGTGCCCCACTATTTGTTGTTCTTTAAGCCCATACGTTAACCGTCCCGCGTGGCCCCGGCTGATTCATTATCCCCCGAACCCATTGATCACCCGTGGTCACGCCAGCAGAAGACATGACCACTCAGGCTGAATGATCCCTAAATTAGACTTCTTCCTACTTGGGATGGATTAATAGCACCGAATCCAGGCTCAAGCAGACAGAGCAGTTTAGCAAGCGAGGCCTGACGGCAAGATGAGTCCGTGATCAGGCCAGGTTGGAAACACAGCTCAAAAGAACGTCGGTTTGGGTAGAGTGTTTACAGCCACGACATCCAGGGCTTGCTGGATGCTTTTAAAAACCAAAGCCTTCGCTGGAAGCGCCTTGAGGTATCCAAAGCTCGGGGTGTGTTACAGACATCTGCCGTGGCCCACTTGAAAAGAAAAAAAAAAAATAATAAATCCCAAACCCGGAGTCGAGCCCGTGGGTTTTCATTCCCATCATTTTCATGCCAAGAAGGAGCGCAGTGCTCCCCGGCACGCCGTGCGGTGCCGCGCTAACGCAATTAGCCAGGCAGATCCACCATCCACATAAGTCACCCCCAACGCGTGGTCAACTTTTTGAAAAGTTCAGCAGCTCAACAGGTGAGGCCATGAAACCCGATCACGGCAGACAATGTCGTCCCCCCCCAGCGTCGTGCTGGGAAGAACTTGTCACGTGCGTCATATCGGGCAACATGCTTGAAACGGAGCAGCGCGCTGAAACCCCAGCAACACGAATAATCTTTGCCATCTGTTTGAACAACTCAACCCTCCTCAGATCTAAAGGAATGATCCCATGCAAGCACAAGGGCCTCGCTGACTGATTATAGCAGCCCAGCCCTTCTTTTTTGGGGCCATTTTCTTCCTAACTTTGCACAGCGGCCGAGGCGACATCACGGGGAGCTGCTGCAAGGGCCAAGGGGGCACCGAACCCTGTGCGCGTGTTGAGGGGACCATTAAAAGTCCCCGCTCGCTTAAGCGCAACGCAAGGTCAACAGTTGATTTTTAAATTTTTTTTACATCAAGAAAACCAAATCTCAACGGGAAAGCTGCCCGCCAAAGCCATCCCAGAGAGCACAACCCTCCCTTAGGAGACGCTCGTTCCAACCCAACGCAGCCCACGGGAACGGTCTTTGCTCAGACACGGTCATTCGCGCCCAAAGTTCAGCTGGGAGAACCAAGGCCGTTCCTAAACTTCCCGGGGCCAACGAACCTCGTCACCCTTGGCAGAAACAACCCGTTGAGTTTTTCAAGTACTCGGTCAGGTCTGCGCCGACGCCTCCGCGCTGCCGGTCCGTGCCCCGGCCGGGGGGCTGCGAAGGGTGGTGGTAATTAAGCGGCAGGTATTAAACCCTGCAAAGTCGGGCTTTAGAGAGAACGGCCAAACGCAGGGGCGAAATCCTGCCTCGCTCAAGGCTGGCCCTCGCTTCAGCAGGGCTTTCACCCCCGAACTTCCAACCATCATCGCCTCGTCCTGCCCCTGCTCCCAGCCCGGCCCCACGCAAGCGTCGGCACCGCACTGCTCGCACCCCGCACGCGCCTTGGGGCAAAAAAAGGGGCTCCCGGGGAAAATAAAAAATAAAAATTCAAAAATGAGGAAATTTCTCATGATTCAGGAATTGCTGTGAAGCAGCACTTTGCACATGACGGTCCCCAGTGCTTATTTTGGTGGCTGAGGAGTCCAAGAAATGCGTGTTTGAAGCTGTTCCTTGCACACCACCAGACGACGGGGCCTGATCCTGCTGACCCACCCCGCCCGGGCTCAGCACGGAGGATGAATTAAAGCAGCTTGGCAATAGCGGGAAGGTGAAGCCCCAGCGTTTTAAGAATTCCCAATCCCCCCCCAAAAAAAGGAAAAAGAAAGAGAGGTCTCCCACAGGCGCTGGTGGGGCAGAGGAGCGCGGCCAGCGCTGCCGCCCAGATCGCAGCCGGGGGGTTCCTCGCACGGGGCTACAGGCGCGTAATATAAATCAGCGACGTGGCGTGGGGCTGGGCACGCTCAGCCCACGGCCGGAGGGACCGGGGACTACAGCCCACCGGGCCTAAAATGATTAAAAAATAAAAAAAAGAAAAGAAAAAAACCCCAAACCCACATAACACTAATGACATGATCTTTTTTTCTTACATTAATTATAAGACAAAAGGCTTTCAGGTTCCTAGTGTATTTAAAAACACAATGTTGTTGCATGAAATAAGAAAGGCAATTAAAAAAAAAGTTCAACAACTGATTTTCTAGGCTTGCAAGAAATACTTTTTCGCCCTCAACCCCTATAATAAACCCCAAAGAAAACAACAGCTCCCAAGGGGCTGCCAGGAGGCTGCTCCCCGGGCAGCCGCACACACAGGCTGCGGAGCCGAGCTCCTCACCGCTGCGAAGAGAAAACTTCTTTATTATCCCCAAACTCCAGGCGCTACTTAAAATTAGTTTGCAAGAGTGGCTGGATCCCGTTTCTCCTCTGTCATGGTACATATTTGCACTTGAAGCCGTTAACACGCTGTATTCATTACCGGGGGGAAAACCCCGCAACGTGCGGACAGAAGTTATTCCCATTAGATTTCCAGCTATCTCCTCGCTATCGAAAAATCAATTTCATTTTTCCCCCCTCTTTTCCCTCTGCTTTTTAGGAACTGTGGTCAGCACCACTTGATGCCGTTTTGCCTTCCACACGAAAGGGGAAAAAAAAATAAAACCAAGAGATTTCATTTCACTTGACAGAAAATGGAGCAAGGAAAAAAAAGTTTGTACTCCCTCCTTTAAAAGTTATTTTCTATAGATGAAAACTTTAGACACAGATCAGTAGTTACCATAAATAGGATTAACTGCAAATTTGTGATGCCTTCTGCCTCTCGGAAATCTGAAAAAAACGTTACATTGGAATACTTCATTATATGGCAGGAACAACTTAAAAAACCACCCACCCAACCAAGCCCTCCTAACAGAGCTGAGCACATTTAGCCAGAATCCAGCCGAATAAAACACACTTTCAACGAGACGTGGGGCAAAAATTGCAGCTTCATCTTTACAAAGCCAGGCGATGGGATTTAAACGGCAAGGACGGGGTGCTGAGGACGCAGGGAACTCCCCCAGCTCCGAAGTTCAGTCAATTTGTGCAAAAGCAGCCGAAAAACAGCGACCAGGCTTGCCCGGCGCACCGCGCGACGGCTGGCACAGCCGCTGCTTTATAGCGGTTTTAATCTGATTTTATTGGGCCATTAACAAGAAAACACAAACGCATCTCCTTATTGACACGAAGATAATAAATAAAAGCCTCATTAGGGCTCGGAGAAATAAGCATGCTGTTGAGGAGCGCCGAGGAGCCAAGGCTCGCTGACGTCGGCGGGAGTTTCGAGCTATATAGTATCTGATTTCTAATGCTGAAAGTTACGGGAACAAACTTCTGCATCCGAGTCAAACTGGAGTCAGAAATAACACACAACTACCCAGCAACTCGTCTGTTGATTTGAGCAAATACATCCTCCCTCCCCATATATTCCGCATTATTTAGTTCCCCCCCGAGTCGATCCGGGTCCCAGCCCCACGGACAGACGGACACGCTCCGACGCTGAGGGCAAGCTGTACCCGAGCGAGCCCGGGAGCTCCAGCGTCGCCGGCGGTCGCTGCTTGGGAGCGGCACCCCCAGACCCGGGGCTTCCCTGCGTTTCGGGGAAAACAGCCCTTCTGCAAAGACACTATTTATCAACGTAGCGGCGCGTCCGCGGGGACGGGGCCCGCGCTGCTCCAACGAAGCGGCTGGTAAGGTGAAACTTTGAAGAAGTTACACAGAACTTTGACGGCAGCTTCTCCGAATTTAAAAATAACGTGTATCCTTTCGATACTGACTTTCGCCCACCGCATCTGGGATAACAGATTAATGTAATCATAAGCGTTATTCCCTCCTTCTCCCCTTCCACCTCTTACTTGTAAAAGATTAATCAACCATTTTATGGTCTAATTTAGGTGCCTAATTAAAAACAGAGTTCAACACGTACAACACCATTTTGCTAATAAATCCTGACAGGTCTGCTGCTCTGTTATATGCAAGTGCTCCTTTCAGAACACCAGATTAATATTTTTTTTAAAACCAACTGAATTTACACAGATTTCAGCCCGGGCGCTACGGGACGACACGCTGCGTCTGCCACCAAAACCCCAGAATTTCATAAAACGAAAGCGCTTTCAGAAACTCCTTCCTCCTCGCCAGATCTTATCCTGCGCTCATTTCACTAACTGCATTAAAAAAAAAAAGACATAAAGCCAATCGGACTCGCAGGGTGGGAGTTTCAAGACTACAAAGAGGTTAAAATTCAGAACTTCACAGCTCCCATCCAGCTTCAAAGTTTCCACCTCTGCTCCTTTAGCGTTCCTGTAAACACTCCGCAGAAAGACATATTCAAAATAATCTTGATAAAGGAACTTACATCAGAAAAGGATGAAAAGAAACTTAACCACGGCTCGGCCCCGCGCGCGGCGTCCCACCAGAGCCGAAGAGCACCGGACTCTTCCTCCACACCCATCGTCTCCCGCTTCTCCGAGCCCACCCGCGTACGGATGTCACGCGCGGGGCTGCTCCTCGCGGAACGGCCGTGGCCGCGTACGTCCACCCTGGCAGGCTGCGAGCCCGCGATTTATCGTTTCTGCCAACCCCAAAACGTTCCCCCCTGTCCCCAAAGCAGGCGTTGCACCACCGCACGCCGCGCCACCAGCTCAGCCCCAGCGCCCGGCTGGAAATCGCAAGCCGGAGCAATTTATCGGCTATAAAGCTGATTATAGTGGTAGGAGAAAGTTAACGGAGCGAGAGCGTATGATGCCATCGAGGAAGTTTTCCATCGTGGAGCTGCTGCCTGCCAGTCCTGAGCTGCCGCTCGCAGAACAGCTGAAAAAAAAAAACCCCAAAACCCCCAAATCGGCTTTTTTTTTGCTGGGAAAAACTACACTGCACAGCCCTGTTCCCCGACCCGAAGGGTATTTCAAACATGCCAGCCATCCCTCAGCAACACCCCAAGCTGATGTAAAAAAAAAAAAAATACCCGCTCTCAAAAAGCCCTGGAAGCACAACGAAATAAGCGTGTTAAAAAAAAAAAAAAATCAATTAATATTTAACTTTTATTTAAAGACTTAAATAGGCTTTGGCTGGAGCGTAAAACCTGCAAACGCCCACCCGACGCTTGGATTAACGGGGAAAGGCAGCTCCGCGCTGGGTTTGGGGGGGTTTTAGGGGGTTCTTTTTTTGGGGGGGGGGGGGGGTATTTTGCCACGGGTGCTCCCCCGATCTGCTCCGGAGCCCGGGGCGGGCGGCCCCCGGGTAGCCCCGCACCTCCCCTCCGGGGAGGTGCGGGGCTACCCGGGGGTCGCCCGCCCCGACCTCCGGAGCCAGACGGGGTGTCCCCCCACCCCCCCCCCCAATCCTCACCCCCCGGTGCAGACGGAGAGGCGGGTACCTGTACCAGGCGAGTCCCCGTTCGTAGTTGCGGTCGAAGAAGTGGGGCTCGGCCCCGACGGCGCGGACGTCGGGGTGCACCCGTAAAAACTCCAGCAGCGCCCGCGTCCCCCCTTTCTTCACGCCGATGATGATGGCCTGAGGCAAGCGTTTAGTGCCGGAGCCGTTGAAGAAGCTGGAGATGGGGCTGGCGGCGTCGGGAGCTGCCCGGTGCTCCTCAGGGTTCGTCTCCTCGCCCGGCTCTCCCGGAGCCGGCGGTAGCAGCTGGGGAAGCGGCGGGGCTGCGCGGGGTGGGGCGGGAGAACCGCGGGTCGCCAGCCCGGCGCAGGAGCCGGCGCAGGAGTAAAACATATAGAGCCAGAGGAAGAGCATGATGAAGAGCAGCAGGAGCCTCCGCCTCAGCGGCGGCAACGCGACGGGGACATCGAGGCAGCGGTTCAAGCGCTGCCCCATGTGCCCGCGGGCGCGCCGGGATGCATGGCTGGAGCCTGCCCGGTTCGGTTCGGCTCTCCCCGGCGCTGCATGGGCAACCTCCGAGCCTCAGCGCGGCCCCGGAGCTCGGCCCCGGAGCTCTGCCCGCCCGCTGCCCGCCCGCTGCCCGCCCCAGCGCCGCTCTCCCGCCGCCGGCAGCGCAGGCAAAGGCAGCGAGCGGCGGCGGGGGCGGGACCCAACCGACGGGCAGCTCCTTCCACCTATCGCAGCCGCGCTCTTGGCGTATAATGAGCCGGGAGGTGAAGCCAATCGGAAGAGCGGTTGGCGTGCGGGGGCGGGGAGGAGGAGGGCAGGAGGAGCGCTGATTGGCTGGAGAGCCGGCGGGGGGGGCCCGCCATCCTAGCCCCGGGGCTCGCACCGTCGGGGCGACCGCTCCATCGCCCTCCCTTGCCCCCAGGGCTGCCCGCGGGCCCGTACGGGCCCGCGGGCAGCCCTGGGGGCAAGGGAGGGCGCTGAGGATGCTGCCATGGTGCTGCGACGCCTTCCAGCTCCGTACAACCCCCCCCCCCCGGCCATTTCCTGACGCTTCATTTCTAGCCAAATCCAGACAATTTCAGCTTTCAAAGGCTTCGGATTTCTCGAGGCTTTTCCCAAGAGGAGTTTATCAAGTGGGATGAAGCACGGGGTTGGGAGATGAACAGAGCTGCTCTGCTTCTCCACGTCAGCCTTTCCCCCTAAGGGCACCATCTTGGTGCCTTCACCTTGGTGTCCTCATCTCGGTGTCCTCATCTCAGCTTGACGTCTCCTCCTTCCCACTCTGAACACGCAGACCCCAAATATCAGAGCCCCCAAGCCCTTCTGTAGATGGGGAACAGTACCCCCTTTTCCAGCCCCGCTCTGTCTGGTACCCACTGCTAATCCAGCACGGGCTAAACCAGCCCCATGGAAGGATCCTCACCCAGCTCCGAAGCCCTTGGAGATGTTCTTGCTACTCATCCTCCAGCTCACTGGCGGCTGCATCTCAGGGATGGGTGATGTGATCCCTGTAAGTGATCTGGAAAGTACTCTGGGATGAAAGGTGCTGTCTAGAGGTGAGGCTGATGCTTTTATCAGCCGTTGTCCCCTGCCCAGCACATCTATCCAACGTGACGGTGGAACATTATCAAGGTCCAATACGTGATATTAAACAGACTTCACTCAAGTGTAAGTTCTACCCAACCAAAGTGCCTCCCACAAAGCTGTTCTGGTTGTGGATCAGAATCGGGGTCTCCAGCATCAGCTAGGGCTGCCAAACCACAAAGAAAAGGACGTTGGAGAGGACTTCAGTCTAGAGACCGTGGCTGGGCTCTCAGACGCTCTGGCTAACCTTTGCTAACGGGATCCTCTCTCCCCACCCCGGGCGCGCCAGGCCCCGTACTCACACGGGGAGCACCCCGGCTCCGGCGGCGGCACCCCGTGCCTTGTCCGTCCCCCAGGGCCTGCACTCCAGAACGTTAATCAGGCTCGGCTTTATCCCTAAACAAGATTTAATGATGAAACAATAAGTTTAATTGCTAGACTAAAGGCAAGGGTCCAGAGGTCTTACCTGCTGTACAGACAGAAAAGAGAACCGTAAGACACGATAATGCAATTCTGGATTATACCCGTCAATCCGCATTTCCCTCGGCTCCTTTAGCGTCTCAGCTAGGCTGGGACGACGGCAGCCCATCCTTCCCAGCCGGCGGGCACGTCCCTGGAGAGCTGGCAGCTGCACGGTGCGGTGCGATGGCTGCGTCCCTCCTCTGGAGGCTGCAGGACGGAGAGAGGAGGGAGACAGCCCACGTACTCCCGCCCGTTCCCCCCAGCCTGGGATCTCCCACTCCCCGTCCCCCCCACGGCTGCAGGGAATTGCCAGCTGGGGGTCAGGCAGTGGGACATCACGGGGTTGGGGGCACCTCAGGCATTTCCTCCTCCTCCTCCCCAAAGTGTTCGGATTTACCTATCCTTTCGCCGTGCGTTGGCTTTTTGATGAGCCACACCTTGCGCAGCACCGTATTTTCTGAAATCCCTGCGCGTACAAACCCCTGGTGAGATCCGTCACAGCCCACGTATCGGGGGTAGAGACCGAACGCAACACAACAGCCCGCGAAAGCCGAACGAAGGGCGTTTGGCCGAGGAGACCCTTCCCACGACACCATCAGCTCTGGGACCCTCCGTCCCAGGGCCAGATCACGCCAGCGTTTTCCAGGGAGCCGGCGGGGATTCTGCACGCTCCGTGGAAGCACCTTAGTCAACATTCATCCAACAAGCAGCTTCAAGGCACGTGTGCAGCTTTTCTGCCATGGTATTATTAAAAGATGCAGAAAAATTTGTGCTGAATTAGCCGGCTGCACTGCTGCTTTAAGGGCAGCGCCAGCTTTTGCTGGAACCTCTACCTTTTATTTTTAACTTTTGCCACCAAACAAAAAGCAAATCTTTTCCGCACCAAGGGCCTTGATTTTCTCGTGTGTCAGAGGCGATAGAACGATGCCGACTTCTTCATATACCAGCTTTACATCAATTCACGAAAAGCGCTGTGCGAGAGTGAATTGTTCTGATCACACTGGCTGCGGTGTGAGCATCTTGTGAAATCATCCCTGCTGCAAACTAGAGTTCACAAACCAAGGGAATTAAAGAGGACACTTACAGGCAATGCACGAGCCACAGCTGCGGGCAGCAGTCGTTCCACAGGTGACATGGGCTGGCTCTCCTGGACCCAGAGTTACTCACCTCTTTACTCGGTGCTTTGTACAATTCAAACCAGAAAACCTGCTGCTCCACGCAGAGGTCGCTCCATCGCACGTTCCTATGCCCATGAGGTAAGAGGAAAACCCTTCACAGAGAATAATTCTCCTTGTTCCTTACGTCCACCGGCACCAGCCAGGATAACATCAACAAAATGTCACAGAAAGTTTGGCTTAAGCCCTTAATATATGTCAGTTGTAAAAGTTGCGTTGGCTTTTTAAGAAAAATAGCCCCAAGATAGGTTTGGCTGTGATTGTACCTTCAACAGTTGGATGTCAGGAGTTTTCTCCCTTGCAATGGCAAACGGGTAAGTGATCAGAAACAGCATCCGAGCAAAGGCAGGTGCGGAGGAGGGCTGAGCCCGCTTAGTCTGAGCTCTCCCTGGAGCAGGGGGTGCCGGGGAGGCAGGTTTTGACAAGTGGGAACCGGTCGTGGCTCCATCCTCCAGAATGACCCACCTGCCTCCAGCTGGAGCCTGCACGTGTGCTCGGGAGGGCACGGCCGCCTCCGTACCTGCTGCCGCCTCGAGAGCAGGGCTCGAGCGAGGCTCACACGCCTGCTCCTGGCTCTTGCGATTTGTTTAACGCCCCGCACGCAGCGGTCGTGGCAGAGGCACGTGTGTTGTGCCCCACTGATGAGGGCAACAGAGCAACAGGGGCTACACCATGAAGAAACTGGGGTTGGAAAGAAACGGGCACAAACAGAAATGCAAGTCTGGGTTTGCTCCATGCTGCTGCTGCAGAGCCCTTGAATCATAATAGTTGCTGTCTTGCAAGCTGGTTAATCAATAAACTAATTGAGCTGCATCACTACGGTCTCTGGATCCCGTTTCTTGATGATTGATTTATTACGCAGACGGCACTGGGAAGGTGCAGCTCCTGACAAGGGGTCATGGTGGCACTTGGAGCACCGCTGGGATGAGCCTGGAGGGTGCCCAGCTCTGCAAAACGCACTCGTTAAAACAGGGCAGAAAGCAGCGAAGCCAGCACGCCTTCAAGCCGAGGTGATCAAAGTCACCCAGCAGGGACGGAGGAAGAGTCAGGTCTGCGGGCTCACCGTGCCGGCACCCACCCAGGACGACTCTTCCCAGGCCATGTGCCCTGCGGCTGCACTCACGTGCCTTCCAGCATCTCCTCTGAGCCTTACACAAGGCAGCATCTCCCAGCGCTGATCCCATCCTGTGGCCTGGTGCTGCGTTTCGCCTTGTCGCTTTATCTCTTCCCAAGTAGAAAATCTGCGTGACTTTTAGCAAATGTTATTTTTCTGCCTCTGAACAGGCCAGTTCTGAAATGCTCAGCATCCTCTTTCTTTCTTCGGAAGCCTGAAGACCCGCGTGTCAGTCACAGGGCACACACAGCTCTAAAGATCTGCAGGAGCCAGTCCTGCCGGGGCCGTAAACAGGAGCAGGTACCCGAAATGAAGCCAGGGTGTTCCGCGTCCCAGTCCAGGCACGACGCTGGTTTTCTGACATGGTCCGAAGAGCCTCGCTGTTCTGTTTGGAGAAAAGTCATTTACCGTTTCATGATGTTCATCAAGTGCACGTCCATGGGATAACGAGGCATTCTGGAGCGTGTAACCCTGGAGGGCTGTGGCACGCCGTGACCTGGGCAGAGAGGAGGGGACCAGCCAACAGCACCTCCTGTTTGGGAACGTACAGCACCCAGCGCCCTGAGATGCAGGGCTTTGGTTTGGGGCTTCTGCACGCTATCGTGTGTCCTCTTACAGACATATGCATCTATAACGAGGTTTTTTTGTCCTTATTGGTCCTTTGCAGACGTTTCTCAGCCATGGGTCCATGTCCCCAGCCCTTGCCCCCTTGCAGGGTCCCAGGAAGAGAGATCCTGCATATTTTTATTCCACTTCTTCCACCCTGAGAAGTCCTTGGTGCTGTTTCCTTTCTTCCTCTCTGCCACACGTGTCCTTTGCCGTGCACGCTGCGGGCTGCTGGGCTGCAGCTGCTTCGGAGCAGAGGGAAGCTGCGGACTGCGATGTACACGCCTGGCGTGCCGGGCAGCAGCCTCCTCTCCTGGTGCACCGCAGCAGCTCCATCGCTGCACACGTCTGCTGGACTCCTCTTAACGTCACGGCAGTGAGGTGAGAGCCGGGGCGGGGGAAAGGGCCTGGGGCATTTGGGATTTGGGGGATTTTGTCCTGAAAAACGCATGCGTTGGCATTAACCCGCGGAGACACAGCTTGCAGTGAGTGTTATGCGGGTCGGGATTGCCGGACCAGCTTCCAGTGACCATCCCAGATGCAAACAGCCCCATGGTGGGGCTGGGCCACCCGGGGGGTGAGAGGGAGTGGGGTGACTGCGGGTAGCATCACCGGGACTCAGAACAGGTCAGCCACTGGCCAGGAAAGTGCCCAGGGCTCTGTGCAATCCCTCTGCATGTAAGCCTGAGTGCCACGGGCTGCCCTCGAGCTCTCAGATGTGGCTTTGTAACCACCCCAGTGCTCAGGGACACCCCAGGGACCTCGTTGCCTCTTGCAGCATTTTGCTGCCGAGTCCCGGGCGCGCTCCCGCCGGGGCAGCACCGCTGTACAGATGTAAGAGGAGATCTTGTTTCTCTCAACCTGAAACCATTTCCTTTCCCCCACTGCCCTCCCTCCCCTTGCCCCCTAATTTGTCCCTGGGGTTTTAATATCTATTTCTCCAAGTGCCACGGGCCAAATTTACTGCTCGCATAACTCCACCGACTTCAATGGAGAAGAGCGTTTAGGGTGCTCCAAGGAGGCGTAAGTAGGAGTGATGTGATGGAATTGAGTAAAGGAAAATACAGTCTGACTGTCAAGAAGAGTTTCCTACCAGCGAAATCTATAGACTGTGGAAGTTTCCCATGGGACCAAGCAGAAACCAAGTTGCTGAAGTCATTTTAAAACAGCACAAGAGAATAGGAAATCAGCCCAGTGACTGGCCAGAAGGAAAGGCAAGATGACATAATGCTACTTCTCCTTCTCTTATTTCTGTGGCTGCATCGCTTTGTCCATGGAATTATTTTCACGCAACTGGATTTCTCCTTGTTTTTTCAGCGATGCGACGGCCCTTGCCGCTTCTGCTAAATTCTGTCCTTGCCGCTTCCGCTAAATTCTGTCCTGCATTACAGCAACACCCGCTGCAGCCCTCGTTAGTCCTCCCGTTATTCCCGCTGCTTGCAAACCTCTTCTGGGGTCTTTTCAAGCTTCTTCCCTGATTTACCCGAGTCTTCGGCTCCAGCTCTGTACTTGTGTAGCTGCACAAAATGAGTCAGTCTAATCTGGGAATAACGGCAGGGCTCATCCAGGGCAACGCAGAGGCGTGCCGGGCTACGGGAGCTATCGGGCACGGATCTGTAACTTGCCGGCAAGCGGGAGAGAGACCAGGGATGGAAATCTTCCTATCTTCAGGGATCGTTCAGGCAGATTCCTGGGAGATCATCTGCTGGAAAACCACAAAGGCAGTTAGCGGGTGGCGAAACACGGCTTTCCCTGGTGCCTTTCGGTTCTGGTAACGGCCGCCTGCCCGTTCTGGGCTCGGTGTGTAACACCGGGTCTGCAGGGGCAGCGCGCCGGCCCCGGTACGGCCCGGTGGCTTCTGCGCTCTCTTGCCCACGGAACTTCCTCGGGTCTTTGTGAATGACTTAACATTCGCGCACTGTCTCAACATCAGCAACTTAAAGCTCTACTGCTAGCAACCTCCTACCTCGCACGGTTCCCAGATAATTACAGATTAGAACCGGCTAATTTTTATTTTTGTAAAGCTGTCAGAGATCTATGTTTGTTATTATTGTCTCCTAGGTTGCCAGTTGCATAAATACATATGTAAAACCCGCTTTGATCTCTAAGTATAATGACACAGATTTATCAAATGTTTGCCTTTTTCTGTCTCTTTGAAAAGGCTGATTTATGGAGTGCAGTCCCTACCTCCCTTCCTCTCTTGAAATATGAAGTGTTTGTGAGCAGCCAAGGTAATATTTAATATCCTGCCAAGAATCCTTTGCACTTCCTAACAAATGAACTACAACCTAACCAAATGGTTCACATCTGTTTAGCCTCTTCTCCTTTTTAACTAAACAAATTAGCATTAGAATACCTGGGAGGCACACAAAGTCCCTTTCTAGATGACAGAACACAGACAATTATTAGCAAGGGGAGTAACTGTACTGAAAGGAGCAGGCACGGACCCAGCAGATGTTTTCACATCTCCTGTAGTGCCCGTGAATGACCCGCGCCGCAGCGGACACGCTGCCGCGGCCTTTTGAAGTGGGCGAGGACTCCATTCACAGTCCCCTTCTGAATGAAATTAAAGGCAGCGGCCTCAGCTAGTTAAATGTTTCATTTAAACCGCTTCCAGATAAGTTTTGCTGGGTTGCCCCCCCCCCCCAATAAATGGCTGAAACGAAGAGCATCGCCCCACTCCTCCCCACACAAGCCAGCCTGGAGACAGGGTCCTGCTCGGGAGGCAACAGGCAGCCCTGCTTGGATTTCTGTTTTCACCAGTGGCTTCTCATCCCA
The DNA here is from genome assembly GCA_009819775.1 of Phoenicopterus ruber ruber. NCBI lineage: Eukaryota > Metazoa > Chordata > Aves > Phoenicopteriformes > Phoenicopteridae > Phoenicopterus > Phoenicopterus ruber. The sequence goes on from CM020232.1 coordinate 3,441,892, forward strand.
AGAGCATCAAACCACCCAGCCTCGTTGCCCTTTCCCTCCGTGAAATAAGGTATAACGGGTTATTTGGGGTTCAGGAGAATCGCAAGGCGCAAATGAACATCTGCAAAGTATATTTTGGATTATTACAGGCTTGTACAGTCCACACACAGGCAATTACATATTCACACCCCCCCAACCACGCGGGGCCTTTCAAGCACCCCCGTCCCCACTGGAGTCTCAAACACCTTTAAATCAGAGGCTCAGGACGTGGTTTTGGGGCCGAGGCAGGACGGGATGGGGTGGGATGGGCTCTCCGCTGAGCGCTCGCTTAATTGGATTCATCGCTGGAGGAGGGAGCCAAACGAAACACCCGTTTTATTAGGGCTAACACTTAGCTTTTGTAGTGAATGTTTTGAAAAAGAAAACACTCTAAAGCCTCACAGAGATACTGCTATTAATACATCATCCGAATAACAAGGGATTAAAACCAACAACAGCTACTACGAAAATGTGGCTTTGTAGCGCTGGACCGCATGGGACGCAGCCGGGAAAATCATTATGAACGCACCAGCGGGGTGCAATTATAAATAAAAACAGCTCTGTAAAGGCTGCAAAAGCAGCAATAATCAGTCCGGTCTGCGGTTTAGTAAGGGCGAGAGACGTTTACGGCAGGTGCTATTTATTGCCAGAGACAGGGACACCGCTGGATTAAGGGGTGCAACTTCAGGGTAAGTCAACAGAGGGAGTTCACTGCCATCGCAGCCAGGCGAGACGCAGCCTGCACATCCCTGCGAGCGGCCCGGATCGCTGCATGTCCGTCTGTCCGTCCGTCCAGCACGGCCTTCCTGCAGTCCCCACTATAAGCAAAGCATCGAAGGGCGGGCGGCGCTGGAGCAGGCTCCTTGGCTCCGAGCTGTGGGGTCAGACAGCGTCCCTGGCACCGGGCACGGCTCTAAGGACAGAGCCCAGCCAGGCTGAGCCCTGCAGGTCGATCGAACCGTCGTGCCCGTCCCAGTGTGGCAGCTCCTGTCTCAGCCACGGGAGCTCGTGGATGTCCTCGCGGAGCTGCCCTTGCAGCAAGCCCAGCGAGCTGCTCCCGAGCGGGAGCGGGGGATGCAGCACAAATGCCATTGCAGATGCTGGGTGGCTCTGGGGGACCAGACCTGCCGGGCAGCAGAGAGGCAGCGCAGGGGACAAACCTCTCCCCGTCCCCAAAGAGAAGCATTTGCCGTCTTTTGGCAAGTCCTGGAGGCAGAGCCCGGGCTGGCCAAGGGCCCCGGGGCTCCCCCGGCGTGGGGACAGACCCGCACCCCGCGCAGTGCCGTGAGCGAGGAGCACGGGAGAGCCGCTGCGGGAGCATCTGCCTGCAGATGCTGCCACCACGCTCTTCCCACTGCTCATTTTCGAAGCGGGGAGGGTTGATCAGCCTCACTCCCGACGTGCCGCCAGCTCCTGCCTGTCCTTGCTCCCGTTGAAAGCCAAGTGCATGTAACAAGCAGACAGTGGCCCTAAGCAGCAGGTCAGGGGCATCAGACGGGGGAGGAGAGATCTAAATAACATTCCTCTCTCTGCCGCTGGGTGACTACGTGGCCCCGGGCATCCCGCTTCTCCTCGGCATGCCTCAGTTTCCCCTCTGCGCAGGCTGGGAGCGGTTTGGTGCAGGGATGGCCAAGGGGCAGCGTGTCGGTCACCCAGCCCTTGGGCTGCTCTGCGGCGCGAGTACCGGTACGAACTCTGAGTTCAGCTGATAAACTCAGGCTGCTCCCTCCCCGGTTTGGACGCCGGCCAGCAGCTCCCCTGGAAGCACGGCGGAAATGCCTTGATCACCTCGTTTGCATCTCTGTTTCAAGTTTAATTTGATATAGTGCCTCCTCGCCCCGGCCAAAAAAAATTCCCAAACATCTCCCAGCCTTTCTCGGCAGCACAAATCTTGATCTTTCTCGTTGCTCAGAGAACAAAAGACGAGTCCCCCCGCCAGCCACTTCTTTGCGAACGAGCATCGACTGCCGTGCGCCCGTCGGCATCCGGGCAGCCAGTTCCCGTTCGTCAGGACGAGAGAGCCGGCGGCAGAGCCCGTCCTGCCCGGCTGGAAGCTCCGTCCTCCCCTGGCACCACGCTCTGGTCCCCACCCCTTTCCCCCTGCCCCCTTCTTGCCTGCTGGAGGAGGAGGGTGGGCAAGATGTCCCTGCTGGTCCCAGTTAGGGACTGTTTGGTCAGTCTGGGAGATCGGAGCCCTTCTCCTTCCAACCGCTCAGGGCAATTCCCCAAAGTCTGTGTTTCTGTTTAAGGAGAAGACAGTTCGGCTACAGCTGCAGTTTAGATGGGTACAAGCAATGTATTTTATAGCACATTTCATGAAAAAAATGCATCAAAGGAAGGCTGTAGTTCAAATAGAAAGCGTTAAAAGGGGAGCAGGGGACAGAGAGGACCTTGCCATGCGTCTTGGACAGCAAAACCAGGGGGAAAAAACCTCAGCCACCAAACTGCGCTGGCCTGGGGCCACACACACTCCCGGGACACGTGAAACCCCCCTTCGGGTATCGCACTCTGCCTTGCTCGGCGGGCAGGACTGCAGCTCGGCTCCTAGAAAATGGTAATATGGGTATGAATTTAGGGCAACTTTTCCAGCGCCAGGGGGGACAGCCAGGCATCCTCCTTTCTAGGCACCTCGTTTTAGCCCTTGTGCTCCCCTAAAGCACAAGGACGGCGGCAGCAGCTCCCCGCCAGCCCCCCAGTACGGTCTGTGCCTACCAAGCTCAGAGCATCTCTTGGGAGGCGTCAGCAGCAACGCTCAGACAAGCATTTGGGAGCAGCAACCTTTCAGGGACTTGGGGAAACACGCGGTATCTTCCCAGAACGGATAAATGCACCAACCTGAACCCGGGCGAGCCCGCTGCCAAGTCGTCAGTTCTCGCTCCAAGGCCTGGAGGTGCCAGAACTGGTTAGGAGCGGTAGGAAAAACATCTCCACATTGTGGGAAAACAGCTCGTTTTGCCAACCTTGTTCTGTGAAATAGTTGAACCGTGCCTTTTCGAAACACTGGAAACTAAACCCCAGCCTGAGGCGTTGACCCAGGCTGGAAAATCTTCAGCGCAAACAGTTAAAGTCTGGAAGCAGAAAAGCAGAGGTGACGGAAAGTGTACAAGGCAGAGCTGATGAGACCTGTTCCTGCCAGCTCTCTTAAACACGTGTACTTCTGATGGCCGCCTAAATGGCTTTGGGACACCGTACGCATGCTGTGCCCCAAGACCTCCTTGTCTTTGGGTCAGGGAGGATTTGACCGCCCGGGGCCTGACAACAGCCTTTCGGAGGGGCGGGCATCTTGCGACAGGGCAATCCAGACCAAGGCAAGCTCTAACAGAGCACGGTAACTGCCTCGCGTTCGAGAAATACTGCAAGCGCAGTCAACAGAAGGGTTTGGAAAGCAGCTCCAAAGCTTGCTAAACTGTGTTGAAGCCCTAAAAGTCTCTAGTACGTTTATTTCAGAGGGGACTAAAAACCATTGATGGACCCCCCCAGTGACGGCCTGAGGGACTCTCGCGGAGGAGGGTCCTCACCAATGACACTTCTGACCTCGCAACTCAGTCAGTCACCTTCGACGCCAAATTAACACCACGTTGTTGGGGAGATGATGAACGCTGGAACTAGACTCTGCCGCGCCTTTGGCAGGGCCAAGCGCTGGACACGCACCGATGGGGACCAGCCCTGCGCCGCAGGGATAACCTGCAGAAGAAATAGCAGCACCAAGAGGCAAACAACCGACGCAGGGCGATGCCGCCGGCGCATCCCACCAGCCCTCGCCGGGGCCGGCTCTTCGCCTGGTTAAGAAATACGACGACTAGAAATGCCATCGGGGATGGCTCGCAACGGAGCTTCTAGAGTTACCACCTCCAGCAGAGCTGCTCGGCAGGAAAACAGTGCTGATATTTCTGTTTTGAAAGCAAAGTGTTCTGTAGGCAGCCTGTATTTCCAAGGAAGGGGGAATATCTAATCGCCTCTGGAGAGCAACCAGGACAACACACTTTCTATCTGTAACGATAATGATTTCTAATAGTATCACTCTGTTTCCATTCCTACTCTCGTGGGATCATCGGAACTGAAAAGGACGTGTGTGTTTTGTGTAAGCCTTGAAATGCCACGGCCTGGCTGAGTGGGAAACGCTGCTGGAGCCAGGAGAGTGTGAATGTGTTACTCTGCTGGGGCAGATTATATCGGAGATTGATGCAGGAAGCGAGAAAAAAAAAACACCCAGTGGGGGAAACGAGAAGGGAAAGCGCTGCGTGCGCAGGGATTGGGTTTCCTCATTCACGCTGGAGCCAAGCGCGGAGCCCCCGACTGCCGGGCTGGCTGGGGTGCCCGTCCCGCCGCGGCACCGCACGCGGGGTCACGCAGGACCTGTGGGCTCCTCGCAAACGCGAGAGCTCGGGGCAATTCGCAGTCGCGCGGCTCAGCTCCCCACGCCGACCTGCGAGGCAAGCGCCGTGCCGAGATGAAGCGATTTGCTGAAGATCGGAGCGAAGAAGGGATGCGGGGGGGAATTCGGTGCCAGCTCTCCACAACGCTCCTCAAGCCATTAGCCATCGCCCTCTTTACAGGGCCGTACAGAGTAACAGGTACGGGACTGACCCAAACATGAGCTGTTTCCTCGTCCAACAAGGCAAAATATTATCATCCCTATTTTACAGATGGAGTGCATTTCTTAAACAGAGATCTGGAAAGAATGAAGATCCCCTGAGCCTCAGGGCTACTGTTTTATCCACAAAACCACACAAAAGGTTTAAAGTCCAAACAGACTAAAACCAGCTTCATCCTCTTGAGTCACGGGCAGTGATTCCTCTGTGAGCTTCGGCACGGGCTGCTGGTGGAGCAAGGTTGCCTGCTGGAGCAGCAACACCTCGATGGGACCCTCTCAGCTACCAGCAGACCCGGGGCTGGAGGGACGTGGCACGTTGCTGCTATTTTTTTCACTACCACGTAAATGGCAGGTATTCTCCAGGAGGACCGATTCACGGGGAGATCCTGAGTAACCGGGGTAACAGGATGACAAACAACCTAGATCCAAGTTCTCCAAATGGGACAAGGAAAAAACCATTGCGATTCTCTGCAGGAATCGCCATTTTAGAGTCAAGGGGCTACGCAGAGCCTGACGCTTGCACGGCCCGGGACTGAGACGCGGGAAGCCCCAGTTTAACTCCCGGCACGGCCCCGGCTGCGATCGCAGCAGGACGCTCGCGTGCGCCTCACTGCCTCTTTCCCTGCAGAACTGAGCGGCGGCAGCAGCGCTGGAGCGGGGGTGGCTGATGTTAATCCTTGTGCAGGGTCGCGGGGGCCACAGGCACCTCTGGGTGAGGGCAGACAGTTCAGCGCTTTTTTCATTTCCATAGCGGCACCAGAAATAGCGACAGGGACACCGGAGAGCACCTTCTGTACTATGCGTCTGTAACCAAGATTTCAGTTTGGCAATGTTTTTATTTTCAAAGTACACGCACCAGCAACAATTCCTAAAGGCAGTGAAACGACAGCAGATGACCTGACGCACGGCCATTCTGGAGCACGGCAGAGAACACCTGCTAGGTGAAAAAAGCTTGCCTTTTTTTTTAAAAGGTATTTCTTACCTTTAAATCCCAGATCCACTCATTCTGAAAACATCCTCTCTCTCCAGGCCAGACCGACTGGGTGTGGAGATGTTGGTGCAACTCTGTGACCCGCATTTTGCAGACGCTCAGTGATGATTACAAAGCTCCTGTCTGGCCCTAAAACCCGTGAATGTTACACATTTTGGCCCAAGAAATGAAGATGACTGCTCTTCAAAAGCGAACCACAAGCATCTCCTTGGGACCTGTAATCAAAGCCGAGCGTGCCAGGAGAGCACCCCGTACTTGCAGGCCCTCCTGAAGCCGGGCTCTATAATGACTTAGGATAAAACCACAACCCTCCTGCTCCAGAACCGCTTTCTGCCTCTGGGAGCAAAACCTGTGGGTTTTGTGAGCCATCTGCCCTTTTCGGGTTCCTCTCCCAGTCAAAGGTTGACCAAATTCTTTGGTTTTGCATAAACCCTTTCCACTCACACGTAATTTACTTTCAGTGCAGTTTTTTTTTCACAATAAACCCGTATTTCGCAAGCTATCCTTGCTCTTGCAGTGATTAAGAAGAATATTGTTGCTGCAAGAAATGCCACAAAACTATCAAATACCTTTGCAATTAACTGAACAATACCAGAGTTTCAATTGTAAGTGAATTGTTTAAAGCAGATTTTGAGCAGTCATCTCTTTTTTTGCACAGTATGCACTTTATTGCAGAGAAGACTGGATGCATTTTTAAAACAAATCCAGAAGTTGCACAGTTTCCAGACATTTCTACGAAGTGTTGCCCACAGTAACTCGAGTACAATGGAGTCCGTCAGACAAAGAGTAACAGGGAACTCCGTCCTGTCATCTGCAATCACTTGAGAGGGTCGGGGAATCTTGCAACCGATTATTTAGGAGCCATGTGAACCAGGTGGCTCTGCTCCTGCGAGCACCTCCGCCAGCAGAACGGAGGTTAACCGTGTCGCTCCTGATTTACACCAGCGTAAGTGAGACCAGAAGGTGGGCTTGTATCACGAAAGCAGCCAGCGACGACTTTACGTCAGCGTGATACGCACGTGGTGGCAGATTTGTGACGTTTTGGGAAGGGCTTTATTCGGGATCAGACTAGAGACAGTGTCTCCCATTTCAGGTATTACTGGATCTTTGGATCGATGCACAACCGTGCTGCCCGGTCCCTCTCCACGTGGGAAAGAAATCTTGGCGTGAAAACGTATCAAGTCATAACAGGCACTAACTACCACAACGAATGGTAACTCAGCCTTTGCCTGCCCTGGCTGCTGCTGGGTTTGGAAGCGTCCCAGCGGGTCACAGCCAGCCCCAGGCAGGCTGAGGGTGAGCCACAGCCCCGGAGTGGGATCACAAGCACATTAGACTGTGGCTAGAAATGTCCTTCAGCGTATCAGTTAACAAAGATAATGCATTTTTCTAGTGAGACCATCCACAATAATTGCTTTTGAGAGACACTGGCTGCATTAGCAATTTCAACATTACAATATGAGATAAAAATCCTAACCTTTTTTTCTGTAAAATGTGTTTCCTTACTGGTTACGCACCCCAAAAGCGAGGCCTTCTCTCTCAGCCACCACGGTGTGATATTAAATACAGTTCAAACTCCTGATGCAGGTGCAGAGCTCGTCCGAGGACGCCGAGACTGAATGGGCTGGCACAAGACACATTAGCATAGAAAAGCCTTAGAAGCACCAGACCGAGATCTGGTTCTCCCCTCCTACCCCTTTTCAAAGCTTCACTGAGATAAACAGTAATGGCCATTTTTACCAGCCGAAGATCTGACACACAGGGCTCAAACTCTCGTGACATAAAACCACACGGGAGTCAGAAATTCCCCGTGATGGATGCACAGCAGAATGGCTCAGAGCGTTCAAGGTATATGCTACAGAAGAGCTGTTCAGCTGGAGGTTGTTTAAATGCCGATGTGTAGTGTGCCAAAAGACAGCTTGCTTACTCCTTTAGCATCGTGCCAGCTGTACGAAAACTAAAGATCTACTGGGGTGAATGGGAACCTTGGGAAAAGCAGCTGATTGAAAAAAGCCTCAGAAACTGAAGGTTTCTGTGTAGTATCAGAGCAGGGATGGCACGGATCGAGACAAGTAGAGTTCACCCAACCCACCACGTGCCTCAAAGCTTAATTTGGAAAGGGTGCTTGGGGAGCAGGGGTGATAAATCATTCATGTGTCGCTTCCTGACGGCTTCGCCAAGGCTGCCAGTGCTGGCAGTTAGTACGTGTGCGCATGTGACTCGCTAACTGAGAACCTACCCACGAGACGAGAGACCACGGCTCTCGGGGAGCGTGGAAGGCCATCCCAAAGTGGTGTGCTTCTGACACAGGCTAAATTGTAATCCGTGAGGAGTGAACGGGCCTGAGGCCCGTGAATGCTTTAAGCTCTCGTGTCTATTCCCTTTCAGAAGAAAACAGAAAATAATCGCATGAAGTGGTCGCTAGGCACAAATGATTCTTCTTCAAACAGAACCCCACAGGTTTCCCCTTTGTAATTACTAAAATATACTACCTGATGTGTCACGAGGACGACAAGTATTTGACATTTAAGGCAATCTCATTTCCAGAGCCCTCCCATGACTTTCACTGAGCAGATCGCCTTTGTCTTCCTTCTCTAGGAACGATTTCTTGCACGTGAACATGACAAGCAGCAGCATTGGCAAATGCCACAGGCTGCAGAAGAAGAGCTTCCTGGAGCTGCTGCGGTCTGCATCCCTGTAGAACCGAAAGCCGAGGTAGGAGATGTAGAGGTTGATAGGGAGCGAAATGATGGGGAAAGTCCACGTGGTGATGTCGAGAACAGGAGCCACCGTTGAGAGTCCGATTAAGGCCAAGCAGTGACGCAGAGCCACCCGCCTGCACAGCCCTGGGTGGGTGACGGACATCATGCAGTACCCTCCTCGGGAGTAATCTTCCCGCAGACCCCAGCTCAGGGCGTTGAAGTGAGGGAACTGCCAGGAATAGAGGATTCCTCCCAGGAGTAACGCACCTGCAGCGGGAGAGAGAGAAGGAAACATGCGTTAGAGGGCCGCTGCAAGGAGTGCTACATCCAGATTCGGGCTGTAATTGCAGAAGAGCAGCGCTACGAACCTGTTGCACCGCTCTGTGCAGGAGACAAGGCGTGCTCTGTAAGACATAGGCACGCTCCGTTTTTAACGGCATTTACATCGGGTTGCGCACGGCGGTTCTTCTGTTTTTGGAGCTCTTAATTTGAAAAAGCCTTTCAACAAGTCACTTCCTCCTAACGAACCATCGCTAATTGGTTTCTGCACCAATTCAGTCTCTACCTGAGGGAAGACTGATGGAAATGAAGCAAAGTTGGGCAAGAGACTGTTTTCCTGGCAGTCTCTAGCTTCCACTCCTGGGTCCCCAAGCTGGTGCCTCCAGAGCAGAGCCTCACATTGACCAGAAACAGGGAGCCCTGCTCAAAGACAGCAGAAAAGGAGGATAAGCTGCTCCCTCCTGAGAACTGGGAAAACACCAGCACCCCGGTAGCCTGGAGCTCGGCTGAGCTTTCTGTTTGCCCACTGTGAGAAGGGAGGGAATTGCTCACGGCACGGGAGCGCCTGATCGCGGACCTCGGGCGGGCGGCAGAACCGGCAGTAGCTGCCAGTGAGGTGACAGAACTTTCTACTCCTTCAAACCAACTGTAGGAACTTCTGAGTAGTTTGATCAAGTAACGCTACTCACACCAATTAGCTACTTTTATGTGTAAAAAGGAGCTATGGAAGCACCACATTTTCTCCAGCTATCCTCAGGACATGGTACAGGGCTTATCGAGGAGGAAGCAGCTTATATGCCAATTCCAGCGAGCTTCAAGGAGGCCCTCAGACTAAACTCCCGTCATTAATTTTGTCTGAAGACACAAAAAATCCCCCAAGGCTGTTGCACATGATGAGCATTCCTGGATTTTCCTTTTGTTTCCCCAGCTCCCAAACACTCCGCTCCGGCATTAACACTTTCTTTGCATCTCCCTGCCTCCATGAGCTCATTCTCTATGGAAACTACTTCTCAGCTAGAGCCCCAAGTCTATCATTTTCTTAATGACTTGACAGAAACAGCAACATTTATCTGCACACGTGTATTTAAATTCTTCCCCAAACACTCGCTTCTTCCCCAGCAACTGCCCGGGCTCTAACAAAGACCAAGTCACCGTCTCCGTTGAACTGCTTCGTGGTTCATGTCTTCTCTCCACCTGTATGTTCCTTGGGGCTGCGCATGTCTAGTTCTTGTCTTAAACAGCACAACATACACTGGTGGTGTCATGCAAATAATAATAATCTAAGTTTGCAAAAGAGCCTTTTTTTTTTTGCCCTAGCTTATCAACGGGCGAAGCAACGGTCCATTAGACTTAATGCGGGTTTCCAGTTGCTTCGAAGATCCAGCAGTGGTATAAAAGACCCGTCTCATCGCTTTTTAAAATGAGTAACAAATACTCCATTAGGTGAGTACACGCCTCTGAAAGCTGATTACATGAAGCATGGAGACAGACGCTCGTATATCGGGCATGCAGCTTTCAGAACAACATCTCCTGCGACAAATTACAGGTGATTTCCTGGACTACGGCCCAAGACATTTGCAAATCCTGCCGTTTGATCCTACTAAAGTCAACTTTCAGGGCGTGGATGCTTAGCACCTTCTCTAAATTGGAACCTTTTAAGACAGTTGAAAATTGCACACCCCAAAACTACCATTCATTTCATAAAACTGTGTCAACAAAAGTAATTTTGGTCATAACAAAATAGCATTTGATCAGTTCTGCTGAAACCTAAGGTAATAGCTCTACTGAAATAAAACTTAATCAAGGAGCAGTACTCCCTACACCAGGAGAATGATGGGGAAAATGTTCTTGTAATATGTCATTCTTTAGCTTCCTCCTGTTCTTGTAAAACATGTTACTGGAGGCAAGATCCTGAATCTGATAAACCTAAGATAGGAATATTTTTCAAGTTTCCCACCTGAAGTGCTTCAGAGACATTAGCTTGTCATTTTTCATAACTTCGGGAAAGGTAAGCTACCATTATCCATCAGCTGAGGAAACTGAAGTCGCGGGAGCCGGGGCCAGGATTCAGAGGCCGAGGCTGTCCCTGCTTCCCGCGGCTACGGACCAGCCGGCGCTTCGTCCGGCACGGGCTGCGTCCCTGCCTTTCGGCTGCAACGCGGGCTTCGCTTATTCAATTGTTCAAACATTGTGTGCAGCCAAGCTCAAAACACACCCTAAACCTCAAACGCACAAAAACCTTTAACAGTTCTCTAACTATAACACCATTAAAAAAAAAAAAAACGTCATCTGGAGAAACTTTTAAACACAAACAGAGGAACTAAACTACTTGAGGCTGGATTCCCATTTACAAAGCTCTGGTTTTTACATGCAAGCCTTTGGAATTTAATTACTTTGATTACATTACAACCATTGAGATAATTGATATTTTACAGAGAAGCTGAACAGTAAAACAATTTAATAGCCCATTATGAGGATTTTAACTGACCCGATCTTTTTGCTGGTTTCCCATGTGCCTTGGACATCCTGTAATTTCCTCTGCCCAGGCTGAGACTGTCAGGTTGTCAGAGATTTTTAAGTGCCACGTAAGACTGATGAGTGGCAAAGCACAGCAGACGGTCCGGTACGATTCAGCGTCAAATGAGCCCACAGTAGGAATCCTGTCAAGCCCAGAGCAGACACTGTAATACTCATTAATTACTAGACGAATGTTAAACTATGTCACAATTAGGTCAGCAGTGTTTTTAAGCAATATTACAGCGAGACTAACTCCGGAGAATTACCTGGTTGAAAATAGCGCAGAGTCTGCTCTGCTGCTTCTGTGCAGTTCCCAGCAGTTTGAGAACTCAGTTTAATCAATGCAAATCTCCTTTTTCTCCACGGAGTTTATAATTAAGTGAAGACCAGACGAGGTCGTTCACAACCGGAACGCGTGGAGCTGGCAGGGAGTTTGGAAGAGCAGCGCCGGCCGCCGGAGCAGAGCCATCGCGCTTGCTTTGGCAGCGGGAGCCAGGCAGCGCCCAGGGACGCCGCAGCCCTCGGGCTCCCCGGCTCCTCCACGGCACGTGGGAAACCTCAGCGCAGGCGGAATTTCATCCGATCGGAATTTCGTAGTAGATCTCTCAGCTTTTCCGCAAGTGTTTATGAATTGCAAGACCGCAAGTATCTGGCTCATGGATATCACAAACTCTTTGGCCTTTTTGGCCAATTTTTTACGAGCTGCAGGTTTAGCCCATTTATGACCAATTCCAAACCCTTCACTTCTCCAAGCGTGAGAACCTGGGACGGCTGCGAGCAGACACTGAGAAATCCTGATAACTTGGCAGACGAGTCCTGTTTGATTTTGGAAAAAAAATGAAGTCTATTTAGGCAAACAGGACCCAGGTCTCCAGTATTCTTTCGCTCTTGTGTGCAAAATAGGTATAAAATGTTTTCTTGTTGAGTTCCTGTTGTTTCATCACTTTGTACTAGCTTAAATCATCTCAAAAGCTACAGGATTGCAGAGAACCAGGTAGGTCCCACAGCATCCACAGAGTTAAAGACAGCAACAGCTTTTACCGTTCATCATGAATTTTAAGGTTATATTTCCTTTCTTAAATTCTTTTAGAAGTATTTAAATAGTAATATATCTTCTTTTTAATAAATAAGAACAAGCTGAGATTTTTATTTTGTTTTAATATCTAAGATAAAGCCAAAATGTCAACTGGCATTGAAGAAGGTAGAAAATGGTTCTTTCTTTCTGTAAATATATTTTTATCTAGTGAAATACTGAAGCTTTATAAATGGCACTTTTCCTAAAACAAACAAGAAACTAAATTCCACAGTCATTCGGGAACTGCTTGGCAAGACGTTTTAAGGTTCAACAAATTTAGGTAAGACTTGGGAATAATTGTGAGATGAGACTTCCAAAAGCAACTAGTGATTCTGAGCTTGCAAACTGCAGGAGCTGACAGTCTAATTTTCAGAATTACAAGAGCAAGAAGCATCCCCCTCTGAAGTTACGCTCTTCACGGTGTCAGGAAGGCCATGCGGTACCTCTGAACTGTGATTAAAATGTCACGGTTTATTCCTTTTAAAGCAATTTATGATGACCTCATTTGCTGGATGGTCCAAATCTCAGGCGAGGGAGCAATGTCAGTGCCTGAGCCCGCCGAGTCCTTGGCCTCTCTGCTAAGAAGAGCACCTACGAGCGGGAAGGTGGAAGATGGTTTTTAGGGTGTAAGCCCTTGCAGGGTGTGCGCTCTGACCACTGGTTAACACACGGAGAGGAGAGCAGAGCAATCAGGTAGCAACAGCTTCTTGTCCTGTCCATCCTGGGCTTGCACCAGGATCTGTGACCCAGGGACGAACAGCTCCGGTCCCTAATGCGAGTCCCCCAAACTTCTCACGTCCTGTAAAGGACACAGAGTCTGTTCAAGTCTATACATCGTCTACTCAAGAAGGAGTGGGCACATTCAGCTGCCGAGCTATCAGTGCCAACAGAAATCATGCTGGTAGCGTTGTTCCGAGCAAACCGTTTCATTCGCGTAAAGCAACCCAAGGACTGCAAACCTATTTTCTCATCCACTACAGGGCAGAGGTAATGTCTGGATCCTGCTTGACTGTCTCACACTGAGGATGCTGCTCTCTTAAGCAGTGATTCGAAATATGCCTCTTCCATGCTGGGAACACCTTTAATCATCAAAGAACTTTATACATGGTACAGTTGGCACATGGAGCAGTAGCGATGATTTCACCCGCAGCTTGAATTATTTCAGCTGTCCGCTTTAAACAAGGCACAATAGTTTGGGATGATCCAATTGAAACTCTCCAAAAAATGTCTGAAGGCAAGTTCTTCCAGGGCAGAAAAGGACTTGAGCTACAAGAGGGCACAGGCGGGAGCACCGCGTGTGCCGGCGGGAGCACCGGCCTCCGGAGCAGAGCCAGCTGGAGTCCAACCAGCCAGGCAGGCAGATGAACACGGGCCTGTCTGCACAAGTCGAGGCAAACATCTCCAAGGTTATCTACAGAGACTGCTGTATGGACGTCGTGTTCCTGAAAACACACCGGAGATGAGCAACTTATTATTTCTTCTTATCTTCTCATCGTTCTTTAGACAACACACAGTGCCTTCCCTCTACATAGTGTGCTGCACACCTCTGGTATCACTTTCAAGCTCTAGACAGGACAAACACCTCTTTGCTTAATCAATAAAACAAAGAAAAAAAGGGAAGGGGGAGCTGATCTGTAGCATCAATTGAAGAACAGACTCACTCCTTCTGCCTTTGCTTTGGTGCTGCATATGTATGACTGGGAAGTGGCCAACCAGGCATTAAAATAAACATGGAATGGTTAAAATATCAGCTCCAAAACAGATGTTGAAATCTTACTGCATTTCCCAAAGCTGGTGTTTACTGCCTTGGCAACCTAAGAATGCTGTTTTGCTTAAAGCACAATTTTAGTAATTCTTCTGCCTTGAATAATGTGAAGGAATTTTAAAATTATTTCCAGACCTTGGTAGCTCCCTGACTTATTAGAGGAAAGCACCGGCCTTTTGTCTCTAGGAAACTGGTATGAGTTTGGCTGCTGTCAGGAGGGGAAGGATTTGGTAGTCTAAGCTCAGCCTTTTAGTGGATCGTAGTCAGGAAACAACCACACACCGTTTTACTTGATAGCACACAACTGGCTCTCCTCCCTTAAAAGATGTTGAACAAATTACTCCTCTTTAATCCAGACAAGGTAGATTAGAGCTCCGAGACTTGACTTGGTCCAGCTGTATCCACCTGCTTGTGAGCAACCGTGCTGTCTCAGACTGCATTTTTCACCTTTTCTACAGGAAATTCAACATAACCAGCCCAACACTCTTCACGGTGGGCCTGCGTGATTTTTACAGGACGGTACGCTCGCAGGAAACGTACTGGATACATCCCCAAAGCCTTTATTTTCTATCTTTTCTTTTGTGTTCGCTCACAACAAGTTTAACACGGTAGTCTTCCCCAGAGATTTCCAACTATGCAGCAATTACGGGAGTAAAGAAAGATTTTGAAGTCTCGTCAAAGCCTTGTTGCCCGTTGCAGATTCAATGTGATATCAAACACCCAAAGATTATCTGGAGGCGTTGGTACAAATATTCAGAGTGGTTTGGAGAGTCACGTCCATAACACAGCTGTGCTGTCCTGATACATAAAGGCTGGTTTATTAAGCTGGCGTTGGCATTTTCTGTTTGTGAAGGGGAGCTGGAAGGTGCAGTAATTACTATCTTTCCTTCAGCGTGTTTCGGTGATGGAGAACGACTATTAGGGTAAATCAATTGGCCTCCGATTACAAGTGTTCAAGATACTGCCCCGATACAATCACTCCTGAGGAAAAATGTTACCTACTATTTAATTTTTTCCCATTGTCTTTGGGAGTAGAAAAGGGATTAGCTCTACAAAATCTACATCTTAATTTGCGATTATGAAGCCTTCTCAAACACAAAGACATTTGGGAATTATCTAGTCACGAACCTTAACCAAACTGAGGCAATTCCCCCCTATTTTACCACTGTGGCATTTCCTATATTAGCACCACAGCAAGACAACAACCGGCACTTCTGCTTCCACTGGAAAACAAAAGCAGATGCTCCAGCTTGTGTCGGATGCCACGTGAGCGGCTAAGCAGCCTTGAGAAGGAAAAAAGGAAAAGTATCGCTTCTAAAGCTTTGCACAAGGTCTCTGGGCTGCAAACAATGGTGCCGGCTGTCGGCGCGGGCACGCACAGCCCGGCGCGGCCCTGATTGTGTGCCGTCAAGGTTACCCGGTTACGCAAACGAAGGGCGAGGAGGGAAACACTGCAAAACTCAAAAGCTTCATGGTCATGGGTTTCAATAGCTGTTTCTTTTGAAGGATGGCACAAAAGGCTTGTGGAACAGGAGCGTCTCGGGGCTGCGATAGACTTCTCTGCTGCAGCACATAAAGGGAAGGGGATGTTGGCCATGCGTACGGCTTGTCTGCAAAACAAAAGGAGGATCCTCGGTGTCCACCACGAATGGGAAATGAAGTTGGCAGTGGGGTTTTTCGCCTCGCGGGAGTGTTCCTGGCCACTGCCTTTAACAGGAGGAAACCAGATGTCCTGAGGTACGCTGGCCATGCGGAGAAAGGCTGTGTGCATATGGATACACACAGGCACACAGACTTTCTGTACGACACACAACAGGTTATTACAGCTGAAAACCTCACGGGGAAACACCTTTCATTATATAGGCAAAGTTGAGAAAAACAACAATGCCGTACATAATTTGTCTTCGCTAACCCCAGCAACAGATGCCATTAAAAAAGCTAGCCTGTTGGGTGAGATGAAAACACGGTCTCTGCACAAACCATTCGTTATGTGCAAATATGTTTAGGAAGTATTTGCCAAAGGACCAGATGCAGCAGAGGATTGCAAACCTGCAGAGCCACGCAGGGGCTCCTCATCAACCGCCTCTTCCAGGCTCCCTCCGGGGCTCCCACGCAGCCCGAGGGCAGGAGTCCCTCCTGCAGCCCCCCACTGCCCTGCTTCTCCTGCGGGCGCTGGGTCCCCCACCCGGGCACAGGAGCTGCTGCACAACCCCGTCTCCTCCAGGTGCCCCCACAGCCGTGCGTGGGGCAGAGGACCGGGTACAGGCACGTTGCCTCTGAATTCGTGGGGTTGGTCCCCCAGCCATTTCTTTTGTCTTTTGTGAAGATGGACGGGGGGAAAAAAAATAGCCCACTGGCTTTTGTCCTAAATTCAGACCAGCTGCTTACTAGTATTGTCCCTCTGCCTCGGTTTTTACAGTTTTTACCCCCACAAAGCACACTCCTGGGCCCCCAGCTTCCAATTCTCATATGTCAGTGACATGAGTATCTCTGTTTCCTCTGGAACAGACCACAGATTCTGTTGTCTTTCATCTGAAACCCCGAAAAGCTGAATTTACTAGAGGGAGTTTACAGCCGGAGCCTCCTCTGCTCCTGCGACGGGCCGGCGGAGCTGCCCTGCTCCTGCCGCCGCTGGCTCCCGGACCTGCTCCCACATCAAGGGGCTCTGAAAGCTCAAAGTGCTTAACTGGAAGGGACACAAAGCTTCTTTTGCATGCAATTAAGCTGTTGCTTTGCTCTCCCTCCTCCTGGCAGACAAGTGCTACATCGGGGAAGGTATGAGAGACTCCAGCCATTGACAGGTTGGGGGCAGCCCCCCCTCTCCCCTATTCTCTTTTTTTTTTTTTGTTACTGAAACCATCCATCTGCCAAATGTCACTAGCTGATAAGAACTGCCCGTTTTTAAATCCCCGTTTGTAAATAGATGTTGGCTGACATAATTAATGTCTGCCATACAACACAATTTGAATTACAAAGAAAAGGCAATTTAAAAATCAGCCTCCCCATGATTACAATTGATACTCAGTCTATAAATTCCATAGCCCCAGGAATTATTTAAATTTCAGAAAATGAATGAAAATCAGTACAAGATGTCTTTCAGGAAAGCGAGACCAGAAGTGGAGCATCTGAGATAAACTAAATAGTCTCTTGAGATAAACATTCTTTGGTGCAGTAATACCTATGGCTCCAGGCCACCGCGGGTCTGTAGTGTCTGCTGTACTGTCAGGGCTGTTATCTGCTACGCCACTGCCACCTACTCAGAATAAATCCCCTTAACTGATAAGCACATTATGTGGAGGACCCCTGCTTGTCACTTCCATCTAGCTGGGTGGTTTATATGAACGCCGCGGCACTGAATTGCTCCGCTCCAAGACACCGGCCCCGCTCGCCGGCTGGGGTCGAGCCTTCAGTGCATAAGCACGGGATGGTCGGCAGAAGAACTGCAAAATGTGTAAGGCAAAACACGGGCTACGGCACTTGGAAATGTTTACCCCAACTTCAGTTGTTCTGCAAACTAGAAATAACAAGTTTAAATGGACAACAAACATTGCTAATGAGCAAGCTGCGGAATTAGTCTGAGGAGAAAGTCCAACAACACAAGAGTAATTTAAAGCATGTATACGTTGTGCCTCTCGCACGCCAAAATCAAGAGCTCTGTTGCTTCCTCAAGACGCCGGCACAGAGGCTCAGCTGCAGCGCGGCACAGCCAGGAGCGCTCCCGCACGTGGGCCCTGCGCAGGAGGAGGATCCAGCGTGGAGCGGGACGCCGCCGAGCTTCGCCTCTTTTTTCTGTCTTTGTGCTATTAAGGCTTTAAGCGAATTTCATTGTTTTCCCGCTAGTCCTTCCTTTTTAAAATCAGAAGAAACAATTTGAGGGCGGCTAGATTTACTAGGAAAACAAATCTCTTTGGAAATAAATAGCACCACAAAGGAGCAATGAAATCTGCTTTCAAGGAAGCAAACGTGTTACTGCAAATCACAGGCTGGCAGTTAAGTTCTGCATAAATACACCAGATACGTGGCAGTGATATCCACGTGATAAATTACATTTATCACACACCTTTGACCATCTCACCTGCACTCGGCTTCCCCAGCGAGGAAATGTTAACATTCCCGATCTTTCATCAGTTTCAAACAGCTGCCATTAAAAAAACCCACAAAACCCCCCAAACCCACAACAAAGAATTCCACATCTTCCCAGAGATAACCTTATCTTTCTCTTTTGAAATGTGAGGTTTTCCCTAAATTACGTTGGCACAAAATCCAGGGTTGGGGGCGGGATGTTCAATCAGGCTTAAGAGCATATAATTGAAGTTACCTATTGGGGCAGAAATGGAAGCAAGCATCACTGGGAACCACCATGAGATCTGCAAAAGATGTGTAGCGTAAGAAATAAAAGCAAGTATTTCCACCACTAGAAATAGAAGGGTCCCAGATTTTTATCTGCAAATATGCAATATCTGTTTCTCGTGCAAGAAATTGTCAAGATATTAACCTTTGAATTTAAGTTACAAATAACGTGAAGTTATAAATAAAACAAAGACCAATTAAAACAAGGCTGCTCCAATCTGAGACACTCTGTTATCATCTCCAGAATTGGAAACTAGGAATCATCCCCAACTCTCCCAAATGGCCGAGAGCATCCCGCAGCACTAGCGAGGAACCACGCCAGCGACGCTACCGAACCCCTGACGTGACAGGAGAGCGCAGACACGGCTGTCCTAGGTCCCACGCAGCACAGCGGTACGCTTGGTTACCCCCCTCAAATGGTAATGAAAGGTCTACACTTAAATATTGTTTTCCCTGCAACCAGCAACATGTACAACAATGCGGCTGCTGTGAGAAGATTACAAGGAGAGAAAATCCACAGGAAAATGTAAACTCAAAAAGCCACCAGTTAAGCGGTGAGAACCTTCCTTCTCATTAGTTTTCTAACTCCCTTCCTTCGCATTCCTCTTTGTTATTGAGTGAAATGATCTTTTTTTTTTTTTTTTAAACGAGGTGCAAATGCATTTTCACACCTCTACCTAAAACTAGGTTAAGTCTCCAAGCTAATTACACATTATTAATGAGTTCAACAACTGTGGGTAGGCTGGCTGGAGAAGGGATGCAGGTCTGCACGTCACCTACGTATGCACGCGGATGCACGCTTGTCTTCTACACAGGTCTGACGCTGCCAGGCGCTCAACTCTTTTCTCCTTTGCAATAGCAGAATGTTTAACACTGAAAATCACCGTCTACAATGCAATCCTTTTCTTCCGTTTCCCTCTTTTCTTTTTAAAGGTGTTTGTGGGTTTGGTTTTTGTTTTGTTTTGTTTTTAAATACTGAAATGCACTAAAATATTACATTTGGGTCACCATTTTCAGGACTGCCCAGGTGCGCTTCATTACAAAGACCAGTATCAGCTCAAAACCATTTCTTTCTCTGTTAAACCAGCTGCCTGGCCTCGCTGGCACAGACTGGGAGGTGGCTGCAGAAAGTTTTAGCTACCCAGCGTAACCAATACACACCAGGTTACACACCAGCGCGGATCATCGTGTTCTGGCAAAGTCTGCTCGGGCGGTTTAAAGTTCTCATCTTCCACTGATGGCATCGTTGCCAGAGATTATCCCCTCCACAGCAGGGCTGGCAGAGGGACACGTAACCACACCTCTGTTGCAAATCAGAGAGGAAGAGCTTACTTGGGACACCAGTGGTGCTCCCTGCTGCCTGCCCTGCCTGCCCTGCCTGCTGTAGAGGGACAGCTTAGCTCTTTGCGAAATAGGTCTCAAAGAGCAAGCTGTAACTTGACGAATAAAAGATAATGAAAACCAGTGCCAGGTTACTTTAATGTGCTGGGCTTGAACCGCAGTGGTTTAGCTGCCATTTTAAAACCAAGGGTGAAAATCTGAACCGTGACAGCTGCTGCAGCAAGGGCTTTTGGTGAGGCAGAGCTCCTCACTCCAGCTCCTCCAGGCTGGACCTCGCAGGTCAAGCACAGGCGCACGAGAGTCACCTTCTAGCATCAGCTCTGAAAAGAGATGCCAAAACCAACGCAGATATCTCTAATCAACGTAAGATCCAAGGTCTAAGCAACTGCAGCCAGGATGACACAGTCCTTAAAAATATACATTTTGTGTTTTTAATTCATTCTCTTCTCTTTAGAAATACCGAGCTTCTAATGATGTCTGTTACGCACTCCTTAACGTGAGACACTATAGATATACAGACATATCATTTATAGGTCTAAATATAAAAAGAACGTTCAGAGAAGTAAATGTTTGTACCGAAGTAGCACACACAATTCAAAAAAAACTCCACAACCCCCTTCATCCTAGCTCTGGTTTAGATCTGTATCAGAACACGCGTACACAAAGGCAATTCAGACTGACTTTTATAGGAAGGGCGCAGCATAAATGAAGAATGGCGTGCTGTGGATTTTGCACAGATTCTGATAATTTCTGGTTAAAAGCCTTGTTGTTGAAAGTATTATTCAAGCCTTAAATATGCCACGCTGTGGGATGAGTGTGCGCTAAAAAAATTCTTTAACAGACCTGTTAATTGAACTTCATTAGTTTCTTCAGAATATAACTATGTGGAGCCACTTTGATTCTTAAGTTTCTAGCTGGCAGGAAAAACAAGCCCTAATTGTGTCAGAGTTTAGCTGCTGAAGAGATCAGTGTTTTATGAGGGATGTAAAAATGGTTCGCAGTTACTAAAATAGAAATCTTCGTTTGCTTTTCAAGGAGTGGGGGAAGGAACATTTAAAACTTAGAGTTTAGAAGTGGGCAATTAAGAAATACACCAATAAATTAATCTTCCCAGGATATTTTCTGGCTTGTGGAAAGACAGTAATAAACACATCTGGGAATTTTCCAGCTGAAAGCTCCTGACTTGTAAGTCAGATCTTACTGGGTATGGTTTTAATTGTGAAATTACATAATGTTTTCTTCCATGTGAACCCCAAAGACAGTATTTTCCTTCTGGATTTTTTTTTTAAGATGGTCTAAACACATATTCAACAGGACAGCGTCTTTTATCAGCTCATGTTTGCCCCTGGAATGCCCCCATAAGGAGAACGATACAGTCATGTCTGCGTCTTCAGTCCTTACGGTATCATGCTGTAACAGACTTTGGCACAGCAAACAGCAGAATGTATCTGCTTTCGAAGCAGTGTCAGGTCAACAAGCATAAAAAACAAGGTTTCCTGCGTTTTGAGGAGCTCTTTTGAGTTGCCCCAAAGGCAATGCTGACAACCGCTCGCCCAGATGCAAAGGTTTTATACTCACCAGCATCAAGACTTCCAGTAGCCGCAGTCCAGCCCATGACGGGGGGAATGGCACCGACGACGGCTCCCACCCATGTGTTGGCAATGCTCATTCTCTTCATGGGCGTGTAACAACACGTGTACAAGAAAATGTTGAAGGCTCCCAGGGCGCCGGTGAGCGGGTTTACTCCCAGTGTCAGCAGGGCGATTCCCGGGACTCCGCAGGAGGCAGCAAAACAGACGGCGAGCAGGGGGCTGCGGGGAGAGAGCAGGAGGCACACGCTCAGCAAGAGTCCATCCTAAAGAACACCCGCTGCCCCTCTCCTTTTGCCTCCTCCCAACAATTAGGATTGGACTTGTGTTATTTTTTCACTCGCCCAGCCTAAATTCGCCCATTTGACCCCCCATCCCAAGGCAAGCCTTTCTAAAAAGTTCAATCTTGCTGCGGATTTGCCATGATAGGTGGTTCTTATTCCTGTGATCACCGTGTTCACCAAATAAATTCAGCCGATGCAGGTAAATGGCCCTTACGGAGAACTGGTGCTTCCAGCGGATCTTTCTCTTTCATTTTAATCTTAGTAAATTTTGACCTCTGGAAAAAGCACTCAGGGTTTAGAGTAAATGAGAATGGTTGTAGCTTGTCAGAGTTTTAATTGATTGCAATTATCCAAGGGATCCCTTGACTGAAATGCAGCAGGGTTAGACACAAAATTAGGAAGCATTTATGAGGAAAAGAGTACATTCTATGATTTGGAAACTACGTCAACAGGGATAAAGTATTTTTTGGCTTTACTGAAAAAAGGCTGATATTTCTACATGCCTATTTAGCTTAGGCACTGGGCTAAGCAGGGGCAGCACACCAAAGCAATTCTGGCAACAGAACCAAAATGAAAACTTTTTATCTTCTAAGCGTGACTGGAATTAACCGAAGATATTTTGGGCGAAAGCAGCAAACAACAAAAATGCAAATTATTTCTGTTGATTTCTACTGCACATCAGCTAAGAGCTCGGGGAAGGCTGGAAATTCCTGTTAAAACCTGTAAGAAAGCAGCTGCAGCTATGTAAACGTCTGCTAATAAGTTCCACAATAAACATCCAAATATGACGAACAAGGATTTTTTTGTTTGGCTCCCAAACCCACGCTTCCCAGGCAGCACCATGATGCAACCCGAAGGAAGGTTTATTTGTGGTCCCTTGCAGCAGATAGACACGCGTGCTGCTGGTGGAGACCTCTTCCCACGGGCTCAGTCGAGGGTCTTTGGTACGGTGGAAAGAGAGAACTAAACGCCACTAAGAAATAATGTGGTGTGGGAGACCTCTGGAAGGGAGGAAAATGCCATTAACTGAGTTGCATTTAATAACCCATGTGGCTAAATACACACTTCTAGTCATCCACACAAGAGCAGAAAATATGTGTGCTTGCAACAAATGTCTCTGCATGAAGTTTAGCTTTACACGTTTTGTCGAAGTGAAAACTATGCAGCCTTTGTATTCTATGATCACTCTGCCCTCTGGCCAAATCCTTAACCCTAAAATACGTGTTGCAAGCACTGCTCCAGCCCTCATAAGAAAAATTTGCTGGTGGGGCTGAATTTTATGGGAGTTTTATCAGCAAAAAATCCTACCATTCAAATTTTGATTTTTAAGACCTCTGTTGGACCATTATGGTATGGAGATCCTAAATAACTGGAAGAACTAAAATGAGCAAATCTCACACTAAAGATCTGCCTTCAATTTAAATTAAATTGACTAAGTCATTTTATCCAGCTTTTCAAAACCATCAACAGATTTTAGGTTACGGAGCGTGCACAGAGCACATTTACGGTCCGGCATTACCAGTCGTGGTGTTACTAACATGTCAGGAACAGAGGCAGGGTACATCATTGCCATCCACTGACAATGAGATGTATAAAATTTGAGACTGTGTTGAGGAGCCGTGCTGTGAAAGGAGCCATACGGTGCCGTGCCCTCTGGTTTTGCAGCTAGCGGTGCTCTTTTGCAGAAAGGCAGCAAAACACAATCTGTACCGTAAACTGTCTCAACGCCGACTACAAATGCCGTACTTCGTAGACGTTGTCCCTCTGTAGCGAAAGCCTGACTGGGTTTGGTTAAACAAATCTATCTTGACTGATTCCTGAATAAAATACAGTCAGACGGTAAACACAGATTTACACAATACACACTCTCGAGGCGACAAAAGACCAGCGTGACCCTACGAGGACGGGCTACCCACGTTCGCTCACAGACAGGAATGAGGACACAGTTTGACGTAACGCAACAAGCATTTTTCTCACTAATCAAGAGTGAAGACTCATCTGCACGTCTCCAATTCAAATGAACGCTGCACACCGTGAGCTGGTGGCGGAGCGGCAGACACCAGCCCTTCATGCCTCTTATGGGAAGACGAAGGCGGGGAGGGCAAAGCCCTCCTCCACGGTTGAACCCAGCATCGCGTCTCTCCCACGTCGCTTCCCCGTGGCAGCGATAGCCCTGCAGTGCCAGCCTGGCCACCAGCTGCGTGCTGCCCTCACGTCCAACTGATGGATCGGAAAAGTACCTTTAAAAAATGAGGCTTTATCAAAAGGGAAGGGTGACGTTATGTGGCTGAGACCTTCAAAAAAGCTGTTCTGTTCCTGGTGGACGAAAATACATTTTTGTTTCTCAGTTTCTTCCTTTTTGCCTCTTTAAAAGGAAGCTCCTGGAGGCAGTTTGATTTGTGTCTGTAATAGTCGTAATGATCTCAGGGGAAGGGACCAAGTCAACGTGGGCTGTTCCTCATAAGCAGTTGAACTATATTACTTTTAGACATCCTGAAAGTATCGCATTTTCTACTTCTCTCCAGTGTTTCCTTAACAATCAAGGAACTGTAAAATTCTTCTAGAATAGTCATTGTCCGACTTACAAGTCCCTAAAACTCCAACCGAGATCAAAAACTCAAACTGTGATCTGATGATTCAGCTTTGTTATTTCTGCCCCTTAAAATACTATTTGGCGTCACAAAGACACCGCAATCAGAAATTAGGACCTTGCTTTCTCGGTGAGACATGAGGTAGAGGAGAATTCAACTCACTCTCATGTAAATATGTCATGTTTATAAGGTCTAGAAGTATAAGCAACTCCTCATTGGGAAAGAAAGAATATTTGAGGAAACTGTAGAGAGATTTCAGTCACTGGTGCAGTTCTTTCTGCTTCAGTGACTCCCAGGATTTTAAGAAGAAAAGCCTGACCCTAGGTTTAAATCACAGCAGTTTAAGGGGTATTCTGATTTCTACTAGTTTATGGTCTTCTAGGGACCATTACGCATCTCCATGCTCACAATAGGTCTGGCAAAACTCAGGCACGTGGTGTGAGGCTCGTTGACTTGATGCACGCTCCTTTGCCGGGCTGCCTGTATCTCACCCAGGGAGCACAGGAGAGCAGGATCTCACTCTGGAGCAGGAGAAAGGCTGTGATGCTGAGTTGTCCCCATCTCCTGATGTCCACTCGTTCCTCCCACTACAGCCTCGTGCCATCACGCAGTCCAGCGTGCATCACAGGAGCATCAGTCTTAGGTAACCCAGCATCGGGGAATTCTCACGTGGTGGTCAAAAGTGGCTGCGGGGTCTCTGCTGGTTTCCTTCGTCCTTAAACCATCCCATGCAGTAAGTGCAGGCTGATGACAGATGCTGGTACATAAGCCTCATTTCATTTGGGCGTTCACTTATGCTTAGGGAATCACTCCCATGGGAAAAAAAGGCAATATTCCATTGGAAAATTGGCCAAGGAGCTAGCTCAGAAAGCAAACATATTGAGTAAGAAACTAGGTTTTATGATGGATTCTTGGGAGGAGTTGGTTTCAGTTATTTGGCGCGTTAAAATCAGACTTTGGAAAAATACTACAAGTGCCAAATGAGTTCTCTTCAAATTTCAACTCTGAAATACCCAGTATGTCACCACGTAGGACACCTCCTAAAGGAAAACCAAAACCTGGTAGTTTTCGGTTCCTCTTGTCTCCTTTATTGAGAATGCATATGCCAAAGTCTGCCTAATAATACTGCTAAAGACATCCACATTCAACTGAAAGCTTTTGAGAGAACTTCAGCTTGAATGGTGAATAATCAAACCTTTCCTGATCCAAAGAAAATGTGTTGACATTTCTCTCCCACAGAATTCACCCAAGACAGACCCTCCCCAGCCACACTCCACTGAGAGCATCCAAGAGGAGGAGGAGCAGGAGGAGGAAAAGAGACTCAGGTTTCTCCTCATTCAACTCAAAGCTTTCGCTGACACAAAGGTGTCTGGAGAGATGCTGTCGGTCAGGCTGGGGAGGATTGCTCAAGGGCAGCCCAGAGCCGCTGGGGGGGAACGGGGAGCAGGCAGGAGGAATCCCATGGGCGGGATACTCGGGCATCTCCTGCACACACGACCGCGAGGCATCCATGCGCACCCTCACTCGTCCTACCATTGACGGAGACTTTGGACAACGCAGCAGCCTATTTTAATTCTTGTGCAATAGCATAATCAACGAATCTAGTTGCCACTTACAGATGATCTGGTTATACGCATATAATGATCTTCCACACATGTGCATGAAATATATTTATTTAATAGGCTCCAGAGTCAGGGATAATAGTACTTATTGACTCACAGCGTTACTTGGAAAAATTGAGAGGGGAAAACAAATTAAAGCATTTGCCCATCTATAAAATTAATGTACTATTTTACCTATTTCACAGCAGCATTAGCAAGCTTAATGTCTATAAAGATCAATAGCGGCACTACTACACATGCTTTTCTATGCTGTCTTTGGCTCTTCGGCAAAACATTTTGTGAAGACGACTGTCAAAGTACAGTTCGAACTACAATTTAAAAAACAGTCTTAAAAAGGGGGAAAAAGTTTAAAGAAAAATTTGTTTGGAAAAAACAATCAAGAAGCTAGACAAAATTCCCTCTTAAAATGTATCAATATTTAGAAATATGGAAAATTCCTGTATCAGCATCTAATGCTTCGACCTATCCCCGTGAATATATTGACACTCATACAAACACAGACACAAAGCCCATATGAATCCTGAATAGGCGCATTCATGCAATCAGCAGTTGTATGCAATTCATGTTCAGATGTCATGTAAATACATAAGAAACTTAATTTGTGACCTTGTGTTAATGGGAAATTGGGCACGCAAAACATATTTACATAAAAGCCTAAGCCTGAATGTAAGTGTCCATTTAAGACTGCCTGCATATTTTTCAGGTGAAGCATAAGTGCTTATATTTGAAAATTAGATTCAAAGCCTAATACAAAAGGTAATAAAACAAATTCTGTTTTCTCCCTGTCTGTCAAAAACCTTTTATAGAAACATCACCCGCTTCTAAAAGGGCAAACTAAAAAAACCCCAAACCAACAATGCCCTTTTGTTCAGCTGCAGCACGCACAGCATACCGTAATGGATTGAAACATTTCAATCCCCAGCTGATTATTTTGTATTAGATCTTATTATTGACAACTGTCCCTCGAGGAAGGTGGGAAGAGAAGGAACTTATTTAGAGTCATTTCCACATGCAAACGAAGCCAAGATACGCATCCTCGCTTTCCTCTGCATGGGATTTCAGTGACGGCAAAGACTATACTCTTTAATTAAACTGCAAATTTTCGTATTTTTTGATGAGACAAAAACTGGTTTGGGTTTTTGGTGAGTTTTCTGTTTCGTTCGAGACACAGGTTCAGCAAGACCACCACGCTTCCTCTCCTCGCCGCTGCTGCCCACAGAAACGCTCCTAAATTACCCCTGACTTCAGCATCTTCCACGGTGGCAGGTAAACGGTGCCGAGACAATAAAGGTGAGACTGACGGCTCAGATTAATCTCAATATTGCTACTCCGGGTGCAAATTCCATCTGCATATAGTGTCAAAACAATTTGTCGTAATAAGAAGAGGAACAGCCTGAACCAGCCTCACCACAGACGGGCTGAAAATAGCGGGAGCTCGGAAGAAGGTATTTGGCAGACAAAGAATACAAGTGTGATTCTCATCTCTGCAATTTCATTTCGCCATCACGGGCTGAGATACGAGTCCAGTACATGAACACTGTTCCAAAGCCATAATTAAAATCAGATTTCAGGAGTAAGCATCATAAGTTGCTTATTATTTCTGGAATCTGTAGGTACTAAAAATGTCCCCAGACTACTCGCCAGTACAAGGCTGCTGGAGGAAGCCCCCTCCTCTCCCTAATTTTTTCCAGGTCAGCAGTAAGTTATCAAGGCTTCTGAAGCCACTTACGAACTCAGACAAAAGCATCAGCCTGAAGTTTTTACATTTTCCAACAGCAACGAGAGGTTACACAAACTGAAGTGCAAGCCGCATCCCTTTGAAGGTTTCTATGGCCGCAAAAGCCCGTGGTCATTTCAAGAGGAGAGGATGTCCATGGAGATCCCCAGCACAAACGCACCTAACCCCGGGCAGAAAACCGCCATTCTCCCCAGCTGCTGATTTACAGTTTTGCTCATCTCCTGGCATCTTCTCAATTCCTGCGGCCAGGCACCACCAATAGTTGCCAAAAACCAGTCCCAGGGTCGGAGCTGAGCCTGTGATCACCATGACTGTCATACGCTACTGAGCTATGACTTGGTCACCTCCCTCAGCCGGAGGAGTATCAGCCAAGGGATTTTTTTTTAACTTTTATTTATTTTTTTAAAGATCAGCACCCAAGAACTGCTGAACCCTCCTCAGCAGCTTTTAGACACCCACCAAGAAAATTAGGGAAGGCCATCAACCCCAGGAGTTACACCAGGCAATCCCATCCCGCTTGGAAGAGACACAAGGAGCTGAGGACGTTACGCACTGCAGCAACATATGAACATATAGCAGCTTTCCTGCTCCTACGGCTTAGGTAATGGGGAAGAAAGCCCAGCTCCTTCAAGCGCACATCTGGATTGCATTTGCGTCATTTCCAGCTCCGCTTCCCAGATGGACAGATGCCCGAAACCAGCAGTGGGGTCGTCTGCTGGCGCAAGAGCCGTAGAGTCAGCTGACTGCGAAAAATGAGCCAGAAGGCTGTAAAAGGCACATTTTGCCCCTGAATAGCAACGGTAGCTTCCCTGAAGTTATTTTTGACGGGAGGTTACAAAACCCACTCATACAGCTTCCAAGCTCAAAGTACGGCACAGAGCATTCAAAAGCAATCAGTAATCATGGCAGACAGCTGAATGATGGCAATCTACCAACAGTGAAATTAAAATTTAACTTTCCACGCAAATCCTTTCAGGCTGCATATTTATATATTTAGTAATAAAAACCATATTCATGACCATTGTCAGCTGTAAAAGTTCTACAGCAATAACAACACTAATGGAAACTGAAACTGGAACAACATTGCCTGGATCAGTTGCTTCATCGCTGATGACTTTTCTAAAATGATTCTAATTTTTTTGCAAAAGACATTAGATTAAACTCCAGAAGAGTCCTACGGACAGACTGGGGATGTACCTGATAGAAAAAACATCCACACTCAGATTTGAGATTTTAAATCAAAGTGGTTACATGATGATACACTATGACCCCTCATTAGTATAGTTTTGAGGCAGCATATCTTTTTTTAAGGACTCAAAGCATAACTGACAAAATATTTTTATATTCAACTACAACTTTCAATTACAGAGTGGATTAGTCTCAAGGAGAGATATTTCTTTCCAATTAAAAGGAAAAAATAGCTTTAACATTGGCAGAATGGACGTATTGCTAGACCTCTTTATTTCTTTCACGTAGATCTGATCCAGCATCAGTCAGAAGCTTCAGGAAACACAAGCAATCTACGTGCTCACTTTTGATATCATCTTCCACAGGTACAGTGTCACTGAACATTAGGAAAAGCCCAAGGACCTGCCGACTGAGGTTTAATCTTGCAAAGTACCAGAATTATATTAAAGTGAACAATATCTATCAATGAGCCGAAATGGTACTATTTTAAGGGAAAAAATGTAGAGAAAGATCTTAATAGATATTCATTTATTCTCTCTCAGTCATGCAAGAAAGTCCATAACTCGTGACAAGGGATGAAGGATGATGTATTTTGAAACTAAAACGTGAAACTAAATTACACTTTTAATTGGGAATTCAGTTTTTCCCCATCAGCTCCAAATATCAGAATACACGCTTGTCTATCATCTACCACTGAAGACTGACAAGACGTCCTTTAGGAGACGCAAACAAATGGGGAGCTTTGTCAAGTCTTTTTTTTTTTTTTTCTTAATAAATTATTTAACTTTGTCTTCACAGGTTAAGAAATAATATCTACATTCTGTCAGTGCCTGGTATCTCATCCCCCAAAATGTGTTGCTGTGGCAGATCAGGCTCTACGTGCACTACAAGTACTGAATTTTCTATCGAATCCCCTTTAACTGGGTATAGCACTACTACAGTTTTTAAGATTGCCAGAACAACACTTGTTGCAATTCTGCCTGCTTCTGTTTTTGTAACTGGCTTTTTGTGATTTGGTTTCTGGTAATAACTATGGCAAAAATGTTGATAATCTCAGATTGGACAGTACTTCTCTCCAATTGTAAAAAAAAAATAGCATGGAAAATAGTGGAAAAGTTCTAAAATCAGCTCGTAACACAAAATCTGAGCTGAGGAGGGACTCTGTAGGTTGTAGGTGCTCCCAAAAAGCCTCATGAGCTGGGTTAATGGGTAGCATTTAAGCACACTTAAATCAGGAGTTCAACACCATAGCATTGTGTCTCCAGATGAAGAGTTTACAGACCTGAACCTCAAATAAACCTCTTTAAAATGCAAATCTCTGCGAAAAGAATTGCCCCTAATACCTTTCCTTTGTCCGCAGGGCTCAGCCAGGCCCGTCAGCACCAACCTGGATGTGGTTTTGAATGAGATCTGGGCCATCAGCAGGGAAACGCGGCAGGATTCAATGAGTGATGTCTAAACCTCCCAAGGAATGCCATACGGTGAGAACTTGGCATACGCGGAGCTCAGTGATGGATGAACACACAGAGCTGGCTGGGTTTCGTCATGGAGTTGCCTTCTTGAGTTTTGGCACTAAATTGCCAACCCAGCTCTGGCTTTGCTATCTAATATACCTGTTCAGAAGCTTACTTAGTGTAAATAAATACAGCCTGGGATAAAATGTCCGTGTCAATTCGTTTCTCTCCCAACAAAGAAACAACCCATGCATGGAGCCCAAGCCGCCCTGTCATGGCTGCGTATCACTATTGTATAAAAGCATAATCAACACTGTATTTTAACCAAATTGGAGGCAATTAGTTCCCCTCGCTCCTCAAGAATCCAAGCTGCAGATGTTCTGTCTCCCCTGCCAGAGCGAGGGACTTTAAAACTATCATAAACAAACACGGCTAATTTAAAAGGATCATTTCATCTTGAAAGGGACACATCTCTTTTTTATGCTTGCGTAAATCAAAATTGGCTCGATCGATTTTGCTGAAAGTTTCCACAAAGACGCAACGTGTACACTAAGAGGAGGCAAGAGGAATTTCAACTCAACCGAAGAAGGAGAAATCAGGAGTCCCACCCTCAGCACGGAGCTTTCTCCTAAGCATACCCTGCTCTCATTTTTACCAGTCTAACTCCACGCAAATGATGGCAGGATCTGGTCTTTCATTGTTCACGGGTTCAAGAGTCTGCCTGGAGGATCGAGACCAAAGCAACCACAGGTTTGGGATGAGATAGCTCAGCAAACCCTGGGGAGACTTGCAGTTCACAAATACCACGTTCAGACAGAAATAAAACTTTTTACGCTGCCCTTTGTTATTAAGCAGAAGCTCCAATTGGGCCTCATCACTTCACTTGAAGTAAAAAATTAAAAATGAAAAGGACCCATACTTACAAAATGTTTATGCTCTTATTACACTTGCTATACACACCAGAATGCTAATCATAACAACCCTAAGCAACCCTGCAGAGCGTTAGCACGCTCCTTGTTATATGGCTTTGCTAGGTAGGAGTGAAAGGGTGAATAATAATATTCACAGCTTCCCTGCAGTCACAAAAATGTAAATATTTTTTTAAAGTGCTTACAAGACAAACCCACAGTAAATTTGAAAAATGTCCCCCATAATATTTAAACTAAATCCTCCTCTTTAACCTAACAAACCTAACCTTACAACATGGCAGTTAAGTGATCCATTCATTTTATTTCAAAATCTCAGTTCTCTCTTTGTTTAAGAACCAGAGACCAGCTGACAAACAGGATGGATAATACGGTCTCTCCAGATACATTTTTCTGTGATTTAGAGTGATTAAATCTAACATGTGCTTCTGCTGAGCCCTCAGCCAACGCTTGGAAAGCAGCGGGTAAAGAAGTCTCAGGCCGGTTCTCAATCTCATTAAGATGGAGAAAACTGAAGTTCTAGAGTATTTATCAACCTGCTCTTCAAAAAAAAAAGAGAAAAGATAGTCCAGCCATTCTTGGTACAGGATCACTGACTCTAAATACATTCCCAGGAGCAACAAAAATGAAGGAAAGAAGTTATTCACTACAGCGGGACAAGAAGCAATGCTCTGCAGTGGGAGGAGGATCAGGCTCTAGACACCATGAAGTGGAAGAGCAATCGAGCAGATGAGCCTGTCAAATCCCAGTTTCAGTCAGATCCTTCCTGCCTACCTGCAGAATCCTCTGCAACACTGCAAGCGTGCATTTGATATTCCAAGCGTTTCAACACTCTATAGCATCATCTTAAGTAGTTGCTATGTTTAACCTGAGAGGTGAAGAGGATGAGGAGGTTGTATTTTGGGATTTCTGCATTATTATTTTGGTAGTTTATCTACAGTTAGCATCTGGAGTTATATTTTACAAATGTTTGGTGGAAAAAACCCGAAAAACCCCTTCATATACCATCAAAGTGCATGAATACAACATACTTATTGTCACACACGGGCAGCAATATGAGTCACTGTGGCTCACGCTCCTGTACAACATGATTTATAATATAATATAATATTCCTTGTGATTCTACATCCCTAGCAAAAAAAAAAAATTAAATAAAACATATCAAAGAGGTTCTCCACATATCTCAACCTCAGGAATGCAGCTTTTCAAGTCATAAAGACTGGAGAGCAAGCATCTGTGCTAGCACAGCTAATTAAAGTGTAAGAAAAACCTCTTTTATATCTGACTTGTGAAGTTGATAACATGTAAGTTATAACTTGTATAAGAC
The DNA here is from genome assembly GCA_009819775.1 of Phoenicopterus ruber ruber. Lineage (NCBI taxonomy): Eukaryota > Metazoa > Chordata > Aves > Phoenicopteriformes > Phoenicopteridae > Phoenicopterus > Phoenicopterus ruber. Next base: position 3,474,243 of record CM020232.1, read on the forward strand.
ACGATAAACTCTGTCCTTCACAGCAAGAAATGCACTTCTAACATGACTTACTGTAAACAGATCTCAGGGTATAGCAGCTTCTAATCAGAGGCAGCTCCGTAATGGACTTGTTGAGCGGTGACATTTCCTACAACACTTGGCCCAAGTTGAATAATGATGCTGTTGTGGTTAAACCAGATAAGGTTCAATACTAATACGGGGAACAAAGTGTGGAGATTTTGACTGCATTAGGCCAAAATTTACAAACATGAACCTGAAATGTTTGACAGACACGGGAAGAAGAGCCACCAGGAGAACATTGTGCTAAGGCGGGGAAAGGATCTTGGGCTCCGAGCTTTATTTTTGCTTGTTTGTGCAGCATAGGGGGGAAAACTCACTTTAACATCACCTTTGAAGAAAATGACTCATCACTAATCAGTTAAAAGAGAAAAGAGTCAATGGTTACAACTAATGTCCAAGAGGCCCGTTCGTATGGGACACAAAGATGGCAGGATTAGTGTACAATAGCTCGGCTCCCTCCAGCTCACGGGGCTCTACCCCCCGGCGAGGAGCTGACATGAGAGGATAAGACAACTCCATTAGGAGCCCGTATCACTTCTCCGCAGCATTCCCCACAAGCAGATGGAGCAGCTATTTAGCCAAATGCACCGTGACTCCTGGTTTATACATGAGCATCTGGGATGTTTCCTAACGTGGGGCGATGTACAATGTACTCCGATTTATCAACCGTCCCACGTGCAATTAAAGATTCGGATAAATAATTTGGCGGTAAAGGCCCCTCGGCTGAACTGAAAAGCAGCAAGGCACGAGGGGTCAAGTGTTTCTGCAGGATTTATATTTACCAAACAGAGCTGCCTGCAAAGGAATGTCTCCGTTGAGCTGCGGCAGAATTAGGTCCGGGCGGGAGGAGTGAGCTGAAGGCGCGAGCGGGATAGCTAGCAATTTCTTCGTTTCAACTGAAACGAATTTGAATGTAATGTTAGAGTTATTAAAACAACCCTCTTTATTGCCCTAAGAAACAAAATATATATGTACTTAGAGCTATATAATTTCCTGCTAATACACATTTTGATCTGAGGATAATGTGCAGTATCACCATTTTTCTGTGAATTGTACAAAAGGACTCTAATACCTTAGAACCATTTAATCAACATCCTATGCAGGCAGTGAATAGATAATTGAAATATAAGTACTGTCATCCATATCCCCTTTGGGAAAGTGACACAGTAAGCATTATATCATTCCATTAGTCCATCCTTTGATGTGGGTTTTATTCTCATTAAACTATGTTTTAGCCTCAAGGTTTCTCCCCCCCCCCCCACCTCTCCGTGACGTGGCCATGCCAGGAAAAAAAAGAAAAAAAAAAAAATCCCCACTGTTCAAAAGGCAAGAACTACATTTTTACAAGCACTTGTACATGTCAAAAATATAAAGCTGCTTTCTAATTTCTTGTTTACCAAATACAGTCATTGACAGCTTCTGGAAAACACAGGGTGGAAAAAAAAGGACACCAGGAGGGTGGTGGTGGGGAAGGAATGCATTTACTTGTTTTCAAATAATAAAGCCTGAATACAAGCAGGATAAAAAATGCTTGAAAAGGCTGCCGTGGTGGTGTCTGCTTTGAATTGTGCCCTGTTTAAACAAGAGGAAAGCCTCCCACTGAAAAAAGAAACATTTTTATCATTCAAAAAGATCTCAGGGCAGTCCCTTTAAAATGAGGTATTTTCTAAACAAAATATTGGAATGTTTCCCTGCAGGGAACGAGCATCTGATCTCTTAAAAATGATTATTCTTGAAGAACTGTAGATTTATGGAGTGTTTGTTTTATTTGTTTTAACTTAAGTAGAATGAAACCTGTCTGAAATGACCACCCAAGGGAGCAGACCGATCAGCGAAGCAGAGCCTGATCTTTAAATGGGAACCGAAGTTGTACCGAAACCCTTGGGGAGGTTTGAAAACCGCTGGCTTAAAGCGGGGCTGGCTGAATGCTTAACGCAGGCTTCGGCATAAGCCGAGGACACGGATTTCCTCTCCCTTACATCACTGTACCTCACGAACATCAGTAGAAACGCTCCTGATTTACATTAGTGTTAGCAAGCAAAGAATCAAGCTAATTACACCGAGTTATCAACAGTGATTACAGGGGGATTTTTTTTTAAATGCACACGCGTTTTTCCAGCACGGACTGGTTCTGTTGCACTTGTAACAGCAGGTCTAACACAGGCAACGGAGTGGAAAACAAAAACTCAGCTTTACCTAGAACTAGTCTTGAGCCGCAATGTGGTTTTGAATAAATAGGGAAAGTTTGACATGTTGCAGTTTTCTATCAGTTTATGAATGTCCAACTTACACATTTGCAATTCTAACTACAATTCATAAATACAAGCCGTCAGCGAGAAACATTACTAGCTTAGGAGCTCTTTTTGGCCTCATTCTTCAAGAGTTCGGCTTATAGTTTAAACTGACCAAAGTCAACACTCCACTCAGACATGTCAACAAGTAGGAAAATCGTTACTGTCTCCATTAATTGCAATAACCATCAACCGTGGCCGTAAGAAGCGGGAAGCTCGTACACAGAACACAGCTCCCTGTGCATTGCTAAGTGAGGAGGTTAATGGGATTCTAGGAAAAAATATTTATCAAACAACATGAAGATTTATTTCTTTTGAAGCATCCAAAGCATTATCTGTGTTGTGTCGCCTTCTGCCAAGTTAATGGACTTAAACTCCTTAAATGTGCAAGGAAAAGCAAGCTTGAGAGTGCAAATAGTCTGCATAGGGAGAATATAATTAAATTCTGTAGCGTATTATTCCTATATCGAAGGTTTTTAAGACCAGACTGGATAAAGCCCGGAGCAACCTGGTCTGACCTCAGAGCTGACCCTGCTGTGAGCAGATCGGACTGCAGCTCTCCTGCGGTCCCGTCCTGCCCCAACCATCCTCCGACACTGCCCGTATGATGCTTCACAGCCTGGGTGACACGAAATCTGGAGGCAAAGCGAGGAGAAGTCCCAGCCCCGCTCCCAGGCAGCCCCTGCTGAGCCCAAAGCCAAAGGACGTGGTACGGAGAACAGTGGCAAATTGCAATACTGCAGGAGCAGAACTGAAAGGTGTCTACGTGGTCGTGAATTCGTCATTTAGAACACGCTGTTTGATGACTTTTTTGTTTTAAGATGAAAAACTATTCCTGTACAACTATTAAGTTTTTTATGAGTGCTTAGCACAGCAGATCCAGCAGTACCGTAAGTTCATAAAAACAGCCGCTTTTTAACAAGAGTGTGTGCAGTTCTGTGTAGAAGGGCAATCAAAACTGTCACTTGGTACAATATAATGGAGCAGGACACTTGTCATCCTCGAGGCTAAGCTACTGCAGCTAATACTAGAGATTTACTTAAATTAATCTGCAGGAAAATTAAATCCATTATCTTAAAAAGCAAGGGAATAAATCATACCCAACAGGAAACCAGGAAAAGCTGCTGCCATTCCAGTCAAATCTAAGATTGTGTGAGCACATGAAATTTTTCCTCGTTGATGACATAAAAACAATTCATAGCCGGATAAATAATATCAGCTGTTGTTATAATGCAAAACTCAAATCCGCTCAATGAGTTTAACACTGCAGCCAAAGTATGAAGAACATCTCAAGCTGTTTGTATTTCCAAACAAGACTTGAGGGGTCAGAGGAGGGAGGAGGACATGTGGGCAGGCTGGATGATGGATGGCGTTTAGTGGCATGCTGTGTTTGGGTCTACTCTTGTTATTTTTTGCAACAGGATGTCTCTGATTACTCTCTGAATAGAGAATAAGGACGGTTACGTCTCATTGCTCAAAGGGAACATTTTTTTCAGAGCCTTACAAATTAAATAGGACATTGTAAAGCGAGCAGTCAATGAACTATCAGGTGCTGTTTGTCACAAATCTAGCAACAGGGTCAGAAGATTCCCTGGGGGCATCAGCAGTGGGTTCGGGGCTGGCAAATGAGGTATATGTGCTCTTGTCCTATGTACAGCAGTCCCTCAGCTCTGCAGAGTCCTTCTGTGTCATTGTCTGTACGGTTTGATCCAGGCCAAGTAATATAAAACATATATAGCAGGGGCACACAAAGCCTCTAGATCACTATTTCAGCCATAAAGTTGATGCAACATGGAGAGGACTTCACAAAGGATGGAGGCCAATTGCTTTTCTAAATCCCACCCTTCCAGAGACCTTTGCAGAACTGGCTCCTGGCTCACAGGGTGCTGCCCGGGGCAATGGTCAGGCCAAAGCTAACTTAAACACTTCTTAAATGTGACCAGTAAGATAACGACACTGTCCCCAGCCAGACCTCAGAGGCCGTGTCGACGTTCACACTCCACTGTGCAGCCCCAGCCCCAGCATCTCCTCGAAAGCTGCTGAGGTTCCTCACTGATGCCAAAGGAAACGGCAAGTCCTCGGCACCTTGTAGGAAAGGCTCAGACCTGGGGCCTTGGGAACTACGTGAACGTGTATGCGTGGAGATGAACACACACAAGTACAGCCAAGACAGGGGGGGTTGTGTTGTTTTTTCAAAGCAAAGGCTTCAGGCAGAAAGGAAGGGGAGGAATGTTGGAAATAAGGTCAGTTAGAAATGACAGCTGATCTTAAACCTAACTAAACTTGGGGCTGAAGCTGCAAATGGAGGCCATAAGGTGTATCATAGAATTGTTTAGGTTGGAAGAGACCTTTAAGATTATCAAGTCCAACCATTAACCCAGCACTGCCAAGGCCACCACTAACCCATGTCCCCAAGCGCCACATCTACACGGCTTTTCAATCCCTCCAGGGATGGGGACTCCCCCACTGCCCTGGGCAGCCTGTGCCAGGGCCTGACAGCCCTTTCGGGGAAGAAATGGTTCCCAATGTCCAACCTAAACCTCCCCTGGCGCAACTTGAGGCCGTTTCCCCTTGTCCTGTCGCCTGTTCCTTGGGAGAAGAGACCGACCCCCCCTGGCTCCAACCTCCTGTCAGGGAGTTGCAGAGAGCGAGAAGGTCTCCCCTCAGCCTCCTCTTCTCCAGGAAACACATGGGAATAATTTCTCTACACCAGTGTAACGTTCCCTAATAAGCCAGCTCCATGAATGAGCCTATCTAAAATAGAGACGCCAACTCATCCAGGGTCTGGATGACTCAGTCACACCAAGGACCTCTCACTGGGAGTTACCAGTTTGATTCTGGCCCAAGTTCAAAGTGTCTAAGAATCGTCTTCACGATGCCACAACCTCTATAAAAAACGTCACTGGTCTCAGTGCAGTTTCTCAGTGGGCAGAAGTTCACATCAAAGCCACCATCGAAAGCCTTTCCAAGAAGGTGCAGTGAGCCAACACAATGGAGAGGTAACAACCTTCTCACTCTTCAAAAGGGATCTCAAGCTCAGGACGGGACCATACAAAAACTGGTATGACTCTGCTACCCATACTGACCAATTCTGCAACCAGGACTACGCAAAATATGTAAAAAGGAAAGAAAGAAAGGAAAAAAGAAAGGAAATCACCGTATATTTACCAACAGTGCAAATGAAAGTGGATTGTAAAATGATGCTTCATTTGCACTGGATATCACAGATGTTGTAACACAGCAGAATTAAAAAAGCAGCCAACATTTCAGGATATGAAGCAGCTAAAGAGAAGAAAATGTCAAAACTCAACTGTCAGACAAATTTTGGGCAAGAACACTGTACATACCCCAAGCTCTCTGGATTCCTTCCCAGAGCTAAGACACCACTCTCTTACATACAATTTATCCGTCTCTGTCTAGTCTGTTTTTGACTAGTTTTAGCGTAACCATTTCAGGGTTTTATTTAATCAGCCAGGGAGGAAAGAGTTCAAAGAACACCAGGGAATATGTGGCAAAATATAACAAGGTTAGATCACTTGCACTGGATTACTCTCCTCTGGCACACCGCAGAAGAAACAACCCCCGTCGAGGTCTGCACGTTCAACGGTCTGCAGGGAACGAGACCGGCATTATTCAAGGTAAGTGACACTTTAAAGAACTTTAAATTAGCTGTTGACAGTCAGGTAGATAGATTGATGAGTGATCACACGAAGTCCCCAACATTACCATTTTGTGGTGAAAGCAAATATGAAGGGGGGGAAGTAAGAAAATACGTTAAATATGGTTTTGCCAACCCGCGGTGCATTCAGATGACAGTGAGGTTCGTTTAAGGACACTGGAAGCTTATAAAACAAATTGCTTTCTCTAAATCAAAAGTTGACAGAAAGCTTCCTAGCTATATTTTTGATTCCAGAAACACTGCAAACCATGCCAATAAACTATGATAAAAAAATTAATAAAAAAAAATCCCCCCATCCTCTTTCTTCCTAACAAGTGTTGCTTCTTCCAGGGCTAAAGGGCCGCATGCAAGCGGAGCAGAAGCGCAGCTCCCCTGAACCGCACAACTGAGGCTGACTTACTGGACGTACAACAGACACCCTCACTGCAGCGGTCCCTAAAATATATTTTTAAATAAAATTAACTCAACTCAGGCATCTGTAATTAGCACCATCTTCGAGAAATAATCGCAACAAGTTCATTGAAGCACTCAAACTATTTACAATGAGAGTGAATTTACCCCCGAGGTTCACTTTACTATTTTGTCTCAATTTTCTTGTAATTTCATCCATCACATTTTTTTCAGTCCTCCAAAGGTGATGGATAAAACACAGAAATAAATAGGACCAACTGTTCGCAGAAGCCTAAGGGAAAACATAATTTTGTTATAAATAATCCTTGGCACAAATCATGGAAACGCAATACTAAAATTGTTTGTTGAATCATTTATGAATTGGGCCTTCAGTTTTAGTTTGCAAATAAGTCAGAGTTTTGCGTTGATGTTCTTTTTCACTTTGCTTTTTTAGCTGGAAAACAGCCTTTGAGAAACTAGACTGATATATGATCCAGACAACAGAGTGAATGAAGGATTTTTTTTTTATTTTTAAGGGAATCCCTATGTTAATACAGGGCACTTTTTTGGGGTGGGGGGATTTACTTATGGATGATGCTAAACTAAATGATGACAAATTTTTACGTCATTTTCATAAGATGCCACCATTTTGAGTTTTCACCCCAGCTTTATGCTAAACACGTAGAAAAGGCAAAGACAACATGGTGCCTTACGAAACCACTAAAAAAAAAATGAGTTGCAGATACCTCTGCAGGGAGAGTCAAATGGGTGCTCGAGATCTAACAGATAAACGTGACTACTAAAACCAATATACACTTTTGTGTTTGTTCTTAGATGTGAAATTTTGAAAATTTGTTGTTACAAACTAATGCAAAAGTGGAGCACAACTGGGTGCTACCGCGCTGTGCGTGTAGTCGTCACGCGTGCAGACATACACAACAGGAGTGAAATTCTGCTGCCTTGAGAAATTCCGTGTTTTAGAGCACAGCCGACTTCCCAAACTCCTCACATGAAAGTTATAAACATGAAGAAATATCGAAGAACAGAGAAGTGCATTTCTTTCTTAAATCTTGTGTCTGAAATTGCTATTTTTCGTCATCTGAAGAGAGAGGGAAGCCTGGAGATAGATAAAAGCAACGTGAAGACTCATTTCTCATTAGCCGGAGCAGGTGTGCATAGCCTTACCTGATCTGTCCTCGCACCAGTGGTCTGGTTTTTGTCCTGTTCATATTTGAGTCAAACGGAACCTCAAAGAACTGTAATAAAATAAAAAAAAAAAAGGGAAGAATCAAAATGAAAGGATGCCGGAAAGCATGCCATGCGTGGAATGTACTGTCTGCATCTGCAGGTGCTTTAATCTCTATTTTTGAAGGTTCAGAAATACAACTAAAATGGCAAACTCCTTCTACGGAGCTTTGATAGTCTGCATTAATGCTTTTGGCATCCCCTTAGAAAGAAAATCACCTGGAGGACAAAAATAGTTTACGCAAGTCCTCAAAAGTTTATCATTTGAAGTGGAGTTTGCTTCCAAGTTCTGTTCTCAACAGGTTTGACACAGCTTTATACATACACAACTATACGGCCACATACATACAGCCCTGCCCCCAGTTTTATATTAATACAAACAGCCCTTGCAAATGTTCCGCTTCTGGTATTTAAAAGACAAACACTGATTTTTTTTTAAGATCCTCTAACTTCTGAGAACCTATAACCCACCCCAAAATCAATCAACTCTTGTAAAATGCTACTGAAACTGCACTGAGCATCTAGTTCTAGCAGCAGGGAACGAACACACCATATGGTGTTATTTAATGTCACAACCCAATTTGACTTTAAACACCGCCTATGGGAAAATTCAGGCGGCACCGTCTTCACGCTAGGAATTCCTGCAGGCTTTTGTATGATCTGGTTTATAAAGAATTTTACTGGAAAAGCTGAATGCGCTTTGCCATTCAGCAAATTGTAAAGCCAATTCGTTTTACGTGCGCAAAATAATAATATAAATAATAAGCATATCTTTACTTATAGAAAGAGTAGGATGTATTTATAGAAAGAGTATTTTCGACTGACGTTATGTCTGAGGTTTTTGGGTAGGATCCCAATTTCGGTGAATAAGGAGGAAAAGTACCATAACAAATCATAATTTCAAACAACCAGCCCGACAGAAAGTTCGGTATAGTCCAACTGCAGACAGATTTAAGGCGACGATATGATAAACAATTGTATGACAAAAATCCGTGTTATTCTAGCAATCCTTTCACACAACAAAAGACAAAATGAACAAACATCTTCATTTTGACAGTGTGACGTTACTGGTCTTGCTGCTTCACGGGCTGCATTCCCAGGGGAACGCCCGCGGACGGGGCACCGGGAGCACCCGGCGTCACACCAGACCACTACGGGTGCACAGCACGGAAAGTCGCTTCATTTACGGGCACGCAGAGATTACAGGCACCACCTTCCCCACCTCTTAACTTTGAAGTAACGACTCTATAACAGTCTGTGAACCTCTGCTCTTGCTCCTGCGTGTCGGAAGCGCAGCAGGGATCGGGTACCTGTGGAGCATCCTGCCTAACACAACAGCTCACAATATTCTCCGTTCGCGGTGACATCTTTAACCTCAGGTTGAATTCTCTTCCCAACAGTTTTAACCATTCCCGGGAATGAGGTTATAAGATCCTGCCTGCATACAAGTGAGAGTAAGTGCATGCATCTGCGTGAGCCCACATGCTAAAATTTTCCTGTTTAAACAAAATTTGCTCCCAGTATGCTCCAAAGCCAACAAATTTGGCAGTGGGCGTCATATTCATGTTTTGTCACGCCTGTGAAACTGCCTAAACCTGGGAAAGAGCGAGACTGGGGCAGGCGGCAGGGAAGAGAGGGGAGAAGGTCGAGGCAGCAGCAGAGACCCAGCAAGGGGGGGCTCTGGCTGGGGGATCCCAAACCTGCACACCCCCCCCAGCCAACAGCCGTGAACCCCCCTCCAAAAGCAGCTGCCTCGTCCCCCTCCGGTGGCTGGCCAACACAAATTAATGGATAATTATTGCTGTTCCGTTAATGCGGCGGAATAATGCTGCACACTAAAGTCCTCAGTTTGTCCGTGATGGATCCAAAACCTACCCCGGTTCTGCAGGGGAGGAATCCTGCATTTGTCGCCTTTGCTTTGAAGGCTGCAAATTAAAAGCTCAAAAGTTAAGAAATAGGAAAGCATAGGAATTGAAATCATCAACGCAGCTCTTAATTACTAGTTCGCATCCAATTCCCTGAAATTTCTTGCCTCCACCCGTGTGATGAGCCGGCTGGGGCTGCGCAGCCTTTAGAGGGTTTGCTCTCCGTAAGAGCAACTGGATGGAGCTCCCGACCCGCTCCCAATTCCGACCGACTCTCAAAGCCTTCCAATTTTATTATCGACATTACTGAAGCAAACTCAGGCTGCTCAGCCCAGAGTTACTCACGCGAAAGAGGGAGGCACTTCAGGAAGAAAAAGGATTAGTTTAAACGTCTTTCAGTTTGCCAGAGCGCTCTGGTATGGTACTAGCTAACTCATTTGTGTTAGATAGGTAGTTAATAGCTTATTTCTCATCGTCTGTTATGACTTGAGACGCTCGTGCCTGCTCGGCAGCGGCCACGGTCACTCCCAGCTACACCCGAAGCTGGTGACGGTGCCGAGGAAGAGCGCGGAGGCGGCTGCGGGGCAGCTCTGAGCCCGCAGGCTGGGAGCACCGGCAGCTCACGCCAGCGGCGGGTCGGACCCACGCAGCTGCAGCACTGGATGCTTCACAAAGAACCTCTGCGGGAAACCGCAGCGAGTACCTGCGGAGCAGGGAAAGCACCCCGCGTGGATCCGGAACCAGTGATTGCTTCCGACAGCTCCGCATTTTGCTAATGGCTTGTTTCACTGTTACAGTTCAGAGACAATTATGTTAAATGAAGAAAAAATGTCATTTGACATCAGACTGGTAGAGCAATACAAGGGAAGAATTCTATACAGCTCAAGTCTCTTCTCCTGAAAACATTTTGCGCTATGTTCACTTTGCTTTTTTCTGTTAAAGACACAATTTTTATTTGTATTTGCGAAGTCCGACCGCTGTGAGCTTATTTCCAGTTTAAACCTGTGCATGTGGGGAGATTCTGGCTCATTTAAGAGCATTTAAGCTTATGGCTAAAGGTATTCCACGTGCGATGGATGAAATCAAAATAACACGCAAGTTTTAAACTCAGTGTCTCAAACAAAATGACTGAAATAAAGAACTGTTGAAAGAATTTAAACTTATGCAGTTATCAGTATAACCAGACAATACCATAATCGGTGTATGAAATATTTCCATATATTTAATGCAGCAGTTGACCCCTGAATAGAATATAAATTCTGAACACGAAACTGCTGAGTTAAGTAGTCAAAAATGTCCGTCTCTGTTGTATACAGACATGGCTGCTCCTGAAATTAAGATTATTGTATGACTTAAGTCTGAATTTTTTCGCTTTTTTAAATCTTACATTCTGAATAATCTGTTACTGTCAACTGTACGCACGAAACTACATATCCGATTGAAGCACAGTTAAGAAAAATCCTTTTATTTGCAATGCCCCGGATTCCTTCACTGAGCTAGTTGCTATTACATGTCAGCGAGATGCCATTTATCAAACTTTTCCCATTTTGCTCCCAGATGTTCAGAAAAATTCTCTCTCCACTTGAAATTATTTCCCCCCTGATATTCTAGAAAAAATGAAAAAAAAAGCGCATCTCAAATATCATTCCATAGGAATGAAAGAGTGAACTCAAACATATTATCTCATGCCAGGCCAGCACAGTACAGCCTGGTTTAGCAAACAGTAAATTCAGTAAGATGAATGCTGAATAAATAAATATTTTAGAAGCACTCAAGAGGCTTTTTCCTCAGGAAGTCTGACTGCATCGGTTCAGCTGGATGAGGCGGAGTATTATCTGCCCTGGGTATTTGGGAAGCCAGCCATCGAAAGGACAGGGAGAGGGTTCAATCTACAGCATCTAAAAATCCCTGAGTGACAAAACTTGGCAACGGCTTTCAAGACCCTAACCTAAATTTTAATCAGTATGCATGAACATTTAAAACATGATGACGGAAAAAAATAAATCAGGCCAGCTAGTACTTTGTGGTTTATTTCTCTGGCAGGCTCATCAGACTCTTTGTGTAGATCTCATCTAGTTAATACACAGTAATTATACCTTAAACATCTAACAATTCTTAGATTAGCTGTCACATTACTGCTTAGAGCTGTTTACACTCGTGGGTTTTTTTCCTTCAGCTTCTTCATACTGGTTTCCACTTCGTTTTTAAGTGATATGTTAAAGAATGTTTAATTTCTTTAAGCGACCTTCTGGAAACAGCAGTGAATGCAGAGCGTGGCTAATCATTCAGCCTTCCTGGGGGACACATAGATTCCTAATTTTAATTTTATTTGGACTAAGCCAAGATCCCCAAAGCACCACCTTGCAGATGCACATGGCATTACGCTACGCTGGCACATCGAGGGCTACCATGGTACGGCAAAAGCGACAGGGCGTCCCAGGCCTTTCCGTATCATCAGTTAAACACCGACATCACATATTAAGTTTTCAAAGACAGCGACCTGACTCGTTGAAGTTAATTAAGCCAGCGGAGCGGACGGAAATCCTGAGCATGTGCTGCATTTGCCGTCCGCGGTCATTCCTGCAGGAGAGATCTTAACTATTGAATTATGACAATTCAATAACTTTACTCCCGTTCACACAAAAGCATAAATAGAGTGCGTTCAGAGGAACAACACGCCATATAGTTTATCAGACAGATCACCCGCACTTAGGCTAGTAAACGTCTCCCGTGTACTGTGTTGAATTTAGAGCGTATCAAGCACCAGCCTGGCCCCCATCCAGAGCCAGCTCTAATTTGTGACACATGGTGGAAACAGCAACGGCTGGAATAGGCAACCAGTCTTCCATGTATTGACATAACATTTTACTCTAATGCTAAACACATATTTACATCAGAACTGATAATCCCACGAGTCTAAAGACGGAGCGGAACCCTGCCATTAAAAGACAATTTAATTCAAGGCAACTCAGAGGTCTTCCCATCGCAAATCCATTCCTGCATCTGAGCAGGCTTCCACGTGCTCTTTGGCAGCAGAATTGCCCTCTGGATCTATTTCTTTCCCTCCCAAGCCTGTCTGAAGGGCAGTTCAGGTGAATCTATGGCACTGATGAGGGCATGAGAAGATGAGGTCATTGCCAACGTCACCTCCTCCTGCACTGAAGCGCTGCTGGTCTCCAAAATCCTCTGTGCTTGCACCGCGCCGGGGAGCTGGAGACGAGCTACGGGGATGGGTGCGGGTGGCGGCCAAAGCCTCTCCTCAGCTAAAATCTCCCGCTACCGACCCAAAGCAAACATTTTTAACACAATGCAAATAACAACCCGTACTCCCCACTTCAGCCCTTCACTGAATGTCTATGGCCAGGGGTGAAACTGCGTATACTGGTCTTGTTGAATTAGATGTTTCTGGGGTTCTTCAATTTCCCCTGCGCTACGGTAAGCTTTGATCCTCTCTGGTTTTCTCTGGTATTGCCAAAGAGCAAGCAGTTAACCAGAAACATCATTGAAACACACGCTGGAAACCGAAAAGGCACACGAAGGAGGAGCAGGTGGACCAAACCCAGGCGGAGAGCGCGGGGGCAGAGCAGAGTCCAGCTACGCGGATGATAACCCGAGGTTTCTGGAAGGTGACACTCAGAAAGGCGCCTTCCTCCCTGCTGGCCACACAGCCTCTAAATTCATCAGGCTTTAGCGCTTGCCTTTCACGTAAAGTCTCCCGATTTTCTCACGCGTTCAAAGGAAAGTTGCTATATCCGACACTGGAAACCCATCAGACCACGAAGAGTCGAGTTCCTCCCTTCGTGAGTGCTCTTCCCCTCCATATTACCTAATTATTTCTACTCCTCATGTTTTCTGTGATTTATCTTACATTGTGATAAAGTAATATATAATTACATAAAAGAGAAGAAAAACATAACATATAATTTATGGTAAATAAGATCAAAGTCAAGATTATTATTACAGGTTTTCTTCTGGTTTCCTTTCAATCACTTCTATATGAAAACAACAAAGAATAATTAAAGTATATTACAAAGGTCTTTTTATTCAATTGTACACAGATGTGACTAAAAAAAAAGCGCAGGGAAGGATTTTCAAAAGCACTCATGTACTGATCTAACACTATTCTCACTGAAGTCAACGGCAGTTGGACTTCAATGAGAGCAGAGACAGACCAACACTGAGTGATTCTGAAAATCCCACCCTAATTGTACAAACAAGGGAAGGCTTTAGAGATTGCTGGCCTGGAGATTGTATATTTGAGAATCATAAAGGGCACACAGCACCTGTTTGTCTTCAAGATATGAAAATAAAGCAAGGCAAATATTTTAAGGATTAGAAATGGCTTTTTTTCTTTTTTTCTTTTTTTTTTTTTTTAAGGCAGTATCTGAAAACCCTCTGGCTCTGCAGTTCCCAGTCTAGCTATAGATCTGCTTTAATATTTTCCATTTCAAAGAGGATTCTAATTAAAAACCGGATTGATGCAAGTCTGAACAATGTTACTTACAGATAGAGAAGGGCAGCTAAACCCCAAACCGTCATGTCCCAGCGAACCCGAGAAAGGCCTGCTAGGTAAAGCAGCTGCCACAGTGTAATTTATTCTTTTTTTTTTTTTTTTTACAAGCTTCCACTAAAGACACATTCTTCTTGTTAGCCAGTGTTTAGAAGCCCATTGCTGTGTACAGGGAAGAGAACAGGAGGTAACTGCAAAGAAAATGTTGATACCTGTCACTTCAGAAACATATTTTCAGGACGGAGAATGCAAAGACTCACAGACTTCAATTAGCACTGATTTGTCCCCTCAGATAACGACCTGCCGTGACGGCTCTGCTTTTAAGCGCTCAAGAGTTGACATGTTGCTATTTCCTCGACCACTTATAAGTGTGTGACTTTCTAGGGATTCCCAGAGACATTCACTGCCCCCAAAACTGAGATTTTTTTTTAGGTTCTTCATTGCACGTAGCATTTAAGAGCACGTAGCATTTAAGAGCACGTAGCCGTGCCCGGAGCCGCTGGCACGCCTGGCACACGGCTCTGAATTTGGTTTCAGCTCATCGTTTTAGCGGGTCTGACCAACACCACAAGCCGTCATTAAACCCTTGCAGCTTGGCGGGCTCTTCATCAGCACTTTGGCCAAACGCTGCCCTTCGGCGGTATCAGCAGTACCGTTACGAGGAGCTTGGAAATCGTGTGACCGTGTTACGCTCAGGAGCGTCAAAGCAACACGGTCCGCATACCCGAGCGCCTCGTTAAAGCTGCTCCGCCGCGGGTCCCGTCACGACGACGAGGATGACGGACGCATCCCCAAACCGCCGCCGGTAACTGCCGAAGCGCAGCTGGACGAAGCGCTGCCGCTGCGGCCGCACCTGCGGCATCCACCCGGGCAAAAGCAGCGACGGCGGGAGGAAGGAGCCTGGGTACGCGTGTGCGTGTCCGAGCAGGGCGCAGCGAGCAAGGGATTAATGAAGTAGGAACAGATAATTAGGGACTACATGCGGTCTTCAGTTGCATGAATAACTTCGCACGAAATAACGGGGCATTTGCACCAAACTACTTCAGCTACTTTACCCCTACATACAAAATTTTTGTTGTCTTCATCTTTGAATCAAATTTGCTAGCACCAATGCATAAAAAAAAACCAAACTGGTTTCATCTCATTTTTTTCAATGCACCTGATGACCAAGACTTGAAATGGGAGAAAAAACGTGAATCTCCTGTTTTGGTAAAACAGGTTGGGCGACCACCGATGAGCCCAGCTCTCCCCACTAACATCCCATTTTGCTAAGAAGATAGTGTAACAAAAGTGAAATAATAATAAAAATAAAACCAGGCCCTTATTTTATAAGCTGCTCAATCTTGAAAACTGCTGACATCGCGAGCCACCTAAATAGCGTATTCCCGAGGCCTCGCGGAGGTCAGCCACAGCTTCAGGGGAAATGCACGCTGGATACCGCAGACAGGCTTTCACCTTACGTGATCCACCTTGGAGAAATAGCTTTCATGGGAAGAAATACCGGTTTCTGGCCAGCTGCCAGAGACTTCTAATAATATTAAATATTTACCACCAACAAGACCTTTTTGTTTAGCACACAATTAACGCATCCATAAAGCTCCTTACTCCAAGCCTTCCTCCAGCTCCGCTTCCAGCAGGCACTTGCCCATCAATGTGTTTGCGCTTCTTGAACCAAAGGGAGCAATTTCCAAAGCACGGGACAGACTGCACTGAATGCTTTCTAATCCTTTTCTTTTGGATATGGACTTTGTTACCATTGGGCTCTTCCTTTTCATCTTAAATGAAAATTGCTAAAAAAATGTGTTTCAGATCTGAGCCCCCACTTAGATAAACACCTCGTGCCCTTCCCTTGTGCTGACCCAACCAACTGCGCCCACAGAATGACCTGATCTGGCCAAAAATATAACTAATTTCCCTCTGGATCTTTTTGGTTTTTGATCTGTGTCACTGTATCAGGTCACCCTGGACGTGAAAACAGGAGAGGGAAAGGGTGAAGCTGTGCCTCAGCTCCCACCGCTGAGCTGGAGCATCGCGTACCCCAAGACAGAAGCAGCAACACAACAGTGTGTCTCCCGTTCAGGGGTTAAACTGTTCTCTCTATCCGGGCTCAGGGAATAAGGCAATGAAGCGACATTCATCTCTAAGCATTGTGTTGCCCTGGAAAAATAAAGGAAAACTTAACCTACCCACGCACACTTCAACAACTGGACTGTGATCACCCCAAATTCGTCACGTACCCATGGAGGATTTTTGCAAGTTTTTAATGATGAATTATAAGCAGACGTCAGATGCAGAGATACATACTTTCTGCTCCTATTTTATTTCTATATATTTTAGGAACAATTATTAGAGTTGAAAAATACTACCTTTATGCCTACCAAAATACACTCTGCAAAGCCATCACTTTGCAAAGTCATTTTCTCGAAGAGATTCCTTTGCATTAAATCATATTTGCCACGACGCCAGCATGGCATGAGTGCAACGTATAATTTAAAAAACAAACAAAACTTCAAATAACAACCTCTTCGCTGAAGATAGGAATTGCACAAGGTCAGTATCTGGTTTAAGTTACTATATGTCCTAAAATACACAAGGCTAGGTCCTCTGGACACAGTGCAGCTGCTTTGAGCAATACTGCAGATAAAATCCGATACTGAAGATGGCTTAGACAAATTCCTGTGGTGGAATAAAGTTGTTACTCGGGAACTCTTGGGGAAGTATTTCTGCTGCCCAATGCCAAGGGCTTAAGTCAAGCAGGAGATCCAGAGTCAACCGGGAGACACGCGTCTCCTCCAGATGGCAAGTGAGAGCAAAGAGAGGCAGGAGCGGGTCTGACCGAGCTGCAAAGCCTTTACTTCTCTGTAGTAACTGCAGAGGGATCCTGAGCTCCTGGCTTTAGCCAGGGTGGTTGTAAAAGGGGCAGGTAACTAGACAGCCCTCCAGACTATCACTATCAGCTGCGTTTCAGTCCCCTGTGGCTACTAGAGAGAGCTATAACATGAAGCAGCCTCGCTGCTGCTCTGTTCTCGCCCAGGAGATGAGAGCAAGGAAGTGGAAAGGTGAGACTTAAATCACATCCACCCATCTCCTGGCTCCCACCCATGTGTCCAGGATCCAGGTCATTTTAATCAGCTCTTTATAATTTGTCACTCAAATGATAAGAATACTAATCCACCGCAATGTGCTTCCTGCCAGGCACCCGACTTGTAATCCATAAACTGTTCTCCTATATCACGCGTCGATGTGTCCGCTTTAACTCCTCGTGGCTGACACGTCCTCTTAGCAATGCTTTTTTTCTTATAAGACAGCCAAAAGTAGCGCCATACATAAAGCAGTAGGCTTGCCTGCTTTTGGCTATGGAAAGGTTATTTATGTAGTTGCATACACATAAATTACTGATTCAAAACACCTTTTAGTTTTTGGAAATAAATTAACTTTTGTATTTGAAGTTATTGGCACCTGTGAAAAAGAATCTGCTTTGGTCCATCGGTATTCGGCAAAAGAAAAATCTACAGCTCCTTCTGCCAAAATATTAAAAAAAAAAAAAAAACCACAAAACCAACCCCCCAAAAAACATAAGGAATGAAATCTTGGAAAACTGCAACATGGCCCATAAAAAAGCCTAAATGTGAACAAGGTGTAAAGTGGCTTCAGCGCTTACTGGCACGCCTCAGAAACACAGGACGGTAGCATCGCCCAGCCGCCGCAGAACCAGCCTGCTGGACCTACCCGCAGCCCACACCTCTGCGCGTTAATAAAATCGTTCCTCAAGAGTTATTCCTTTAAAGTATTTAAAGAGTTGATATCAGCAAGAGTTTCAAGTCACATTTTTACACATGGTACATTTAGGGAATCTACCGGGTCTATAGGAGAGAATTTACAAGTATCCTCTTTACAATAAAATTTAAACCCAACTTTTTCCTGTTGTTCAGATGTCTGAAAAAAGAGCAAGAAATCTCTGCAGGGGAGTTCATGATTTACACTTCGCTGGCAAGAGAACAGCCTCATTGCTTCACTCCACCACGCGCTCTCAGTGCCAAACAGAGTCTAGTTTCGTATATTCTGAAGAGCTTTACATGTTAAGAGAATCAAAGGCACCTTGATGAGTGCAATATTGTAACTTCATTTGTACAACACTGGTTTTATTTTTTAAAGTAGCTTGGCAATAAAGCAAATTAAGAGATATGACTCTCCTCTCTCTCATCTGTACAGAACTTAACAGAAAGCTATCAATATCCTAAGAATACACATTTATTTTCTTATTAATTTCACAGACCACAAAGGAAAGCCACATAGCTGCTGAGGAACGTAATAGTTACAAAACCTCCCGAAATTCTACAGCTGAAGGTGAAGACGTGCTTCCGTGAACAGTGGGTTGCAACCAAGGGTCCTCAGACTGCACAGAAGAGGTTCATTAAAGACCGTCAAGAAAAGCAAGTTGTATTCCCGATGTGGCAGGCCAGAGCGGCGACATTGTCAAGGCATTCTCTCCTCCTTCTAGAGCTACCACAGCCTTGCTGATCAAAAAGACGTGGAAGAGTTGCTCACAAAACTGTATGAAGTTTCTGGTCAAGCCTAAGGATTTTACCCATAGTAAGTTAGTTTTGGTAAGGGCGCTCTCTTTATAAAACCGTGACTTTATGCAGAATGTGTAGATCTGCCAAATAAAGTAACGAGGTACAATCTAATAACAGATATCCAAGGTATATTTAATCACTTCGCACTGGCTTTGCAGGTAAAATCCAGTAACCACCTACTTTTTTCTTTTTTAAAAGCATAATGCACAAACTGGGACCGTTAACTGAGGATGGCCATCATTACCCTCTTCCGCAGTAAACCTATACACTGAGAAGTCAGGTTACAAAGACATGTCAAACCAATAATTAGGTCTCGCCTTTCCTTCCCCTTCGTTAAGAATGAAAGTGAAGCACGAGTCTCACGATGACCCATTAGAAAGCACAAACACCCAAACCTGTTGCAGGGGCATCACATCATCCATCTTTCTAAAGCTGTCAAGAAATGTTTGTCATTCCAATACTGCTTGCATCTCCCAATTGCTAAGATAACACGCCCATCAATCTCAGCTAGAGTTAAAAGAGGAGTTGAAAAATAAATAGTTCTGAGTCATGTTACTAAGAGGGATTCCACACACTATTAATTTTAGCTTGGAAACCAATTAAGACACCAAATCAGCATTACCTCCCACCCTTTTTAAGGTATAATGACCTATTCGCTTGCTTAAATTTATTTATTTTGTGACAGTGATCCTTTCAAATGCTTTAGAAGTTTAAAACAACAATAACTTTAGTCCTGGCTTCTGGCAACAAGAAAATTTTTGCCCAAAGGAAGTCAAAGATATGGCCAAGACAGCATGATTCTCTCTATTTTAGTAGGTCATTCTTAAAATAAAAGAACAACAATAAGAAACATAATGGCATATAAGTAAAACTTGTCCTAAGCACTGCATGAGTATCAATATGGCAGAATAAACTGGTGCTCAAAACCTGGAGCGTCCTTCATCCCCTTCAACCCAACCGTGGTGTGCTGCTCACGAGTGCCACCAACCACGGCAGCACTTAGAATCACAGAATTGTTTAGGTTGAAGAGACCTCCAAAATCGAGTCCAACCGTTAACCCAGCACTGCCAAGGCCACCACTAAACCATGTCCCCAAGCACCACATCTACACGGCTTTTCAATCCCTCCAGGGATGGGGACTCCCCCACCTCCCTGGGCAGCCTGTGCCAGGGCCTGACAGCCCTTTCGGGGAAGAAATGGTTCCCAAGATCCAACCTAAACCTCCCCTGGCGCAACTTGAGGCCGTTTCCCCTTGTCCTGTCGCCTGTTCCTTGGGAGAAGAGACCGACCCCCCCTGGCTCCAACCTCCTTTCAGGGAGTTGCAGAGAGCGAGAAGGTCTCCCCTCAGCCTCCTTTTCTCCAGGCCAAACCCCCCCAGGTCCCTCAGCCGCTCCTCACAGCACTTGTGCTCCAGACCCTTCCCCAGCTCCGTTGCCCGTCTCTGGACACGCTCCAGCCCCTCAGTGTCTGTCTTGGAGTGAGGGGCCCAGAACTGAACAGAGAACACTCCTCTACGTCAAAGCAGTAATCGAGGGATGCAAGTGTGCAAAATTGCACAGTCCTCTAAAAAGGTCATTAAAGCCCAAACTCACAGCCCACCCAAAGGGCTCAACGCTCCCACCCGACTCCCGCGGCTCGTGCATTGGATATTACCTGTACCTAGCAGTGAACCTGCACGAGCTTTTAATATTGACACGGAAATGCCACTCTTGTCAGATTTGTCTTCCAGGTGCCTCAAATGTCACCTTTGTTTGCTAAGTGCTAGTCCAATATGAAGTTTTCTGAGTACCTATGGGGAAAAAAAGTAATCAACCCTGCACCTCAGAGCCCTAATTTCCCCTGGGTGCCAGTATCCATCCGAGAGCTTTTGGGGGGACTATTTCAAACTCCTTTCTGTCCGTGCCGCCACAGGGATCTGGAAGCTTTGACTAAACAGGTCTCACTAAAGCTGGAGAGTTGGGACTAGTGTTTTATTCAACCACAAGCAAAAAAGAAAAAATCATCTGGATTCAACAGGAGAGTTGACCATGGGTCTTTGTACAAGGGGTTAAAGCCAGACTCTGCATCACGGGAGTTTTTGGTATTGTGTTCATTTTCCACGGAACTAAACCCAGAATCACGAAAAGTCTTTCTGTGGTCAGAGAATTGCATTATAGTATCTAGTCTTGGATCAAAAACTTTATTTAGGAAAGTAGGAATCTATGCGTGAGAAGACAAAAGATCGGAAGTCCAGCATCAAGGTCTCGCCAATTAGAGCAGGTTTTCATTGCAAGTACAAGGTAAAACAAAGAATTTAATTTGCTTGTCCCAGAGCCCAGATCAGTATGTGATGCCACCTACCCCAGCTTATCTATGGACAAGCATAAAAAATAAATAAAAAGCTATGCTCTCAAGAAAGGACTGTAAAATCAAATCACTCGCTCTCATGGAAACTCTTGAAATAATAATAAAAAAATCATTACGAACTGGAACTATAATGAACATTGTCGTATTTCTACGACAAAAAAATAATCTGCTGAAAACATCTACTTTTGGGCCAGATTTCAAATTCTTCAGCGAGGAAAGCCTGTGTATATACCTGAGAAACACTAACTTTGCAATTCCAAAACCAAGCTTGCAACAAAATGCTCTTATTCCAAAACAAAAGTACCCATTAAAAGACATTCCTGAGGAAAAAAATTCTGCTTTAAAATTCACATCCTACTAAAATTCAAATGAATTTCCCTAGGTAGGCAAGTCCTTAAATGTATACCTCCATTTAATTACGCTGCAGTTCCTGTGTAGACAAGTCCCAAGATGCTCTTACATTATAATCATTAAATATGAAGTGGTGAAATGAATTGCAACATTTAGTAATGCTTCTTATGAACTAAGATTTATAGAGGAAGCATGAAATAAAACTAAAAAAGCACATGGTTACCGTGTCTGCATGTTGAACTGAAAAATAAAAGAGACAGATATGAAAATAGCCACTGAAAATTATGACTAGTTGGGCACAGGCATCTTACCAAAACTTCTGCTGCAGAAGGTAACGCTCAGCCCACCTACTTATTTAATCTATGTAATAGGAGTATTAACATTAGAATGAAATCTAATTACGTTTTACAAGTCATTTAAACACCGACCACATCATGGAAATAACTGACAGAATTGTGCTATTTAGTAAATACGATTTTCTGCTCAGCTCCACACTTCAGCACTTGTTTAAACTGAGTGGTGAAACGTTGAGGTATAACTCGCAGTTTCATTATTAAAAAAAAAATTCCAGTTCTGAAAAAGAATCGTCTCTTCATGGCTGCAGAAATGATACAAATGCAAAATAACTCAAATTGTGGTCCCAGGGAAAGAAAAAAAAAAGAAAAATAATAGTAAAAAAAAGAATAAAATAACTGCAATCAGGCAAAAGAAACTTTGAACGCAAGTGCCTTGTTCCAGCGAAACGCAGCCGGGTATCCAACTCCTCTACGCACCTTGAGAGTTTCCCTCTAAACATACGCTCATACAAATAAAAGGTTTAAAATATATTTTCTACACTAAAACGTACACAAAACAGGTTTGGAGGATTGCTTGTAGGGTTTATAAGCACTTCATTTACACACAAGCATATGCATTTACTATATAAATATTTATAGTTTGGCAGTTCACCCTCCCAATCTGCATGGCTTGTCTCTGCTGGGTTTCACCAGCGATATTTCCTCGGAATTTCCACATTTCCAGATGCTTTGCTCCCACAGCCGTGATGGAGAACAGTTGTGCCTATTAGCAGACAAGCTGCTGACAACCGAGCCGAGCTTCTAAAAGCTGGCAGAGAGATAATCTGGCACCGAGATCTGATAAGTTAAAAGCGAAGAGGCACGGTGGCCCGCAAACGCTGCAAAGCCAGAGGAAAACCTGGTCAGGCCCCGAGCCCTTCCTTAGGATGCTTCTCATCTCATTCCAGAGCACTTCAGTCAAATCAAGGAAAAATCTCGTCTCGGTCAACCAGCCTGTTGCCCAGCACCGCTCAGTTCTTAACAGATGTGGCCTTCTATTAAAAGAAGGAAAGAAAATGGTGCTTGTGAAGTTATAGTGTCTTAAATAAATCATATTTACAGATATATTTAATAGAGAGATATTTTAAAAGGGTTGTTTCTCCTGCTTAATTGTTTAAAACATGATGAAGACAAAAAAAAGTGTTAGTTTATTTTGCTGTATCCTCTTGTCTTTCCTTCCCACAAATAATTAGTGATGTATAATCTTCTTCACAGTACAAAAGTTATTATTCTGGGGGAAGAAAAAAAAAAAAGGCAAATGCATCTGGGAGTGCAGGAGATGTTTAATGCAAGTATTCCCGCCTTCTCTGAAGCTCTCTGAACACCCAACGCCGGTATTCCAGCTCTCACCAAGCAGCGGGACCAAAGGACGGCAGCAGAACAAGGCAGATCAAGTAGGAACCGGCAAGGTCAGCAACGCGAGGCCATCTCAGCCCCTCGGGTTTCAGCCTCCCTGCTCTCACGGTTCTGCACAGCACACAGCGAACCCTATGCCAAAAAGCCCAAGCAAGGGCTCGCCTTCACATCCAGGGGAAAAAACCTCACCGTAATCCCACTGCGCACCCCCAGCTTCTATCTTCTTAATCTCACGGTCATCTATTTCTAAGGTAACACCAGAGATTAGAGGGGGCTTCGGTTTTATCTCAATATAAACTTGCTGGGGCAGGTCGGCGCGACCGGCGCAGGCACCCGGGAGCTCGTCCTGGTCTGGCCCCAGGAAGGACAAGTTCAGACAACAGCGTGCTTAATCTATCCCAGCAGTAATGTCATCGCGCCTTCCCCAAGGATGAGCCGTACCACGGCTTCCCAGTGCTGTGCCAGACCAGACAGTGGTTTTATTCAGACAGTGATTTTTCTTTAGACAGCACTGGAATCCTTCCAGGGTAGATAAAATCTGAATTTTTCCATGCAAAGAACTAAAACACTCATCAAATATAGAAGACCTCATTTATATTCTCATACTCCTCCTCAGGCATTCCGTTTTGGCCACTGTTGAGAGACAGGATTTCTTTGTTTTGACCCCGAATGCCTTTCCCAATGCATCTTACACGTGAAGGGGATTCCCTCCCTCTCCTGCTGCTGCCCTCCCACCCGCTCCTTCATTACAGATGCTGAGGTCTGACAGAAACCATATTACAGATTAAAACTGGACTGTGATGCACGAAAAATAAGTATGCGGATAGGTTTGGGACAACAGATCATTGGCTATTATTTTAGCATTTATTTGGAATCTTTAAATTGTTTTAAAATAGATAGCAAGGAGGATTATTGCAATTTAACAATAAAGAAGAGGAAAAAAGCACAAGGAAACGTATTCTTTGCTGCTGAACGAACGCCAGGGACCACGGATCTTTTTAAGAATGCAGCTAATTAAATAAGTCTTTTTCCAAAGTAACACGGCGAATGGAAACGCTGTTTAAGCCAGAATTATCCCAGTTCAAAGGACCGGCAGAGCCAGGAGCAGCACCTTGTTTTGACTGCGAGCATGCAGGGGCTGCCGCTCGCCCGGACACCACGGCACTAACAAACAGCCACGTGCCGCCTCCGACAGGTCCGTCAAAATACCTTTTCCATGAACTCATCAAATAGGCATTTATCAGCCGAAAGAGGAATACGCAAACATAAGGGGTTTTATGTAGGAGTACTTCCCTTCATAAAGAGTCCTGAAACTTTCAGTCCAGAAGGTCTGAGATTATCACGCTATGGCCAGACTAGTACAAAGCATCCTTGATGTCTAGACCAAATGAAAAGATTAGCAGGTCTGCTCCAGAGCTGATTACACCAGGCTCATACTATTTTTCCAGCGGATGCTTTCCTAATTAAATATCAAGTAACAGGAGGCACTTTAACATTTATGTTACCCTCACCTATGAAAATAATAAAAAGTTTTTTTGCATTGAGAACTACGAAGTATTAAAAATCATTCTATGGCTGTAACAGCAACCTGCCAAGCTGTAAAGAGAAATCTAGATTTTAGTGAAGAGGGTCCCTTGGGAACGCCGTACAGCGGCAAAGCAGAACAGCAATCACATTATGCCTGTAACTAATATGGACAAAGTGGAATGAGTAATAAAAGCCAACAAAAAACAACTTTCACTCTGATTAGCAATCACAGACTAATAGGCTTCAATTGCAATTTAAAATTAGGTGGCACCATCAATCACTCGGGTCTCTCCACGTAGCAGCCGCTGCGCCCGCTAAGGAGGCATCAGGGCTACCTTCAGAGACGGATTTCTACGCCGAGCTTTGCCAGGGCCCGAGGTTCCTCGGACATGGTAGTTGTGTTGATCTGGAAGCAGCGCAAATCTCGTAACACGATGAGAAAAGGCCTCGAGGGCAGGTTCTCCAATCTCTCCATTTTTTTTATAAAGTTATCAGGCTCGGTCCAGACAGGTCTATCAACTCTTCGTGACGAAGAAAGGTGACAGATTTTAGCTGGTTTGAATAGTTCTTGTTCTGCATAATGCAAATATATCACATCTTAAATTCAGGCAGAGTTGTTCACAGGAAAAACCCCAAACCACAAGAATTCCAAAGGGAATGAGTATTTAGTAGAGAAATAAACAGACAAATAACGGATCTATTAAACAACATTCATACTTTCTTGGTAATTTCTTCAAAATACAAGACAACAGGCCAGGCTTTTATGGGAATTTTTTGTTTTAAACAGCTGGGTGTAAACCTGGAGCAAGTTACTCAACCCTCCTGCTGAACAAAGTCCCCCCTCGCTAAATAAAGTTGATGGGGCTGCGCTGCCCCGATACACAGGCAACCATGTCATATGAAAGGGATTACCGCTTCATAAATTGCTAAAAAGTTTACGATGGTTGGAAACCTTCATCTAATTTCCAGCTTAAATTTACACATAGCTAATTTAGGGCCATTTGTCCTTTTGCCAACACTGCTCTACAGCCCAAGCAAGTCCTTTTCCCCCCCGGTACTTACCCCTGGATGTATTTATAGAGCAATCATATCCACATCAGCTTTTGTCCTGCCGGGCCACGCAAGCCAAGCTCTTTCAGCCACCTCTTGTAAGTCTGGCTCCTCGCTCCCTCCCACATCCCAGCAAGTCCTTTTCAGCACCTGTTCCCATTTGAATTAATTTTTCTTGCATATGGGAGACCAGACCGGTGCAGAGTTTTCCAGATGACTTGTCTGCTAATGGCATTAATAGTTCCCTGCCTCCATGGAAATGCCTTGCTGGAGAGAGTCAAGATTGCATTTGCCTTTTGCACCCTACTGCACAGTCATGCTCTAAGAAAAGTACATTTTTTTTTTTTTTTTTTTTCTTTTTCAGTTCTTTCTGCCTGAGAAGCCTTCAGGCTTGATGCAAGAGTAGATAATACTCTGAACTAGAAAGCAAAAAACCTGGCTCTTAACCCAGGTCAGGCATTAATAGCCCACAGAGTGATCCTGAGGAAGTCGCTTCATGTCCCTTTTTTTATTCCCACACTTCCCTATTTCAATCCAGAACTCGCTGAGGACAAGAATCACCTCTTAATCTGAACTAACCCGGTGCCTCGCAAGGATCCTGCCCACGGCTGGAAAAATCTTCCTGCCTCCCAGGTTGGAAAGTTTCATGAAACAGTCTAACTCTGCATTATTTTACTGGTTTGTCATCATTTGGAAAGACATATATATAAACGCATATGCACACAAGTACGTGTGAAACGGGGTGGTATTAGTAAATAAAAGGGCAGCTACCAATCGCAAACTGAATCACGGCAAAATGCGAAGGCACTTCCAGGAACTTGCAAATTTTCTATTATTTTTGTGAATGTTCCATAAACGTCCATTACCGAGCAATCTTTGGGGAGACTGCAGCGGGTGTGAAATTTACTGAAAATGAGAAGAAAAGCTGGATTCAGGGAGACATAAATTCACTGGGTAATTTGCAATGTCTGCTGTAAAACCAGCACGGATGGGGACAGCGCTGGTTAGAATTATTCTGGGCTCCCAGCGTGCCGCCCCCATCATAAAACTGAAATTGTGAACAGAAGATGAGTAATCCTGGATATTTTTCAGAAGTTTTTATAAATTATACAAATTGGCAGTCAGGGTTAGGAATCCGCACAGGGAAATATGCAAAAACTGAAAAAAAACCCTCAGCACTAGAAAAAAACCCCTCTTATCTAAGGGTAACTCAGCAGAGGAAACTAATCCTTCCAGACTTGTCGCAGGGCACATGAGATCTAAGCATCATTATTAATATACCATCAAGCTCATCAGAGACAAACCACACACTACCAACCACCACCCAGACGGGAATTTAATGTCTCCTAGCAGACTGCATCGGCTGCCACCGCTCGTGCAGGTTTCAACTTATGCACACAAAAAAAAATACCGAAACTCAGACAGCTGCAACCCAAACCAAATGCAGCCATTCACATTTCTAATGCAAAACATCAGAGTATAAGATGTATAGTTATATTAAACAGAATCAATTCTGAATTTATAAAGTTTTAAGTACTATTTTTTTTTTTTTTATGTCAAGTCAATTAAAAACAATACGCTGGGTGGCACTAGGCAGGAAGGGGCTGTGATGCTGCCCAAGTTTTTGCTGGCGCTTGCACCAGCACCTGAGGATCTGAGCTGGGAAAACCCTCCCCATCCACAGGGCTAGGCAGGAGGGCTTCCGACGGGCACGTTAAACACAGAACACGTGCTAAAATATCTTTTCTCTTATTACGCGAGTAAAACTATACCCTCTGTGATACTCGTGCAATGCTGAACTGCAGCTTCGATGCAGCACTCTGCTCGGACCCACCGGAGAAGCCGACGATCAACAGGCAGGACTGGGGAAAGGCGGCAGCGGCGGCTCGGCACGCAACGCCCGGCATGTTCTGTACTCAGCCCGACCCGAACACGTGCGAGGTGCCTTCCTAGTGCCAAAGTAAAACTTCTCAGGCCAGCAGCAATGCTGAGAAAGAAGCTTAAGAGAAATTTCAAGGCGGAAGGTTTTACCCGAGCTAAGGAAACGGCCGATCCTGGTCCTTCTCACTTATCACTACCACAAACCCCACATTTCACAGTCACGCTGTTAAACTGCCCCAATACTGTGCCTTTGTGAACGGCACCGTATTTTATTTTAAAATACGCTTTGGATTCAAATTCTCTGCCTCAACAACAGATTAGCCTGAATTATTGCTAAAAAAAAAGTTATCCAGCTACCCACCACTTGTCTTTACGGTTCATCTCGTCCCGAGTATTTGTAAGCAAACCAGCCACACTCATTCACAGCTATTAATGTAAATGCCTGTAGGAAAGAAAAGCCTGGCAAGAAAACAACGTTGAGTGTCTGCTGCGGAAAGAACCGCAGTAAAGTCAGCAGACATACCGATAGGTACCGCCGACAGGATAACCCAAGTACAGCAACCAAAAGCTTAGCCGACCTATTTATGGTGAAAGGTTAAGAATTAATTACACTGAGGATGATAGTTCTGTGGTTTGAGCATCAGCTCCAAAATAACTGGACTTATTGGGAAGTGAGCGGTTGAATTCCAGCGGGGCCAGTTTAAGCCGTTCATCCCAGTGAGGTAGACGAGCTGGGCTCCAGGAGCGTCACCGCCTGCGGGTCTTCTGGGCAACTATTTAAAAACCTAAATCTTATGTCTGAGTGTTGTGGGACCATGCAACGATTTCTCCTAAATGCAGGCGATACCGTGCAGCACATAAGCCCCGTCCCGCGGGGGGAAGCGACGGTATCAGTGCGTGGGGATGCACGACGACTCGCACGTCGTTAATTCCCACGACCTGAATGCCCAGCTCCCCTTCCTACAGGAAAAATGCATTCATGTTATTCGTGGTTTGGATACCATCTATTTTAATGGCAAAACACAGTGGGCAACTTCTGCCTATTCTTTACACCGACTGAAAACAAAAGGATTTTTCTAAACTGGGTCTTCCTGTCTGATACGTGGCCGTCATTTATGTTACCTGCTCCGCAACATTTCATCCTTTTTCTCGAGGCATATAATAACGTGACAAGCATTCCACTGCGCATATTAGCAATGCTTTAAGGAAATCATTTTTCTTCCTCATTATATGGAAGATTACCTGAGAGGTTGTTGTTATTATTATTATTATTAACAGCAATTAGCATCAGACAGCAATTTATAATTTCCAAACCCAGATACAAACATTAGCAAAATATTTGCCAATAGAAAGTCATGTGTTATTCCCATTGCGTGGGAAACAAATTATAGAATTCAAGTGATTTGTGTCTTTACAACTGAATTGGGAAGCTTATACAAGAGTTATCATGCGAATAGTACATCGGGGATAGCTGCAGTAGACTACAAATTATTCTGAGACTCTGACTCACTCTCAAACAAAATATTCTTAGTCTGAACTCTCTTACAGGCAGACTTTACTATAAAGCAAGAAAAGCTTAAGAAACCACTCAGAAGAAAACACTAATAAAATTTTATAAAGAAAAATCACTTGTAAAACCATCATTATTAAGAATTATATTTGGACTCCGGGCTGAGAACTCAGCTGATGTAAGTCTATCCTAATGCCATTTAATTGAGTTATATAGATGTAAACCGCAAAAGAATCCACTCCTGAGCCTACCAGGAAAACAATCTCTGCTCACATTCTCTGCAAATGTTGGTCACTATAAATACAAAATAAATACGCAAGGATGAGCCACACACGCAGGGCTTTGGGCAGAATATTCACGTACTCATAAACAACTTTAAAATGCACATACAATGCTTGGAGCAAGGGATGTATCTGTGTTATGGGAAAGCAAACTTGGCCGTGTGAGTTGCATTCCTAACCTCCCCATGGCCAAGGTTAGAGGACAGGAGAGGAGAGTTCTGGCTTTGGGAACGCTTTAGAGGGGGGAAGGAAGCAGTGATCCCCCAAACCTCTGCGAGAAGCCAGGCTGGGGGTGAAGGTGCACCCCAAACCACCACCAGCACCGGCCGAGCAGACCCTTGTGGGCTCGCGCTCTCTGCTAGGAAGTTTGGGCTCTCCAGCATCGCCAGAACCGGACCCACGGAGCTCGTGGGCTACGGATGCTCCCCATGCTCCTGGACCGATGCAGGACGGCAGCGCCCGCTTCATCTAGCACCCTCTCCTGCGCTGCTTCTCCTACGCCAGAAAGCAACAGGTTACCGGGGAGGTGGGAGAAGGGGTTATTTTAACATTCATCTATCATAATACTTCCAATAAGCGACAGCTTAAACAATACTTTTCAGACAGAAGCAAAACATCTCACATTTTGTCTCCTTGAATCACTAGCGAAAAGCTGAATTTGGGAGCGCAGAAGAGTTACAAACCTAACAATTGAAGAATAGTAAGAAAAAAAGCGTGTACCAAGGGATTTCTCAGCAGAAGAAGGATATACTAGACAAAAATAAAAGGATATACCATATGTTGAGTAATAAAATTGGCAAACCTAGTAAGGTTCAAATACTGCTATTATACACATCTGGGCAAAACGGGGGGGGAAAAATCATTAAGCAATCTGAGAACCCCCAAACAAAGAAACTGTAAAATTCTGAACTGTAAAGCAAAGGAAACACACTTAATCCCTCAGGAGTTTAAGTATGTATTTCAACTGGGTTATACCATCCCTCATAAGGACATGGAAGCACACAAAAACCTAGAGACACAATATAGCCACTGTGAGCCGGCCGGCAGAAAGCCAACTGGCTTCAGTACCCAACGGCCCTGGCACCTGTTGGGTTTATCATCGGCAAATGCATTACCTCCTTGGGGCACGCAGGGAAGAAAAATACTCTACAAAAGTGCCCCTTTTCCAGCAAAAGGATGTGATTGTGTACCGCGAGTATTTTAAATCGGGTTTTCCAGCTGCAAAACAAGCTTCCCTCAATGCTGAAGGAGTCGGGACTTTCGTGCCTTGCAAGGCAATGTGCAGAAACACATAACCAAGCAGCAAATAACATAATCCTGCCCTCATCAAACTGGGTTTCATCTACTACCGCAGATGTAACCTCTTCCCCGGCCTCCCCTGAGGCTAATTTATTTATGAATGTTCCTATTAAAAATAGGACTACTCGCATAGTAGCTTACTTTCCAGGGTGAATAGGGGAGGCAGGATAAATGCAGTTTACTGAATAAATGTCTTGTGACAAGACATCTCTTTTTATGGGTACACGTAGCCTGGGTTCGCCCCGCCAGACTGAAAACACCACGCTCTCCTCCGTGCTCCCGGGCTGCCCCGATAACGGACCCTTGCACACACGCGCAGAACGCCACGTAGGCTGGGGATTTTGGGGTGGCTTTTTTCGGTTTTCTTTTTTCAAATGCAATCAAAAGTCCTGGGGCTATATCAGAAGTTTAGAAGGAAATGGCACACAGGTAGCCAGCTACTATTGCCTTAGATTACAACGTAAAAAATAATATATATCCCTAATACTACATTAACACAAATTGCCTTTTTTTTTAAATGTTTTTTTACTTTTTGACAGAGTGGTTTATAAGCTAATCTCATGATTCTTGGCAACACGGAAAGGTTTGTTATTGTCATCACTCTACTTGTTATTAAAAGGGAGGAGGAGGCAGCTTTGCCCTAACAGGGTAGCAAGCGGCACATAAATGGGACCAGGATGTGGGGGAAATCTTACAGCTGAGAAAAGGGGGTTCTGGGGGCACATGGAGGAAAAGACATGGAGCGTGGCTGGCCGACGGGACTGGGGGAAACTTCCCAGAACTTAAGGGATGGCATGCAATAAATAATAAAAAAGCAAAACGTGAGAGGACGATGTAAAGGGACACACGAAGAAGGGTTTGAACAATAGCAGGGCGCGCGGGGAGGAGGCGAAACAGAGATGCCTTTGAGTGCCGAAGGCACAGAAGGGAAAATCTCTGCCGTGCTTTTCATCCCTACGAACAGTGACTTCTGTTCAGGGCTTCTGGAAAAGCACGTGGTGGATTTGGAAAAGTCTCCAGCCATGGAGAAAGACCATGATGGAAGATCTTCATTTAGGGGATGACCTGGCAGGATCCTGACAGCTTTCAGCAGCTGTACTCGGAGTCCCAAGCGCCCGCCTGCCGCTCCGCCGACGGCTGCGATCGCCCTCGCTCCCCTGCCTGTCATTCTCAGCCCATATCAAATGAAAGAGAGATGGGGCAACCTTGGCAGCCTGCGTGATAGACGGGCAGGAGTGGGACCACAGGAGGAGCTGCTGAAAGCTCTGAAATTGCTGATGTGTCCCACAGCATGAAGGACACTTGCCATGCATAATGGATAGGATGCTGAGTATTTTCCCAGTATCCCAGTTGGCCTGTGTACCACTTGCTGCCTGCTTCTCAAAAAAGGGGTCGGGAAAAAAAAAAAGAAAGAAAAAAACCCCTGTGAAATTCTGTGACGTGGTATCAGAACAGCTTCTGTGTTTCAAAAGAGCCGTTTGTACGTTGCCACCTTGCAGAACGAGAGGGCAGGGCAGGGGACGGCTGCTGCGTTCGGGGTCGTACCTGCCCAAAGCAGGCGGAGGTGGCCGGTCCTGCCGCAGCCCCGGTGGGTCAGGTCCCGGGGCCAAAGGCTGAACCTGCTTTGGCAGGGCTTTAAAATAAGGCACACCTAGTTGTTAGTTAATACCACGTATAAAAATTAAAATACAAAGAGTGCCTAAAACAATGAACAGAATTACCGGCAGCAGAAAACAGTTTGCTGCTTGAAAACCAATATCCAAAACAATTTTAAAAATTCATGCGTTTTCATAAACACCGAGCATTACCTGAGCTACGGCCTTCACCGCTCGCTCAGGACCGTAGCAATGTCAGTACAGCGATATAAAGCTTTGCTGGTACTCACAGTGGATTGGAAAAGAAATCAAAAAAACCCCAAACAAAACTGAATTCAGCTTTTCAAGGGGGGAGCCTGCAGTTACACTTCACTGCCCAAGAGCCCCAAGCGAGCCGCAGCAGCCCCTTCCCTGCCATGCCCAAATTAAAGCGCATCAAGATCTGAAAAATTCGGGCACCGGTTTTCACATCCAAGATGCCAGATATTTGCTTCAAACAGTATTTCAGATGCGACTCGTAATTGGCAAAGCTGCTTTCACACACACATCTCTCGCAGCCCGTAACGGCTGCGTAGCTGGTTATATACTCTTGCACGGGGAAGACAGTAAAAAGCAACCGGGTAAAGGTTCAGGAGGATTTTAGAAAGTCTGGTTGTACACCACGGTAGTTTGGACAAGGAGCAGAAACTGCGAAAAATTGATTTTCTTCAGTTTCCACAAGTGTGGAAACCAGGATTTTTTAAACCAAATTAAGCCCCAAAATGTAATTAAATCCATAAAAGCTATGAGGAAATTGAGTCCATACCACATACTAACGCTTAAATTTATAAGCGGTGGAAAAAAAATCCACAGGAAAAAACACATTAAGTTCTATATATTAGTGTAACAAAATAAGGCAAAGGGAATTCTTTAATAAGTTATGCTTTTTATGTCATCCAATTACAAAAACCAATATTTAGGACTCTAGTTTTTCAAATCTATATCAACTAAAAAGGACTGCAAGAGCGAGGTTTTGGTTGGATCAGCGTCACGGCACGGAAGGAAGGAGAGCTGCTCGTGGAGCAGCAGGAGAATGCAACAGATTTTGAGAGTGTTAAAATAATAAAAATAAGGGAGGATTATGTGCACTACCGCTCACAGGTTTGAAAATTTAACGAAAAAGAATAGTAAAACAGTGTCAGACAAATCCATGAGATTCTGGACTCTAATAAAAATGTTTCTTAATGATGCAGAAGGGAAAAACTGACTGAATTCACAAGTACTTTTTGTGAAAGTTCATTCCTTTCTGAAAACATGTGATATGATGTTGAATTTTTTTCCTCATCACAGACAAAAGATATCCTATGCTCTGAAGCGAAGTACTACACAGTCTTACACGCACTCATGTACGTGCAAAGTGACCTCAGCTTAAGGATAACATATTTTTGTGTTCAACCATTTCAATTATATTTAAAGATATTTTAAGGAAAGTCTCATCAATTGTTCAGCCGAAACAAAGATTTCTTTTGCACTTATTTTCCTAAAATGCTTCATCTAAGATGTTCAAGTCTGCATAATTTTATTGATCTCAAGAGGTTTTTTAAGAGGTGACACTTCACTCCCAGAGGCAATCTCAAAGTTGAACATCAAAGTTTATATTACTTCATATTTTTTCCATTTTCTTTTTTTTTCTCTCTCATTTTGAAGGACTTTATAAAATGCAAAGAGCACATGATCTTAAGCAACATCAATCTTCAGAGGGTTGCTAAAATATTTGATGATTGTGTCCAGAAGCTAAGCAATGTAAGGGATACCACTGCTGCAAATATTTCTAGCATATTATCTGCAGAAACTATAGAGAGAGAAAAACACTATTATTTGATTCAAATACTGATGATTACTTAATGCAAAGCTCTGTAGGTATATCACTAAAGACAATAATAAAAAACAACTATTATTGTGCTCATCAGATTCCCAATTTTCAACTGCAGTGAAGAAAGCCTCATAAATTTCCAATATCACACGCAATATGCTAAAAAAAAATCTCCTATATAAGCACTATTTCCTAGTGATTTTTTTATTCCATTAAGTTTTTTAAGGGTATTGCAGTCAGCTTTCTCCTACACGCCCTTTGCAAAAGAGCAAGGCACAGGAAACAAAGATTTTAGGATAAAAAGGGAGCACGATCTCTAAACCGAATCCCCCCCGGCATTCCCCCAAACAAGAAGCATGTGAAAACTGAAAGAGAAGCCTGTCAGTTGAGAACCCCTAGTTGCAGAGCGCGTTGCAAGAGCGCATGAGAACAAACACACGGTTATCTGATGGCTTCAGGAAAAGGAAAGTGTAGGAGGAGGAAATAATATTAGTTACCCTGCAAGTACCAGTCGCAATTGGAGTAGGAGCAACTGTGAAAGGAAATAGTGCAGCTCCACCGGCCCCCAAAGGGTTATAAATCTTTTGGCCCTTGGGAGCAGGTAAAAAAAAAAAAAAAAAAGTATTTGAATCATTAAATAATAAAGAACAGTGCTGAAACCTTCCTGGTGATGGCATGTGCAATCAGGTGTTGGCCAGACGGACGGAAAGTGATTTACAGCCATGGCTTTGGTGGGTAAGGAGACTTCTCGTCGTAAATACAAAAAGATGGATCTAATTTAGTAGTATTAAAAATCAACATGTAGATTTGGATAAATTCTCTAATCTTGCAATGAATTTTATCATTTGGGAGTTCCTGGCCAAATCTTTGTGGTTGCTTAAATAGTTTTACGAGGCAAGGGAAAAGGATGAATGAAATTTTTCATTTGTAGGAACTGTAATAATTTTAAACCCTGGTTTCAAACTAAAAAGCAATTAGGTTAAACGTGGAACACCCCAAAGAAAAAAAATGATCATTGCAATAAATAATACCAGAAAACCACAGCAGCTTCAACATTAAGCAGCTCTTTTTTTCAGGGAACTGGGAAACAGCTACAGACTGCCAATGGAATGACGTGGAACAAGAAGATACTAACAATATATGATCCTCTATAAAAGAATTCAAAGCTAACGGGAGTCAATTAAAAGATCACTTCAAAAGTAAATTAAAAGATCACTATGGATTGGGATTTATGCCCTATAACACTATTACAAAACCTAGAAAACACACCCCCCACCTCCAATTCTGCTCCACATAGCACCTTCCCAGTATAACCCCCTGCACAGAATCGTTACAGGGACATAAAAATATACAGATATAATAAATTATTTATAGCATAGCAGAACATGTGAAACGTTAAGTGGCAGATGTTAACAGGAACAGTAGATTTTCACATATTTTTGAGAAATGCTGCAAGTTGCTGACAGAGAAGATACAGAACAAAATTACCCTGTTCGCTAATTGAATTCCCAGAGCTCTTTCTGAACAGAAAGGGTTTGGTTTAGTTAAAGAATCTTTAGTTAAAGACATTTTTCATACATGCAGATTCTTTAATGCACTGATAAT
Organism: Phoenicopterus ruber ruber; assembly: GCA_009819775.1. Lineage (NCBI taxonomy): Eukaryota > Metazoa > Chordata > Aves > Phoenicopteriformes > Phoenicopteridae > Phoenicopterus > Phoenicopterus ruber. The sequence continues at coordinate 3,509,848 of CM020232.1, forward strand.
GAATTATAATTTAGACCAAATTATTTACAATTCTAATTAAATCACGCTGCAACATAGGATTTCAGATATTGATTTAACTCGGCTAATGCTACATGACGGACGATTCAACCGCAGGCAACAAAAACTCTAGCCTTGATCTCAAAAGGTTTTATACGTTGCAAGGACTCAAGTCTTAAAATTAAACTTTGCCCCCAGTTTTTAATCACTGTTTAGAAGAGACAGCTGTGGTAATTTTCCCCCCAGTAAAATAAATTTGCTTGTAATCTGATAATTTTTCTGGGTTGAATTGCATTGATTTTTCAAGATTTGTTAACACAAGTCTAAATTACAATTTTTAAAAATATCCACGATGCAGGCAAACACCCTCACACCCATGCTTTCTTCCTGCAATTTCTTAAGCCGTGCCTCGATAGAAAAGGGAGGAGAAGTAGAAAACCAGATGAAGGACAAAGCATTGCGGAAATAACGTCACCGGCTGTTTTGCTCTAAGATATGTAAACTATAATGTTAATGTTTTCTGTTAGAGAAACACTAGCCAGACTGGGAAGTTAGCTTAAGCCTTTCCTTTATTATCTAGTTTCTTATACAAGTTTTGGGTAACAAACCTGAGAAAATAACTTTGGGCTTTCTACATGTCCATAAAATGTCAGAATAAACTACGGGTAGTAAAACCTCCCTTGGAAGAAACGGTCATTGTGTTAAGAAGATGTAAAACCGCGCTGCCTCCTCAGCTACACGCCGTCGGTCCAGCTGCGCCCGCAGCCCTGCTCCGCGCCCACCAGCCTGGTTATCACCGTGCTCGTTCGTGGCCGGGGAATTAAGCCAGACAATGACATAAACGATAGATTGCCGTCATCATCCCAACACACACCTTCTTCTGCATACCACAGCCAATGTGACATGTATTAGAGGATTTTTTTTTTCCCCCCCAATAAGCATTTGCTAAAGGAAATCTCATATATAAGAGCATGTGTGTGTGTGTAACACACGTACTTAACTTCTAGATAAAAAACACCAAAAATGGATGGCACCTAAGAGTGGCATAAAGACATTAAATACGCGGAGGCTCGATCCTACAAGCACTCACAACATATGAGCTCAGTCACAGCAAAGTTGTTTTCTCTAGGCAGCAGGATTACCCTCCGCCGTTAGCTGGCTGACAAGTACTCAGCATTTAAAATGCTGTCTTAAAATACTATGTATTCTACAAAAAATTATTTTTATATCTATGAAATTGCGTTTCCATAAAATCTCCTGGTAGATTTACTTCACTTTAAATAAAGCTTACTTGCAAAATGTTAATGCAGCCTCTCTCTGTATCAATTAGCACTATTACAGAGGGGGTGACCTCTCACTTTGCAGGCAATGATTAAGGGCTAGAAATTGTATTGATTTTTCTGTTAGCTTGATTTCCTTCAGCCATCTCGCCGTCGAGAAAACACTTTCTGCTACTCACCCTGCTTACAGCCAAAGGAACTTCACCCTGCCCAGGAATACTGACTGTTTATACAATGCAAAGCTGCACTGCCATCGATTATTCATAGAAATTCAGAAATTAATTTATTCCATTCATCTAGCAATAATTTAATATAAAAATGGGCACCATCGCTGCCAGCAGCGCCCAGATGCGCAGGTCTAGGTTCTGCCGCTACAATCTCGCCACCCAAGGCAGGACCTTCACTGCCCTCCCCGATAAAATCACAGCCACATTTTGGAAAGGATTTTGAAGCTAAGTAGTAAGTGTAAAAGCTTATTATTAAAACAGATGTAAAAAGCAGGATTAAGTCATATTAATGCAGTGCTCAAAACCCAGCAGGCATTTAATAAACAATAGCTTATGCCCCATCCCCAAATATCTAGAGTCCAAACGCGCGATAACACTATTAAGGACTGATTTTTGTCCTAATATCTCCCATCCCAGTTGAGATCAATTCTTCTACTAGTCACGCGGGGATTTAACTGAAAATATGGTGGTTTCTCCTCTCCACGGGCAATCGCAGTTACGGCTGAAAGAGAGAAGGAGCTTCCACATCCACCGCCTGGTTCCCAAAAATCTGAAGTCAAATCAGCAAAAACAGACAAAGAAACTTGAAAACTAACGACTGCGTTTGGCCTAACAAGGTCACCAGAGGGACAAGAGTACTAGGCAACCCAAGTTACTGAACTAACTAGATCAATGCCGACAATTATAGCTATTATGTATTTTTTTAACCAATCCTATTTTATCTGTCCCAAAGCAAAGCAAGAGAAAGCAAAGATAGAGAAATAAAAGCAAAGAAAGCAAGAGAGAGAAAAATATGAAAAGTTGTGTCAGATTAATAGAAGTTTTAAGCAAAATGGAGAAAACTGACAATAGAGGGAAAGCTTTCCCTGAAACTAATCCACATTTATTTTAAAAAATACTAACAACTTTGTGCATTACAAAATGCGCTTACTGAACCTCCACTCACAGGCACATATTTCTCCTCCTCTGTCAAGCTTCATTCTTCCTACTGAATCTACATCTTGACTAAGCCAAATATTTTTTTGAAAGTTATCTCTAGCCTGCCTACATAAATACACTACTATCTGAAAAGATCCCTAATGTTCTTATGAGGGCAAAGATGCTGAATAAACACCAGCTTAGTTTTTATTTATATTAATGTTTTAAATAGCTTTTAAAACATTCTAGGAGAGATGATTTTTATTTATAGCTTAGATTTTTGTGTGTCACATTTTTAAACAAAGGGGAGAGGGGAGAGAAACTCTGCCGTGCACATTAGACATCAGGCGGACATCAGAAAGGTGTATCATTTCAGAAACGGAGAGACCAAATGATAAAAATAACATCGTATTTGCTTATGTTACCGACTTCTCCTCGCTCTCTACTATAAAAGCTGAAATTCCACGTTGCGGTGCAGGTTTTTCGGAGCAACACACAACACCGCTGAGAAACCTCCCCGAAACCTTCGCAGCATCGCCACAGCTCTGAGAATAAGGAATTAGAAAATGTGACATTTGACAGGCAGCGGATAACAAGGTGCAAAACCTGCAAAGTTCCTGTAGGTAGAAAGCAAGCAAAGCAATGTAGTGGAAGAAAAAATTCCTGACAGCTCTGACACATGGGACCTATTTTTCTCCTCGATGCACATGTAGTTCTACGAGAATAATGAGAGTTGTGCGCATATGGTGAGGAGGAAAGGTTACTCCGTAGAGCAAACTGCCCGGCCGTCTCTCCTTAAAAATATTATGTCAAAGAAAGCATAAAGATGTTTTTGGTAACTCTTTGAGGCAACTAACCTGTTTGGCAAAGGCTTTAGGTCACTTCAAAGTAGAAGTAGGAAAAGGCAAATGTTTATAATGTCTCGGTGAATGTCTAATGCCTAAAATCAATCACTTGTCTACTCAAAAGATAACTCCTGAGATTCCAGTCCCCCAAGTAACAGCGACATCAATCCAACAGAAAGCAAGGATAAGAGGATTGATTGCAATAACTGAGATTTCAGTGATTAAAAAATATTGTTGAATAGCTGAATTACTCAAACGCCTCCATTTAATGTCATCAATGTATTACTCTGGGAACGGAGATAATAAAAACCCCTCGTTACTCCAGACCAATAACAGGAGCTTCCAAGGAGAGTAACTGAAGTGCAATAGCAGATTAGCTGTGGTTAAAATACTCATCCCTAAAATTGCACAGAGGTTCAAGCACGACATGCATGACTCCAGCCACGAAGAACACGCTTTGGCTGACAAACCAGGCGGCCGCCACTGTAGCTCTGTGATTCCAATTTTTTTCTGTTTCATCCAGGTAGCAGCTATAGGGTTAAACTTCCAAATTATCACATGCTAGTTGCTGGTGAACATGTTTCTCTGGATTTTAGACACCTCTTTTCCTCTTAAATGATAAAAAAGCCCCTTTTCTCTGCCTTTTGGCAGACCGGAGCAGGTCCCTCAGCACAACACAGTTTACACCCCAGGAACGCAAAACGATTCCCCCAGCCACCAAATTGTCTCCAAGAACATACAGTTCACTGCTTGAGTTGCAGGCTATTATTTTCAGCATGGCTTTCCAGAGCACTAAATTTGTCGGTTTTTTTTAAACCCACCCCTACATACAGCTTTAACGTGTTCCACAAAACCAGGCTCCATCTCCTCCTAGGTGCAGCACCATCCCTTTTCCGGAGGTGGAAACATCTGTGGCGCACAGAAAGCAACACCAGGCTCCCGCAGAGCCCCGCTGCGCTCCGAAACGGTGTCCAAGAAAGGAATTGGCTTTTCATCTCCATTGCTGGAGAGCCATGAAACGCTTCTTAGACACCGCTCCCCCCTCAGAAACCTTCAGCTCACGCCTGCCTGTGCACACACAGTGCCTCCGGGACGGGGCAGGACAAAGGAGACGCTCTCCGAGCCACCTGAAGCCCACCAGGATTTTCATCCCCGACTTTCAGTGGACCACAGACCGAGTGTTAAAAAAGACTGGTGGAGGTATCGAAGATGGTATTATCCGACTTTAAGCCAGCAAGCTAAAAACTCTGCTCATAAACAGTTCTGTTTAACTGATCGCGACACGCCTGCTTGCTCAAGGGGAAAACCAAGACCTGCAGTGCTTACCGTAGGAGGACTGTTCAAAGCAGAAGGACACCTTAAGTTAAAATCGTAATTCTTAAGAACTTTTAACATGAGACTGCAGAGAAGGCTACAGCTCCCAGCCAGCGGCTACAGCAGAACAAAGTCCATTCTCCAAATGTATGTTTATATGGAATATACCTGAGGTTGATTAAATGTGATGTCTGTTTATTTTAAAGATGTCAAAACCTGAATTCTTCATACAGCTTTCTAAGTTATAGGATGTATCTTTTACATTAATTATAAACGTAACCACGTCATCCTCTTTAAAGAAGCAATTTACATTTACACATTTTAAAAGTTAATTCTTAGGAACGTTTGTTAGCTCAAATGAAATTTCGTTCTTCATAAACAATCCTTCCCAAATGAGAAAAAAAATCTTGGAGGGAAAAACCCCACCCTACGATGAGCAACAGTCTAGGTAATTGCCACCTTGCCAAGAACGTGTGAGCTTACTTTTTAGAGTTCTTTAAAATTTGAAGCAAATTCATTCTTAAAGTAATTATTAGAATGCGAACTAAATATTAACTTCACCGTTCCCTACACACCCTCTCTGCAGAGTTTTCCCGTAAACACCTTGATTTTCTCACTAGAAATTACACCAAAGCAGACAAAGAGGTTTCACTGTCTGCAGCTCAGAGACACGAGCCAAGGTGTGAAAGCAAGTGAAAAGAAAGGGAAGAAGCAAAAACAGAGTAATGGCTACGTAAAACCGCAAAGTTTTCTAAAGGATTTGTTTCAAAATCGTCCTTGGCCATTTTGGATTTCAGTGCTGAACCACGCTGACGGAACTTCAAGGTTGTTTTGAAAAGTTTGAAATAAAGCTATTTAATAGCTTTGTAAAATAGGCTATTTCACTTTGTAAAACAGGCGGGTAGAGTTCATGCTGTCGCAACGTGCGAGGCCAGCACCCGCTCCAAACCCGCCCCAGCGGAGCAGGGGCCACGCAGCAGCCTGGGACGGGTCCCCGTGCCGCCGGACCTCAGCTCCTGCCCACCACTGCTCCTGCAAACGCGACTTACTCTGCCCACAGAGCCCTGAAGTCCTATTGGATTAAATATTTTCCAACCGTGATTTATTTTCCTAGTCCCATCACTTAGAAGAGACGATACGAAGGGAAGAGGATGAACTGCCCGCAGCATCCTGGTCCTGCAGTGGGGAGGGGAAGTTATTCCCTAATACATCGCTTCACCCTCACCCAAAGTTCTCAACTGGAAACCGGGTCCCATATGGCACATGTATGGACTTCTAACGACACATACACAAGTATTTACACATGCACATGCACACCCCCAACTTAAAATCCCCTTTAAACCATATTCAGAATTCTTCCTCTCCTCATCTGTGATTAAAGGACTGAATTCCTAAATATTTGTAAATTAAAACTCATAAGGATTTAATAAACTGACCTGATATGAGACAAGAGCTTAATAAGGATATAAACAAGGTGGTCTTGAATCCTACACCATGGCTGTTGTGAAGAAACATGAATGAGTTCCAAGCTCTCATCGAAAATTCAGCACTCTGCCAGCGAGCACCCAGCACTGCGGTGGCAGCCGACACGATGAATATGTAGGTGCATCTTGTATGCATTACAATACTATCTCTCACGAAAGAAAATGAACTTTATAAACGAGTCGGAGTGCAGATGAAGGAACTTTCTCTTCTGAAGTTGATAATTAATGTTGTTAATTTGAAGCCACGCACTTCATTCTCTGCGCAGTTACCTATTATTTAAGGTTTTGCTGTCAATCTGTCCCTCCCAGGAGACTCAAAAACACATACTCAGATCGTTCAAATTAACGACAAAAAAATAGTCAAAGTCAGTGCAGAAATCCTGTCTAAATAGCTGGCTCTTATGAAAGCACAGACTACTACGTAATACATAATATCCTGTATAATATAACAGTCAAAACTGTTATATTACTGCAAAATGAGAAAATGTTACCATATGTGAAGATGAGCACTTCTATAAATTAAAAATAGAAAAACAAAGTCCTGCAAGCAATATACGCCAGCGTGGTCTACGCATAACTTTGCAACTGTCATGCAGCAACACTGTTAACTTGAATTAAGAGCCGACACCGACCAACAGCAAAGACAATTCCCGCAGAAGCGTGCCTTGCTCACGTTCCACCCCTCGTGCGCCGCCAGCCGCCCTCCCGACCCAGCAGCGATGCCGGGAGGTGTGGGACACCGGCGTCAGCCCCTGCAAGTCAACAGCCTTCGGGATTAACGCCCAGCCAGCTCGCGATTCTCATCCTCTGGTGCTCAACTCCGAGATTTAAATCAATAAGGCGATTTCAAAGCGCACGCCAGGAACGCTGGTTTGCACAAACGCCCTTCGGTGTCGCTGAGGGTTGAGCATCTTCTTCCAGCGTGGGCACTGCCAGAGCGCGCGGCGGCGCCGGCATCAGACACCAAGGTTAGCGATAATGGCAAGGGAAAAAGAAAGTTCAGCTGTTAAGCACAGCTCTGCAAGAGCTTTCACAGTATTATTTTTAACAAGTCACTGTCTACATGAAAAAAGGCCTTTTAAAATTAATTTACTAATAAAAAGAAATTTAATACTGAAAAAAAAAAAATCTGAAGATGAGTTTTCTGAGTATGTCTTGTGTCCTACGTGTCCTTGTTCTGCTCAGGTAACGACTCCTACTTCTCTTAGCTGGAACTACAAAATCAGGCCACTTGCTCTGGCACCCGGAGGGTTTCCAGCAGCACGGGATGAAGTTTAAGCAGTAAAAGTAGGCTTTCCCTGAAACAGCAACTGCTGATTTCCAAAAAGCAATCTTGAAATGTACCTTTAGTTTTAAAAATGTGTTTAAAAAAAAAAGAAATTAAATACTCAGCAGACCGTTTCTGGCAGTGTGGGGTTTCTGGGGGGGTTTGGGGGGTTTTTATGCAAACATGGATCCCATTGCCATAAACACTGACTTTTCCCATTTGGGATTTTGGATCCAGGGCAGGTCTCTGGGTTCAAAACAAGCACCAGCCCGGATCCAGCTTTTGCAAGTGCAACACACACCCCCCCAGCTCCAAAGGTGCAAAAGCCCGTTGCACGGCCAAAACCACCCGGGGCGGGGGCGGCTCAAGCCCCCCGAACACAGGGCGTCTTTGCTAGACCTGCGCTAGAGGGAAGAGAGTAAAAAACCCCCAGCGTCTTACAACTTTGATTTAACCAAGATTTCCAAACTATTCAAGAAATCATTTCTCACTCCACAACCTAGATTGTGATCCTAAGTTATTCTGACAGAATCCCTTTAAGGTTCTCCACAGCAGAAAAAGGGGGGAACCCACTCAGCTTTACATCCAGGAACTGCAAACTCTGGGCTATGGGGTTTTTTGTCTTTGCGGTTTGCTGCTATGATTTAAAAACCACACACAGCGCTGGAGTCTTAGACCACTATTAGAAATGCAACTTTGGAATAAATTAAGAACACTCGTGGGAAGGGGAACCGAACTTTCATGTGGCTTCCTGGAGGCTGTTTTGGCACGGGAGAAAAATCAGACACTGCACAGTAGTGGATTGGTAATAAACTAACCTATAGCGGGACTTACAGCCACTGTCAGGCATGCGGTGACGTGGACAGAAAACATATGTAGAAGGAAATCACGGGCCCGTGTCATTCCGAAGCGCAATATGAATTTTTCAGTGTGGGTATAAACGCACGCACAAACATACAGACGTAGATGTCCACGTTACTGGGAATGAAAAATGTAAGAGCTTTAGAGCAGGCCTCTCATTCGCATCTCTCTTACTATTATTATTTACTGCATTAAAGAAAACTGTTTATTTTACAGGACCTCATATTCGCTAAAATAAATGTATCATTACTCAGATAATAAATGCAGAGCATACGCATAAAGCAAATCGTAAATTTGTGAGATAAAGCAGAACTGTTCAGGTTTTCAAAATGAGAAAGCGCTGGGTGTTTACTAGGCATAAAAATACACACACCACAAAATACTTTTTTGTAATTAAAAGGTCTATTTCTGGCAATTACTACGCAGTTTTCTCAAGTTTTCCATCTTCTTAGACAGACAATGATTTAATTCATGTTTTAATTACGTTACAGAGAGATTATTATTCAGTAACAGATAAATAGCATTAAGTCAGTTAGAAGTTATTTCAGGCATTACAAAGTTACCGAGACTCCCTGCTAATACGGTTCCTTTCTTTTCCAACATTTCTCTGTCCCCTACTAATGTAAGAAAGACCTACACAATCAAATGGAAAATGCAGCTACATGCTTCTCGACGGGAAACCAAAATTGGCTACGCACCAAGCACATCAGTATTCAGAGATTCAAAAAAAAAAAAAAAAGGGGGGGGGGGGGGGAATCAAATTAAGTTGACTGTCTCCTCGCACTTTTGATTACTCCAATTATAGAATCACAGACATTCCCATGTTAGCAGCGATGCCAGTGGGTGGATGAATTAAATACGCTTTTACTATGAGATGTTTCTTTTTGAGGTTCGCTGCCCTCCTGTTTTCTGGTAGTACATAACAATATTCATCTTTAGCTCTGTAGGGTAAATCCTGTTCCTGTTAAAGACAGCAAGAAAATCTACCATTGGTTTCTGTCCGAGCAGACTTTGGCTAAAGAAAATGCCGCTGCGATGACCTAAACCACTACCCCCATGCAAGAGAATGGAGCACAAGGCATAAATAAACTTCAAACATCAAGAAATCAATCATTTTCTCAGAACTTTTACATGATATAATAAACAGATATTTAATATTTTTTTATTAAAATCTTTTTTTGCTAATCAAAGTAGTTTCTCTTTTTTTATCCCTCCCTAAATCACTCCAAAGAGCAACTGAAAGCTCAGCCATGCTGCTACTCAAAATATCTAAAAGTCAACACTAGAATTTACTTTTCCAGGCAAAGTAACATTGTCCCTAAAATATTATCGTATTTATTGGCCGAAAGCTGTTCACGGCATGGAGGCAATTAGTTCAGATAGCACGCTTCAGAAAAGGACGAAGAATCCCCCGAGATTACTCGGAAAAAACACGAACGCTAAGGGCACGTTGTTCGGAGGGATACACCCCCCCCCCCCAAACACAGATGTACGATTAAAAGGCCAATTAAAGGAACATTAACCTTTAACCAAAAATATAACAGTAGTTTAAATTAGTCAAGAAAGTCAGAGCAGAATGTTATTTCAAACTCCTTTTCCTATGCAGACTTCTTTAAAGTGTTATCCATTCATTTTTGTTTTATGAGGGCAACACTACCCATAAAACTAACATTTTTGAGGTTAACACATGGCTAACTTGGAGGAACAATGTTTTCGCAAGAATGTAAAAAAAAAAATAAAAAAAAAAATCAAAACGCCAGACTACACCACACATCTGCGATAGCATTTTACACATTTTCAAACTTAAGGTGGCAACGCAAGTTTAAACCAGGATTCACTTTTGATTGGAATAGCTTTATCAGTAAAGTATACACGTTTCTTTAGCATCGTTTGCCACGCATTTCTAGCACTCAATCCTGTAACGTTAAAATCCAATTTCAAAAAACTGATTTTAAAAACAGCTATAAATGCTCACACGCAGGGGTTATACTGAAGTTTAATGGTGAAACAGTCAGGCGTTCAACAACCGACTGCACTAGGTGACCGACAGGGATATTGGGATAAAGTAAACTTCGGAGTAACATCTAAAACAGAGATGAAATAGTAAAATGCACCCAAGTTGCTTAAAACAAAAAACAGAGTGGTGAGAGATGCACAAAATACAGGGAGCAGGAAAAAACACCCCAGCAATGAATCAACAGAAGTGCCTCTCATTAACGGCAGCACCCCGTTACAGGCATTTTTCTAATTGACACTGAATTAGCATTTACTATCCCAGCGAGAGCTCGCCGCGGCGAGCGCCTGAGTGGGGGCTGCCCCACGGCTCGGCCCCTGCTCGAGGTGTAACGAACACGATTTGGGGAGCGGCGGTGCCCCGGCCCGCCGAGCGGGAGGCTCCCAGCCCGCGCGAGCCGTGCCCGCAGCCCCGGCCCCGCACCTCTAAAACAATGTATTAATTATGCATTCGCCGGGAGCTTCGAGACGGTGCTTAATATGATTAGTGCTGCTGTCTACCCAACTTAAGTGCTGACGTGTATTTTAAAAGCTGAAAGCGGGGCAGATGTCTTCTGCTACCCAGAACATTAGACCTGAAGTCTTCTCAGAGGGCAGAGAATAAAGATGAAATCTTTTCACAAGCGGCATAAAAGAAATGCCAGTACTCTTCCACATGCCCCCTACTAGTACAGCTCTGCCTTGTTTTCCAAGGGTTGTTCTTCTGGGGTTTTTTTGCTTTACTATTACCAAAAACTATTTTCCTGTAATGTGATTTTTTTATTTTTTTTAAATCAAAAATATTTTATGCTTATGGGTCTGTTAGACTGTGCCTAACTCCAAAGTGTGGCATCTAGTATATTTTCTCTAGCTTCCTAAGATAGTTCTCTTAAAAATAGTTTAATAACAGTAGTCAACAGTGGCATTTTATACTGTATTAGCAGAAGAAAGAACAAGTCATTAAATGAATGACTGCAAGATATTTACTTTAAGTAAAAGGTTAAAAAAATGTACAAAATCTGCCTTGAAAATTATTTTGACAGTATTTTGGGATTTAATGGTATACTTACTACCATGGCTATTTTAAATACCCATCAAAGGAACTTTGTATTTGTGTGCATTTGCTTGCAAGCAATTGCCGAAGAGACTCTAAAGATGAAGCTAAATGTTAATTAAGGTTAGCTTTCAAGAAAACAAATCCTACAAAGGTCTCAGGAGTAAATTTATCATCTAATTTTTGAAGCTGTGATCTGCAGAAATGTCGGCCACTAGCACAGCCGATGAACTTGAAATTAAACTTCAAAGGGAAAACCTGATGCTCCAAATTGTTTGAACACAATGAAAAGAAAAAGACAGCTTCAAAAGTTAGTTTTATTAATTGTAGACAGGATCCTTGAACAGATCCTTAGCTGGCACGCTCTGGCCGGTGCTATCTTACAAGATAAATCTGTGGCGCTGAGCCCCGCGCTGACAAGATACGCCGTGTGTACGTTGATTACGGCTTTGGGAGGACCACCCAGAAAGGCAGCCCCACGAAATAACTCTCCTCCAGCAGCATCGGCTAACAGGGCACATATATGCCGAATACAGCGTCTGAAAAACGAAATACTTCCCAACAATTTAAAGTAGAAATCCACATATCGCGAGACGACAAACTGAAAACACTTACTGCTCGGGAGATGGTATCATGGTGTTTGATGCTCACGCTACTCCAGTCCACCAGCAAATCTGTTTCTGTCTTAGTTCAAGTGGTCTTTGGTAAAACTAATATTCCAGAAGAAGAAAGGAACTTGCCATTTATATGCATAAAAACATTTTCATGCCTCGGATAGCAGTGAAGTTGCTTTCTAGTTGCCATGCATTTCCAAATATTTTTGCATCAGCCGCCGCAGGAAAACTCTGTACGGTGAACACTTCCATCTCTCCATGATATTTATGCTTTGTTTTCACTGCATCTGTTTTAAAATATCACAGAAGACTTGGCGTTGAAAGCTATCAACCAGACGAGCACCCTATTCTCTCCACATTCAAGCCTTGGTTATGTTTCTAACGCAAGCCGATGCTGAAGTCTCTTTAACAACTTTTCAACCCCACAAACACGCTACGCTATTTCTGCGCCCGTCGGGGCATGGAGGCAAGCTCACAACCCTGCCATCTCCCAAACCAACCCATATATAAAAGCAGAAAAGTCGAAACGGGCCGTCGTGCACTTACGCTACCTGCAGCTGTTACTTGGGAGCAGAAAGATTAAAATTTCAGCAACGGGGTCCTTTCTACATCCCACTGCTGGGTCCTACAGGACGCTGACCCACAAAAGCGCCGAGCGGGGCGGATTGGATAGCACGGGAGAAGGAGCCATGGACCCATATGGTTTGACTTAACATTAACTGATTAAAGGTATTTTGACTCGTTCTGCAGTTAAATTACATGCACCTGTTACACACATTAGTAGCACCTACAACCTACTGCAAACACAGGGACACTGGCCTGTGGATGTAAAACTCAAGAAGATTACGTTTCACATGTTTAGCACTGGAACAGAGTAGATTTATTTATCAATTTCACAGTTTCCTTGAAATAAACCATTTACATTAAAATAATTCCACCTAATATGCCATAAAAATAACATTTAAATACTCTAATTTATACCTTTTTATATAAATTCTACTATTAATTTTATGATCTGTGCAAAAATAATTTATCAGTATCCAGTTTGTATTATGTATTTTTCAGGTTTGCCAGGGCAAAACCATATGAATCATGAGAGAAAATGTTCCTGCCCTTCTAATAGCTTTAATTTCAGTAATTAACCATAACAAATAAAGCCAGTCTATCTAACATGTGTAAACTTTTTTGATGCATTAATTATTCTGGCTCTGACAGCTGGCCACCAAGGTGTACGCTGTTTTCTGCCCAGCAAAAGGCTGGTGCTTCAGTTCACACACCAGCCTGACACTGACTCAGCTTCAGTTTTGGGCCCGTTTTGGTAAGATGGGGAGCGAAAAGGGTAGTGTGAACACGGACATGGCAAACGACGTATTGGGGGCACATCAGTGCAGAAGACAGGTAGCTATGTTGCGTTTCTAAAACTCTCTTTAGAAATTAGCCTTTAGGTTACTACGGAATAGTAGGTATGATTTGCTGGGAGACAACACATTTACTGGAGCAAGTGACATATTGGGGGGGGAGAAAAAAAAAAGTCAAGTTTCTGAGCACACCAGTGATGCTCCAGATCTGAAACAGATGCAACTGCCCAGCTGAGCTGGGGCAGGGGAGGAGGTACTCGCTCTTATGAGCCTCACGAGAAAAGTCACAACCCTGGCGAGAAAGACGGGGCGAGCGCAGCCGTACTCTGGAAAGCAGCTAAAGCGTATATGCATTTCCCCCACTCAAGTAATAAACAGCCCAGAACGGGCACTGACAACAAAGAAAAAGACGGCAGTGACTTGGGAGCAAGTCTGCTTGCAGAAGCAGAAGCCATCCTTCTAGCCAGACACACGGAGCAAATTTTGGATCCCTCAGATGATGGGTTAACCTTGAAATCACCGCGCTGAAGTCTTCAGAGCCTCCCTCCGTCCACATTGCAGTTGAACATCTTCTGACTTCATGACAGGGGTTTAAAAAATCAATGTTGCCATGTGTCAAAACCAGCACTTCAGTAATGTGAGCAGCAAAAGCACGGAGCACTCTCGTTAGGGTAAGGCTGCTCCAAGTCATCTGTGGCTTCGGCAGCAGACCAGGGCTCACACCTCCCTCATGGCTCTGCTCAAGCTCAGCACAAACCGCACATGCTTAACCTACGTAAATCCCCCTCTTATTGACGTCCCTACTTCGAGAATGCAGGGTATCCAAGTGTGTAACTCAAATCTAAATATTTTAAATATACGGTTCCTAATGCAAAAAACTACAGGGTTGCACAACCTTCCTAAATGCCTTTGCAACACATAACAAGTTCAGGGCCCTCCAAATGGGGTTCCCAACCTGCTTAGCTGGGACTCCCATGAGCAAACCAACAGGAAGGGCTGAAAACAGGGGTCTTCCCGAGATCCTCTGTCTGTTATGGACTGAAGGGTCTCACTGGATGACAAGTACGACCTGCCGCAGGCTGACGGGCACTGCCAGCAATCCTCTCCTGGACAACACTTCTATGGTATCCCTTTCAAACGATGCTGCTACTTTTTCTTCACACGAACAGGAGGCAGTGGTGGTTGCAGTGACCCTCCCTTTATAACAACAGCGCAACACTTCAAGACAGGGCAATTCCACCATGGAAAGATGGTTAATGGACTTCACAATAATAAGATCTCAAGATCTTATTTCACCCAAGAACAGGACGTGCTCAGATGGACAGACCGCTTGGCTTTCCTATCAAGCTGTTCAGACCTTTAAGGGTGGAAGCTGATAGCAAAGAATTGCAGAAGTACCTTAAAACACCAGGTGAGTAGATATGGAATGAGAGGCAGAGGCCAGTACGTATGGATAAATGTAAATGTTATGTTACCCATGGAAAAGAAACCAACCGGCTCCTTAGAAAGGACACCACAGGGTAGGAACACATAGGTCTATGAAAGAGTCAGTCGCTATTCAGAAATTATTTTAAAAAGAAAAGAAAAACAAAAGCTAGAGGCACTGTACCAGAGAGAGTTGATTGCTGTGATTGATTACTGTCCCAAGAGGTCTCGTTTAATTTTAATTATGTTAAGGACTTGATTAATCAAATTTGCTGTTCTCAGTTCTACTCACTGAGTGTGTGTATGTGCGTACACGTGCACGTGCCTCTCGAGGGAGGGATGCTGCCCTCCACATACATTGCCACTGCATAAATCCCTTCTATACCCTTCTATATCCCTGTCTATACGCTCAGTGGATGCAGTTTGGGTCCCCCTTTCTCAAAGAGAAGCTCACAAACCCAGCAAAGACAAGACAATCACAGGTACAGAACAGCTTCCATATAGGAGAACCACGACAGAGCAGCTTTCTTCAGCCTGGAAAAGGGCAAGCGAGAGAGAATGAGATGTCTACAAAATCATAAATGGCACGGAAAACCAACAAGGAGATGAG
Organism: Phoenicopterus ruber ruber; assembly: GCA_009819775.1. Classification (NCBI taxonomy): domain Eukaryota; kingdom Metazoa; phylum Chordata; class Aves; order Phoenicopteriformes; family Phoenicopteridae; genus Phoenicopterus; species Phoenicopterus ruber. Next base: position 3,525,094 of record CM020232.1, read on the forward strand.
TGGTCATTGCCTCTCCCAGTGCTAAAAAGGGAAATTGAAGGAAATGGAGGAAAGTTTTCACAGATACAAAGACACCATCATCATTTCAAGGAGTCCCTGACACAAAACTTGCTGGAGAGTCTTCTGGAGACTTATCCCTTCATGTCTGTGCTCATCTTAACCTTAAGTATCTACTCCATATACTTTTGTTACTGATTTCCACCTGCCAAAGCAAAATACTCTTTTCCATCTCCACTCCAAACAAGTGTGGCGGGGAGAGCTCAAGGGACAATGAAAAGGAGAAGGAAACTCAACAGCGCGTAAGTGGGGAAGAGCGGAAGGCATTGAGCACCTTCTCCAGGAGCACCCAGGGAGCTGGTGGGTGCTGCCCAGGCACGCTCCACAGAGGACGAGAAGGAGGTCTCAGCTCCTGGGACCTCCCACGTCAGGCATCCTCCTCCCAGTGCTGCCGACAGCCAACAGGGCCAGGGAGGGGTTAATGAGGAGGTGCCGCGACCCAATGGGTCTGAGACACGAAGGGCATCAATGCATCCTGCTGCAGAGAGAATCCTTGCACCAGACAGCCCTTTGGCTTGACCCAGGATGGTCTTTCTTATGTGAGAAACTAAGAAAATAAAGCTTGCTTATGATTTAAAACAATTGGGGAAGGCTTTTTTTCAGTTGCTTATAGAAATGCTCTTTATGCTCAGCGCTGAACAAGCACTGAAAAGTTGTGCTTTCCCACATTTTTCTCAGGGAACGTTGAGCAAACCAGCCCCGCCACCCTCCATGTCCCACCTGCGATGACGACAGATCCTCAGCTTCAGGGATGCTCTGCGGACCCCGCAGTTAATGCCAGTGACATCTCAAGCCATAAAAATAGACTTACAGACATCCACTGGAACACTCCGCATCCTACCGTAACCAGCCCTTTTGAACAGCTCGGCAGCCTGGGATCTGCGTGCCTGCCCTCGAACGTAAAAACGTATTCATAAAGAAGTCAAAGCCCATCACAATTAAGCTACTTTCAGTATTCAAGATCATAATCAAAATCAAAGAGATGATTTACTCTGAAGATTTCAAGTGACATCTGCTGAAATAAAAATATAGTTCGGAAAAAGATTGTAAAAAGATGACTACGTTATTACCAATAACTTTTACATCTGTCATTAATTTTCACTTGGTTTTATCTGCTCTCCTAGTCTGCATCCAATTTCACAATGACCTGTGTTTTATTACAATCCCAATGCGGATCCCATCAACTGAAAAGACTAATAATTGCCTATGAAATGCAGCAAATAGCAAGGATATCGTTTCCCCTTACCTACCAAACCATAGGGTCTTTAAGCAACTGGCACAAAGGAGTATCCATAGTCTTTACACTGTCTCTTTCCAGAATGCAAGAGGCACCAAATACGTATGAGTAAACCAGAAATTTCCCCTAAAACCTGGAAAGGGTTAATTAAGTTACAGTTCTTGAACCGGTTAGCGGACGACGTTGAAATGGCACAGAAACCTTTTCTGGCACAGCGTACCCTAGACAAACTTCCCCCAGTGACCATAATTTAAGGCTACTTTTTAAAGGGCCTTTTAAAGCTCAGCGCCACAGAGAACTGCTGAGGCCTGTAATAGTATCTCTTGCCTTCCTCCCCTGAAAATACACGAAACTCAAAAGTATACATTTAACACCCAAGGGTCCTACCTGTCTTTAAGGAATTTTTATAAAGTAGATGGCTACCTCAGGCTATTTAAGTACTTTGTAGTGAGACATCAATGGCATGTATAGAGATATTCCTTTGATCATTACACCATTGGAAAAAAAATAAGAAAACAACCCCTAACTCTTCACCATATAAATTTACGCTTGGAACTCAGCGACGTAAGAATCATCATACTACAAAACCACAAATAGCATTCAATTTAGTCTCTGTGTTCCCGTTCATGTGATAGCCTTTGATATTCCCGAGGATGAAAAGTGAATACATTTTACTACAAAGATGATATGTGAACAAAGCCCTTTTTAATTTTGATTTCTATTGAAGAACAAGAAATCAAAAGTTAAAGGGGGAAATCAATAGCTAGGCCAATTATTAACCCAAACTCACGATAAATTAATGAAATTGAGATTTTCTCTCTCATAATTCCTAGCAACACATTTCAAAACTTTTTTTACTATTCTGTTTTTCAGTTCAGAATTCAAATTATGATTAATATGAGGCAGAATTTAAACTGTTTTCATTTACATTGCCTGCACTGAAGATACAGTACTGTCTTCCTTTAGCTGTATCACGAAAAGCCTCAACAAAAAAAAAAGTTACAGAAGTTTTATTTTAAGGTCTGCTCTTGAAGAGCGAGAGGATGTGAACATCTGTGAAAAACAAGTGCAGAAAGAAGACTAAAGATATGTAGATAAATCATTAGTTATATTAAGATATGAAACAGGCACCCAAAGAATGGCATAAAATGTAAATGAACTTTGGGATCTGGTCTCTTAATTTGACAGCTGTTTGACAACTGCAAAATGGAAAACTGACCTCAGACAACTGTGTATAAATGAGACTATTAAGCAGAAGAATTTCACATGGAATGATACAATATACACTGCAGTAACTCCTCACATGGGAATAGATAAATGCAGACTGGAATTTTTATTGTCTTTGAAGGTGGTGATGTTAAAAAGACTTGAATTTCACAAAGAGGAGCTGTACGCTACATTATCACAATTAATGCCACTTTCTGAAATACAACGACTGTCGCCTACAGAAGTGCACTCACGCATAACGCGCAGGCATTTAAAAAACGCACCCGATGAAGCAGCTCTGGAGACACAGAAGAAAACGTCTTCTGCGTTGGGGCTGCAAATCTGAGGCCAGCAAAAGTATACGGTGACTAGGTCATGGGATAACTTATTTGAGGGGTTTCTTTGGAAGTTACGGGTAGTCACAATTACACATGGAAATATATATCACCAAAGCAGCACCAGAACAGACACCGATCCGTGGAGAGAGCGGCTTAGGGAAATATTCTGCAGCATTGGCCCCTATGGAGAGACCTTCTTGGAAAGAGCGGCAATGCGGCAAGGGGGAAACTTCTACCGTGACTGCCTGAAGCACGGCTTAAATCTGATACTCTCCTCAGTAACAGAGAATTAAATAGAAAACAGGGAGAAAGCCTACTTTTAGACGTAACCAACCATTTCTACTCATAGTTCTGCTCCAGATCCCACTGAAAAGGGCAGGTCTTCCAAGAGCATCCCCAAGCGCTACTTCTTCACGTTCTCTAGCAATGCACAGAGCCATTTGTGATAAATATGTTTCATTCCAAAGCAGTTAAGCACTTGGCTGTTTCTTTTATTTCTCTCTTTGGGACAAATACTTAAAATCAGCCTTCCCTACCTTTGTTTTTAACCAAAGAAAAAAACCAACCCAAAACCACAGAGGTTGCACAACCTGCAACAGAAGAGACAAAAACCCACCCAAGCACTTGCAGTGAAATCCAGAGTTAAAAAGAAAGGTTACAGCTCTCCAAGCACAAAAGGTGAGCAGTAACATAAGCAAAGCAGCTTTTTGGGGTCAAGTGAAACCAAAGGGTGGATTTTTGGATAGAAAAGCAATTTGCTGCGCAGCTCCTTTAATTTTCAGTAGCAGTTTGTTGGGGGGGGGACGTTGTTGGGGGTTTTGGTAGTTGTTTGTTTTTTTTTTTTTTAAAAAAAAAAAAAAAATCTTGTGTTCAGTTGTATGTCTCAACATCATTCAACCTGTTAGTAACCAAAATGAAACTGAAAAAATAAACAAAGCAAATCCCAAAGATGTAAAAGACAACACGAGCACCACACCAAAACCTTTATCATCCAAACCTCTCGTAGCGAGGAGGCCCACTGTAACTGCACACCGCGTGACGAACACGCTCCTTTTGTTCATTTTTAACTTGCCTTTTGCTAAAAGCTCTCATTCTTGTTTTCAAGAGACAGTAAATAACTATTTCCTAAACATCATCTCACTGTCACTTACTTAATGCTATTGGGAAACTAATTATGGCATTGTATTAATACCACCAATTTATTCTTACGCAATCCTGGCATAAAACCAGCTCTCAGAGTCCAAGATGACTAGTCTCTAGATATGACCAGAGCTATGGAACCACATCTGCATGACAACTCGAAGAAAGTTTGTGCTTTATAGGTTACCCATTTTCTCCGACTCTAGCAGTCCTTCTAATAAAATACTTTAACTCTCCCTGCAAAACCTGCCCTGCTCATAAGCCTCTGCATCACCTCTTGGCCTCACTTCAAAAGAAACTTTAGAAACATCCAGATCAGGAGGGAGTTAAAGTCAATCGTCATCCTACAGAGGAGGTACGAATGATTTCCACCAGGAGCGGTCCTTGCTCTGAAGACTTTAATCAAGGATGAAGAATGTGAATCCAACACACAGATTGTAGTTCAGCAGTTCCCCCTTACAGCTGAAACTCTGCCAGGTGATATTCTGCGTTTGTCCCTTCCAGACACTGCTCTGCTACTTATCCACAAACTCACGGGAACGTTCCTCGGAGTGAGAAAAACTTAACCGAACAGAGACAGCCCGGATGAACCGGGGGCTGTCCTCCGCCCCGCGCGCTCCCGCGGTCGGGAAGCTGCCGCCGACGGTAGAAAGGCTTTAAGAATCGAGCTGTAACCGGCACAGGCAGCAAGTTAAACCCGGCAGAGTCCTCCACTTTACCGCAACTTTGTTTTCCATTTCCAGTTCAGTTCCCTCCCTGTCTAAGACCATTTCAGATAAACATTTTTATAAAAGATGCCCTTCAAAGATAATATTTTGCTTTTATTGCCCTTTAATAAACACAAGGCATTCTAATTCTTAATGCATCTTGTAAAAGATTATTATTTTTAAAAGTATCTCATTTCAGAACATAAAAATGAGTTTGATGTTGAACTATTCAGCCTGCTTTCAAATGCCATCACCTTTATGATACTCTCTGAAGTTAAAACGGATTGCCATGTCTCTGTTAGGAGCATCAACATAAATCTCAACCGTAATAAGAAACAAGTCTTAAAAGGAGGATTATAGGGACAGATTTTCATCTTCTAGACGTCTGTTTTACTTCAAAAATTTACATAATCTATACAGATCCAGACAGAGTTAGCCTTTACTGACCTGAGAATACCAAACCTCAGAGATTTGCAAACATGTTTGGTTTAAAGTCAAAGCTTATATTATTAAGCTGCTACAACTCTTACATTTCCATCCACGTGTCCCATTTCATTTCTTGTCCTAGTTTAATGATACTTCCAATATGCCTCGTGCTTTTTAATCTCGATGATGCACCTAATGATTTTGGTATTGAAAACTAACCTCCTCCTCCTCCAGTTTCCATACAGCTCTCATAAAAACCAGAAGAAATGGATTACTGCCCAGAGCTGTGGTTTACTCGTTCATTAAACAGCTTATGCTTAGAATCCTCTTAAAAAGTCACTTAGTGGTAAATGGCTATTCGACACTACAAATAAAATTTTTTAAAAGAATTTCCTACAGCTTTCTATTCATACCAGTGTTATATTCCCACCGGGGATACTGCTGAATTTTTGGTGCAATTTGGACGGCCGTTCCCCACAGAATCAAAGAATTGTGGAGGAATATATACATTTTCGACACCTTCCCAAGGAATGCGTCAGATGCCCATCTACTTAAAGCATGAGAAATTTTAAAACAAAAAATCCAACCGTCAGCAATTGTGGGTAGAAAAAATCTTTTAGGACAACTGACAAATGCCCCAAGAGTTGGCAACATATTGTACATGCCACGTGTGCTCACCCTACCATAAATTAGGCAGATCGTGTATTGGAAACCTCGGCATAGCGTAGGCATGCTTCCAAGAATCAAGCGACATACCTTGCTAGTGCCTAGAGCAACATCCAACCCCACCCAGGAGTAGAAATATAGGGGAAAATTAAAAAGCATTTTATGAGTAAGAATTTTAATCGGCATAAATCAACCCTCAACGACTTTCTTGTTTCTTCTAGGACATGACGTGTGTTGATTTTTCGTAAACTCTAGGCTGATGCTCTAAGTAGCCTTACCAACAAACACGAGCGTTGACAAATCTTAATACTTCCCCCAGCACTTCCAAGGTTCAGTTAAGTCACGTCCAGAAAGAAGATGGATGGTCCTTAAGTTTTTACATGCTTAATTCAGCTTGTTTCCTTTCAAGACTACATCTCTCCTGACAATACCTACCTCCTTTGATTTCTACAGAGTAATCAACTCGCTTTTCAATCTTCCCTCTATCCTCCCCTGAAAAACTAAAGTATGCAACTCAGAGAAGCGTTTTGGTTTTTAAAGGCAAACCAAATACTTTCACTCTAACTTCCCAGATTTCAAACTCTGCAGGACACACATCATTACCTTCTTATGCCAGAAAATCACGGGACTCTCAAGACACTACTGCAATACAGATATTAAATAATAAAATTCTGTGCTACCAGCACAGATATGAAGGGAAGGATCCTCCGTAATTCATATCTGCCGTGATCCACAGACTCTACCTCAAAGACCTGTTACGGTGCCTTCAAAAATGTGATGTTTAAATGCCACAGCACTGACACAAGAGCAGCTGAGTGCTATTGCATATGACGGGGAGTTTTCAAAACTGGAACCAAACCCACCTATTGGTGCATCACTTCTGTCAGAGCGTGCTTTATCACGCTCTCAGTGACCTGCTACCCTGACAATCCTAGAAGTGATCTTCCAACAAACTACTTACGGACTTTGAAGGAAAAATCAAAAGAATTATGTCACTGGGATATCTGTGCCAAACTACCAGGACAGTTAAATTCTATATAAAGATAACAAAAAAGGATCAACGTGACCAAGGAAAGAAGAGTTGAAATAATTAAGCAGTTCATATTACACTGTCATCAGACCTTCTAGTATTAGTTATCGCATGGGCTACAGAGACATTTACCCAAATATGCACTACGTATGCACATGTTTACATCAGACCCCTATTGAAACCTGAAATACAGTTACTCCTCCCCACACGAACAGTCCCTAGAAAACAAGAATTTCACTGTGAATAAAACAGCACATCTCTTCAACCTCACAGTCTCAGCAGTCCTAGCAACTGCGCAAGACAGATCCTTTCCCCTTTCAGCGGGGAACATCCATAGCAATTGCTCCTTCACTCTTTCCTAGGAAAAGGTGTGCCAAGACCCTCCTCATCCCTCTCCTCATAACCTAGAGGTGTCTATTCTTTCTTCTCCCTACTCAGCTACAGCAGAGAAAGAGATGATTCCCTTGGGACACCTGCCTGCCCAAAACCCACTACTGAGCTCTGGCAGATCAGGTCAGCAGAATCGACTTTGCACTAGGCTTTACTGTAAAATCTCACAGCTTTGGAAAAAATAAGTCAAAAGCCACATAAGGTAAATTAACGTCTTGCAGCCCATACAAACAAGAACATTACGAGTGCTTGCTCCAGCCCTACTTGCCTTTGCCAATGCTGGTCGCAAAGCACAATCAGCGCTCTGCTAGCTAGGTCGACTCTTCGCGGCCATGGTCGTCGATAACCGGAGCGTGTAACAAAGACAAAGCAGAGTAAAACTTTGTATTAACAGCAATGACAGTCATGCAAAATTAAAGGGGACTTCTACTCCATTTTACTGCACATAAATCCTATCCGACATTATGAAGACACAGTAGAATCTGAACTCATGGCATTTACGCAGTATTTTTTAACAAAGAGAAAATCCTAAAATAATTCAAAAGGAAAGGGATTGTTAGAATGCTCTGGGTTTGTGTTTCAATGAGCTATTCCCTAAAGAAATGGTATTGGTAGGCTGTTTCAGGGAACCAGGAAATCATTTTCCTTAACCCTTGTGAGTCATACTTCACCACATACTCGTTATTTTTCATACGGCACAGCACACAAGGTACTGGATTGCCGGGTTTGAAACTGTCAGGAGTCGAACTCAAGGCAATAAACAGGATGAATATAACACCATTTAAATTACAAAAAGAAAATGACATTTCACTAATTATCTAATAAGGTTAGAATCTCATGCTTGCATTGCTGAAGAAATTCTCAGTTATTTGGAAAACGTCAAAACATGTATTTAAAAACTGACAAAAAAATATCAACTAGTTATTTTCCCTTTTCCTTTTCTAAGCTTAGAAAGGCAATACCCCCATGGATCAAAAGGCCAGATAAATCTTATTAAGTACTAGGTTTTCCCTTTTGTCTAGTGCTCTCTCCACATTCCATCATTTCAGTGCTTTGAAATGCCTTTGTTCTGCCTGTGATCAGGGTTTCCAGGGGAAATCTGGCATTGGATCTGAAGGGAACCCCACACCACTGAAGTATTCCTGACAATTAATCATTTGGTACATTATTTCTTTCTTTTCTACCTCGCTTGCCCCCAGTATTTCCAGAGAACCTTTTAGTGCGGTGCTAATGAGCCAAAACTTCCTGCAGCATCAAAACACACCGTCTTGGGGATTCACACACGCACAGAAGTTAAGCGGTTTCTGCAGTTACCACCCGAAAGTCCCTGCCCGTCAGACCACTATTTCAGACTAACAACAGGAATTTGCTCTGTATTCACTCTCGGGCCGTATCTATTTCCAAGGCCCATGTGGATGAAAGGACAGTTTCAGCTGGGCAGAAAGAAAACACGGGACCGCAGGGCGGTTTCCCTTGCGCTGTCCTGGCAGCGCGGAGGAGGCTGCAGTCCCCGCAGCCACCTCTTCTCCGTAAAATCCCCTTTACCATCCTACCCACTTTCCGGTGCTCATTTAGGACATAAGCTGCTCACCAGCAAACGCAAGCAGGGAGAGAAAGCGTGCGCCCAACACTCACACTGAGTGCCCAGTTAACTAAATAGCAAACAATGGGACGCACTTATTTTGTGCAACTACAGAAAAAAATTTATCAAATCAGGAAGCATGATCATCCATAAAGAAGGGGCACAACATTAAATGTGACTTTTTATCCACTCTTTATGGTTTTTTAGTTGGATTTTAACATATACGAAATGTAACATAAGAGAAATAATCAAATCAAAACATTTTGATTTATACTCCTCTAAAATCGGAAGCTTTATGCTAATAACAAATGCCACAGAGGGAGGCAAAGTAGTAAAAAATGATGCTATTTTATTTATTTTCATTGTCTGCGTTGAACATCACACTCTGGTGACCAGGGTCTAAGTGTCCCTCCCTTTAGAGCGATGGGAAGCCATCCACTTTCTTTCGAAGACTCTTCATGTACAATATTCACACAATATGCACATGAGGAAAGAGAATTTCTTCCAACAATGATATGCATTAATTTATAACATTTTTCCAAGATCCTTTATCAAGTTTCAGTTGTAGGTCAAATAATTTATGCTTTGCAAAGATAATCTCTGCATTTAAAATTTATCGGCCCTTCAGAGGTTGGTTCTCATTAGTGCTCATCATTTTCACTGCTCATGAAATACATCTTCACAAGCCGAGCCATTCCTACTCGATAGCCAGGATTCCTACACGCTAACTTGATCTAACTGTTGCAACTATGAATCATCCGACGGAGCCGTAAGTTATGATCCTCAATGACCACTAATGAAGGTTGCCTAGCAGTTAAAATATCAAAGCAGCATATATCAGCACACTTTGGAGCACAAGATAGACTTCCAGTGTTGCACTTCTCTTATATTTATTATATACAGTAAATTACCTCACAGGCTGCCTCCACCGCTGACAGTCCCGTACTCCAGAGTTAAACACCAGGTTTTAATAACCACTCCTGACAATCTTTTGATCGCTGGGGGGGGCAGATGAAAGGCAAGGCCGCCTGCTGCAGGCAATCTGCTCAGTCAAAACAAAGGGGACTTCAGAGAGAGACAGAGATGCATCAGGTGTTAATCCCCCAGGAACAGCCAGGAGTGCAGGCTGACGGACTCGCGCTCCGTTCCCAGCCGAAAAAGGGTAAGCGCCTGCCAGCGGGCTCGGTCAGGATGCACGCGGGAAGGGAAAGGTGCTGTCAGCCAGGCACGAAGCATTTTGTTCGGGAAACCCAAACCCTTGGAAAGTCATTTTAGGCTCTTTCGAAATCACTTTTATCACTCAACTATCTGATTTTTCAAATACGCTGTACGGAGCAAAATCTTTTCGGCATTTAAAACAAGTTCTCTCATTAGAACGTGGCGGCATAGTGATCTGCTAAGGGAAGAAGCAAAAAAATAATAAATTTTCAGAGCTTTCAAAAAGTGGACAAGATTGAACTTTGCAGGAGGTTTTTCCCAAGTAATCTCCTCATCGAGTGGAGGTGGGCTGGAAGATCTGATAGAGGTGATCTCCTCCAACGCAGCTCTGAATGAGAGCTTATTAGTAACGATAGCGTCGGAATAAAACGTTCCCACTGCATGCCTTCAGACATTCAGTCAAACACAATTTGGTAGGAAAAGTCTAGGCATGATGAGATAACACCAAAACAACACTTGGTTTGGGGGAATATAAAAAAAAAACTATTGCTGTTCTCTCTTTAGCATTGAATTTCTTCACGGGGAAATAAAGAGAAAGAGGTCTGAGGGACCGCCAGGCTCCTGCTATTTTTCTTTTCCATTCCTTAATAATCCAAGCATCGATCACTAACCACCACTTTCTGCGCATTAGTTTAACCCTTGTTTTATTTTTTTTCTATTGCTTCAATCTTTATAACAGATTTCTCTATAGATTTGCTCAGAAACCACAGCAACACTCTGAAAGGAACACAACTACTAATGTCACATCACTTTACGTTATTTTTCACAGCCACAGAAAGCAAACAGTTCACTTGGGGTCTAAGAGTTCAATGTGAACCATTTTTACTTCTATGATCAAAAACTCTGCATTAAGCATCTCTCAGATAGGGAAACTGAGAAACAAGTAGTATTGCAGGGCCTCTGATCAAGCTAAACCCAGAATATTTATAAAACTCGCAGAAAAAAGAAGAAAACAGAAGAAAATACAAGTAAAAACCCTCCATGCTCACAAGATCGGTGGGACTCAACCACATACAAACCTCCCAGGTTCCTTCTCACTCACAAAAGCTGTTCGATGGGGCAGGGGCCAACAGGGGAACACAGGGTTGAGTTAATACTTAAAAACTATTTCAGGCGCTGCGTCTCATTCACATAAAATCATCATCGTTACTGCCTGACAACCCTGAAACTAAACGTGGAGTTGATGAGGAGAAGACGCCGCTCTGCCACGGAAGCTGGCGGCACATCTCCCAACCGCCCTCCTCCTCCCAGCGATGCAGTTGTTCACAATAACTAATTCCTCATGGGTTTTTTCCCTCCTTGAAAAATGAATTACAATTTTTACTGGCCCAGCGAGGTAAAACAGTCACAGCCAATATATCTTGAGAGAGGAACAAGGTGTTGGACTTCTGACAATCAGTGCCACACATTCTTTCATAACATTCACTTCAATATTCAAAAACCCTTCAAACTTACTTTTTCCTACTCCTTTCATCCCGTTACATGACCTTAAACATCGGGTAGTTCAGAAATCTGCAACTACACCACAAACATCAGCTTGTGATGACCGAGCGCAGGAACACAAGCACATTAGCACGACTCCAATGGATGACGCTGTTGCTTGGCCATTACGGTACGAACTGTTTATCTGAATTGGATCAATTTGCCTGTTTTATTCCCTGGAGTCCAAATACTGCTGATTAACCCATATTTGCAAAAACAACTGTAAAAACATTGACTTCAGACCATCAGCACAGCAAACCACAGCTTTGTCTACAAGCAACGGAGGCATAGTGAAGATTTCAAAGTGTTAGTGCATTTGTAAGCTCCAGTTGACCTTTCTCTGGAAGATGGGGCGATACCTGCTTATCTAAGTAGGCTTATTACTTTTTTTAGCATTTTTTAAGTTGTTTTGTGAGTACTGGTCAATCAAGTCATTACAGAACCACAAAATATCATAAAAGGTGAAGACCACAGCTATCCCTCTGGCAGCGCAGAGATAGTAAGTGGATTAAAAACTGGAGGAGAGCCTGCTCTACTTTGACTTTATTTCGCATGGTGCCCGTCATTGCAGTATCCAAATGACCATCACAGTTTGTCTTAATACAAAAGATCACACACAGGGTCCACGGGCTGGCAACCGAACTGGGATCTGAATTTCACTCCATTATTTTAACACCAAACTCCACCCATTACAGCTACACTTCTAAGGGCTCATCGCTGTCAAGAGAGGATGACATTAAGAGCAAAACGCAGCCATCAGATGAGACCCTGAAGGGACGGGGATGTTAACCGGTCTTACGTTTGTTCTCTCATTCCGGTTAACGTATTTACTATATTTCTTATTTTCAGCCCTCTAACTTCAGCTAAGATAGTCAGTCCAGTCTGCTTCCTTTTCAAAGTACCATCAGTCAAATCCAAGCACATCATTTTATCTCTCGGTTACTAAATTCAAACCGTTTTAAACATCCTGCTTTCATCTTTATAGCTCTCTCCCACTTTTTAACCGTGCTGCAGTTACAGAAGAATGTACTTGACATATAAAATGTGCATGTGATTCCTTTAACATTTTAATGCCGTGTATTGTGTTGTAAACATCTCTTCATGTTTTATCTCCTTCTCCATAAATCAGAGGCTAGTATCTTAGAAGTCTCAAAAATGACATGTTTTCTCCATAATATAAATGTAAGGCTCTACTCCTTGAAACTTGAGTCAGCTTTCAAAAATCATCAAAAACCAGAGCTACGAAAAAGCAAATGATTATCAACTAACTTAATATCGTTTTCTCCCACTCCATTTCTATGGCAGCACGGGCATAGTATGGGAAAAAATAAGTTACAAAATTGGTCTTCACCAATCAGAAAAACAATGTTTTGATTATTCTTTTTTGTCACTTCTAAGGAACAACACTAAGGGAAAATACCTTCTTGTGTATCCATAACAATATACAACAGTGAAGGAGTCAGGAAAGAGGACAGTATAAAAAAAAGTGATATGCTAGGAACAATTATTGGTTTTATTCAGGATTAACATACAGTGTTTACAAGATGAAACCCCAGAACATATTTCCATTTCCTTACCGTAACTGCAATTAATAAGACTGATCTCTTATAATGAGATTTTCCAGTGGTTTTGGCTAGCTTAGTAATGTTACAGTAAAAATGCGTCTCAGTCTATTCCTTGGTAAATGCATTAAGTGATTTTTTTTTTAATTAAAAACCACTGTAAAATATTGATTATTTCGAAAAGATAGAACACCAATAAAGAACACCTGTCCAAAATAATTTTCAGTTACTTCAATGACGGAAAAAAGAAAGAGCGCCATTAGAAAAAGAGGAAAAAAAAAAAAAGAGGAAAGCAGTTTTAGCAGGTGGGACTGAGAAGTGGTGACATGTTGTAGTACAATCCTGAAGGGCTGAAGGATGTAACGCAGTGTTGCGTGATGGGGAAGAGAGCCAGGGACCGCTGGATTAGCGTGCCACTAAAATGCTAGATTAGGTGCGAAGTACAACTCTGAAGTATTGTGATACGAAGGAGTGAGGCAGAGGCAGAACTGCTGGGAGAGGACAAGAGAAATAAAACACTATCATTTCTTTGGCACCTTCCAGCAGGAGTTTACTCCCTTGTAGCCCACAGACCCAACACGCTCTACAGGAAAACCCAGGGACCCTCTGGTATTTATCCACATCCCCAGAACTCATAACATTTTCCACCAGCCTGCGAGATTCTGTTTCTCTCAAACTACCGTCTAACATAAATTATTCCAAGAAACTTTTCTTGACATTTTCTACACAAATGTTTCTAGAATGACCTCGCTGCAGAACAGGCACCACGTTTCCCCCTAACGCGAGCCCAGGCTCAAGTACTTTTTGTCTCTATTTTCCAGGATATTTTCAAATGCAACCTTTTCACTGTCATTTTGAAAAAAAAATAGGTCATCAGCTTCTTAAAAATAGTTATCCAATTTCACAGAATTGTCATAAAATCACATTATTTCTACTTGCCTCAGCAAGCACAGCTAGAATTCAGAATTTACGGGTTGTGAAACTTATTTGTAAATACACGCCTTTGGTTGATAAATATCCAGACTGTACTTCCATAAACAATGGAAAAATACAATGTTGCCAACTTGCATCATTTTTTTATTATTGCTTTCTTGGTAAGAACAGTGAAAGTGGGTCAAGAACCTCCACTCTGGCATATTTTTGTAACTTTCTAGGTCTTGCGGTTAGGAAAAAAAAAAAAAGTTTAGAGCATGACATGCAGCCATCTGAAATCAAGAGAGAAAGTGATAGTCAAACGATTATTTTAGACCAACTTCGTAAAGAAACAAAACATGACTTCTTGGTGCATTACTTAGCATAGTGCTGGCTCCCTCCCCAGTAGTTAACTCAACTTAAATAGTTAATTCAATTTAATTCAATGGGGGTAAACTGGCGTCAGCTCCTACCAGACTGCACAAGTGAAATGGTAAAGAGAAGAAAAAAAAAAACCCCAAGCAACAGAATTTGAACAGTTAAAAGTCTGTATCAATACTTCCACGAATATTACACCATCTCTATTACATTTTCACAGGACCAGGCTCCTCACATCCTGTCCTAAATCACGGGGAAGAATCTTACACAATCGACACATTACCTTCCCACGACATATTTGAGGACTGTAAATCGTGAACACAGATTTATCAGGGAAATGAGGAGTGGGAAAGACGAGTTGCCCTTAAAGATGTACAGATTTATAGCAGTATGGGAAGTGGAAAGACGGTTATCATCTAAAAAGGTCCTTAAGGGATAGCAAGGAGCAACAAGGGAAGCATGAGTCATGAGCTGCCAGAGAAGAGGATGCGTATGGGGAGCAATGGACAGAGCAAAGTAGCAATAAAGGAAGTTCCAAGTCAAATGTGCTCCTTCCCAAAGGTCGAGAGAGATACCCAACCGTAAAGTACTTATGGAAAATTAAATTCCCAGCCAATTCCGACACAGCACCACCAGCGACACCAGGAAAGGTACACTCGTTGACTGAAAGGATCCATTGATGAACAAGGTCACAGACCACAGCTCTTCTCTTTTGCTTTGTTACCCACTCTGCCGCTTTATTTTCCTCAAGACAAGTAGTTGCCTTGACGGTCTGTCTACACAGGCAAGCGGCTCAACACGAGCGAGTGTGCAAACTTAAGGCATTCAGCTGAGATTGCGAAGGACAGTTTTACACTTGGTAAGGCTGGAGTAACCTTCTCTATTCAAGGACATATTAACAGCTGTTCCTATGGCAAAACAGCAGCGAGGAAATAGTGAATTATGAGCCCAAGCACAAAGTTATTGCACTCCTAACTTTCTTTTCCCACCCCAGCAAGCCTCAAAAGTGTCAAACTCCAAATCATGGCACAGGATTCCTGGCGATCCCAAGTATCTCAAGAGTTTAAAAAGCGAGATTTGAAAAAGTGGCTTCCAAGAGTTTAAAAAGTGGCTATTTTTGAGACAAAATACAACACTGAGCAGTACATGGAAGCTGAAGACAAAGAAAACCAGTTATTTGTGCGTGAATATCATCTCTCGGAAGATCTGTCAAAATCTCAGGAAAGACGAGTTGCATAGGAGTCCCTAAACAAGCAATAATTAATTCTCCTGTTGGTCCAGTAGTATCCACATCAAAGGTGAAAATAAATAGGACAGTAAATATTTCAAAGGATTGATAAGTCACAAAATGAACTTTTAATATTAAAACTGTAGTAAAGGAAAGAAGTGAGGAAAAAAGTGTACCTATAAAATTGTATCAAAACCAAGAAATCGTAGTTATGACAGCTTTTCTACCCAGACTTGACATGAAAAATATGTACATGACGACCAAATGTATACTTCAGAAAATAGCGTGACTTACTTAAAATTATTTTTCAAGGCTACGTAAGTGTTTTCAAGTTAGGTAGGCTACCTAAACATTTCCAAACAACTAAAAATCACACAGCATCCTCCCTATTTTGCAGAAAAAACAGACACGAAGTTAGCTGCCTACCCCAATTTTAAGCTCAGTGAACCAGTAAAACCCGTACTTACTTCAGTCTGAGCAACATGCGTGTTTACGGGTGCACAAAGCACCTCAAAAAGCACATCGGGTGCCTACAACTGAGGTGCTACAAGGCGTAAACATCAAAGAGCCCAACTCAAGGTGACTCCGGGATGTAGATGACAGGAAACCTCCATGCCCTGGTCCATTAGCGGGGTCCCAGGCCTCAGCCCCCCCAGTCTCCCAGGTGATTGCTGAAACCATGAAGTGCTATCGAAGACAGCACTGCTTCTGCCGCTTCTTTTTCCAGGCCATATTTACAACAGAAAGTGACCATGGCTGCTATGCTTTGTAACTCCGTTCAACACAAGTGTTGTTACCTGGTTGCTAGTTAGGCTCTCCTTTGGAACTTGGGAAGAGCCTACCAGCAACTTTGCTTCACAGCTGGATTGCTGGAGAGCTGAGAGATCAGCATGAAGCTCCACAGGCATGTTCATCCATGCAAGGAAGCTCAAGTTCAGGCACTCGGAATATCTCCGGCATGAAAGAGCTACCACAGAACCGAGATTTCAGTATGTTTTGTAGATGCGCAGGAGACACCTCGATTCCAGCCTCAACAGAAGCACACAAACCCCACTGAAGTCCCACTACAGACGTTTATAAAGGTGCTCTGAGCCATTCTTTAGGCAGACCCGACAAGGTCATACAATAACACAACTGAGGAACCAGGCTCGTCAGGCTAGAGCCCCGATGGCTATTCTTAAACTCCAATTACACAGTTCTTCCTATGTCATTTGCAGTGACCCAGGCTTGGCATTATCAAGATAAACATTATTATTGGGAGGCTTAAAACCTCATCAACTCTATTCTGAATAAACACACTGTGCCTAGCAACTATACATTAATTCTCAGACATATATTCCTTTTGCGGTGTCAGTTTTAGTGGCTCAGAGCTCACACGTCAGGTGAGGGCACAGCACTCCCAGCCATCCACTCACCCTCCCTGACAGCATTTCAGAAGCCAGGACGAGACCGGTTTGAGGTACGGACGAAGAGCCAGACTGACCTGATTGATGGAGTTGGCAGCGCAGGATGCCAGTCCGGTTCCGAGGGAGGCGAGCAGGAAACAGGTCAGGTCAAAAGGGACCGGGGCCATGGCAAAGCCAGCAGACGCGGTGCTTACAACCAGAGCTGCAACACAAGCCAGAGCACAGGTCAAAGCATCAACAAGAAACCGTCTCTGTTGTACATACCACTAGAGTTAAGGCTTTTAAACCCTGTAAGAACCCTTGGGCAGATTAACTTTTTGCTACTTCTATGGATCAAAGTAGCTCCAGGAACTGCGTACAATTAATACTAACACTCTACAGAAAGAAGTCAAAGATGAGAAGGAGAACTGTCAGGGATGAAATGAGAAACCCAGAAGCGTCAGCACATTAGTAGAAGAGGCAAGAATTAAACTTACGCCTCTGTATTGCCTGTTTTATGGATTTGATACAGGATCAAACTGCCTCACGCAACACGTACAGGAGATGTGTTTGTTCCAGTAACTCACATGCCATTGCAAAGTCTAACATGGAAGAAAAACAGTAAGAAAAACCCCGAAGTGAGATACACACATTATAGCAAATGATAGCAGGAACTTAAGCAACACAGAGAGTCAAAGAGAGACTTGGGGCATGTTGGCCAGTGACTTCACTGTACAAGTATCTGCTCCCATTTGACGTGCCCACTTCAGGCAGAAGGCACAATCACATCGTCACGTGGACCTAGCAACTCTCAAAGGCCTCAAAATTTGAGTGGATTAATAAAAATCCATTTCAGTTTTGTCATCCAAAATTATAACTTTAGTACTGCAAATCACATCCTTAAAATAAAAGTTACCTAAATCTCAATCCTAATATTGTAATTACCCAAATAATGGGTCTTACGAACCTCACTTTTGGCAAGACATAGCATGACATGAAAAATTTCTTGTATTATAAAAGTCACCACACTTACTGAATATCTTGCTCATGATCTTGAGCCTTACAATCTGAAATTAATAGTTATTAAACAGAAAGTATTTAAATTACATTCTGCATGTAATTACATGTTCCAGACCTCAACTAGCTCAAATCAAAGCATCAAAATGTTCTTATCTTCCCGATTCCTACAAAATCTCCTGTTTGGCTGAAGCTAAATGACAAATAAATAACCTTTGCTGACTGAAAATACCTGGATTATCTCCTAAGCAGCGTTATTTGAGATGAAAAACTAAATGTCATGGCAGAGACCTGCCAGCAAGGATGCACATGCAAAGTGCTAATTTTAAGAACCGTGCCTGTATAAGAACCTTAGGACTTAATCCTAAAAAAGACAGGGAAGACGACTTGCTGCTCATCAAAACTTTCCTCTAAGCATGAAAATCCATTGGCAGCCGAATAGTATTATAATAATATACATAATATTGTTATAAACGTCCATTATTTAGCCTCGTGATGGATTCACAGGATGCTGCGCAAGCGGCTGTCGCACGGGCTGGTCTGTCAGACACGAGGGTGAGTGCCCTGGCTTTGAGTCCCCCAGACAGCACCTGGCCCTCACCGCGGCCCCCTCGGCTACCTCTGAAATACGACGACTCTGCAATGGAGCCCTCTCCCTCCAAGAAGCTGTGAATAACCACAAATCCTGTAACCCCACTGGACGGACTAACGGACACGCAGGTACTGATTGCTTCTGAAAGACCGGACCCCATTTATTATATAAATACAACAGCATCTTGGTTTCAAAACTCTTGGATCCTTCGTAGCGGAGCGCACAAGAAAATATGAAATGCATTGGTTTACAACTGGTAGAGTTAAAAAATGCACTGAAAAGACGATGGCGAAACAGTGGCGTTTGCATTTCTAAGAATGATTACATTCATTTTTTTTGCATAATAAATCACACCTTCACTTCTAGACAAGAATTTAATTAAAACTTATCTTAGAGAGCACTTTACACCAATTTATTATGGGAAAACACCAACTCATTTACTGAAGAAGAAAGGTGGAGCAGATTGGCAAACAGTCAGTGTAACATTACCATTACACTGACCTCAAAGAAATTCTAACACTGTACAGCTACAGCACTAATTAAAGTCCCCATTGATTTCTCCAGATTAATTTCAGCCGGCCATTTCAGTGTGACTTATCAGGCTCTCGTTAAAAAGGTTGTAGTACATCCTCTCACTTACCCCATGGAAACAGGTATTTTTAGCTCCGAACAAGGCATTCCCTGCCTCTCTCGCCGCCCAGCAATTCAAATGCAACACGTTCAGAGTAAATAAGAAAACGTTCCCTTTGGATTGGGAAGTTTATTTGCTCTTACTGTGGAAGCAATAATTTACCCTTCTGCTTTCCTCATGGAGGAAAAGTATATTTAATTGAGATCACATCAAGGGAATGAGGTCATTGACTCTGTTTGTTTTTTAATCCCTGTTAGTTTAGTGCTTTAGGGGCCAAATTAACTTCACCTTATTGCATAATAGATGGAATTGATCTTTTCAAGATTTGTTGATGAGAGTTGGCATTATATATGCTCTTCAAAAAGAAGCCAAGATTTAAACTTATGATCTCAGCCTAAACGTAATTTTCTGTCTTTTAAACATCTTTAGCTTTAAGAAAAATTAACAGGGGACATTTGTCTCCCATTTCAATGTAAATGAAAAAGAAAATACTAACAGACGGGTGACAAAGAGTGAATTATAATGTTTCTAGCATAAAAATACATTCAAAAAGTCCACAGTGTATTCTTTACATTCCTCTTCAGCTTTATTGTAACGCGATCTGCCTTTATAAATCCCTGTATTTGTATTTATAGCATGCAAATCACTATGCCATATTTTGTTTACCTCCTATTAAAAAGTAGCCAAGCCAAAATAAAAGCATAGAAAGCCAAAGCAAACCAATTCAGCTTTAGATTTCCTTTCTACTCCTGTACTGATGATATATCAGTATCTATGGAAGGACAAAAGCAAATGCATTTCTCTTTTAATTTAAGAACCAATTCCACTGTTTTACTACAAATGTTTGGATGCTCCTTAAAGGAAATCAGCTTTCCAAGAGCTGATGGAATTTTCCTTCCAGAGTTTTCATACTTTGGTTTCTGGAAAGTTAAATGTAGCCTCGGTGTTAGTGCTATACAACTGAGCAATGTCTCCTTCAGGAACTTACATTTGTCTGGGTGTAGGCATATCTAAGTTTTGTTGCAGACGATAACCTGCACGCTAAAGAATGCCAAACTCCTGAAGCAACTTAAATTTGGGACAATATTTTGAAACAAGCCTTTGCATATCACATCACATAAAATTCAAGTGCAATATTACAAACAGAGCAGATAATCTCTTTTTACCATCGAACAATTTTAAAATGCTTTGCAAAAAATAAAAATAAATTATTATTACAGTTTATTTCCTTAGTTTTCCTTGTAGCATGAAAAACAGGTTGCCAGAAAGCTACCACTATTAAGCTTTGTTTCTTTCATAGGATAATAGCTACTGTTTTAATAATCACAAAATGAGAACTACTTTGACAGGCATATGAAATATATTTAGAACTGAGAATAAATGTAGACTAGTAATAATCTAAACAATATATACTGATAAATCTTTGTCAAAGTTTCTGGCTGTATTAGAGCTACCATTTAAAGAATAAATGCCATAATAAATGCCATTAGTCCAGAATAAAGTGGAAATGTACTGGAACTCCACTAAATCAAATGGGTTTTTTACTAGAGCGGCCGTTACCAGATTTTAGCCATTACGTGGCAGTTCAGTAACACTCGAGCCATTACACAAAGCTGGATATCCATCATCTTCGTTTTACAAATACGCAACAGACACAGAGACGAAGCAGGATGTTCGTGATCACATCGTAAGTCAGTGGCAAATGTCGCAGGCTACTGATTCCCAGTTCAACACCATTGTGCTAGAGGATCACTAACGCACAGACACAAGTTCATGTGTAAGCAATACATCCAATAAACTCCCGCTGTCTTCTAGTAAACAAGACAGGATTATTTTCTTGAAAGGGGACATACGAAAAAATATTCTAGTTTAGTCTCCGAAATCGAAAATGCTCATAAATTATCATATTTGTCCACTTTGCAAATCTTAAACGTAGGTCAGTAAGTCCATGACATAGAAACCATGCACAATTTTGTAGCTGGTAGTCTTTACTCCTAGGTTTTTGTCTAACAGCGTCTAGCAACAACACAGAGTAATTCAGGGTGGAAAGGATCTCAGGAGATCATCAAGTCCAACCTCCTGCTCAAAGCAGGGTCAACACTGAATCCAGGCCAGGTCCCTTAAGGCTCTGTCATCTCCAAGGATGGAAATTTCACATCACCTCTGGGCAACCTGCTCTGAAGCCTGACTGTCCTCATAGCAAAACTCTTTTTTCCTTATGTCAAGCCAGAACCTCCCGTTTCAATTTATGAAACGTGTTTTCTCTGTGCCAAGACTCACATATTTTAAAAAAGATTTGAAAACTAAAGCATAGATGCTTCCAAATCTGTCTTTAAAAGAATTTTGGCACCTGATTGGAGAATGTTCACATCCTCCTTCCTGTGGCAGGAGCTACGAATGATCAGATGGCATCAAAATGATATGCAAATCTTTACCTTAAAAACAAACATCAAACAAATTTATGGGCCTCCTCAGAGAATTGATTATATCCGTCTCGTGATTCTGTCCATAACGTGCACATTACACTTTGATGAGGAAAAAGCACAACAGGTTTGATTCTGATCTGACCACAGCAAACCCTGGAATGACTCTATTAAAGATGACTAATTACTCCAGATTTACAGAGGCGTAAACACCTCAAGCAGGCCTATTTTAGCTCTAAGGCATAGACCATGGCAAAACCAGAGACAATTTATTCTCGTCTTACATGAAGTTAACAGGATACTGGGTTGAGCTCTCCGAGAGCTAGATCATAGAATCATAGAATTGTTCTGGTTGGAAGAGACCTCCAAGATCATCGGGTCCCACCATTAACCCAGCATTACCAAGTCCCCCACTAAATCATATCCCTTAGGGCCTCATCTAAACGTCTTTTGAATACCTCCAAACAACATCTCACATCCTCAATGAGAGAAACACAGCAAAACACAAGCTGACTTTGAGGAAGTTTCCAGATTTCTTAGCGTTTGGAGAAATAGTAACATACTCAAAGTGAAGCAAAGGAGGGTTTCTGTTAGAGACACAGAGACACTTTTCAGCAGTAAGGGCAGTAACACACTGCAGCAAACTGCCCTGGGAAGCTGTATATTCCCTGATGGGTTTTTAAGAACAGACAAAGCAACATCCAGTCAGAAACGATATACCTAAAGGTGATCCTGCCTTGGGGGAAAACAGATTAGATGACTTCCTGAAGTGTCCCTCTGAGGTCCCCGTGATTCTGCATGGGTACTGCACACGCCGAACCAAAGCAAGAAGACACCAAGTGCAGAAGATGCTCTGGTGAGATCTGAAACAAGTCTTCAGCAATCAGCACAGAAAAGCAGTGTTCAACATGCTTTAACGGATTGACTATTAAAATGCACTTTGAAAAAAACACTACCAGAACTCTAAAACACCTTTGAAGAGTTGGAAGGTAAAAGTGCTTTGCAACAAGGTGCCATAAAAGAATAGACAGACTTCAGGGGAGAGACTGTGACTTCGCACGCGATCTCTGGATAAACAACCACCAGTTAATACACAATTGCAAATGAAAAAGAATCTTTAGACACAAATGAATACGTTTGTGAAGACAAATAAAAACGGTAACTGTAGTATATTAAAATACAGGATAAAGGAAAGGTAGATAAGAGTTTGAAACATATGGGCTCTAGTGTGACTTTCTGAAGGAGATGCGTGGTACGGTAGCCTGGAGTCAGGACTCAACTCTTCCAGGCACAGCACAGATGGCGATATGCTAAAAACACAGCCCCTTCCTCAACAGGCTTGCAAGTTAGAACAAAAATTCTACAGCTGTTTAGAAATTAGCAGTTGAGTTTACATCTGACCCATGTGGATACATCCACTTCTCGGACAGGTGCTACCCATCTAGGTGGTTATCCTCGCCAAATGACCAACGTGCAAGACATCCTTGACTACAGGAGCAACAATGAGAAAACATTCACAAACTATAGAGAAATAGCTAATGAGAATACTCAGCATTTTTCATACCGTGCCTTCATCACGCCTCCCCCGAACTAAAAACTGAAGTTTAATTTTCCTGTGGTTTTGCATATAGCTCATCTTAGTTCTCATCTGTGATCCCTGGGGAAAACATTACTTAAGTGTAAACTTGAAGTTAAACTTAAGAAGATGAGACAACCTGAAATTCTTAATGTCTTTGCATTATAGATATTAGAACTTCCTCCTCCATACCTTCCCATGTCTCTCTCCTATTTTCAGTCACACATAAACTTTAACCTGAAGTTGAAAACAATGAGATTTGTAATTCTGAAAACTTATCAGACAGATGCATCAGCTTTCCAAGCGCCTGGATGGTAAGATATAGCTGTGCAGACAGCAGCCACCACAGAACACCACAGAGAAGAGAAAGGATGGAAACTGAACCCCAAAAGGTAGATGATGCGACAAGTAATTAAAAGGTCCCTAATTGTTTGCTATGGCAAAAGAATATAAACAAAAATCTTTTCCCGTTGGTAAGGCAGAGCTTCTAATGGCAGAGTCACAAGAGCTGCAGTTTACACGAAGCAGGAGGGTACGGTAATAGCTAAACTCATTTCCTTTCAAAGGTGAATTACAGTTCAGAATACAAACAAACATTCTCTTTACTTCAGCAGCGGGAAAAGAAGAGGGCATAAGGAAGTCCCATTTTAGCATAATGCAGAGTTTGTTTTTTTGTTAGTTCATACTCTAAAAAGTATAAATAAAGAGTCTGCCAAAAAAACCACACAGGATATGAGATCTATCAGAACTTCATGGGTGAAAGGAATTGAGTTGTGTGTCATTTGTAACTTAAAAACTGACCTCAGAGAATTTATTTGTCTTTTAAAAAAAAGTAAAATCAAAGAACTACACCACCATATTCTTTACAGAATATATAATTTGTCTAAATGATTACACAAGTTGGGAAAAAAGCTAATTCTATTTCCTTGCTCCACACACTACACCCAGTATTTTTCCTGCTCCTGTCTCCTACACTAGCCTACAACCAACAAAGACGAACAACAGAACTCCCCTCCTACAAACGCCTGCTCATCCAACTTACTCTTTTAAACTTTCTACTTCCAATAAAACCTCCCCGCACCAGATCATCTTCCCCACCAAACACATAAAGACCACAACGAGAAAAGAGATTAAGGTTTTTTCTCTATCTCTGTACCTTCTCAATGGGTACAAAGTTTACTACACTTACATGGATCAAGAGCAGCGCATCTCAAAATGCAGACTCATACAAAAACAGACAATCGTGAACAGAACAGAAGTCTGTAACCACTGCCTTCTGCAGGTTTCAAGCACACCCGAAGTTAAAACCAGAGTGGTGCTTTCTGGCCTGTCAATTTTGCCTGTGCAGTTAAACAAAAGCCTACTAGAAGCTGTTGCAAAGTTTAGCAGCAACACTGAGGCCACGCAACAGAAGTACCACATAAAATTATTTTCTCCAGAAAAAGACACTCTTCCATCTCAGCGTAGTTCTTGAAACTCCCGTTTTGAGGAGCACCAGTCATACTCTGATGTGGTACTAACACTGAGCTTACCCATATCAGCAACAACAGTTCATGCTCTCCCTCTCCTTTTGAAGGCGGTCACTTAATCATTGCATTTTAACTTCCAATTTCTGGATCTATTCAGATTTTTAAAATTTAATTCTACTTCAATAACTAGCCAGCTTTCAAGTTCACATAAAAGAGCCACTTAAATAAAATCACCTCACTGAAAATATGCCAGAAGAGCTAATTGTTCATACAGCACTTACGTTCTCCACAGTGAGACCAACAGAAACTAAATATTACTAAAACTGAACAGCACGGGAGAGAAAAAGGCAAGACCTGTATTATGCAGAAAGAAAGAAGAGGCAATAGTTGAGGTTGTACGTGCCACAAAGCTGCTGCAAATCTGGAGTACAACAATCCTGATAACTGCTGAACGTGCCAGTAAGAGTTTTATATTCCTAAATTTCAAATTACCAAGGCTAATACGTAGAAGTGACATGGGAAAGTATCAGAAGACATGCTTTCCACCCCTCAAGTCTACTAACCCAATTCTTTACCAGCACAAAATAAATGCCTTGAGCTTTTTCAAAAATAATGAGGAAGAACATTTGGACATACAGACAAGATCAGCTTTGCCAAAACATGAGATGTCTCATCAACACTGAGAACTATAATGCTTTTTAGTATAGAAAAATTTAAATGACCGTTGTACACTGTATGTTGTCGGTACAGTTTTTCCATGGAGAAATAAACAATGAAAACTTATACATTGCAAGACAAAACGTTTCAAAAAGTAAACCAAATTCAGGATTTTTATTGTAACAAATTGTTATGGCAAAGAACATTTTTTTTACCAAGAATTTACTTCACCCACTGGAGAGAGCACCACAGTAGGGACTTAGGAAATTATATTTCTGTTCTTGGCCCTGATAGAGACAAGATGTAAGGCTTTGCTCAGATCATTAGAGTTTCCTTAGACATAAAAGTATATATAGCACTACCTATTGGCAAAGAAGTAATTTATAGTTGTTATGTATTACTATTAGAATAAGGGAAAGTGTAGTTAGGCTACAAGGTGATGGCTTAACAAACTGCTGGTTTGAAGATACAATGCTGCCATTGACTCAAAAAGTGAATTATACCTTATTTTAGAAAATCTAATTTGTCACACAAACTTTTTCCTTTATAAGATATGAAATTATTCGGATTCTCTTTTGTTGGTACTTTTAACAGTAATTCCGCAATGAGCAGTACTACAGTGAAAGGTGAGTAAATAAGACAGAACATTAGTAAAGTTAAGCAAGACGACTTTAAATACTTAATACAATGCTTGTAAATTCAGTTCCTAATCCAGTTTCACCGTATTTTTTGTACTAACGCTTGCTTATGATTCCCAAAAGCTAGCTGATGATACAATGCAAGCTCCTCCTCACTGCTTTTAAACAAATTTAATGGGAAAAGTCTTAATTATTTCCATAAAACAATTTTACCCTGCACACATGCAATGGAATTGACCCAGGTACTTTGCGTCAGTAAAGTGGGAATTACCACGCAAAAACCTACACAGTACCAGTAACGTGCTAAAGAACTCTGACAACAAACAGGATGCACAGAAGTGAAAAAAATGACCAGTAGTACCTGTAAGCTTAATTTTGGACAAGCGTGCCAAAATTCCCGGCAAATCATCCAGCCGTAGCTTCATTTCTTTCCATTGTCTGTCTTCTTTGGATTCTGCTCTTACTGGTGTGACTGACTCTTCAGTTTCTGCAGCTGACTTCATTTCTGCCAACTCATTCCTGCTTGATGTCTCAGACAAAGGCTGATGAGCAGGTGGAATTGGTCTAATCTTGTATATAACCTTTTTTTCTTGATCCAACTGCTGAAGCTCACGAAAAGGAGATGCAACTGAATCTGACTTAGGTTTTGCTCGCTGGCTGAGGTCTTTGTTGTACTGTGTTACATACTAAATAGAATGAGAAATGTTAAGATGAATAGTTAAGAAGATGTTTCTGTCCATTTCAGGTTATCAGTAACACCAACGTTATTCCTCTATTATTGTTAGGAGAACGACTTCCTATGACAACATGACTGAGTTAACTTGAATTTCAAACACTTACATGCAAAAAAGTTTCTGAAGTTGGACATAGGCAGCTTTTCAACCCACAACTGCCTCAATGATGTTTACTTAAGCTTGAAGAATTGCTTCTGGACAAAACTACTTCCTCCCCCGTAGTTTCAAGAGCAAACTCTACTTTATTCATATTCAAAACCACCAGATCATATCATTTAATTTACAACTGATCAATAAAGAGAAATACACACATGCCCATAACAACTCCAGTCTCCAAATATAAGCACTAAGCTTTTTGCATCTTTAAGATATAAAAGAAAATCATAAAAATGCCAGAAAATACAATCTACCTCCTACAATATAAAATCATCTCCCACATCAGGCTATTACTATCTATCCCAAACTTTCTGCTAATTAACTAGACTTAACAATTTTCAATAGGAGTTCAAATGAACATATATTGAACAGAAAGTTAGGAGACAGTTTTTTCCTCTCTTTTAGAACTCTTACAGAATAAAACACAGAGTAAGAAAAAAAGCATTTAGCTTCTCCTGTCTTTCTTTTTTCTTTCCCAAAATACTCTATATATTTCAAGCACAAGAGACAGGCATAAAAACACTGAGTTTTCAACTAATCATGGTTTAAAGTACATGTTAATAATTATGAGGAAGAGGGATCTGAAACTCTGAATGAGTCATGTGAATAGAGATCGAATGAATAGCAAAAAAAAGAATTTGAGAAGTGCTGGTGATCCCCAGAAGCGTGGAAGAGACGCCCATCTCTTGCTTCACACAGGATTGAAACTCAAAAGACACCAACAAGCGCACACACGTCCTGCGGGCAAAGCAGCCATTCGCCACAAGACTTGGTCTCATCCATATTTCACGGACACAGCTCCAAAGTACAACGAACAGGACACAACTCGGGGAAGAGCAAAATACGTCCTTTACTACCATCCCCTCACATGCGACACAACTGCTCAAAGACGAAGATGCAATTTTAAGGGTCTGAATGATAATTACAGCTCTTTAAATACCTAAAACTAACAGCACACTATACAATGTAACCCATTAGGTTAACGAGCTCAGGAGTTTTGATTCAAATTAACTGATTAACTCTTCAATCAGAATACACTACCTCCACGAGTGAATTCTATCTAGCACTTGTGTGACTGCTAGCCAAGATTTGTTTTTCTTATTAGCATTTTTATAAATAATAGCTTTAGAAATCATTTCATTTCACGTTTCTCAACAGGAAATGAGCACCCCAAGGCACAGAAAGCCGAGGACACGCTGTAGCACAAGGCATTGCCCTTGCTACAACAGGTTTCCTCCAGCCTCAAATGTTTTAGATGCCAAGTGCTTAACACTGATGCAATGCAGAAAAGGAGACGCTTGGAATTGCCTGAGCTTGGCTGATAAGAAAAATATCATTTTTATCAACTAATCCCCATTTTGACTCATCACATGGGACAAAACAAATTAAAGAACGAGAACCATGGGATAAAGACACTCCCTGACTTACCATTCGTTTGAGAAAGTTAAAGTACTGAAATGTAATCAATCTGTCATTGGCTACGCGGCACAGATGCACAAACTGGCATGGTACCTGCCGTATTCCAGTGTTCCTCAGATGCCAGACAAATAATCCTATTTAAATAAAAAATGAGAACATTAGATTCCAGTTCCTTGTCTGCCACCGATTTTGCTTCTAACTCAGACTACGACGTCTATTGCCAGCTGCAACACAAGACACCCCAACAAATGGGAACCGGGGCTGCTCGGGGGGAGAGAAACATGTTTGTGGGTTCCGGGTGAAAGAACTGAAAGCATAGGCTTGCCCTAATGCTTTGGGGAATTTCTTCCAAATCTCCCAGCTCCCCAGCAGCGCACTTTTAGTTTCTTCTTCCATGACTATCTCTACAAGCTATAAATAAAATTCCCTTGGCAAAATGGCACAAGCAGCACTGAAAGGAAGCGGCTGACCCAGGGCAGCACCGAAGTCGAACCCATCAAGAGGATGCCCCTGTGTGACACGACACCCGGACCCCTCTATAGAGGGATGGATACAGATATACGAGCTCTGTGTATCACTACAGAGAGCAGCCCCAAGGACTACTCACAGCCCCAGGGTCGGCCTGGCTCCAGCCGCTGCCCTGCCCGCCCCACCGGCCCCGGCGCGGCCCCCCTCCACCCCCAGACCCCGCCGGGGCCTCGCTGCCCCGCGGGCGGCGGTACCTGCCAGCGCCCGGGGCGGGCTGCAGCGGCGGGCGGCGCTCATGGCCGCAGCGGTGCTCCCGCCGCCCTCTGCCTTCACCGCCTGGGCGCCGCCATCTTGCCCGCCATGACCTCTAGACGCCTTCCGGGTCGGCGCTTCCGGCGGGGGGATGTGGGTCACTGGGTGAGGCGGGAGCGGCCGGGACCAGGGCCGGGGCCGGGGCCGGGGCCGGGGCCGTTCCGCAGGGGGGAGAGGCCGGGTGCGGGCGGTCCCGCACGCACAGGCCGCAGCCCAGGGATCGGGCCCCGCCGTTCCTGGTGTGGCGGAGCGGGTGCCCTGCGCGGGCCGAGCCCACCGCCTCCTGTTCCCCCTGGTTTTGGAACGGGGGCGAGAAGCGCTTCACGGCCCCGCGCGGCGGGATTGTGCGTGGAGAGGCAGCGCGGTGGGGGACGCGGTTGAGCGCTGGCCCTGCAAAGCAAGCGCCAGGGCAGCTTCGTAGCGAGTGTCGCCTCTAAACCGAAGAATAACCCCCGAGGGGGAGAGCCGCTGGGTGGGTCTCGGGCGCGGGGTGCAAGAACGGGCTGAGGCGCTCAGGCGGCGCTGGGGCCGGACTGGCGGCGGCGGACACCTCTGCCACGGAGGAGCGGCCCGGAGCCCTGCCGGGGGCTTCCGCGGAGCTGCCGGTTCCTGGCCTGGTCGCAGTTCCCTCAGCCGCGTCCCCGGGCTCATTTGCCGTTAACGGTTGCAGCGTTGACGTGGTGGCCGTGACGTCTGTGGGGAGATCGCATAGTGCTTGTAAAACAGCCAAGAGAGGTCTAATAAAAAATAAGTTAATTCTCAAGGACGTGGGGTCTGGTTCCCAAAAGGACCTGAGCTTTAAAGAGCCAAAGACTTGTTAAAAAAATAAAAAAAAAAAAATCTGTATCTAGTTCCTAAAGTAATTTTTGAAAATGGAAGTGTGATTTCTGTACCCCTTGGGTGAAGTCACACGTCGCAGGAGCTCAGATTGAAGAGCTGACCCAGCTGTCATCTCATCCTCCCTTCATACACGTTCTGGGGGTGGCTGGATCCTTTGCTAAGCTGACTCAACTTGTTAACCTGAAAGGAAAAAAAAAAAAAACCCGCTTATTTTGCTGGTTTAACTCTGAACTCGCCCTGCGCAGGGTCTGAGAGGTTGGAAGCTGGTGCAAGGCACAGAGGAAGGGGCCTTGGCTGGAGTCTGAACAAAAAGGGAAGGGAATGGTTAGGACTGCACAAGTTGTAAAGTGTAATTGCACCCCCAGGCACCTTTAAAATGTTTTCTCTTAAGAGTTTAAGTTCAGATGTAGGCTATAAGTCACTTAAATGCTTTTGAAAATCATTCTCAATATTTTAACGTGGAAATCTTCCTCAGAACCATCTTCCTCCCAGGCTTTCATTTCTTTATAGTGCTGAAATTCATGCAAAAGTCACCTTAAATCATTATTAGGAAGATAAAATGAAAACACTCACTCTAATTCACCCAGAATATCCTACTTCGAAGCATTTATTTCCACTCTCTTTCTATTTGGGGAGCTGGGGAGAAATTAGGACTTCACATTTCTTACAATTAATATCCTGTTTCACTCCGACTTCTCATCACTCAGCATATATCACCTCGCAGTTCCTGTTTGCGTCTCTAGTTTTTGTAACTTCCACTGATTTGGCCTCAACTTAGATTTACACCTGCAAAAATAAAATAAACATCGCGTAGCAAACACGCACAATGGTTACATAGAGGGCTGGAACGGTTGGGTGGTTTTAGGGCAGTTTGGGTCAGAGAGGAAAAGGTTGAGGTAGCCGAGCGCTCCGTGTCAGGGCTGAGATTTAAGGTTTAATGATTTTCATTGCCTTTCACTTGGGCAATAAATTGCACCCCTGGAGAGAGGGGGTAAAACGCTACTTTTCTAATTAAGGAGAATGTTATCCACGGGCCTCGAAACAGAGCAATACCTCCTTGTGAAACAGTAGTGGTGATTTAGGGCACACAGAATGTCACGTACTCATTTGGGTTCAACCACTAAACTACTACTAGACAGAAAAAAATCTTAGGATTTTGAGTGGACACCGGTATCCAAATGTCAGTGGTATTTCACCCTAAAATGGCTCCACGGGCTTTGGCTCTCGTTACCAAAGGTTTGGGTCTGCAGAGTGCTGATTCTGCAGGAGCGGGTGCCACGAGATGCTGAAGGCTCCAGAAAGGACCTGGACAAGGGGTGACGGAGGAGGGGGAACAGCCCTGCCGGGGCGCCCGCGGCACCTCCCCGCGCAGCTCCCACCATCTGGCTCGTCAAAGCCCGGGTGCCAACACCACAGGGCCACGCGGAGGCTTGCAGGAGAAGACTCCCTCTCGTCACAGGCCTCCAAGGTCAAGCACCAGTTTGGGGCAGAGCGATTCCTGAAGCCTCTCTTAAGTTTTTTGCTAATTGCTAAGATGGGCAGTCGCTCGGGATCTATTGCTGCCTCCCCACGGTTATAAAGTAAACACTGCACCTCCAGGTCCGTTTTCAGGGTGATGCAAGGGGCATTTAACCACGCGACTCCCATTAATGTTAATTATAGAGCACGTATTAACAGCATTATACGATCCTTTTTCCTATTAGCACTACCATAAATCTGATCGGTGGGGCTTAATTAGATCTCAGCAGCAGAATGCAATAGTTTGATACACGAAAGGGCAAATTTGTGGAGACGGCGAACTATTATTATACTTTAATCTCAAAATCTCTCCTTCTCTTACTCATAACACCAACAAGGCTTCTTGTAAGATTGATTTGTTGTCAGAAAATGATTTAAAGACTGACTGTAAAAATATTATATTTTCCTTGCTTCGTAGAATGTGGCATTGATGTTAGAGCTCCACAGAGACTTGATGTACTTTCAGATAGGGAACTCTAAAAGCCAAGTGCAAAATAAATAAGATGGCATCCTGCTGTTATTGTGGTAACCTTTACAGATCATTTCAGAACTGCGACTGTTGCGTCATTTAGTAATACACCATGGGGGAGGCTGGAGCTTAGTGCAATTCTACCCCGGTCAGCTGAAGCCAGGCTGTATTTGCTTTTTGGGGGCCCGGTTATAGTATGTAACAGAAGAAATGGTGTCCAAAGTGAAGAGCGCTAGGACATAGCAGAAATAACAGATATGAAGAACTAAGACGGTGCTGAAGGCCAAGCCAGACTGTAATGATAGAAAGTTGACTGATGGCTTAAGGCATCTGGGCTGGCCAAAAGATCATGGCTCGACACTACAGCTACAGCCCTGCTGAGACCTCCTCGAGTCAGGGCTTGTCCCAGCTTCGGTGGCTGAGAAACTCCCGGTGATCCTGATGACCAGTTAAGTCGTTCCTCGAGTCGCTTGTGATGGCATGGGTTTGGGGGTTGCTGTGGTTTTCTATAAATCAGCATTTGCGATGCACAAGCTTTATATCAATGCAAGGTTGAAGTATGGATATATTTTGGTCTTAAATAAAGAAACCCCACAACCAGGAGCAAAATGTACTGGTACCAACTGAGAGCCTGAAACATGCCAATTCCATGCTATTAAAGACTTCTCCTCAGCAAATAACTCCACGTGGAAAATAGCAGGTAAAAAAAAAACCACATCAAAAATCCCAAACCCTTCCCACTGTCCCGATTGCAGTGTTTCGAAGTAGTTCAAGCTTCCAAGAATTAGTGAAATAGTAGTCCTGGTAGCTCAGGGCTCAGTAGCCGTTCCGAAGTAGTGTGCCAGACTGATTTCTTTCCCAAAGTAGAGTTCAAATATACCATAGGAAATCAGCAGAAGCTAGAAACTGCTGCCTCTTCCCAGCTGTCAAAGGTGGCCTTGTGCTGACCCTGTGCTGTGCCATTTTTTGGCAAGCCCTGTGTTGCTTGCTCACCACCTGCGATGAACTACGAGCTATAATAGCTTACTTCAAGTGAAAAACTTGCAGCCTTTCCTTAGGTAAAGCTTTGCCGAGTGTCTGGTGTAAATTCAGCTGTGATCAGATTGGGGGTTGACGTCAAATCTGATGCAAACACGTCGGCAGTGGGAAGTAAACACCAGGATGACTGGGGATGAACTGTACCGAGGGCGGCGTGAGGGGAATCGCCCCTAATAAATGGCCAGACCTGCCTTAAGGCAGCAGCAACAAGCCACGCAGATTCACAAAGGAGCTGCATAACCCACTGCAATCCCCCACCACATCACCCATCCCTTTTTAACTCGCCCTGACGGTGCTGTTTCTGACAAGGAGTGATACCTCTTAGCCCCTAAAGTTCTCAACTGGAGTCAACAATAGCTATTTCCAGCAGCCCTTTGCCCTGAAAACAACATTCTGAAGAAAAGGACCTGTGTCCTGTGCTCTTTCAGCTGAGAATTGCTGCCTGAATATCTCCAGACCCCATTTCTTTTTTTTTTTCCATACCTCCTTTCAGAGGTCTTTCTTTCCCTGGAAAATCTATGTGAAATTCCCAAGCTGCCTAGGACTCAAAAGATCTAATAAAAATAAGATTTATTAAGAGCAGAGGGAGGAAATCAGATTAAAACTGAAGAAACAGCTTGCATAACTGATCTCTTATACTCAGCAACTGCTCAGGAAGTGCTCGGTGCGCACACATTAACTGTTTTGTGGCAGGGCGTTTCAGCCCGAGCGGCGGGCAGCAGGCTGCAGGCTGTGTCTGCTCCGCAGATACGGCCATTAGTTGCGCAAAGCCCACCCGTGCGTGCTCGCAGCTTCTCAGCGCCAGATGCAAAGCTGTGTTTTGCTAACCCACTGTTAACTCATTTTGCCAACTGCTCGGGAGGGGCAGACCTCCCCCGGCAGCGGCAGAGGGACCCCGGGGAATGCTTCGCCCAGAGGAGCTCAAGGCACCAAGACTTTTATGGAGCAGATCATCTTGAGTGCCATCACACGGCACACATGGGACAACCGGGCGATCGGGCCCAGTCAGCACGGGTTTATGAAAGGCAGGTCCTGCCTGACCAACCTGATCTCCTTCTACGACCTGGTGACCTGCCTAGTGGATGAGGGAAAGGCTGTGGACGTTGTGTACCTGGACTTTAGTAAAGCCTTTGACGCTGTCTCCCACAGCATCCTCCTGGAGAAGCTGGCTGCCCATGGCTTGGACGGGCGTACTCTGCGCTGGGTAGGAAACTGGCTGGATGGCCGGGCCCAGAGTTGTGGGGAAAGGAGTTAAATCCGGTTGGCGGCCGGTCACAAGTGGTGTTCCCCAGGGCTCAGTACTGGGGCCAGTCTGTTCAATATCTTTATCAATGATCTGGACGAGGGGGTCGAGGGCACCCTCAGTAAGTTTGCAGATGACACCAAGCTGGGTGGGAGTGTTGCTCTGCTGGAGGGCAGGCAGGCGCTACAGCGGGACCTGGACAGGCTGGATCGATGGGCCGAGGCCAACTGCATGAGGTTCAACAAGGCCAAGTGCCGGGTCCTGCCCTTGGGTCACACCAGCCCCAGGCAGTGCTACAGGCTTGGGGGGGAGCGGCTGGAAAGTGCCCGGTGGGAAAGGGCCTGGGGGTGTTTGTTGACAGCGGCTGAAGATGAGCCAGCAGTGTGCCCAGGTGGCCAAGGTGGCCAACGGCATCCTGGCCTGTATCAGCAATAGTGTGGCCAGCAGGACCAGGGCAGGGATCGTCCCCCTGTGCTTGGCCCTGGTGAGGCCGCAGCTCGAGTGCTGGGGTCAGTTCTGGGCCCCTCACTCCAAGACAGACATTGAGGGGCTGGAGCGTGTCCAGAGACGGGCAACGGAGCTGGGGAAGGGTCTAGAACACAAGTCCTATGAGGAGCGGCTGAGGGAACTGGGGATGTTCAGCCTGGAGAAAAGGAGGCTGAGGGGAGACCTTCTCGCTCTCTACAACTACCTGAAAGGAGGTTGGAGCCAGGGGGGGTCGGTCTCTTCTCCCTAGTAACAGGCGATAGAACAAGACGAAATGGCCTCAAGTTGCGCCAGGGGAGGTTCAGATTGGACATTCATAAAAATTTCTTCACCGAAAGGGTTGTCGGGCATTGGAACAGGCTGCCCAGGGAGGTGGTGGAGTCCCCATCCCTGGAGGGATTCAAAAGACGTTTAGATGAGGCCCTAAGGGATACGATTTAGTGGGGGACTTGGTAATGCTGGGTTAATGGTTGGACCCGATGATCTTGGAGGTCTCTTCCAACCAGAACAATTCTATGATTCTATGACTCCAAACTCCACGGCCCAGTATCCCCCACCACGGCCAGTATCTCTGCTTCTGCCCACCACCAACTCTCAGCAACATGTGCATGCTATGAGACCTATAGGATGGCTCTTTCTGCCTGTCCTCCTCTGCCCCGTCACTCTTTTCGGCTCGCCCAAAGGCCGTGATTTGCTGTCCCTGCCAGCCCATCGCCCTGTGTGCCTCCCTGCTCTGGTTAGGTCTGAACCCCACCCTGCAGCTCCCGTGTTGGCAGGACTCCTGACTCGGTTTTCTCCCTCGGCGGCAGTTTTGCCCAGGTAGGCAGCGCTCAGCCCCAGCAGTACTCGCGTTCAGAGACGTGACAGGCAAGGCAGCACCCATCTGCTCAGTCCCCGTCTCCCATCCCTCTGCGGGGGCTGTCTGAGCGCGATGAAGCCCCCCGTGCCAAGCTCCAGGAGACAGCTTCAGCTTCCTCCTCGTTTCAAACGATGCCCAAACAGTCCTAATTCAGTCGCTGTGGGCTCCAGCTCCTGGAAGCAATTCTCACTCTTTACTGTCCTCATTCGGATGCCTTTGCCTCTCTTCTTGAACGCAGATTTTGGACGGAGTAGCTCCACCAGCCCCCACTAACCTTCACCAGGCATCTCCCTGCTTATCGCTTGCTGAGTCCAAGCACAGCACTGCTCTTTCACTTCTGCTTCCACTGACGTGGCTTCTCCACTTTGCTTATGGTTTCTTATGGTTTCTTTCATAGAAGACCTCTCACAAATCATAGCTTCTACTGGGTATTTTTCCTACTCTTTCTCCAAAATGAAACAGAGACGGAACAAATGGATTTTGTCCCGTCTCTCAGTGCAGACCCTATTCCCTGCTGCTTCTCGGACGCAGTTTTTCTCCTTGTTGGTTGCCACCCCAACCAGGTGTGCAGGGGGGTTGTGGGCTCGGAGGGTTGGGAATGGAGATGGCCACCACAAGAGGAGCACGGTTTTGAGAAATGATCTGCAACACGACAGTGGCTGTGAACCCTGTCCCCACACCCACCGGAGCCTGAGGGCCTGCTCCTCCTCCTTCCTCAGCGGTGGAAGAGCATCGTGGTCCTAAGGCACCTGGCGTAGGTCCTGCAGGGATCTGCCCCAAGTCAGGGAAGGACAATTTGCACTGTCTGAATTACCGCCCACCCCAGTGTGCGAGAAAACAGCGCAACCATGCCCAGGTATTTACAGATTATGCTTTATAATTATGTCATTTGCAGATTCTGGACTTCTAGAAAATTCAGCTGAACTTCAGAGAACCGGTCGTGTTTCTGCTCATCTGTACACTTTGTCTTGAAACTTAAGCCCCAAACCAGCTCTTACTGAAATCAATAAATGCTTTCATTGACTTAAATGGAAGTTGAATCGGATCCACTGCTAACGCTCACACATCCCTAATTAGCTGTCCGTGGCATCACTGAGGTGGGGGGACATATCTCCTCATCCGTCTCAGTGAAAACTGGGACCGAAGCCCCACCGGCAGCCTTGTGCTCGCTCCCACTTGGGTTTGTGCAAGACGTGTCCTCTCCCGCGGCAGCCGTAGCTCCAGCGCCTGTAACATCAGCACAGCTTGCTCAGCGCCTCGCGGTATTTGTCTCACAGACTTAACAGCTTTCCAGCATATTCCCTATTCCGTGTTACTTCCTCCTGCCCTGTACTATTCCAAGCCTTTATGTAAGAAGCATCACAAGCCCCTTAACACTAGGTTGTTTGGACAGTTGTTCTGCAGCAGAATTTCTTCGATTCAGCAAAAATGGCTTCTGCTGTCATAGCAGCACCAAACACGTAAGCGCAAATGACTGACTTGCAAGGGTAACAACACTCCTGAGCTTTGCAATTATGCACAGCGATGCTATTATATAATTGATCTAGGGATTTCATAAATTATTCTTTTTATAGTTCTGAGCAGTTCTGAGAACACCCAAAGTCAGGTTAGGGAGAGCTTTAATGCCCACCTTCCTTGCTGAAAGGACATGGTTTTATTTTGTGAGCTGGTGTGGGAGCAGCCTTGCTCTTAGGGAAAGCCCAGCTGCCTGACTGGTGCTGTCGGACTGGCAGGATTTCTACCCGCTCCTCTGCCTACCTCATCCTCACCTCAAAAACGTGCGAGTGCAGCGATAGCAGATCCTGGTATAAATAATGTAGTCCGTGGCAACTTCGCGACAGCGTGAGACGGAACAGCTCGCAGAAGGAGAGGACGGTGGCACTGGCGAGACAGGGCATGCTGTGGGCAGGGGTTGCTCGGGCGTTATCCCCACCGCTTCGCCTGTGCGCTTACTGCCTTGACCTGCAGTACACGGCTGGCGGCCAAGCTGGTCCTGCCACCCAGGGCTGCCATCTTCTCGCATCGCACCGGTGACGTGAAATTTGGTCTTGTTATTACTTGGATTGATCCCTAAGGAAAACCCGTAGCGCTGCAAGAAGTGGTCCTGGTGACTCAGACGCTGGCACTTTTCCTTCTGAGTCAGTGCTGAGCCCGTGCCCAAGCATGGTGCGGGGGCACGGCGCGGCGGGAGGCTTCGCCTTTCAGCTGTGGAACATAATTGAGATCGTAACCACTCGCCATCTTACTCCCCGTACGCCTTCCCATCCTCACTGGCTAGCTGAGCTCTGGATCCCCCTGGAAGCAGCACTTCCTCGCAATAATTTCCTTACACCTACCTCACCGGTGAGCACAGCCCTCCCTGGCTGGGAGATGGGAGATGGGAGGGCTGTCTGGTTTCCCTCTTCTCCCGGGTGTTAAGCTAGACGAGTCCCTCGTGGGAGAAGAGTGAGAAACTCCAGTGTTCCCCCTTACTGTGAAGGGAGGAATGTTTTATATTTTTCTAATTTGTGCATGAATCAATTTAGTTTCTGAGGAAAAAATGTCACGTAAGAGAAACACGCCAGACTTGGCAACAGGCGGTGCAGGAGAGACCCCTCAACCCTACCGCTCCTAGCAGTGATCTGTGTCCTTCCCCGGCACCTTGCAGCCAGGGATGCTAGATGGCCAAAATAAATGAATGCCTTGCTTGTGTTTCCAGTCAATCTTTACGTCACAAAATACATCCAAGACACAGCAAGTCTCTTTTTTAGAGAAATACCATATGTGTCCTGTTGACTGCAAACTCCACAAGCTGTTTGGGACCTGCAGGCTGCAGATCCGAGGCCCTAAGCAAGCTGATACCAGCAGAAGGCTGTCATGGTCAGGACAATTCATCTGCCTGCAGACTGTTCCCACCTGCTCCTCAGGAAGGGAAGAGCCCGTGGTCGGAATGACACACGGGGAAGGCTGCGGGCTGCAGGTTGTGCAGCCCTGCTCCAGGGAGCAGAGCGATGCTGGACGCCTTCACCATTGGCTTTGAGCCTCCGCGGAAGAATGTCTCATGGAGATGTTGGCAGACCGGGCAGAAACCCCTCAACAGGGGACAGGGTCTTGTGGGCCAGACAAGTTCTGTTATTCCAAGGGTGCCTGTTTGGGTCCATGGCTGCTGCAGAGGGTCCTTGTCCCTCCAAAAGGAGTGTTGCTGTGCTGTTGATTCCAACTGGAGCGATGTTTACCCCGTGGTTTACATCATCCTGAAAGACAAACCAGGCCCAGAGCAACCTCCTTGACTTAAATGAAACAAAGGAGACTGAAGATATCTTGATTATAGAAAAGCAGAATGCACATTCTCCTTATTTATGGACGTTTAGGGCAGGCGGAGTTGTTATAAATCATGCAGCCAGGCAGTCGTTTTTTGAAGCTCTCGCATCCCAGACCAACTAACCGTGT
This sequence comes from Phoenicopterus ruber ruber, assembly GCA_009819775.1. Lineage (NCBI taxonomy): Eukaryota > Metazoa > Chordata > Aves > Phoenicopteriformes > Phoenicopteridae > Phoenicopterus > Phoenicopterus ruber. The sequence continues at coordinate 3,564,012 of CM020232.1, forward strand.
TCATATTAGCCTCGGCGGTTGACAACCATAGCAAAGAACTTGCAGAAAGGATAACATTTATGAACATATCAAAATGATTCATAATGGGCTATTAAAAATAGCACGAGATGAAAGAGGCAGCCTACAGATAAGCCATTTTGAGATCCTCAGTAATTCAGAACCCTTTTTTTAAAAGTCAAGTTTTAGCTATCACAGATCTGTCCCTGCTGCTCTGCAGATAACGAGGTAGGCTGTTCTGATCAGGGTGAGAGCTCTCTTCCACCTAGGGCTCTTTATTTCACTCTGGCAGCTATCACATAGAAATTGAAAAAAGCTCTATGTATGTAACTCACACCCACCTTCCGTCTCCTGTACACCGCTGAAGCGACAAGCCTGAGCACACGTCAAATTCAGCCTTATTTTCCATGGGCCGGCTCCGCTCGGTGCTGCCATATTCTAAGGGTTAATTTTGGCAAACAAGGGTGGCTGGTCGAGTGAAGCGTGTGCACCCCCCGGGCAGTTTTCGGAGTCTGTCAGGCACTTGTTAACACACTAACCCATTCATTTTTTGACGAATTTGTGGCATGCTGGACACGAGCCAGAGGCTGAGCTGGGAACAATATTTATTTATATCTACACACAATAATTCATGTCTGCCCAAATCATGGACTTTCCCTAATCCACAGTATTTCAAAACATTTGCAGTTCTCTCAGCCGATTAGCATTGGCTTTGCTTGGCCCGACCTAGTGGAAAGAAACGTAAGACAGTGAATGCAGCTGAATGCTTTGATTCACTGATAGAGGCTGACATTCCTCCCCTGGCTGTTCTATCAGTCCATAATTTAAAGATTCTTCTGGGGTGTAAAGAGCCGTGATTAGTGCCGTGACAAGCAATATTGGACATCCAGTCCTTGCTCTATGAAAGGGGTCTTGCCACGTCCCCGTCTGAACAAGGGGACGATAGTTTTTATACCACTGAAACAAAGTAAGAGCCTGCAAAAGGTGCTTCTTGAGAGCTATTTTCTCGAAGCGAATCACTATCCGCAATCTGGAAGAAGGGACTTGAGGCAGCCTATATCACCGGCTTGATGGATCACAAAGTTTTCCTAGCATTGCTTTCCAGCCGCCGTGCTAAGCTACACGAAACATAAACCACAGAGTCTGGTTGAGGAGAACTGCACAGCAGTATAGGAAGCTACTGAAGATAGCTCAAAAATATCCTCCGAACCTTCTAAATGTAGGAGGAAAAAAGAAACAGAGTAAAAAAAAAAAAAAAAAAAAAAGATTCAGAGGTTTGTTGGATAGGTTTGCAAAGGGTTTGGAGAAAAATGGAGCTTGGATGCAAACAGGTTTAGTGTCTGTTACAGCTAGGACGAGGGAAACCCGCTGAAACCAGAACCGAATTTGGGTGTAACCACCATACGGTGTCGGACCTGGGTGGTGGGGGATGGATGTGGGGATGGTACCTGGGCGGTGTGGGAGATTGGTGATTGTGTAGTAAGAAAAACAACCTCTGAAAGAGCACGTGCCTCTCAGAGCTCTTGGAAGATCAGCGTCATCAACCGTGTCGTACAGAGAGGGAAATGAAGCTCAGATTCACCCAAAGTACCATGAGAAAACTCCGTGCTCTGGCCATCAGACCATTTCGCTTCCCCGGTTTCAAGGACTGGCAATCACAGCCTTGCCCTGTCTGGCCCCCTGAGAACCAGTCGGGGAGGCACGGCCATGCTTCGCAGAGTGCCATCGCCCGGGCGAGAGCTGGAGCAACAAACAGGAAGGTTTTTATAAAGGAAAAACTCTTTTCCACTTGTCTGTAGCAAATACAGAAACGGAGTAAAAGCAGCCTGGCCGGTGCCACTTGCTGACCAGTCCCGCATGGGTTTGTCAGGGCACGATTTGCTCCCAAACGTGACTTGTCGCTACGTGGTGGTAGCCCAGGTCTTTTTGGTCACATAGTCACCTTCAGGAGACCTCTGTAATTTTCCGTGCAGTCCAAGCGGTTTGTCTTTGGTATTTTCAAAGCAATTCTTTCTTATTTCTGCAAAAATGAGTGAAGTTTAAGCCTGATTTTGTTCCATGGGGAAACTTGAAGGAGTTGCATCATTAACAGCAACTTTATCTGACCTGAATTTGGCTACTGCATAGTTTAAATCCCTTAGGGGACCTTCATTATTACGGCATTAAGGAAGCTTTCGGAGTTTTTAAAATCCTCGTAAATGTTCTTTTCAGAACTACACTATAAATTCAGCTTTTTATCATAAACTTTCCCTTCCTAAATAAAAAACTCCTCTCAACTTATTTCACTCTATTTCATGACAATGTTTTAAAATACAATTTAATACTCATGAAATGCGCTGCAAATCCAAGTTTGGTGTCTATGGGCTGTATCGGGGAGGGAATGTTCTGATTTTGGCCAGGCCTTTTTTTTTATTCTCGCTGCATATTACTTGAGTTAAGCTCACTACCTGAGCTAGCCAAGATCAAGATCACACGGCACTATAGGTGCTATATAAATACAGCATCAGATGCAGCCCAGGCCATAGATAAGTAAAATCAAGATAAAACCGAGGGAAGAGGGAAGCGCTGTTATCGCCCCTTTACAGCTGAGGAGCAAGGACATAAAAGAAAGGACTATTCGCATGAACTAACTTCGGGCACCAAGCGCAGGAGCCTGAGCTCCGAGGACAGATTTCCTCCCTCGTTCGTGGGGTCGGCTCCAGGGGCCGTTGGCGTGGGTCCGCGGGAGTGCTGTCGCAGGGGTGGGGAGCCTGAAGGAGGGGATGTGAGAGCGGAGACCCCAGCGAGGGGCTGACAACAAGTTCCCCATGAGCCAGCAACGTGCCCTTGGGCCAGGAAGGCCAACGTCACCCTGGGGTGCATTGGGAAGAGTGTGGCCAGCAGGTCGAGGGAGGTTCTCCTCCCCCTCTGCCCTGCCCTGGTGAGGCCCCATCTGGAGTCCTGGGTCCAGTTCTGGGCTCCCCAGTTCAAGAAAGACAAGGAGCTACTGGAGAGAGCCCAGCGGAGGGTACAGAGATGCTGAGGGGCTGGAGCATCTCTCCTGTGGGGAAAGGCTGAGGGAGCTGGGGCTGTTCAGCCTGAGGAAGAGGAGACTGAGAGGGGACCTCATCAACGCTTATCAATATCTCCAGGGTGGGTGTCAAGAGGACGGGGCCAGACTCTTCCCAGTGGTGCCCAGCGACAGGACAAGGGGCAACGGGCACAAACTGGAACACGGGAAGTTCCGCCTGAACAGGAGGAAAAATGTCTTTGCTGTGAGGTGCCCGAGCCCTGGCACAGGCTGCCCAGGGAGGGTGTGGAGTCTCCTTCTCTGGAGAGATTCCAACCCGCCTGGACGCGGCCCTGTGCAGCCTGCGCTGGGTGACCCTGCTCTGGCAGGGGCTGGGCTGGGTGGGCTCCAGAGGGCCCTTACAGCCCCCACCATCCTGTGATTCTGTGATTCTGTGACTCTGCACCATGCACGGCCGGGCGGGCAGCCGGTGGCAGCGGTGGCACGGGGAAAACCATCACCCCGGCTGCAGAGCCGTGGCAGTACAGCTCACCCCCGCAAGCCTCCTGAAACCTCCAAACGGTTAATCATCGTCATGTTGGGCTCCATCAAGAGCCAGTAATGAACCAGTAATAAATAATAATTTATCTCATTAAGACATGTGTCTTAGTGTAGAGATGGATGCAGAGCACAAGGGCCAGCGTAAGACATGCTTCACGCACAAACGTGCCCATGAGCCCTGGAGAGACGGGGTTTGTTGAGACAAGGAGTTGTTAATTAGCCAGGCCCGCACAGGAGATGACATTAGTCTGAAATATCTGCATCTCCAAGAAAGTGGAATGATCCCTGTTCCAATTAAAGGCAGATCAGCCCATCGCCTCCGCAATGAGGCAATAGCAGCCGTTTCAGGGGGGAAGAGGAGACCCGGGTGGGCTCCTGAGGGACTTTAAGGAGGAACAAAGTGTAAGAGCAAACGTACCCCGCCACGAAGGAGGGTCTCAGAGGGAAACCCTCTGCAGGGTGCGTCTCTGCTGGGGGGAGGCAACCACCGCTGCGCCGTCCTGCACAAAGCACGCTCCAAAAAGGGCATCAGGGCAGGACACCAGTCAGCTGGGTAGGGAGGAGAAACCTTTCTGATTTGTCCTGTAAGGAGTTTAAACACAGCTTTCTTTTCATTTCTTCATCTCTGTCCTTTACACACATTTGTAGTTGTTTCTCTGTTCTAGATATTATGAGTAAAAGCTAGTCAGCCAGGCATGAAGAGTTTTGTACGATATTAAATACGTGTGATAGTAACTGCTTGTTTGCCTATGCAATAGCCTCAAAGGACACCTCTATTTATACTTTTCTACTCTGCAAAGTCCGTGGGTGTAAGTACGTTCATTTACAATGTCTCTTTGTGACACATGGTGCTGCTGATCCGGGCGCCCGTCCCCGCCGAGGCCGGGCTCTGTGGCCAGCGGTCACAGAATCACGGAGTCACAGAATGGTGGGGTTGGAAGGGCCCTCTGGAGCCCACCCAGCCCAGCCCCTGCCAGAGCAGGGTCACCCAGCGCAGGCTGCACAGGGCCGCGTCCAGGCGGGTTGGAATCTCTCCAGAGAAGGAGCCTCCACACCCTCCCTGGGCAGCCTGTCCTGGCGCTCTGTCCGTCCTCCCTTCTCCTGCCAGGCGCGGCCCTGGACGTGGTGTGACACACGGGGGTCCGTGCGTGATGGGCACAACCTCTCCGTCAGCACAGGGGTCTGCCAGCAGCTCCGGGAGGGCACAGAGCGGGTAACGCTTCTTGACCTAACCTGGGTCTCTGGTCTGGAGACTCTCACCCCGGCTGCCACTCGGCTCTCGGGGTTTGTTCGGTGCCTTGGGGGCTTTTTCTCTATTGAAGAGACGACCCAAGCCACCAGCCGCCGGCAGCGCTGGGCCGCGGTGGTCCTGGTGGCACGGCTGCTCGCTGAGCCGGGGCTGAGCACGGGAGGGAGGATCGCGAGGTGCCACAGCTTGCCGGGCTCCCGCCCCAGGAACTCCTAATTAATTGTCTGTACAGTACCTCTTTCCCTTATTTTTCTTGTTAACGACTGATTTTTAAAAAGGGAGTTCAGCAGCTCAGCCATTTCATAGTCACCATTAATTTAATCTTCCTCCTTATTTATTGATAGAGCTACTTTCTCTCTTGCCTTTTGTGTCCCCGTGATATACTTCTAAAAGCCTTCCCGATGCCTCCGGGAGCAGTCGCTCATTCGGCTGCCCTTGCCGTCTCCCTGAAAGCCTCCCCTCCTCGGCAAGACGTGCGCTTGCTTCTGCGTCCGCTCCTCCTTCCTCCCAGAAAACTTTGTGCCGTTTCTGACTTTCCCACCGTCTCCCTTTTCTGCCTTGTTTGCTGCGCCTTGGTCACTGCATTTTCCTCTTTCCGTGTCAAAACATCCCTAAGGAGCGGAGCAGACTGGCACAAACCCCATCCCCTTGCAGGGTTGGGGGCTGCCTGACAGCAGCGGTGCGTCTGTCCGGCTGTCTCCCGAACCATCGCTCACCCTTCCGTTTGAGAAGATTGTCCTTCCCGGCACACTGCGTCCACCAGACTGCCCAAACTCCCTTGTCTGAAATCTAATACCTTCTCCTACGCCTGCGTTACAGTATAGTAACAGTTGCAGTCATTTAGTATTAATTAGCATGACTGTAATTTAGCTCGGTCCTTACGGACCTCGTGGTGGCCCAGTTCTGCCATGGACGGCACAGGCACAGCGAGAGACGGTCCCTGTCCCAGAGCATTTACGCTCTGCAGATGAGCCAGAAGGGAAATATCTTTTTCCCATTATACCGAGGGAAGTAAAGCAAGAAGAGATTTGCGGGGGAGTTGAAAATCACCTCTAATGGCTGAGCTCCCACGCAGAGCCTAGTTCACGGCGTTGCTTTTGTTAATCCCCCTTCAGCGAGTTGTCCGGGGTCACAGCGGGACTGGCAGAGCCCTCGCGCCCACGCGCGGGCACGGCGCGGCAAGAGCCGCCTCCGCTCCACCTCTGCCAGCCCCGGCTCTCGCGGCACATCCAGCCCTTTGTTTCTGCTTCATGAGTTCCAGAATGCCAGGAAGGTTTCGGTTTGCTTAAGTTTTAGATTCCTCCTTTGGATCCACTCCCCATCCTGCTGAATTATTTCACCCCTTCCTAATCAAATTCCCTTTCAGCGCGATGACCTTCAATTAGGCCAAGGTGTCCCATGGCTTGCTCAGAAATCCCAGTAGCAAACTGATAGTTGCTGAATTCCTCTTTGCTGCGCAAAGATAAGCTGTAAGCCAGAGCCGGAGAATATTAATACCTGCTCCAGAAGGAACAGAAGGTTGTTTCTTAGCTGAGTAAAACTGGGTTCAAACATGTGGGTGTGTGACCAGATGGGCTGGGTGTGTGAGGAGCACACACTTGCTATAGAAACTTAAATATTTTCTTTAAGGAGCAACGACTATTCATTTAAAAAAAAATAATGCCATCAGGTTTTTGAATATAAACAGGAACAAAGAATGGTAAATAATGGTTCAGAACGTCCCAGCTGTAGGGAAGTGCTTCGGCAGCGCTCGCGGTCTCACGCGGCACGTCCCCGGGTGAATGCCTCCGGCCCAGAGCCAGGACTGGGAGACGGTATGTTGTTGGTGACCTTTGATTTCTTCCATGTCTTTGTGAAAGAGATTTCTTCATGGTGGTGTTTCCATGGGGAGGTAGATGAGGGGTCCTGCCTGCTGGCTGGAAAACTGCCCGGCTGCACGGCAGAGAAGGACTGGTCCCTGCTCTCCCCGCTCCAGAGCGGGCTGGGACGAGGACGGCTTCCATTTCCATACAAGGCATTAGGAAAGCTTCCATTTCATCCCGATATGCAAAAAATATGAATTCAGGAGCCTCAGAAAGTGCTGGGAAAGACAACTGCCGCTCGCTGGCACCTCCAGGCACTCGCAGCCCCTTGACATGGCAAGGGGAGCATGTGGTTCTCAGATCTCCTCGTGGTCAAGGAGGATTCATTTCCCCTTGGATGAATATGAGCAACTAATAGGGGTATAAAACGCCACCGAATTTGGGCTGGGTCTGATCTCCATAGTGTAAATTAGAAGACCCTTTCGCTGAGGTCCGTGGAGCTTCAGTGGGGAAGAGACACTAGCGTAAAGCCTATAATGGTCATTTGCACAGAGGTGAGAAGGTGTATGAAATACTGCCCTGCAAACACGCCCGGTAGGGCCTTATGGTTGGTGCATCCATTTGTACCTGCGTGAGGAAGATAACGTAAACCAGCACCATCTCCAAGTGGTCACCTAATGTGCTCTCTCTGCAGTAGAGTCAGTGTCAGGGAGAAAATTCAGGAAATCTAGATGGAGCCATTTATCGATGGTTTATGGCATCGTCAAGGCTGAGCTGGAGCTATAGAAATAGGGGACTTCAGAGTTCATGGCGGTGCACCTTGGACAGTGTGTGATATTCGGACTAGTTGAGCTCCCTTCATGTCCTTTTGTTGCTCAACTTGCAAATCGGGCTGTGGGGTTGGAAGCCTGACTTTAGATACTCATTTTTAAAAAGACTGGCCTGAATTTCTACCAGAGGCAGAGAAAAAAGAAACCGTCTGCCCTGGAAAATAGCCATTCAGAAACAATTTCCCCTAAAATTCTCACTATGGGTGATGAAAATCCACAGCAAAGGGGGAAAAAAAGAAACAAGATGAATTAATGCTCTTTTAAAAAACTTTTTACAACTGATTTCTAATGAGGCATGGCCAATGTTGTTGACACGCCATTGGATCAGCTTCAACTCCTGGGACGACTGTTTGATGAATGGACAAATTCCAGGGCTGGAGACAAACGCTGCCTTCCTCTCCCACAACTCAGCACTTCTCCCACAGACTACTTGAACCTCCACCAGAAATGACTCGCCTCTATATTAGTAGCTTAATTAAAAGTTTCCATACGCAGGTCGCCTTTGCTCTCACCGGCCTCTGACTGGAGAGGTTAAATGCACAGCAACAGTGGGAGGCTTTGAGCTGGTTTTACGGGGAGAGCTGCTGACCGGCTCCACTGGCGTTTACAACACACCGACTGTGCCGTAACTGGCCGGGAAGGCTGAGGCCAACGAAGAGGCTGCGCCTACATAAAGCAGCTCTCTATAAGCCCAGTTGCAAATATATATGTTTATTTTTATCCTAAGATGTTGCAACAAAATGTACAAAGAAGAGCGGTATTACTGGCAGGAGCTGCTCTTTTTAAGGTCATCTGTGTTTGCAGATCAGATGGGACTTGGGCTTTTTGGGGAAAAGACTGAAGGTTTCACTCATTGACCCGTGCACTTCTTTCTAGCACCGGAGCCTCGTGCTCCACGTGCCCGTACGGCTACGGGCAGGCACAGCTCCGGCTCTTCAGGCTTGAAACCCAGCTCTTGGCTGGAGGTAACCAAAGCCGGAGTTTAGAGCTTTGCTCTTCTGAGCCAACCCACCAAAAATGTGTAGCTGTGCAATGCTCTGTGCAGCTCCCTCTAGGAAAAAAAAAAAAAAGCTCATTTTAGGCACTGTAACAAAAGCAAATGAAATGCAAATCTAGCTTCAAAGGAGTGTGAGAAACAGAGAGTTGGTTTACCAGCATCTCAAGGGTTTAGACCGCTCACAGGGCCGTGGGCAGCCCCAGCTCAGGTCTGCTGGGTGCCCGAGGGACCTGCACCGCCTGCCTCCCCTCCCGGGCAGTCCCTAGCAGGCTCCGAGGTCGGTCGCGTCCTTTCGACCCTTGTCTCAGTGACTAGATAAATACTTTGCAATAAGCGGAACTGGCCCCGCCGACGGGACGGATGGAGCTTGCCTGAGCACGCATTAATGGTCGTCTTGTTGGAGCCCATTTATGGGAGAAGAGGGTTCGAATCGTAATCCGGCAGTTGTGGGAACTGAACTTGATTTCCCACGTTCCTGATCTGCTGCAGGGAAACGGGAGATTCCTTGTCCTTCACGTAGGCTTTAGGGCACATGATATTCTATTTCTAAGCAGAAACGTTTGAGTTCTGGAAACACAGTTGAAGCCACACAGCTTTTAAAGGAGATTTTTTTTCAGAATTACCAGCGAACTAAAAAAAGATCAGTTACTCACTGATCTCCACCTGGCCCAGTATTTCCCGTCTGCGTGGGCAGAGGTGGAGAGGGGGGCCGTGATTCGGGGCTGGGGACAGGCGCCCTGGCGATACGCAGCAGCGCTGCACGGTCAGCAGTTTGTCACCCGAGGATGGACTGGGGAGCCGAGCCCCGGGTGACCGTGCAGGGCTGCTCAGCACGGTGGGGACAACTGAACCTGCCTCCGCACGTGAGGGGACGAGCCGTCTCCTGGGCGAGGAGGTCACTCTTGCCTGTCCTCTCCATGCCCCCCTGCTAGGGGAGTGCCTTCCCTTCCTTTCCGTTCCCTGCCCCAAAGCACGGGGCTTTCCACTTCTGCGGCTCACAACTGTTCCAGGACCCCGTCACAGGCAGCAACGCAGAAAACCCTTGAATTAAAAAGCTGTTGCCTCTCTGCAGCAAGCTCAGCGAGCTCAGGCGAGCACCGTTCTCGCAGGCGTGCTCCTGCTCTCCTGCCGCAGCCCGGGGACGACGGGTGACCCGTGGAGGGAGAGGTGGCCGAGCTGGAGCCGGTCGTGCCTGCGGCGAGGAGGGCTCCTCTGCTGCCTTCAGCAGCCTGCTGCTCTCAGCAGTTTCCCTGCTCCAGGCCTGTCTTTGCATGTCGGTACTTTTTAGAGCCATGATTTTCTATGTGAGCAGCTGAAATTTTCCTATTTCGTTCAAGAACAGATCGCCAGCGTTCCCCAAGGGGCAGGGATCCACCTTACCAGGGTCTTATGCTGTAGTAGCAATAAAGAACCATCAAAAGCGTGAAGTGGCAGCCCCGACCCTAGGGCAAGCCAGGGAGATGCTGGAAGCAAACTGGAGGTTTGCCTTCCCTTGCCTTCCCCCTTTGAACACTGGGGACAAACAGAGTGTTCAGAGTTTCAAACAGCAGCAGCTTTGTCCTCATCCCAAAGCAACTGAAGCCAACACAGTGACAGACACTCAGATCAAACCCCCAGACCCTCCTAGGTACCATTCTGGGTGCTGACTCAGGCTGAGAGTGGCCACCAAGCGCTGCCTGGTGGTGGCCAGTCTCTCTTCAAAGGCATCTGTGCCCGCGGTGGCCGTGTCCTGGTGCGAGGTGATACCCTGGGAGAGACGGGGCTCAGCGGGATCCCTGGTGCCGAGCGCAGAGAAAATCAGGCTGCTTGTTTCGGCCCGTAAGTGGAGATTTAAGATTCTCATAGGCAGCCCGTTCTGAAACTCTTGGCTATAGTCTATAGTGCTATCAACCGTGCACCTTTTATGAGCGTTTTATTCATTTCAAAAAGTCATCTGGGTGGAAAAAAATTATATATATATAAACATGATATAAGGAGTGAGCACATTACAAATGGGAACCGGGTCGAAATAAAACCTACTGCAGCGCTTAAAGACTATTCTAAATAGATTCACACAAAGCTTTGCTATTTCATAAAACATTAAAGGATTTAAATGACTTTAAATACATCTGTAGAAATACAGGCCATATTTTATTAAAGGTCTCAGGTCTGTCTAATCTCTCCTGTGTAAGATGTTCATTTTGCAGTAGCAAAGGCACAGAGATCATTAAGTCCATCTCCAGTGCTCGCGAAGACAGCCTTTGCCGGCGACCAAACTCTCTCCTCATTAATATTTTAACATTTGAGGTAATGCTGAGAAACTGTCCTTTGTCACAGACACCGGAGAGATTAGTAGTAAATCTTTTCAAAGAGAACTACTGCACCCTTAGTATCCAAGGATCAGAATTTAAAACTGAACTAGTTCCAGCGCAAACTGCAGAGCAAAAATAGCCGTGCGGCGGGACACAGCCACCAAATGTGCGCTCATCGCCGGCGAGACTTGCGAAGAGGGGGGCTGCTAGCCTATAAATGTAGATTTGGGGTTTCTTGCGACGCCGAAGCCTCCGGTGCCAGACAGGATGCTGGGCTAGACAGATCCCAGGCTGACCCAACATAGTAACGCTCGCGCTTTTGGAAAACAGCAAGGTAAAGCCCCGAAGACAGGCAGCGTACAGAGGAGCCCTAAGGACAGATCGGGAACAGTCGCCGTCTGTTAGGGATAAATCTGACCTGGTGCCCGCAAAAAATAAACAGCAAAACCTTCAGCTTTAAAGGCAGATGCAGCGGCAGAAGGGAGTTGTAGTGTAGGGTGAGAACATCAAAATGTGGAGGGTATTTCAGAGGCAAAATGGTAAAATCAGCCCAGCAGGCCCCGGGAGCTGCAGAGGAACGGGCTCTCTCGACATCAGCGGGATGCGACAGGGATCAGCAACAGCACAGGGCCCAGGATGCGGGAGGGGGGGAAGGCAGACAAGGTCCTTTGTCAAGTGCAGCCCTCAGAAGGCTCAGGAGAGATTTGCGCCCGACCATCCCCGTGAGGGGCTTGCAGGGACCGATGATGATGTGCCACCATGGACCTGCGGCTGCGGGAGCATCAGGGCACTGCACGGTGCCGCTGCTGCTCGCCTGTGGGCACCAGCTCCCCCAAACAGTGAGACTGGGTCCCCTTTACCCCTTAAAGCGCCCTCCGTTTTATATTCCGAAGCAGTTTAAGGCATTTTCTGGGAAGGGCACTGGAGGAGTTAGCTACTTGGTTAGGGCAACAGCAGACCTCAAAGAAAGAGGCTCAGAGGGAAAACTAAAAATCAGTTGAAAATCTCCATGAGGAGCCAAACCAACACCCTGCTGCCAGGATAACACAACCTTGGGGCTCATGGCTGGCACCGACACACAAGCGGGAAGGATGGTTTGGGGGGGGAGGAAATGAGAAACGGGGAATAGAATAGAATAGAATAGAATAGAATAGAATAGAATAGAATAGAATAGAATAGAATAGAATAGAATAGAATAGAATGACTGTTTCTTTTGGAAGGGACCTACAACGATTATCTAGCCCAACTGCCTGACCTCTTTGAGGCTGACCAAAAGTTAAAGCACGTTATTTAGGGCATTGTCCAAATGCCTTTTAAGCTCTGACAGGCTTGGGGCATCGACCACCTCTCTAGGAAGCCTGTTCCCATGTTTGATCACCCTCTTGGTAAAGAAATGTTTCCTGGTCCTATAAATGATTCTGGTCCTATTTCTGATGGCTACAGGCACGTCATAGCTGATATGGGGCAAATCACTTCCCAGCACCTCAAATCTCCTGATCTCTACCACAGGAATATGAATTCTCCCAAAGTCATGCCTCACACATGTGTAAGGGCTCTCGCAGAAGGTGATACGTAAGAAAACAGCATCACTCGTGTTGAAGTTGCCTCAGTAGCCTTACGTGGCACCCTTGGGCAAGGTGTTGTGCCAGTGCGTGAAGAGGCCATCCCTGCTTGCGTTAAATGGACAAGTTGGACCAAGGAAAATAATGTGAATATTTTACATTTGGGGTCTAGAGAGGAAGGGCTGACCAGCAGAGGGGCTGCCACCTGCGAGACCCAAGCTCAGCTTCCCTTCTGCGACACAGGAACACGTGCATGTGTTCATGTGCTCACAGATTTATGGGAAGGGAAAGATTAAACGATTTGCCCAGGGTCCTGCAGGACTGTGGGTGCCAGAGCCAGCGCACAAATGTAGGTAGATGTCCCGATGGCAACGTCAGTGTTTTTACCAGAAGAACATGCATCATCTCTAAGGTGTCATCATTATTGCACTGATGATGAGCGGGTCAAATGAAGGTGTCGAAATGGGACAGAAAGAGGTAACCCAGTGATCGGTGGCAAACCCAGGGAACACCGAAAGATCACAGAGGATACCAGAGACTGCTACATCAGCCCGGTGCAGGATCCTCTTGAGAGACGCCAAAGCCTTGGGAGGACAGTTAGTGATAAGACAACAGATGTTCTACCACAAGGACAACAGAGGGGGGAAAAAAAGCAATTACATGCAAAGATGGCACTGCAGTGCTTGCATGTGTGGCTTTTTTTAAAAAAAAAAATCCAGATCTGAAACGTTTTGGCATGCAAACTTATAATGAATTTCCTCCCCACGCAAGTTTTATGAGCTAGATCGTTTGCTGTTTGTGAGCTGCAGCTAACGGGCACGCTGCTGCTGTGGGGCTAGGCAAGGCGTGCTACCGCACACGCACAGGACGAGGAGAAAGCAAAAAAAAACACCCCAAAGCAGACTGAAAAGCATCTGAGCAAAGCAAAATATGTAAATGGGAAAGGCGAGCAAGGAAGCTCACAGACTACAAATGAACAAGCTCTAGGAGATACGCAGAAAAGAGGTGTGGAGGTACAACCTGCCAACCACGCTGAGTAGTAACAGCGCTTTGGAAGCGGGGCTGAGGTCCTGCGCTGGCTCTGCACGAGGGAACGGCCCATGCAGGGAGACGGATCCATTCGGCAGGGCACAGGACCGCCGCTGCGGGACTTAGAGGACAAAGTTATATGGCCTTATTTTCCTGGCCTAGTGGGTCAGCCTGTCAGATGAATCATTTTATGCTGCCCTGCAGTGAATGGTATTGGCATTTGGCCACCAATTCAGTAGCAGCCTTGAACTCTGCTTTCTCTTCCACTTCAGGTGAAGCAGATTTATTCTCAGCTTGCCGCAGATTTGCAATTCAGTATTTATTTGCAGGACGCCTGGTTCCTCGGGCAGTGATGCTGGGAGAGCCAGAGGTTTGTTTTGGATCCCACGTTGATTGCAAAGGAAGGGTTGGTTGTGTCACATTCCTTCTGGTCACAGTTGCTATGTGGTATACACAAGAAATGTCTGTTAGGAGTCAATGAAAATACCACTGAGGTTGCATTAACATAACTAATAGCTGTGTTAATAAATGCCATATAATAAAATAAGAAGGAACATTTTCAGCCAGGTCCGAAGCTATGTGAAAAATGCATTTGATTAATGAAATCCATTTCTGACTGAATGGGACTTTTATAACCGACTGACAATCCATCCGTGTCCTATTCTTGCTGGGCAAGTATTTGCAGCTCAGCTTTTTGGGGTGAATTTCACAAGATCTGCTATCTGGTTGGTCTTTCTCACAGATTGCTTGGCAGGAGATGCTGGAGGTTACTTGCAGCCTTCATCCCCTTTGGAGGTGGGAACAACAAACCGAAGTCACCCAGCGGCTGATGCAGGGTGTGCACACAAGGCTCACTCCACCGTGCTAGTCCATCATTCGAGCGTCAGAAGAACCGCACGCTATGCCAGGGTAAGTAGATGAGATACCTTTTTCTTTTCATTATGAAGAAATGGTATTTCCAGAGCCACCCACAGAGTGCTTTTTTTGTTGCCGTTTCATAGAATCATAGAATCATAGAATTGTTCTGGTTGGAAGAGACCTCCAAGATCATCGGGTCCAACCAGTGACCCAGTCTGACACTTTTTGATAGAAACCCAGGAAACTCTGGAGCAATTCCCCTGTGCAGCAGCACTGGGTCCCTTGCATCTCTCTGATGAACCCATTGCAGTTCCTCTAACGGAGACAGGCAGGATACCGGGAGACTCACTGGTCATCCCTACCGCAGGGTTTTGTAGTCCTCCCTGACAAAAGCGCCTAAAAGCACACTTGGCATCATCCACACCCCCGTTTTTTTCTGTTTTCATATCAGAATGTCAGATGCATAAATGTGTCCCAAAGCTTTCACCCACACAGGCTGACTCTGCTTCCCTGCCTGTGCCGTTTAAATGATGAGGCTAGATACCATGTCGGAGCGTATTTCCAATCTGGCAGCTGCGATTTCATCCACTGACCTGAAGACAAAAAAAGAGTTTTCTTTAGCGTTGAATTATACTCCCTGGAATTGCCAAGGTGGGATCGGGGTACAACTAACAGCAAATGGACAGAAGGTCTGGGATTTAGAAGAAAACCCCAACGTATTAATCAAATCTAACCGAGGTATTCCATTAAAAGTAGGTTTACGTGCCTCTTACCAGGTCCCAGGTTAAATGATACCAATTCACATTTGGGATTCTGCAGCGATCTCTTTTCAAAAGGTTAAGTTGAATTGCATAACTCGTCTGGTGATATAAGAATTATCCAGACTGGATTGTCCTGCAGGCAGCGGACGGTGCGCGGAGGAGCTTATTCGGTGCTCGTGTTAAATTTCCATGTGTTGGCCAGATGCTTTTATTGGAGCACCGGTGAGTCGGTGCTGCTGTGATCTGCTAATTGTTTTGACACCATGGGAGCTGAAAAGCGCTGGTGAACACTTGGCTCGACTGAAATGTGTGTTTTAGTTAAATGACCCCAGGGATGATCAGAGTCAATTTTCCTGCTTATGTCTGCTGCCCTGGCGCTTGGGGTGGTTCTGGTCAGTGCTACAGAAAACAAGCAAGTATTTAGTTAGTTCTTTCTGCATAACACACAAAGAATGGGAGTGCCTGTTCAAAGCGAGAGGCTCCAGCTCAAGGAGCCACTTAAACATATGCCCTAATCAGGACAGCACTTGAGTGTATACATGCTTATCTGTAAGCACGTGCTTGAGTTTCGCTAGTCTGCGTGGGGTTCACACCCAGGTTTAAGCGTCAGCACATACTGAAGTGCTTTTCCAAGACATTTTCCAGAACCACGACCTAAGTGAGAAAAATGAGCGTGTCACATTCGACCACATTTGAATATATTGCCGCTGCTTTTGCAACAGCGAGGAAATCCTGACAAACTTCGTTCCCCTTCGGGTCTGATAAATTATTCTCCACTTATCCCCCTGCTCTCTCCTCAGATACCTAAGGAAGCAGAGGACTTTTGCTGTAGAAGACGACCTCCGTTCTCTGCTCATTCAGGTGCGGGTTGAAGGACGGAAGAATGTTGGCTCTTGGAAAGAATTCGTTTCAGACTCATCCATTAAAATCAGTGTGTTGATTCTTCCACAGTTGACTTGTAATGACTCCCAGGAGTTTCTCTCCCAGAAGTGAGGTCAAACGTATTGACTTTTCTTTCTTTCCTCGCAGCTTTTCAACACCGGACAAATGATTGTTTTGATAATTAAACTTTCACAAACCCAAGGCACAGTGATTGTAAGGAAGGACTCTGTCTCTAGGAGCAAGTACCCCCCCTTGGTGAACTTGCAGCCTGTTGGGAAGTAAGTATCCTTCACGAGCAGAAAAGTTGTTAATTAGGGATACTTTCAGTTTAAAGACAAAAAAGGTGAATTTGTTAAATTACCCTACCTAATGTGCTACCCTGTTTTGACTCTTGATGGGCTACCTGTTGCAGTAGTCGGAGTCGCGCCGTTTCTTACGCTGGCTAAGGGTGGCACAGTGGGATTAGCACATGGAGAAGTCTTCCACAAGATCAAGGGAATGAACTGCCCAGGATTCAAATCAAGGGTGGGGTGAATTAACATCGGCCAGAGATGCTACAGTAAAGACTGGGGAAAACAAGGATTTAGAAGGGATGTTGCTTCTTACAGTGGCAACATATATGTCAACAAATTACAGAAGTGATTAGGAAGATCCTCCCTTCGGTTGCAGCTGTGAAACACCTGGAGGCAGCCGTCTCGGGCCAAATCCATGCTTGCATTTTCATAGGACTCGGGGCTATTTTGCACTAAAGATGAAGTGAAAGACATCCTCTTTCTGCTCCTGCCTTTGTTACTCCACCTTGGCAGAGCACAGTCGGGGTCAGCCCAGATGGGCAAGCACTCAGGTACCGTGGGTTTGCACTGAGAGTCTACAGAAGCTGTGTGCACTGGGAAGCCGGTCCTCCCACCCTACCATGTAGGATCAGTGCAGCTCTTTGCAGTCTTCCTTCCAGTCTACAAGCCATGGGAGTTTTCCGCATCTGCATGATCAATTTGAAACTTCTGACCACAGCCTGGACCTTCCCTGTGTCCTTGCATCCCCCTCTCGTGCTGCCTGAAGTCCTCAGTGTCCCGGGGAGAGCTCAGCTGGGACAGGGAGCAGAGCAGGTCCTTCAGCCACTCTTGGCCGTAGGTACCCCACTTTCAAGTGCTGAGACATAAACACCTCCCTACCCCTGCCAGGCAGTTCAGCAGCTGCAGGCAGGACTCACCACATAGTAGGAGCACAACCACCCCGGGAAGGGCTGTCCCATTCCCTGAATCCCAGCCCAGTCTCCTCCACTTCTTTCTCTCCTAACGTGCAGCACATTAGCACAAGACCTTGCTACGTCCCTTCACCGGGACGGATAATTCTCACCCCTTCTTCCACGATGGCCGCACTTCATCCACCCTCCAGCCAAAGCTTTGTGTCAGTCCCGCAAGCCAGGAAATCCCCACTTCCCTCTCCAGGAGGGCGACCTCCTCCTGCAGAGACTTAACCTTCTATAACCACATCCGTCACGTTAATTAGGCCTCTCAAGTAAGGGTTACCTGACCAGTATGATTTGTTTCAACCCCTCCATCCTGGTAGCAATGGAAAGTCTACTCAACCACAGTTAACCTAAGGCGTTTATAGATGTTCTCCTCAGATGGCCTGAAAGCTGAAGCTAAACTAATGTAGACTAAAAAAAGGATGCTCTTTTTTTTTTTTTATTTATTTCTAGCAGTGAACATAATTAATCATTGGAAGGATTTGCAAAAGTTATGGTAGATTTTTCCATCACTGGAAGTTTTGAGGTCAGGATGGGATGCTTTTCCATGCTGTGGTTCAAACAGGAATGAGTCCAGAGAAGTTCTGTAGCCTAGGGGTATGAGACCGGATGATCATAATGATCCTTTAATGTTTATGAGACCACATCAGTACTGACCTTGAGGAGGATGTACCAAAGTCATCCCAGGTTTGAGTCCAGAAGACTGTCTCTGGAGTTGTGAGATGCAGCTGCAGGAGGCCCCCAGAGGCAGGGACTCTGGGGTGGAGGTAGCAGAAGAACACATCCTCTTCAGTACTTGGACATCCATAAGTCTATGAGGGTATCTTCAAACCCTTGGGACCAGATGGATTCCTGGACGTCCCACATACCAGCAGCAGTGATGCTAACTGGAGTTTTTAAATACGCTAACAAGCCTATCGTTCTCAGGCCTCTGTCGTTAGTATTTACTGATTTACGCCGCTCTTTCTTTTCAGAAGGTTAAAGAGGCAAAGCATTTTCTTCCCAACCCCAAGCGGACCTCCTGTCTCCGTCTTGCTCTCCCTCACACGTACACTCAGTATTTGGGCTCCTAGTCCCTAATTTCATCAGGAACCAGTGAAAGCCCGATGTTATTGCCTGAGACTGGGAAGAATGGAAACATACAGCTGCGGGAGGTGATGACTCATGGCTGGTTTACCAGTCGTTTCAGTAAACATGTGTTTACAGACACTCCTTTCAACCTTCCTGACTGCTGTGGGTTTTCTTGGCATGGTGGAAGGTGACACGAAATGAAAGAGTCTCAGTTGCACAGGAAGAGATTCAAGATCTCTTCTGATGCAGGGACAGATTAAAAGAAAGTACCCACATTGTCCGAGCAGGATATCCTTTACGGGGAGAGCAAACTGCTATAAATGAATGAGGACACCGTGTTCTGAATGAATCTCACCTCTGTTTTCACTTTGCTGCCTCTCTGCTCCAGCCCCATGGAAACATTTTTCCTTGAAGACCTCTTGACATTGTCACTAGCTCTGCAGATTGCTTGTGCTTCGTACACAGGAAAAGTCACTTTTGGAGGAGCAGGTAGGTGAAAGAAGATAGACTTTTCTACACTGAGGAATAACTTCTCATAAATCTGCTGGGGCACTTCATTTGTCTTGCAAGCTTGCCTCGAGCCCCCAGTATCTCTGCTCATCAAGGTCACATCTGTTTAAACGTGCACGGGGAGGCTGAGCCAGCCACTGGGGAAACATTGATTTGCGAGCCTGTATTGCAACAGCCTGAGCAATTAATATGATCAAAACATCCCATTCCGTGTCATTATTATAGACCTCCTGATATTTATTTTCATTACTTAGGACTTAAAAGATGAAAGGGGCCGCAGTGGCTCTAGGGTACGGCTGCAGGTGGGAGAACCCTCTCTTCTCTCAGCTGCCTACATGCCCCAAAATGAAGAACAGCTCTGATAGCCCATGGCAGGGGCTGGTGGATATTTCAGTAAAGTCTTGAGGTCTTGGTTTCCAGCTGAAACGTAGATGATACAGGTCCAGGCTTCAGAACAGCTGCTCTTGTATGGACCAAGGAGATAAAAACACACCACCATGGAACCTAGGTATCGTTGGGATCCTGATCACCTTCTCTCTGACTTTATTTTCCCAATATTTTCAAACTGGAGAAAGCATTAGTTACCCCAGCAAAAGATCTGGCTTTGAGACGATAAACAGTCTTCTCGGCCCCTTCGCTCTCCTGCAGGACTGCAAGGAAAGCCATCCTCTTGGATACCTCCACAGGTCAACGTCTGTCTTCTCCAGTTGTGCCCAGTGAAAAATGCTCTTGGCAGAGTAACTATGATAACCTTAACCCTTCAGTGTTCCCGTTCCAAGTATCATCCTGATCCCGTGAACGGTCCAGCGCCTTCTTTCATCCTCAAGGCTTGTCCGGCCACCTCTTTCTCCAATCTAAGCAACGTGAGTGAAATATGGAAGCAGAAGGAGAGGAAGCGTAGTTAGCATTCATTCGTTGCTTATGTTGTACAGGCTGTCAGGACTAATGAAACTTTATGACAGACGGGCAGTGATCAGCTGCTTGGTGTTATTTATCTTTCTCGCTCCTGGCTCTGCATCCCAGGTAATTCTTCATTCGTCTTTAAAAATGCCAAGATGACTAAGCGCAGGACCCACCTACCCAGAAAACTAGCAAATTGTGTCAATGCGTAGGGATAATTAATAATCACCTGGCTGGAGCGATGAGTGACTGCCAGGCAAAATATTCTCCCTCTCTCTCATTGACTTCCCCCACCCCGCTTCCTCTCTCCCACTGAGCTTCCAAAAACTTCAAGAACATCCATTATTGGGGGTTTTCCCCTCCCCCTTCTGCCATCTCTCCTCAAACTACAACAGATGTTTGCAAAGACATTCCTCGGGCTGAAGGCGCTCACGGATGGTGCTGTGGGCACCGGCTGCCTCGCACGGCCCCCGATTTGCATCATTTATCCTGCAAGGTGCCAGCTAAGCTTGACAGATTCATTTGTAAGAGCTTTGTAGTAGATGATGCAGACTGATGCCAAACATATGAGTGAAGCTCGCTTCATTCGCCACCTGTTAATGGCAGGAGCCAGGGGGGAGGGAATGTAATTCTGTGCATTCACAGAAACTCCCCTATCTGGTGAAATAGCGACGGTCGCCCATGCTTGGGGGGCTCAGTAGGAAAGTAACGGAAGGAGAAATGAAGGCACCTGAAAATAAACACTTTTGCCTCCAAATGGAGGGACGCACCTTTGTGTTACAGCGATACTCTGTGTGTGCAGGAGAAACAGGGTTGACGTGTGAAGGTGGGATCTTCCAGCGCGCCAGCACTCTGCCACGTTTCCCTGCGCCAGTCAACAAACGCTTATTTTCAGTTGGCAACGTATCAAACTAATACTGATTATCTGTAAGATTCTTCCTTAAAACATCATCTTTGGGCTTCGGAGGTGAAATGACTGAGGCACTCAGCGTGGCGCTGAGCTGCGGTCCCGGCTGTCTGCAGGCTTGGGTGAGCAGGTCTGCACTCGTTCCGTTTGGTTCGTATCTAGCCAGAAACGGCAGGACCACAGCGCCAGATTCGTTATGTTACTCCGAATGGGGATTCCAGCCGCTCATTTTGGACCACGTATTCAAAATCAGTCTTATTTAGGCACAAACGGTGAAGAAAGAGAAAGTTATGATAAAGCAGAAATCTTCTATTTGTAGCTTCTGTGTTTGCGATTGCTCTGGTTCTTCTGTAAAAGGGATTATGATGCTGTGAATGTTCACACGGGTGAAAGAAAATAACCCAAACAGCTGCCTCCACTTAACCACCAGACTTTTCAGAGGATTTTGGGAAGGGGAGGAATCTGGGACTTCAGAAACCAAGCCAGCCTGCTTTGAGGTAGCTATGAAAGAAAAAGAAAAAAAAATATCCCTCTACTAAAGAAAGGTGCAACTTTACCTCTATAGATCATGCAAAGATAGGAAAAGTTATGAGGAAATACGCACAAGTATAATGAGATACTGAAAAAACAAGTCAGCTTCTGCCTTTCATGGGGTGATTCCTGAAAAGCAGTCTCTGTGCTCCTAACAGACCAGTTAAAAGAGAGATTAGAAGAAAATTTTAAGTGAGAGGGATGAATCTAGATCTTCACGTCTTGTCTCCTCTGAATCGAGGTTGTCCGTGAGTCAGCCACACCAGTGGTCCAAGGTGTGCTCTGGGACCTCCTCCTCGCAGGACGGGACTATAGGTTCCCCCTCCACATGTTTTTCTCTCCTTTTTCAAAACCTCCGCTGTCTGCTGGCTTTTTCCATTTTTCCTGTGGTTTTTGGATCAGGGCAATAACCTGCTGACAGAATGCAAATCAACAATCGTGCTTGAGCGAGGCTTATCTTTAAGGGCCATTTTCAATTAACTTTAACTTAGAAACAAAGTAACAGACTTAATTGTGAATCTCGGCTCCGTTTGAGCTCTCCCCGTCGACGATGTGCAGTTGATGGAGATGCGCTGCGCTCTCCACGAGTAATCAAACAGTTTAATCCCCAAAGTCAAACACCAACCGGGCTGTGGCGTCACGACAGCACCTCTGTAATAGTTTAAATGAGATTTCTTCTATGGCTTATGGTTTCTACCTCTTTAGAGACCGTTGCGCTTCCTTTCCTCTTGCTCACAACTTGTGCTGCCAAAGAGGGGGACTCCGGGGTTGCCTCCCCACGGTGCAGTGACCGGAGCACCCCATTACCAGTGCCCCCATCCCGTTATGCCCTGCCGAGCACTGGGCTGGGGCAGAAAGTCTCCAGCCCTGGAGTTAAGGTGCCTGAGCATCCCCTTTCTTCGAAATTTTGCTTCTTGGGAATTGCAGTGGGGGAGCCGGGTGACTGACAGGCTGACCGGCGGGGAAGGAGGGCTGAAGAGGTGAAAATCCCCAGAAAAAGGACACTTTTATCCCTTCCTCCCTTTAGATCTGTGGATGATGGATCTCGCGGCTGCAGTCCCACGATTATTATTTTCTCCTAGGAACAAGCTGCTTTTCCAAAGCAGGTCCCGTTGCAGGGTGAATCGTGCCATGAGCTCAAGCCAGGAGCAAGGGAGGCAAGTGCCTGTCCTTGCCCCAGTGCCGGGCGGTGGGGGGGAGCTGGGCAGTCTGTGACGCGGCTGCATCGGGCGGGCAATAATTTCTTCTTGAAAGCCAAACACCGTTGCTTGTCCGCTTGGTTGTCAGCGTGCTTGCGGGGTTTGTGCCTTTTCTTCTCTAGCTCAGCCCAGACGCAACTTCACGCCTCGGTCGCCTGAGGGGTTCGTAGCTGGCCGAAGGGCTGCGGTCTGCTTCCCCCTCGGCTGCAAGGGGTTGCTCCGGTACCTCCTGAGCTAACGCAGCATCTCAGAGGGGGAAAACGCCAAAAGCCCTGTAGCAGGTTAAAGCAAGCAGGAGTTCCCTTTGGAGCTGTCCTGCCTCAATGCCTCGTTGCTTTTTCCCTCTGCTCAGTAAAAGAAAATGGAAAATCTGGGACATTTTTTGAAAATGGAATATTTCTGCCTTTTCCTCCATCCGACAGAATGACACAACCAGAGCTCAGACTTATTCCCTCCCCTGGGACCGAGTTGCTGCCTCCCACCCCAGTTTACAGCAGAAGATGTGATAGTGCTACGACATTTCCCAGATCCCAGGAATGCTGCAGAGCAGAAAGCCGCACTAAGAGTAGCCAAAATCGGGTTCGTACTCCCCCATCACCCAAGTGCTCTGCGGGGCAGCATGGGGAGCATGAGGGACCAGCACAGGGGGCTTTCCTCGGGGCTTGGACGGAGGATCCCCAAGCTCAGGGCATCTCACAGCTGCCCTGACCTGAGCAGGGGTTGTCCTTTCAGACAGGAATGATGAAATCTCTGAGGAAACTGGTACTGGCTCCCACTTGAGGATCTAATTTAATGAGCAGCCTCCAATTGACTGTAACGGGTCTGGACTCTATCAAGCAAGAAATCTGGGTCTGGATCTAATACAAGTGTCTTCAGCACATTTTATTTTGAAGTCTGTTTCAGGGAGAGACAAGCGGATGCAGAAAGCCAGTTTGCCCTGCATTTAAGAGCAATTCAACTGACTCTTTCCAGCGTGAACATTCAACCAAGCCCCTTCATCCCTGCGCAGCGCCAGCCTCATCACACCCCGCTGCCTCTGCGTTCACCGGCAGAGCCGTGCCCATCCCTAAAATCACGGGTCCCAGTAAGGAACCCAGCCAAGCGCCCAGACGCCCGCCCTGCCACCAGCACCCGCAGCACCCCGTGCCTCACTGCAAGCCCCCTCTCCCACCAGTGTCACGGGGGGAGTTCATCCCCAGGAGGGCACAGGGATGGCCGAGACACCCAGCCCGGAGGATGCGTTCAGGGAGGAAGGACTTTTGTGACTCATCCTAATCGGCCGCGTGGATCATCAGATCCTGGCTGCCTGCGCTTACGAGGTTTAATTTTCTAATTGAAATTTCATGGAAAAGCTGCACCTTTCTGATTAGTCGCCCCAGCATGAACACTCTGTCATAACAGAGACATCTGCCCTCCGGACTAACCTTTCTAGAAGCTGCATCAACAAAGTAATGCTAATAAAAATATCCATCTGTGCTTAAAGATAAACAAAGCATTAATACACCAAACTGCGGCTTAGATTATATTAGAGTCAGCTTTAATGATATTACACATCTGTTAGGATGTATTTCCCACCCGGGCCATCTCTCTCTTGCTTTTTTAAATATCTTTGTACGAAAAAATGTGAGAGCGTTTCCCTGGGAGCCCTTCGCGTGCGTCACACTTGCAACCGGCCCTGCTCCGAGAGCCCCTTTCCCTGAGACACCCTGCTGGGACAGGGCTTGGGGATTAGGGTCTGTAACCTAAACATTATTGTACTTTAAAGTAAATGTTCCCCAGCTCGCTCTACTTGGGTTTCAGAGCCTCTTCAAAGGGCTATTTTCTTCCCTTCCTTGGCAGCGGGGGAAAAAATATCTCAAACCCCAGAAACCAGACGCTTTGCTGTGCGCCTGCAGAAGTGTGTGCGCACCCGGGGGTACCCGCGAAAGACACGGCGTCCTAATCTCCCCTGGCACTGCCAGGACCGGGGCTTGCTGCGAGGCTTTGCAGGCTAGAGACGCCAGCTCCGGGGTTTTGTTCCTGGGAGATCCCCATGCATAGGAATTGGGAGGTGGGGGGGGACATGCTTCAGGTTTGCCCTCATTTTTTTCTGTAATAGGCCCCCCCCAAAAAGGAGGAAAACTGATTTAACGTGTTGGCAATGTTATCTTAAGAGAACCGATAAATCTGTTTCTGCCAGCAGTTCTTCTAAAAGGGTGGTCTTATCCTGTTATCCATGCACAGTAAAGCTGTCTGGAAATTGAAGCCTGGAATTCACAGGATTGGGATGTAATTCTGCCTTTGCCCCTTTCCTGTGCCTCCTGTCCACACATCTGTAAAATGGGAATACCAGCCATTGCCCGTCCTCCAACCCAAAGGGAAGCTTAGTGGCCGAATGAGCAATATTTTCATCCTGCCGAGCTTTGAGACCTGTGGTTGAAAAACCGAAACAAGTACCTCTGTCCTCACACTGCTGGCCCTTTGGAGAAACAGCTGCTAATTCAGCATCGGTAACCAGAGTGCTAATTACAGACAACTATCAGATACAGCCGAACGCGAGGGCGAGGACACCCTGAGCTGTAACAGGTTGCTCTGTGCCTGTCCCGGCGGAGGATGAGCATCACCGGCTGCTCCCGGCTGCCTTGGGGTACCAAAGGCTTTGGGGCATTTCTCCTCTAACTCCTGCCCCGTGCAGCAGTAGCCAGCGACGACATCTTGCTGCCCGATACCTTTGACTACGTCTGCTCCATCACCTGAAAAAGTTTCCTCTTTCAAGCATTGGGGTTATTTGAATTTTCACGAGCTCCACACGCAGCAGTTGAGAGCAGGAGCACGTCCCTGCCGGGACCAGCAAACTGCTCGCTCCGGGCTGGAGAGCGCACGAGCCAGCGTGGAGGTGGCTTGGGGCAACGGGGGAGCGGGCTCGTGGACGAGCCGAGCTGGCTCGGCAGCCCGTCCTCAGCACCCTGGTCCTCCTTCCACGCGGCACAGCCTCGCCGCTGCGGCAGCGGGGCTTTGGGACGTCGTCTGGGCGAGACACAACTGCTTCTCCTTCCTCTCACCCCATCCTCATTCACCAGCCAAAAACCAAATGCACCCTAAAATGAACAACAGTGCTCCTCTGGATGGCTTTTTTTTTCCCCCTCCACCAAGGAATTACTAAATCACAAAGATCTGACTCCTGAGAGTGAAATATTAGTAAGAAGCAGCATGCTCAGGGCTCCTTCGCTTCCACAGGTGCCTGCCACGCTCGGGTCCCACCGTACTACAGGTTGTACGAACACGTAGAACCAGCATACTCTTCCGTGACAAGCCAGAGGCCTGAACGCTACCTCGGAGCTAACAAATATTTAGTTGCCTTTATTTTCACCAACACCCACTTTCTGCATGGATCAGCACAACACTCAGTGCTCACCCCAGAAATCTTAAAACCCATCTAAAGGAACTGTAGAATAAGGAAAAGCGGCCCACAAAAGGGAAATGACCTGAAACAACCAGGGATTGCAGTAAATCCGATACACTTTGGAGAAAGCCATTTGCCTGGCTTACCTGCCAGGAGAGGAGTGGTTGCATGAGCCCAATTTGGGGTGCTGAGATTTTAGCATTATCCGTTATTGCTCTGTATTAGATGAAGTGCAGATGTTGAGATACCTGAGGAGTTCAATAGGTGCATAGAAAGATGCCTTAAGTATCTATGTGCTCTCCAGGAGGCAAGAGAAAGTAGGTAGCAAAATCTCCCGGTTCTGCATCGTTCCTGTTAACACAATACGTGATGTTACTTCCCCATCTGGAGAGACGCCACTCACGTATTTCATTTTTAGTGTGAAACGGGTGTAATGCCGCTGCGGCTCCAAGGCTGCCTTTCAGAGGAGCACTCCGGAGGGGAGAAGGCATCTCACAGGAACCAGCAGATTGGAAAACCAGAGCATCCTCGCTAAAAACCCTGAAAACCAGAACACCGGTTTCCATGACAGAGATTATATTCCTCTCACGGAGCATTATTAGTAGAGAGGAAATAGAGATCCTTTTGCAACACGTGGCTCATGGAAGTTTTTCCAAGAGTATTTACGAAGTCACCAACAGTGATTCGCAACCAGCTGCCGATGGGAGAGGGCAGCAGAGCCTTGAGAAGCCTGGTGGGACCGCAATGACGGCACGATGATGGCACGATGCTGGGGGTGGTGGGGCCAAAGCCACCAAAATCCCTCACGCCACCTCGGCGAGACTCTGCTCCATGAGCCTTGTGGGTGCCACGGAGGGGGAAGAGTTAAGATAGAGCTGGAAGGGAAAACATAGCCTAGAAGTAGCTCCTGCATCGTGGCTTTGTGAGGCTCAGCCAGCGAGCCCTCGCGCAGGAGAGCAGCCGCACCTCGACCCGTCTCACCCGTAGGTCCTTCTGCGGCACAGGGACCAGCTCCCAGCTCTGCAGCTCAGCCTGTCTCCCGATAGATTGTTTAACGGGGGAGATGTTTAAAAGCTAGGTTTCTTCAAAGGATTAATTTGTCTTTTGATGCGGTGAACACTGACGAATGCTGCTTTCCCTATCGCATTCAAACACACACCATTTTAGAAGTTAATAAACCCATTTGCTGCCAAATAACTGGGGGTTTTTTTCTTTCCAATTTCGCTCCGTCAGGATGATAAGAGGTTTAATGTCTTCGTGGCTTCTCCTTCTTTCAGTAGCTAAATCAGGTGTAACTATCACTGCAGAGAGCAGCACTTTTTCCCTGTTACACAACCATTACTCCCATTTTCTCGACGCCGTCTTCTCCCCAGCTCACGCTGACGACAACAACCCCCTTGCTGTTCATATGCATGATCTGAAGGGCGATATTTCCACCTGCCGTGGCCTCCAGTGAGCTGAGAGGACAGTCCAAGCCACGAGAGCTTGTTTATCCTCTTGCAAGGTGTGGTGTCCTCACGGGGAGAGGACCACGTGGCGCGGGGAGCGTTCTCCCGCTCCCTGAAACGTGGTAAGGCTTCAGAGGAATACTTCGGCACAAGGAACCTGCTTGTCCTCTTCTAGCACCATAAATAAGAGCAAGCCAGGATTTACACCCTGTGGGACATTTCATCATGGCATAGACAGGAGGAGAGGTTCTGTTGATGTCTTGGGCACTCCTGCGCCCCTGGCAATGGTAGAGGAGCAGCACCAAGAGGTGCCATTTCCATGCTGGATTCCAGCCTCCAGGAAAGAAAACAGCTATGGAAATACTGCTGGTGCTCCGTGTGCTTGTATTACACCGCACCGGTATGAACTCCGTTGTATGAGAAGACTTGGGTCTGCAAAGCACAATATGAACTATCTGGGTTTGGAGTAAGAGGATTTTTTTTCTTTTCAGGCTTCAGAGGAAGGAGACAAATCTCAGACCAAATTTAAAATTCATACGTCAATTTAAGGAAGCAATTTCTTTCACATTTATGCCAGCAAAATACGCAAGCATCATCTAACTCAAAGACTGAAAGCTTATTGGGGCCTAAACCACAGATCAGCTAAGTCAACAGAAAATTTTCCATTGATTTCACTGGGCTTTGCATCAGGCTCTAAGAGTAAAAAAAAAAAAAAAATGTGATTAATAAGATGAGTCCAAGGAAAAAAGATACGGTTGGAGGCAGGAAAAGGACTATGACCAAGGGCTGTAAAACTTGAGAGGCTTCTCACCACAAATGCTCGGTAACCTTAAACCATAACCTGGCATCTGGATACAGCATCTTCCTCTGCTAGCAAAATCTGAGCTTCCCAAGTCTACAATTCCCGGTTTCCCCCTGCCAATTTTGTTCCAGCATGCGCAGCCTTCTCGTTTTTCATCCGATGCACGTGATGAATCCAGAAGCAGTAAGCTCTTTTTGCATGGTCTGGGTTTTTTTTTTTTTTTTCCAAATTCAGAGCTCTGAAACCATTGCAGTTGTCTGCAGAAAGATCACAGCCAGGCACTTGGAGCAGCACGGCAGCGCTGCATCGTAATCAAGATCTGTTCTCTTCATTTGAATGCATCAGTGCTTACACCAGGAGATTTTGACTGTAAAATATATGCTCTTTTTTATCCCTTAACTAATTTTAATCTTTCTTTTTCACTTGTCACTTTGTTGTTCACAAAGCACGCTTTTTTGCTGAGGGTTTCAGCAGAAAGCATTAAAGTGAAGGGAGATAACAAGACCTAATAACCCTTTTTATCGCAAGATAAATAAATAAAAGAACAACCCTTCCATTTAGGTGTTGCAGATATAATTGAATGTTCCTTTGAAAACTCTTTGATCAGTGTAACTTGTTAAACTTTTGCTTTTGTCTCAAATGTAGCTTCTGGTCTTTTCATGTCGAATGAAAGCTCAGTTACTCAACTCGGCTTTATCTCGAAGTGATTAGCGGGGCGTTCTTGGGGATGGTTTCTCCGTGCCTTGTAGGGCTGGATAACATTAGCGCAACCCTCACCCACCTGAGAGAGGAAGGCTGGCCCTGAAAACGGGCGAGAAGTGCCGCTCCGGCTGCCTCGCCGGTGCTATCGTCTCCACTTTTACTGCAGTAGTAGAATATTACCCACGTTTATTATGCAAACATACCTCGCTGCGTATTGCACACGCACGAAAACATGAAAGCGCGCATGCCTCCAGGTCTTGGCAGGTTTACCAGGAAAGAAATATTTATCCTGGCAAAATCAAAGGCTGACAATAAAAAGAATTGCTATAATATAAAATGAATACATGCTCTGTTACGTAGAGGTAGAGGCATTACCAGGCGAGAACAAATCAGGGGTTCATCTAGTCCTGCCACCCGGCCTTTGACATAGCGATATACTCCAGAGTATATCTCTATATACTCCAGGGTATACCTCTATATACTCCAGGGTAAGAAACTTATAGTAGATAACTTACTCAATGATCTGTTTAAGCAGGCTGGTAAACAAAAGGCCCTTCAAGGCAGCTTAAGATATTTCAAGATTGATTTTTAATTACTAAATTAATCAAGAGCTCTCCAATCTGTCCTAGATAAACTCAAAAACCAGAGAAACAACAGAAATAACGACTGAAGGGAACTAATCCCCTGGTACTCGGGGTTTCGAGCCCAGCCCTACCGCACACTGAAGAAAACTGGCCTCTTCCAGCCATGCCCCCGGAGCCCTTGGGTGCTCCTAGGAGCATTTTGGAAATAACTCATTCACGGCTGAAGTTTGTGCCATGCTGCTTTCTGGATTTGTGGGGTTTTTACTCTAAGAGGTGAGTAGATTAATTTTCCTCCTCTACTGGTTTTTTTTTTGCCTTTCTTTACCACTTTTCCTTGTGTTCCTCAACATTCCAAATTAAAAATACATGCCCGCTTATTTTAAACCTCTCAATAAAAATCTAAAAAGTTATACTCAATAAAAATCGCTGAAGTTAGACTCTTTGGAATCTGGAATAAATGGGTCTTGCATAAAAATAGCTAATTTTAGCACCCTTCAGGGGTCCCATGCATCCTGCACAAATACTAGCATGGAGAGATAAAGCGACCTGCGTAAGGTCACACGGAAGGTCCAATTTGGGTGAGGACCCAGCATTCTTACACCTTTCACGCGGAAATCTTAACGCAAGATCACAAGCCTCTCTTACAAAAGCTGTGATCTCTACTTTAGTGGTATTTTTAGAAAGTCGTTAAATGCTGGGGAAGGATCCCTTTTATCCCGGGAGATGGGGACGTGAGGCTTTCACGGCTCAGTGCTGGCTTGCCCACATTAATCTCCCTTTTGGTGAGTAGCTCTGCCCAGAGGCTGGTAACTTCTCAAAGAATAGAAATTAACTTTTGTTGCTTTCTGGAGTAAAACCAAACCCTTCTGATATCCTGCAAGGGCAGGTGGGTGGTGAAATAGCTGCCTTCAAATCGAAGTGGAGGTTCTCAATTTGCAGAGGAGGCGAGAGCAGCGCTCACGCCGCATCTCGGGTGGGGGTGCGGGTCAGGACCCACAGCCTGCACTGGTGAGAGCCCGGCATTTCTGCCCAGGAACGGCTGCGCCGGACAAAGAATGATGCAGATCCAAGCTCCTCACGGTCATCTTCCTGACAAACTTCTAGGCAAGGCTTTTGTTGAAACTTCTATGTTTCACTTTCGTAAAACATCTGAGCTGTAGCACATAAGTGTGCCTAAGAAAATTGCATTTAATGTTCTGAGTTGCTACTTGAGTGGACTGTTCTCTCAGATCACTTAATAAAATACAGTTTCCTTAGATGTCCTGCTATCTCGGGACTTGGTGTTCTGGCTAGAAGCCCTTTTGCTTTTCTCTTCATGCCCCTGGATGTTTGCGTGCAAATGAAGAGGCCTAATGCGTTATGGAGTTTACAAAAACTGTATAATAAAAACTGAGATGCAATTCAGTGATGCGGTTTCTCTTTTTTTGTGCGTTCTCAAGAGGGGCAAATCAACGGGGATAATGAACAAAAGTGATCGAGTAACTAGTAGAATTACAGTATACGGTCAGTCTGACAAATTACATTGTTTGGAAGAAATTTCTCTGGAGTCAAGTTTTGCTTCATTTGTGCGTCAAGCCAAGTTTGGAGGTCCTTACTCCAGTTTTTCTCCTAGTTTATGCAGGCAGAGAGGGTTTGAGTAGAAACTTGGCAAGGTCCGGGGAACCTGGCTGAGTCCCGCTGCGTTTCTGTGCTTGCTCAAAGCATCACAGAACTATTTTCAAAACGGAGAGTTTCAAAAGCTGGCTGCCAATACTCAAATTTACAAATAGGACTTTTGTTCAACAGTTCATGATTTACATGGGATGGATCATGTTTTCTAACACGGCCCCAGTCACATGTGGCACATCTGAAAACACAACCAGTTATTTGACAGTTTCCTTTCTGCATTTGTAATGATGCCAACGCTGGCACTAAGTCTTCAATAGCTTTTCTTTCCAGAAATAATCACACACTTTCGCACAGTGAATGGTATTCCCGAGGCTAGCACAAAAATGAGGACAGGGAATTTCTGTATCTGGAACTGGCTGATGTGGGCTTCAATTCACTTTTATGGCTTCAATTTAGAAAGGGTCTAACTCTCTTGAGTTTTCTAACACGCGGTTAGTCAACACCTGCAGAGTGAGATCCGAGCACGCCATAGAAGCGTGAGCTGTTACAGAGAGGACGTTTCTGACCAGCCCATCGCAGACGCCCACGCTCCCACCTCCCTTCTGCACATCACTGGTGAGGGGTGATCGCACAGGTATTTCCAGCGCAGACCTCTTCAGCTGAATGCCTTGGTCAACATAACATCTCCCTGCTCTGAGGATGTCACCCAGCAATACTTTTTGCACCATATCTACCAGTTGTAGAAATAAAACAGTTTTCTTCTTACCCCCATCATGCCAGCTAAGCATTGACAGTAGCTCATCCGCCGTGGGTTGTGCGCAGAGGGAACAGAGAAGCAAAGCAATCCTACAGGAGCTGCTGCTATTGCTAGGGAAGGAAAGACAAGTTGGGGTGATGGAGAGGAGCACCCGAGTTTATTAAATCGCATTATTGCTAGCTCGCCTTCTGATTTCTAGGCTGCACTTGTCTTCGCAGTGGCATTCACTCACCCGGTCCGTAAGGACTATACCGGTGAAGCCAAGAGCCTGTCATGGTTTCGCCAACGTGGCTGACACGAACACGGGGCCAGACTCTGGTTTGTGCCACTCAGTTGTTTCTTCTTAAAAGGCGAGCCCAGTAAATGTCATTAAGCATGGCCTGCCAGAAAAGCAGATGCCTTCAGGCAGCTGCCAGACAAGTCCTCAGATGTGAAATCCCATCAGAACAATCTCCAAAAGCTCCCTTAGCCCCAACTCTTGTTCCTTGAAGGCAAACAACCGCCAGATGAGTTGAGGCCTCTTCCTAGAGAGGATGCTCAGCCTTCAGGACTCCACCTTGGCCTGCTCAGCTTTTAGAGCAACCGCAAAAATACTCTTGTCGTTACAGAAGCACACAGGATAACTGAGGTGGCGTTAGGGAGCGGAGACGGGAGCGTGGCTGAGGTCTGGCCCACATGTGGCTAGCTCACACAGCAAATATGTCATTTTTTGCTGAAGGAAATGAATTACCAGGATTCTGCCTCAAAATATCCCAGTCCCTTTGCGTCCTCCTCCTGCATGAGTCTTGCAGAGCAGGACGACTCTGAGCTGACCGGGCACAGAGGAGTGACCTGACGGGCACGGCACAGCGCTTTGGGGAGAAACCCGCAGGGTTTCTGCCTTCGGAGAGGAATCTGCAGAGCAACTTTTCTGCAGCAAGAAGACATCTCAGGAAATTCTGCTCAGCTATTCCCTCGTAGCTGCACAAACATCACGTGAATTCAGAGAAAGGGATTAAAAAACCCAAACAAATCATTCCAAACCTCGTTTCAGCGGTTGCTGCTTTGAATAAACAACTGCCACATATATTAGCTGTCCTAACGGCTCTGAAATCTCAGCTTTACACACCTGCCACGGCCTTGATTTAGTACGTAACAAAACTCCAGATGTGACTTCCCAAACCGCCGCGTCGTTCCACAGAGCGATGGGGGATTTCTGCCCGGGCGGCTGCGGAAAACCCAGCGCTGGCCAAGAGCAGCCCCTCTGCCACTGCCGCAGGCAGGGATCAGACTCGGATAACCAGCGCTACCCACCTCCCGCTCCACGCCGAGCAGTCTTTCGTAAAAATATAGATATGTAATCCTCTGCTCTGAGGATTAAGTCAGTTCGAGCCAGTGATCAGTCAAGCTCCTTGGGTTCCTTGTTAGCGGCGCCTCCAGTACTGCTAGTGCCAATGGGAAAACTGGTTTAGACTGACTCCCAACGCCAGGTCCAGCTGAGAGCAGGAGCGTGTCCGGGAGAGCATCACGGCTGTGCCGACCCATGGTCCTGGCTAACCAAGGGACACGCGACCTTGCCCTCATTTCGCCGACGGAGGCAGAAATTAAATGACCTGAAAAAGGCCACCAGACAGACCAGGGACCCTGGTCCGTGAGACCCAGACTTTGAGGCGTGCAAGAGAAATGCCCCAGCTATAGCCCCTGTAAAGACCCTCCTCCATCGCTGTGTTGAAGGTCCTCATGGAGCACATGCTCGGCTGTGTGGCCAACCAGAGCGTGTCCCTGGGGACCTGCGAGATGCCACGCGGGATCCATCAGCTGGACAGCTGCGAGTGGCTTTGGGAGGGAGGCAAATTCATTTTACCCTGATGATATTTTTGTCCTTCCTTGGCCAGGACTGGACCTCAATGACCCAGGGGCAGGACTAATGAATCCGAGGACTGAAGTGCCCTGCTGTGCATCGCCACGGCTCCAGGAGAGCGCCCCGAGAAAGCCCATCCAGCGAGGGATGACCCCATGCCTTGAGAGCTGCCAGTCAACGGCACGAGCTGTCCCAGGGCAACACTGAGCGAGGAGTATGGATTGCTTAAAATGTCACGGTTGTTTGTTCTTCCTAACGGCAGCCTCGTTACCCACGCCACAAGATGCTATTAGACACCGGCAGGCCTGCGAGACAACAAATCGCTGCGCTCAGAGATCCAGGAGGCAGCAGTCGGAAAACTGCAAAGGAGAAATAAAATGCAACGATTGTGGGAGTTAATTGGAAAGATTATCAAGAACCTCAGGTAAACACTCCAGCACATGCAGTATTGTGACCAAGATGATGCTAAAAAAACCCAAACGAGTTCAACAGCAAGTTGTTCAGCACGGCCGCAGCACCCCGGGTGAAAGACTGGGACGTTGTATTCGCAACGTCAGAACAGATCATTAAAATGGCCCGTCGAGCCTTACAGCCTGCCGTGCACTTCCCTTTCCTTTTTGGGAACGCAGAGCTCATGAATAACGCGAACTCGAAGGCATTCCTGAGCTCTGCTTGTCACTGAGCTGCTGCAAACCCGAGGCGCGCCGGGCTCGCGGCTGCATCCCACCCCAGCGCCTCTGCCTGGCCTCGGGGAGACGTCGCGAGATCTCAGACTGTCCCCAGCGGTTTGCGTCCTCGTCTTCCTGCCAAGGCCATCGTGTCCCTACTAATAACTGGAAGGGATAAATAGTGCAATTTTGAGGCTAGTAACTTCTTTCCAGACAGAAAAAATTACTGAGAAATGGAAGGGATAGTCAGAGACGGCAAAAACTTCCTGACTTTGTTAACGCTGATGTGAATCACAGACGTTTACCTGGAAGATGGGTTATTATGGCCCATCTCATGACACAAGAGAGCTGTGGGAACATGAGATCTGTTTCAGTATATTAAACAAATCCTTTCTTGGATAATTGTATTTGAGCTGCTCTGAAATTAAAAACCAGAATGAAAAACCATTAGGGGTCATTTTACCCAACCTGAAATGTTTTTGTTAAAAAAAACCCAAACCCACACATAACCAGAAGTAAATTTAATGATTAAAAATCTTTATGAAATGAAGATTTGGAATCTTTCACTTCCAAATGGAACATTTAGGCTTTTCTAAAATCTTTGGTTTTGGCCAGAGATATTTGTCACCAAATCTGGCACGAGTTCTCAGATAGATGTTTTTGGCTTAAATCTGATTAACCAGCAAATCTCAGTTTTAGAATAGACCTTGGCCAAAGAGCAGCAAGGTAACGCGTCTCGGACGCGAGCAGCTCAGCGCCCTGCGAGAACCAGTGCCGCTCTGGGGCCGGGCCCCTAGGGTACGCTCATCGCCTTACATGTGAAATCTGCACCGCAGGAATGTTTTTTGTCCAGGCAAGAACCAGTTCAGCTATATCTCTGTCAAAGCCCTTTCCAAATCAAACTTTGCTCTTTAAGGCTTGCAAACGTTCAGCAGCATTTGGTTTTACAGGCTTCTGGGTTTAAGCACGTGCATTTCTTGAACTGCCCAGTTCCATCAAAACCTGACATCTAGAAATAACAGGAAGGCCGTTCAAATATTTTTCTAGTTAATTCTAAACAGACTAATGGTGCAGGAAAAAGGAAGAGATTTTTGCAAAAGGTGCAGATCAATGAGGTTTTATACAACACCGAAGCTGTGGGACGTGTCATCTGCATGGAACCACCGAGGTCTCAGCTTGCGAGCATCCACCTTGCTGAGGTAGTGATAGGTTAATGGTTGGACCCGATGATCTTGGAGGTCTCTTCCAACCAGAACAATTCTATGATGACAACTCATCCAGAAACAACCATTGAGTTTGAGCATCAGGAACTCAAAACCTCACACAAGGTAGGCTTTGAATGAGACAAATGGCCTTCACATCATCCCCTCGCTGGCTGAGCTGCCAAGGCAGCCTTTCTCCAATACAGTGAAAAACATTTAAGAAAATGAAAACAGAAAGCTCCAAGGAGAAATCCCTTTCTGACTACTGAAGTAATGATTTGACACTAACCAAATACAAACGCACAGATAGATCAGTACCAGCTAATGGTCTGTTCCAAAGGCTATGGAAATCAAAGTCAGCCTTCCCTTTGATCTCGGTATTTTCACTAGGCCAGGTTCCAAGTTTACAAATCATATACTATAACAAAAGACGTTTCACAACACACATCCACCCATACGAAAGAAACCTGTGTCTGGTAAGAGTTCTTCCTTTTTTGTTTCTCATGCTGATGTTTTAAAGTTCTTCTGCAGTCGTTATTGTGCAGGTCTGAGTTCGGGGAATGCACCTGCGGAGGGAGATCATCACTGGCCCTTCAAGCTGCTCCCCGTCCCCGCTGAGCAACCACACATATTGTGGCAGGACAGCAATACACGCTCCCTGGAGCTGCCCATCATTCCACTCCTTTTATAGCTCTGACCGATCAATGAGGTATAGATCACCCAGTTCTGCAAAGGAAACCCTCTCGGGCAGCGTTTTCAGTTACAAACACTTGCCAAGTTGTATTTACTCACTGAAGGTGTCAGATTAGAACCATCTACGTTTGCCATCTATTGCCAAGCTATCTGTTTTTCTGTTCTTGATCCGGTTTGTTCTTAATAGCAGAATTCACAAGTTTCGCAGTGATGCAAGGAATAGAATTCAAGCAGTCTGAACAGTTTGCTAAACACAGGAGATGTTTGCACACAAAAGCATCCGGCCACCCTCGGATCTCTTGCCTTCAGAACTCTTCATATCTCTGCATTTAATTGACTAGTTTTTTGTAGTCTTTGAGAGTAAATGCTCAGAAACAGCGTCTGCTGCAAACATGCCTGACTGCCGGTGTAGAACATCCAGGTTTATACGCTACAAAACATTTCAAAGACCTTGAGCTGAGCGCTAATATAACCCCGTGGCTCCTACACCTGCGCATCTCTCCGCAGTCACCGTGGAAGAACAACTCTTCTGGGTGAAGCCTTTGATTTTCCTCTGCCTTCCCCTTGCCAGAACCTAGAAGAAAGGGCTCCTGTGCCGCCTCCCATCTGCAGCCCTGACTGCTGTCCATCACCCAAGGAAACCGTCAGAGCAGAACATTTGCTAGCTGACACGTGGTTTCTGACCCAACTGGTTTCTGGTAAAATAAAGCAGATTAGCTTAAACTAACACTGAGGACAGTTGTCAGAAGATAGGTAGTAATTTTAACCACTTAATTGCCTGATGTCCAGGAAGCTCTTAAGCCATGTTTCAAAGAGGGATTTAGGATCATAAGACGATTCATTTTTCTTGAAATCATTACCCAAAATCTTGATGTAGGTCTGGTAATTGAGAAGAGGCTCTTGCTGAGCCCTCTTCCTCCTTCAGACAGGAGGTTCTGGAGTCGTAGCTAATCCACCCCTGAAAACATGGCCTTTACTTCAAAACCAGCACGTCCTGCCGTAGCTTGCACAGCTTTTCAGCCCAGCTCATTCACGCTATGCCAACGCAAGCCTACCATGCAACACTGACGCAAGATGATGAGACGGAGCGGTGGAGAAAGGACCAGATCCACAAAATCACATGAGGTTAGGAGAGTCCCAAAAGCCTCGTTCAGCTGCTGCCTAACTCTGGAGATACTACACCTCCTTAGATTGAATTTTCAAGCCTGCCGTTCCCTGAACATCTAGTGTTCAGCTTTCTGCATGACTCGCTCATGACAATTAATGGCAGTTCAGGACCAAGTATCTAACTGGGATGGGGCCCTACATCTGCCCATCTCTGGGCACTTGCAAAGGACCACAGCACTGTGCAGCTGACACCAGCTTTCTTCTGCTCCTCTTATTCTTAGTCCGTCCTTTCAGCAGACAGAGCCCTGCCAGGCATCATAGCAAGAGCGAAGTTTTGAGGAGTGCAGTGGAGCGTCACGTGAATATTTTGGAACTTGATAAATAGTTCAACAGCTGA
The DNA here is from genome assembly GCA_009819775.1 of Phoenicopterus ruber ruber. Taxonomy (NCBI): domain Eukaryota; kingdom Metazoa; phylum Chordata; class Aves; order Phoenicopteriformes; family Phoenicopteridae; genus Phoenicopterus; species Phoenicopterus ruber. The sequence goes on from CM020232.1 coordinate 3,601,377, forward strand.
ACATCTGAGTGATGGAGGGTGGTATCACGGTCCCTCCACCTGCCACGGCAGCAGGATGTAGGAGGTAGAGAAGAAACCAGAAATGACCTCAAATCTCTTCTTCTTTCACAAAAGTTTGAGGCCCGCTGGGCACCTACATCTTGTCTGGTTAGGAGGAGAGCCCCCCAACTCTGCTGATCAATAAAGTCGGTCTAACTCAGCAGAGACCCCAGAAAAACGGTCTCCCAATGCAGTATTTCTGTTGACAGCGTAATAAGGCAGGTGGACAACACGGTCCAAACTTGCCTTTAAGCTGGTGGCTGTGATATACATCTTAAAATCTTTAATTATACTCCCAGCCTAACTAGTTATCACATTCCTGGTTGGCTTCAAAGCCTCCGGCTCGAGTCTGGCTGTAGGTAAAAGGGTTAAGAGGGTGATATACATCACTGACTGCGCCGCTGAGGGGCCAACGCAGCCAGGGGTTTGGTGTTGCAGCTCAGAGAGGGGAGGAAGGGGAATTACTTACGACCTGCGGGCTGCAACGGGAGAAAATGTCATAATTTGGAATGCGCATGTCTCCTCCTGCCTATTTGGAAGAGGGTGCTGCAAGATCTTTACTAAGACTGTTGGAAAACGGGAGTTGTCTTATATGAAAAACACAAAGAATTTTTATTCTGATTTTTTTTTCCCCTGAACTCTCTGAAAAATCATGATTCGAACTGAAATGGATACAATTCTGATGTGATTTCTTGGGGTTTTGGACTAAAAGGTGAAAAGAAAAATGTCTTTGCATGAAATTGGAAGGTGCCAGTTGTTAGGGGTTTCTTTAAACAACTGTTTAAATTTAAACTTTTCTAGTCTGCAGCATCTAAACCCAAACAAAAAATACAAACGCAGGAGATGAAGGCGAGTCTGGCTGAAATAATTCAAATGCTTTAGACCCATCAGTACAGTTCTTCGGTTTCCAATAAGAATCTGAAAATACCCTATGAAAAACGTTCACTAATGAGAGAAGTATTTTTGCTGTTTCCTATTCCATCAAATATCTTCACAAAACCAGCCCTCGTTGCAGGAAAAGATCTATTTCTCAGGCACTGTTTGCAACAAGCACAGGATAGTTCATACCGACACAAATTCATTACTTGTGAAATCCCGGCTTTACGTTTTGTATTGCAATTCCCCACTTACGCCCCAGGAATCCTCAATCACAGGTAGCAGGTATTTAAGCAGTTACCAGTACGAATGCAGACTGAAACGGGAGAAACATTTCCAAGCTGTCAACATTCTCACAATCTACTGCTTTTCGGAATATCACGGACAACAAAAATAGCTGCAGCCGATCGGAAACCTCCATTTCCATTTTGTGAAACAACTTGAGGTTTTGCAAATTGCTTTCACTCAGATGCAAAAATGAAACCAAAAGGTTCAGAAAGTTTTGGCTAACAAGGCGCTTTCAAAGCCCCTTTTTTAGAGCAGAACCCCCCTGAAATCCCGGTGCCCGCGTTGTCAGCAGGCAGCGTCCCGACCCGGGGGCTCAGTCTCTATTACACCGCAACAACAGTTTCATTTTCCTTCAGAAGCAAAGCGATTTCAAAGCCTTGAAATGTTTCTAATTACGTCTGTTGTTTATGAGTGTTACGTGATCAGTGGAGTATACCCAAAGAATATTTGCAGTTTCCAGAAGTTTTTGAACTTCAGCCAGAATTATATCCATAAACTCACACTACAACCTCTTTCCTTATCCAGCTGCACAGTTTTTCTAAGCGTCACCTGGACCTGAGTTTCATCCTTCTGAAGCTCTGAAATAAAGAATTTTTGCATAATACTTTGGTTGTGCTGGGGGAAAAAAAAAAAAAAGCCTGGACAAAATATTTCAGCCATCTCTAATTTATTATCCACTGTAAATGCCCGTGGAGTGAACTCATCCTTCTTATTTGCCAAACTACTGACCCAATCACTTTTTGTACTGCTGGATCAATTTTATTTTAAATTGCTTTTGTCTGCATAAATTACATCCCTTTGTGAACACGAAAGCTCCTGTCTCTATCTACATGGAGCTCGCAGCATTTGAAAAGTTGATCCTTTAGTTTCAGAAATCTCTGGGGAAATAAGGTATTTTAGAGATGCAATTTAAGGTCCCAATCCTTTAAACACTATCGCATCTACCACGTTGTGCGTGTTATTAGTCGCCCTGAAATCGGTAGAAATATTCATGTGAGCAAAGCCATAGAGATATGACTGACGTCTGCAGGACCAGGGCGCAAACGCATCATGTCTTGTCTTTGGGTGCGATAGAAATGAGATGCTGCGTTCGTGGTCGGCAAAACTTGAAGCGTGGCTGCAAATGGCACCCAGGAGGTGCGTACAAGGGAGCGGGCTGCGTCCGTTTGGCCGGTTGTCAAGGAAGAAGCAGCTCCGAGCTTTGAATTGGTCCAAAATTTCAAAGTGAAAATCAGCTGCAATTAACTGTTTCCACAGCTGCTTTGCAAAGTCCAAAATAACGTTAAAATGCATCTGTGCCCCATTTAAACCTCGGGGGATAAATGACACATCGCAATGTTGACACACGAGATAGACAGAGTGTTGCCTATCATAAGTTCATTAGCAAGTTAATCAAAGCCCGGATAGATCACTGTGCGCTTGCGGCTCGTCACCTCGCCACGCACAGCCCCGCGGGATGACGGGCTGAATTTCACTCGCAGACCCAAATTCACACCCGCTCCCCCCAAATCTGCTCTGATCTTGGATTTCCCTGTAAAGCGTTTGACATCAGAAATAATGAGACACCCTTTCAAGAGTCCTTCCTTTTCATACTCTGAATGTTAATTTAAGCCCCATCACTCATTAAAAAGGACAGCGTTGTATCTTCCATCCTCGCTAGTTTGGGAATCATTATACACATCCTTAGATCAAAACCTTGAAGAACATAAGGCATGGGACTATCTTGCAGGACCAAGAGATAGACATGGCCTAAAAAACCCCGGTCCCAGACCCCCTTGAGCGCTGGAATATTTTAAAGCTGGCTCCACAGCCGTAATTTGCAGCTGCTATTGAGATACTTTGCAGAAATGAGCTCCAAACTCCTAAGCAACAGCCTCATTGCAGCACCTCTGGCTACGTATTTTCTTGCTCCAGTGAGAAACGCTGCAGAGAGTCTCGTCGTCACTTCTGCTCCTGATCTCAACAGCAACTACGACGTGCAGAGAAACCGGGAAATACCAAAGCTCTTCAGTCTTTCTCCAGGCAAAGCCCAAGGTTTGCCTGCGTCAGGTTGCAGGTTGGGTGGAAGAGGAGAGATTCGTCGAACCAGCTGACTCGATAAACTACACTTTCACACTAATTAGATTTTCATTATCAGGATGTCAAGAAGCGGAGCACATTGCACAATTTATTCGCTGGCCTGTGGGACAGCTTTCGCTGGATAAACGATTGCAAGGCAGCTGTGAAGGAGGCCATCCCGCCTTCTGCTGGAGAACTTACTGCTCCTCCCGAGCCATTCCCGGGTGTTCTGAACAACTGAGTGTTTTCATTTCTCAGGGTTTTCAAAATACAGTCTGTATTTATGAAATATGCAGGGACAATCCTTCCCTGCAAGTGACAACTGAAAATTAAGGCTGACATTAATCCTGATGCTTTAGGGCTCGTCAGTGGGGGAGGATTCTCCCTTAAACAGGGGATGATTTGTGGGTTTGCTCAGGAACCAAGACAACAACAAGGCAAAGGCTCAGGAATTTTCCTGAACGATGTATTTACTGCTTCATCTTCTTGTTTGCAGCCCCTAAAACTCAGGTAATCCCCACGCTCACAATCTCAGCGCTGTCTGAAGTAACTCCCCTTTTAATCTTACGTTGGGCCAAATTCACTCCGTGGCGACTTGGTGCCTCCGGAGGTAATGCTGCTTTTTCCTGATGGATTCGCCCTTACTCAGTGGCAAGCACGGAAGAGAAAAGGATGCTGTAAGGGCTAAGAGCGTACCCTCTCCTGGAGGAGACGCTGTCCCAGGGGCGCGTGGCAGCTGTTGGGCGCGTGCACGCGATGCTAAAGCCGTGCCAGAAGACACACTGGTTTGCCCCAAGGGGTGAGCAGCTTTGAGATCTGGCCCGAACCCCAGAGGGTCTCACTAGGGCCGAATCAAAGCCTCTTCCATCCACCATCCTCAGTTCTCTCTGGGCCCAGTTTTGCATCCTCATGACTGAGCAGGGGCTGTGAGGAGCGGGTTTTGGGAAGACTTGGCTACAAAGATAATACTGCACCTAAAAATAGTTATTTTGATCTGCATCACTTCCAGTTACATCCAGTGAAAGAGCTGCTTGTTTGAACTGTCTGTCTTTCCAAAACTGCGAGGTAGCAGCTGGTTTCCTACCACGGCAGCCTGCACACCAGCCCCTAGCAGCGCTACTTCAGGCAGGGGTTTCCAGGCTGTAGGAAGTATTTCTAATTAAGTCTGTCCAGCTCAGAGCTGGGTCTAAATGCAATTAAGCCGCAAGCCCAGGAGCACTGGGAAGGATGAGCCTTTGCTTCGTGACTACATTAAACACTAAATTGAGTATAGAAAGGAAGAAAAGGCATTTGTGTTCTAGACACAGCCTCAGCCGGGAGGTACTGAGCTAAGAGACTATTGCCGGTGATACGGCAGCGGTGGCTTAATTATCATTCGCCTGGGCAGACGGCTATTGCTGGTGACGCTGGGGCTGATGCCGAGTTCCCTCTCCTAACAGTTCCCCTTTCTCCGCACACAAGCTCGGCCTTTGCTCGGGAGGAAGCGCTGCCGGTTGGGAGCGCCGAGAGAAGGTATTTTGAAATTCTAGGTCAGGCTCAAGCCAAACTATTTGTTAGTTTTAAGGAGGGCCCCAAGTTCTTCAAACACGACTCTTGCTGCTGCTGACGCTACCTATCCCCAAAGGGTTACACTACCCTCGGCTTATTTTTAACTTCGAGAGAGGAGGAAAATGTTCCTTGGCAGCAATTTGCCCGGATTCATCCTTTGTGCTACGTGCCCAGAGCTATCGCCAGTCCCAATTTAGGTCTCCGCAGGTCCTGGGGAAGCCAACCCCCTCGTCCGAGCGCGGTACGTAACTCCAGAGCACGCTGGAAGCCCGAGCACGGGACGCTCAGATCGTCCCCTGGCAGGACATGAAAGGTAACCTGTCTTGCAATTAGGGGAAGGCAGCTTGTAATGAACTCCAATTGAGGGCAGCGCTGCCCGCACGGACGCCTGCCTCCGCGGGAACGGCCCCGACCCAGCAGGCAGAGCCCGTGCCGGGGCAACAGGACAAAACGCTGCAGTGCTATTTTTATGAGATCATAAAATAGTTGCATTCGGTACGTTACAGTATTTTGTAACTACATTTTTATGAACCTAAAATAGCAGCTTGCAGTTACTACTTGGGATAAATTGCTACCATATTTGCCAATCACTTTAATATCCACCGTCAAAACAGCTGCTGCTAAATACAAGTAAATTATATTTTGCTCTCCTCTAAGGTTAGTTAGGAGGCCTAAGTCCATCATTTCATCTGGTCTTTACAAAGCATGTCCGCCAAGTTGGAAAATGGGAACTTATTTGATGCAAGGGTAGGGAGGGAAGCGATGTTCTGCAATTGATTTCAGCATTTAAAGTGATTTTATTAAAGCAACACAGTTATGCTAATCCCCAGTGCTCCAGAATTAAAACTACCTCTAAATATGAAGTCTGCCTTAAAAACCGTAACATTTTTACCTAATATAAATTTGAGAACTCTTTCTCAAGCCACCCCCCCAAAAAATCCAAGCTTTTCTTCTAGCCAGGATTTCACACATTGATAACAGCTACTGCTGCAGTAATAACAACATGCGAAAGCTTCACGTGTGCCTGACTCCAGTAGACGAGATTTGACTAAACAGCTGAAAAAAAATGTACTTGCTGAATGTATACATACACTTTGACGACCTCTCATTTCTTTTATACTGAAACACTGCTGCTTTAGAAAACAGCGATTACGACTTACTAGTACAACATTGAGTCAAGTCTTAATCGGACAATTCCAACTCCCTTTGCATTTCTGCAGCATCTTCCAGCCCAGCGTCACAGCGCGGGCTTTGCGATGCTGCTCTCGCCGTGTTGGCCTGGGCTGTTTCGTGTGTTTTCCTTCACGTTTGCTGTTATTTCCATGCTCCCGCGCTAGCGCTGGCAGCAGCTTCGCTTTGCACCGACACCGGTGCTGTGGGTGCCTCCAGAGGAACCCGCTGTTTATTTTGGGAGCGGTGCGCGTCGTCCTGGCCCGCGTCCGTCGGAGGCAAGCTGCGCAGGCTGCCTGTCTGCCTCCGGGCTCTCTGCCTGCTCGAGGGGTTTTTTGCCAGGAAAAGGGTGTTATTACCCAGTGGCGGCAAATGCCAAGTGGTGGCTCGTGGCCCTCCCTGAGCCTCCGGCTTCATTTGCTCCAAGGCAGACTGGGACTGAGAGGGGACCTACACGAACGACTGCTTCTCTGGCTGCCCTCTTTCAAATTTATGCACAAACATCAGTATTTCAAGCCTGTTGACTGCGGTCATAGGCGCCTGCAAACATCTCACAGCTCTGCCATCCCCTAATTTCTCATCTGTCTCACCCTGCCTACGCCCACACGCACTTCAGCCCTGGTCTGCACAGCCAGGGACAGCTTCGTTCCCCTGGCACGTGGGATCAGCTCGGAGCTCCCCTCCACAACCAGCAGCACGTTCAAAAGCAAGGGTAGGAAGCTTGACCTTTTCCTACCGTGAACCCCAGCAAGGCCAAATCCTCCCCGCGCTCTAAGAAAAGCTTGTACGTTTGCAAGGAGCATCCAGAGCTCCGAGCATTAAGCGCCACAGATGCACCCGCTGGAAGGGACGCAGGTCCCCTTGCCTTCTGCACCAAGCAGTTGTCTACAGGCAAGACCAAGGGATCCTTTCTCAGAGTTCAGGTGATCTGTAATTGCTTATTTGGAGTTTCTTTTCCTGGGCCAGTTGTCAGCACACACAGCCAAGGCTGCTTGGTGGAGTTTTTAAATGAACACAAGCCATGTTTAAGCCACTTAAACAAAAAAAAACCCCACCAACTCCTCCAACAACCCAAGACCATCAAGTCCAACCGTTACCCCAGCACTGCCAAGGCCACCACTAACCCATGTCCCCAAGCGCCACATCTACACGGCTTTTCAATCCCTCCAGGGATGGGGACTCCACCACTGCCCTGGGCAGCCTGTGCCAGGGCCTGACAGCCCTTTCGGGGAAGAAATGGTTCCCAATGTCCAACCTAAACCTCCCCTGGCGCAACTTGAGGCCGTTTCCTCTTGTCCTGTCGCCTGTTCCTTGGGAGAAGAGACCGTCGCAAGGAAACCAGGGCTGCCAGGACCATGAAATGGCCAATCCCCCCCACCCTGGGTCATGATTTGCTCCCCATCTGAACCTACAGGTAATGGGTTTTGGTTGAGAAGGACAGTATTAGATTATTATTCTTACTAAACATTGGCAGAAGCTTGCAAAAACCTGACCTCATTCCAGTCACTTTATAAAGGGCAAAGAAACCCCATTACTGGTGAAATGCAGAACTTAAAAAAAAACCTAAAAAACCATTTCAGTTCTCAAATCTCTCAGATTACAGGCCACTCCTGATCTGAGTTGCACTGGTACAAACCCAATTCAATTCCACCAATGCAAATTGACTTACGGCTTATTTACTCCAAGTAACAGAGATGGCTATTTGACCTATATGTGAATTGTTTAGAATAAGGAATGACATCTCAATGCAAAACATTTTGGTAAGCCACAACTACCTCTTCTTAGTTGCTTGTACTTGCAGAGCAGTATTTGGCCTAGAGAGGGGACCATGGGGTCGCAGGAGATGCAGGTTCTGCTCCGGTTTCGGTCACCTCTCTGCTGTCCAAGCTGTATCGCACCATGGTGCAACATCTCCCACGTCACCTTCCCTGCTTTATCCTCCTGCTCACACCACAAGCTCCTTGGGGCCCTGGTGTTTGATGGTCTTTGTACCCCCCTTGGTGTGATGCTGTCACCCCCCAGCAGAGCCAGGGACCCAGAAACAGGGCACAGTCATGGACCTGCCCACTGCCTGCAGCCATCCATGCTCTGACGTTGTTACCACGGGCCCCTCAAAATGGTTTTGGCTTGGGCCAAAAATCCCTCAGATGTAGAGCACCACAGGACCCATCATCTCGGTCAGGACCACGAGGCATTACCCCTGCACGAATGACTGCACCAGTGCCCAAAGGACGTGTCAACAGCTCAGCACCTTCAGCTAGAGATACCATTGATCCCACCTACAAACCACTTAACTCCTAGACAGCCCCGCACCGCGACCCCTCCTGCACAACAGCGCGTTTCACCCGCGAGCAGGACTTCAGAAGAGGAAGACGAGATCATTTCAGTCAGCAAAGGCAGAGGGACTAAGCAGCTGTTGGCAGGGTCTGGATTAATGCTGCCGCTTCACAGCAATCTCTCGTCAGAGATGCTGTCTACAGGGCACCTAGTGGAGCCTCTCCATCTGGATTTTTTTACGTTTTTTAAAGGATTCACGGGTCTGGCAAGCCTTGTGCGTCGCACCCCCCGCGCTCACACACGGCAGCACACACGTGTCCGTGCGCATCGCACCCTGCTCACAGCGGGGACCGCACCAGCACAGGAGGTGCTGCCGTACAGACCCACTGCTGCTTCAAACCCACGCCCTCCCTCGCGCTGCGATCCCCCCCATCACACCCCAAAATCTCACCCCTTGGAATAAAACTCTGCCTTGCCTGAGGCAAAGCTCCTGCCGGAGCACCAGAGCTAGGGAATGAGAAAGGAGTTTACCCAGAGCAATCCAGCCCACGGGAACTTCACACCTCTCCTTCCCCGTCGTCACTGAAGGAAGAAGCAGCCTCCGGTGGGGACCTGGGGGCTTCGGGAACAGGCTGCCTTTTTAAGGACTTAAAATACATTTCCCTTCCAGAAAAGCCAATAGCTCCAGTTCTCCACTGGCTGATCACCAATTTCAGCAGAGACTTGCTTTGCCTTCTCGGAGGAAACCATGCATCAAGGACCAACCCAACGACCCCACAACTGGTTAGCGTAGATACCTTCCCCCAAGGAGCTATTTCCGTGCTTGCACAGGGCTTCCTCACCTGTCCTGAGCAAAGCACAAAGGTGACCCTACATAAAATACTCAGGAGCAGCCAGGATGCTTCTCCCTGGGGGTTTGGGGACTCCTGCCTTCCCATCCTCCACAACAAGGGGTGTTCGGAGCCATCCCTGGGGATAAACGCCTGGGAGATGGGCATCTTTGAAGGGGAGTGACAAGCGAGTCCCCGCACAGGACACGGCTATGATTGGCATTTCCAAAGGTGGAGGAGCGTGCCGTGACTGCTCCCGGCGGCGTCTGGCACGGCCGGTGACAAGCTGCTTGTCGTGTCGCTCCGAGATGAGAGGCTGCAACGTCAAAAGGGACCCTCTGAACACCAGCCCCACGACACAAAAGCAGCAGTTCAAAGCCCCCGGTTTCCCTCCTGGGGAGACAGCCTGGCTGGTTATGACACTAATTTATTGTCAGATGTATGTTGTTTTTTTTTTTTTGAAATTACAGTCAAAGGGGTTTGTGTTTGAACCCCTTTGGCTGGACTGATAACGGCATTACATCTTACCTGGGCGGTAATGAAGGGGACCAAAAAGAAAAAAGATCCAAACGTAAAGTTTGGGCCTTACGACTTATTTACTCTCCTGGCAACGGGCCAGATTAATTCAGGGTGTAATTTCATGGACTTCTGAATTTCATCAAGCTGAGAGGTTGACTGTATAAAACAGTTGACAGGTATCAGTGGAGGGGTGATCCTAGGTCAGCTCTAACCATCAATAGAGACACCCCCCGAGGCTCTTCACAGCACATTCCTCTACCCCAGCCCTGTCTGCAGAGGGGTTTTGCTCTCAAATCACAGCACTGCAGGAACTTCACTTTGCTGTGCACGCGTTTACCTACAGGAACTGGATGAGCTGAAAGACTCGTAAAGAATTACAGTGGTGGTCTTTAGATGTTCCCCGAAACACGGTAATTTGGTGGCTTGTCAAAATAGGTTGGTGGTCTCAGTCCACTTTCCTACAGAAACGCTATCTACATCACACGTTTGGCAGCACCGCTGGGCATCTTAGAGAAAAGACAAGTAGCACCTAAACTGCTGGTCTCAAATGCATTTCCAAAGACTTGACGTGCAACAGCCATGCCAAGATGCATTACCGGGGTGAAGCGCTGCTGCTGCGGTTGAGAAGCAGCTGGCACACCCCGAGCTTTGGTGACTCCTTTACTGTCAGCCAAAAGGAGACGAATGGTTGTTTGGCTGGACTGTGTCTGTCTGCAATTTCTAAAGAGTTAATGGAGCTTCTTGGCTGAAACCTCAGTGTGATGTTACTGTTTATCCACATTACGGGCTTGTGTTTAAACGTCATAATGATCCCGGTAATATGTTTCCAGCTGCTCACCACCCTGGATAGCCAGATATTAAAAATAAACTTGCATAAACACGACGTTTCTTTTGCACAGCTCATCCGTTTTGCCCGCATGCTCATGCTAAGAGGTCACCAAGCTCTGTTTGTCACATCATTGTCCGTTCCTATGGGAATGACTTCCCTACCATCAGCAGATGATTGTGTCCTGGTGCTGTGGCCAGGTGGTGAAGAAGAGGGAGACAGCACATAAGGAGGTAGCAGACTCAAAAAGATTTTTTTGTGTACATACTTTTCTTCTGTATTGCTTAGGGAGACATTTTCTCCCCTGTACTGAGCATCGATCTCCAGTTTGATGATGGCTTTCAACAGTTGGGCTGCTGCCTCCTGAACTTCTCTAAAAGTTCATTGGGTGAGTGGGGAATGGAGGAAGATTAATTAAGGTGATCTGAATGGTTAGTCTTTCTATTGGAAATGGTTGTCGATGGAGTAGTATAGCAATATGTCATTAATCTGGAAAGATCAGTTATGAAGAAATATTGATTTCTGAAGTTTGCTTTGATTACATCGCTGTAAAGTGTGACATTAAAATCCCAGCTGTTTGCGTCTGGTCCGAGATCAATGGAAAATGCGGGCTTGGATTTGCTTCTCATTTTTTGTTTCTTTTTAAAAAAAGACACACAGAAAAAGAAGCAAATATTTCCAATGGCATTAACTACCCAGAGTAAATTGTTACTTGACTGGGCTTGACGGTTGGTTTCTATTAAAAAGATACTGTCAAAATGCTTAGGCCCACCATTTATAATCAAGCTGAAGGAATTTCCTGATGATTATAAAGAAAATGTTTTGCACCAAGATCCTTCCCTGATGTCCATCAGCGTCAGCCGGGCTGTGACCACCAGGACAAAGCTGCCCACGGCACCTCTGGGACTGGGACAGTTTAGAGAGGTGGGCAGGATTTCCAGCGTCTTACGTACAAATATTTCAAGGAAACGCTCACAGACATTTCTCACTTTTTATAGCCAGCGTCGCAGTGTTATGACAGCTCCAAAGTTAAGCCCATTTCTAAACAAAGCCACAGCAATCTTCTGCTGGGAGAAGGATTAGACTTATCATAATCATCTCCTCTCTCCCAAACCAGACACAAAGCACGCTTCAGCTCACACGCAGGGGAACACGCGTTTTCAAACGCCAAAGCCCGCCTGGCGAAGGGCCCCTCTCCCTGCCGTCGTACCACGCGAACAAGCCGGATCCCCGCCGTACCGGTGCCCTGAGCACAGGGAGCGGGAGCAAAGCCCCGACCGTGTGTCTGAGACTCCCACCCGCAAACCAAAAAGCTGCCCCAAGCACTGCTTGTTGCTCACCACCTTGTCGGAGATGCTCGGAGGAGCCCACTGCTTTCCCCGTCTTAATTTTGGCTGGAGTGGGTTTGGGCTGCAAGGGGCAGGTTCCTGCCTTGCCTGTTTTCTCCCTGCGTATCAGCCACGGATGTTTTCCGTGGCACAGGGGCACGAGGTTTGGTATTAGTTTAGCTATTGCTGACACTTGAATTTCACAGGCAAAATCCAGAGCAAGGGCTGAATTGGGAAGGCAAAGGTGGTGAAACCACCTCGTGCACCTCTCGTTTGATTCAGCAAAACAACGGACTGTTTTACACCGCTGCAACAGTGCGATATCCCACAGAGAAAGCTCAGTTCCAAAAAGCACTTTGCAGAGACGCATTTACAAAGCGGCTGCGAACATGAGCCAAGGCGAAGGGTGAGGCAGAACCAGGGGTACGTGACCGGGGACGGGAGCTGCCCTCCTTGGAGGGCTGGGGATGGAAACCTGAGCAGGCAAAACCCACCCCTGGTACGGTCCTGCTGAAAACCCCGGAGCCAATATCACCAAGTTACCGCTGAGTGTTTAATCGTGGTTGTTTCACAGGGTGAATGCGTTTTTCTTACTGTTTATTATTCTGCTTTTGCCATGTAACCTGCTTCACTAAAAGCCTTAAATGAAACAACTGCCATTAAAAAACCATCAAACAGGATTTTATAGTTCTCCCCTTTGCTGCGAGGACCTAACAACTTATAAAAATTTATTTTGCGCTGTGCTCAGTTCCATTAAAAGGCTACTGGGGTTTATTTTTAGGTTTTATCTCGGCACCGAGTTACTTAGCTTGTAACAGTCAAGGTTTTGTTTTGTCACCTCAAGGCCTAATCATAGTGGGATTTGCTGACATTAAGAGTCAGCAAATATATCTACAGGCATCAGCTATGTAGAAATGCTTTCAACTGACACGGGGTATACAAAGGGAAAGAGGATTGCACGCTCTCTTCTGGTGCGAACGCTGGGAAAGGAGTAATTATCTCACATCAACATCCTAATTTCCAGCACTTTGATCAGAACGCTTTGAATTGTAAATATTGCAAAAAAGTGTCATCTATCAGTTTTAATGAAAGGGATCTTTGCCCACAGAATGCCGTGTGCTAAACCGGAGAGGTCTGAAGTCGTCTCCCGACTGGCCCCAAGAGGCTTTGAATGCTCCTTCAAAGCAGAGGCTGTTGTCAACGGGAGCGCGGATCGCGGGGGTGAGGCACCGGGGATCGCCACTGCTGGGAAGCACTAGCTGCATCCCAAACCCAGCTCTTCCCAGCAAAGCGCACGCTGAACTTTTAGAGACGTGTCTGGGCCCCACCGAAGCCGCCGGGGCTCAGGCACGCGCCTGCAGAGCCGCCCGTGGACGAGCCGTTTGGAGCCGGGCTGCAGCAGGACAAGCTGCGCCGGCAGCGAGACGCGGCACGGCTGCAAAACGAGCGAAGGTGCCGGTGCTGGGCGTACCCAGCCTGGCTTCAAGCTACCCGAAGCGGGGACAGTAAAAGCAAAGACGCTACTGCAGGGCACAAAATAAGGCTGTGCATCTCCAGTCCCCAAAGGCCTTGTACACAAGGCGATCAAGGGGTAAAATGAAAGACGTGAAATCAAATCCCCAGTGCTTTTCAGCATTAATACGTATTTTATATAGAAGTTATCTTCATTTGCGCTGTGGGGAGAGGACCAGCCCTGCCTGCGTGTTTGTACAGCGCAGGGCACGCGGGTCCAGGGCTCCCCATCCTCCCTGCCACGGCGCTGCTCCCAGCACCGCCCAGCGCACGTTGCTGCAAACACCCGCACAGCGGCGACGGAGGAGCGGAGACAGGAGAAAAGGACCGAGTTTCCACACCGGTTGGGGCAGCGCAAGACTGAGCAATTCAAGGGCTCGTTCGCTGACTTCAAGGTGTCACAACAGGCGGAGAAGGGATGGACCAGATTCGTGCAGTACCAGTGAAAAGGCTGCGAACAGATGCAAGAACAGGCTGGGTTTGGGCAGGTAAGTTTTGTGGGAGAGTGTTTCTGAAGTAACACCACACGTACGTCCTCTTCCTTCTACTCTCCCTGAGCATCCATCACCAGTCTCTTCAGGAGACAGTCCAGGCTGACCCAGGATGGCAGCAACCGCCTGTCCCGAGATCACAACCACAGCTACTGATGATGCTCTTAAACACAGAACCTCACCAACACCAAGAGCAGAACCATGTCTTCCGTCACGTTTGTGAAAACGCCATACTTTGCAAGTTTTCCTATAATTTTCTGAGCGCACACGTGGCCAAGATGATATACATCCCTGGTACCATGGCAACCGTACTCAGATGTTTGCTTGACATATGAATTATGCAAGCAGCTAAGGTTTTAAATCACCTTCTCCTGCATTTTCGTCTGTCACTGCGGCATCCCCAGGCCTCCACGGCCACAGCCTAACCCGGGGCTCTGCAGCGGGTATCGGTGAGCACCAGTGATGCTCCTTTGGCTGCAAACGAGGAGCATCCACAGTGCAGGAGCGGGAGCTGCTCACCACCTCCCCAGGCAGAGAGGGCTGTGCATTGAGCAGCGTCTGTTTTTTTCCATGAAGTTGTGTTAATTAAAAAGATTAAAGCCACATGTTAAAGGATCAGCTGACAGGTATAGTCCCCATCCCCCCCTGCTCCCTTGACATGAGTGTGAAGCATTAACAGCAGACGTCAGTCCTAGAAGACTGTAAAAATTATCATCTCAGAGCTATTAATACAGCACGGTGGTTGGGGGGGCTCTTTAAAGAGCATATAGCATTAAACCTCTAGCTAGATATTAAGGAGATTTCTTAACCTCTAAAATTATAGTTATGTGCAAAAGAGGGGAGGGAGAAAGGGGGGCTTAATTAAAAATCCATACTTAGCTGGCGCAACACTGTACTTAAGGGCTCTAGAAGAAGCCATTTAAACAGGTAAAATACTGCCCCAAATGCAGAGATGTCTCCTGGATAAAGAGGCCCTTTGTATCTTTGATGTCCTGTAAGTGCCATTCTCTTTAATTTTCTCTTTCCTAACAGCCATAAAGGATATTTTAAATGCATGAGGGACACTCAAGCCGCAGAGGCTATGGCACAGGTGTCCGGCGCAGTGAAACGTTCTTGGAATGGACTCCGACAAGGGCAGTGGCCATTCAAAAGTCAAAGGAGCCTGTAGAGATCCTAGAGGGGATGAATTCCTAACTAGCTTCACGACACCGCCTGTAAGACCAGGCAAGGATCCTCTTTTCCTAAAGGCTCTGCAAAAGGACGGTCCGTATGAAAAGGCAATCCCCGTCCCGAATAGCCTGCAGCATGAAGGTATGTATGCTATAAGGAAGCCCTGCCCATATAGGCATGGCTCTCCAGTGGGAATGCACAGTCTGCTGGCAGCGGAGCAGCACTACAACCCCAGCAGCATCAGGTGGGGGAAAAACGATCACTTTGGGCTGGTTTAGAAGTTAATTCTCTCAAGTGGAGTCCCCAGTTGTAACAACACACCGCCGCTCCACTGCAAGCCTCCACAAAACAGGCAAAAGCGACAAACCCACCAAAGCTGGATTTAAGCATTGGATTAATGGGTCGAGCAAATGCGGTTTTCTTGTTACTGCGTTACCAGCTCAGAGCTGAGCCAGTATCCCTTTCTCCCGCAGCAGGAGCCCTGCCAGCACCGCGGAGTTAGGTAGGACACGTGTTCTCCTAGGCTCTTTGCTGACATACCAGCATCACCAATTTAGGCCAGGCTTATATATAAGGAAGGGTGGTAGGGGAGTATATTCCAACACAGGAAAACAAGGTGACACCAGTGCCTACTCGACTTGCACAGTCCCAACATATGGTAGCAGAAGCTGTAGGACCAAATATAGCTTCTCAGCCAGACTTTGATACAGCAGTTTATATCACTAGAAGGTCTCATGCCTCCTACTCTGCTAAAGGCGCAAGTGTATATATGGCCCAGCTTACAAAGGAATTCCACTCATTCATTTATTCTTTGGAAGTGGATATAACCAGCCCATAAGTTATGTATACCTTCTCAAACAGTCTGGTTTGCACTGAGGGGGAACGCATTCCAATGGAAGCTGATGGCTTCTCCAACTTCAAAAGATGGGGCTAATTACAAGAAACAATAAACAACATGGTTCACACGAGACTGCCCAGGCCAGCGCAGGATGGGAATCCCCAAGCCCAGAAGCGATCCCTGAGGCAGAGAGACTGTCTTCATCTGACTCGGACGCCTGGGCAAAGCTGGCAAACTTCAGAGTCGAGATTTCTTCTAGTCCAATGAAAATCGGGTTAAGGCCTCATTTACATGGGGTTTCACGTAGACAGAGGTCTTCATTGATGTTGCGTGTCTGCACAGCTCCGGGCCCTAGAGGGTGGACAACAGCCGTACCTAAGAAGGGGCTGTCATCTAGTCTGACCCATACAAGCACAGCATCGAGAGGTCTTTACCTAGTAGTGCAGAAAAGATACGGGTACAGCTGACAGTGAGAGCGCAGCACTCACACCGCTCTTCAAATGTACCTTTGCTTTAGTGCAAGAAGGAGGAGAGTCAGGGTGGGCTCTCTGTCACCCTGTGCCACACGCAGTCATTTATGTGGGTGCGGATGGGCCCGCGCAGAAGACGCCCACGTTGCCTTGGTGCGACGGTACGAGTGGCGTTTTGAAAGGTTTCTGCTGACAACATTGAACATAGTCCCCATAAACAGAGAAACTGAGTTCTCCGTGGGAAGTGCCTGATTTTAGAAAGCAAAAGGGAAGAGCAGGAATTGGGCTTCGGTGACACAAGGGGAATCGTGAAACCTGGGTCCCATTCCTGCCCTTTTTATTAACTTTCAGAAGGACCTTGAGCAGATGCTTTAACCTCTATCCTGTAAACTGGGGTAATAACAATGCTGTCGTATCCTGGCGGTGCCCAGAGACTGCGAGGGCGAAAGGCACGGGAGCTGGGGAGAGCTTTTCTCATTACCTCCAGCCCGGACAACGTATCATAAAGCAGTCATTTGCGCTCATTCCTCAGAGACTGCCTCTGGCATCGTTTTCCTCGCAAGTCATTGCCCCTACCCTTTCTGCACAGAGCCCAGCAAGGACTACCAGCGGACACCTTTGGAAGGTGCTCGTACACCCTCCCGAAGCTGTCAGCTTCCCAAGGCATAGTCTGGCCATGTAAATAATACGAGAAATGTTTGGTGGCATTTCCCCTGCTGAAATACTGCATGCGTCAAGGTATTAGAAATCCTAGAGAAAAAAGTCCTCGTGGTTTAATAGAGAAGGTCAGACAGAAGTTATGTTTGTGTTTTTCAGCATGATTGGATTATAAATATAGTCAGCAGAGGCTGAGGACACGGGAAGCTCCAGATTGTATTCGGATGTGTCACTTCTGACACGGGCAGGTGATGCCTTCATAAACCTGGCTTCGCCGTCACGAGCCGCACCAGCGCTCAGCAGAAGCGCGGCGGGAGCAGGCAGAGGATAAAAGACAGGAGTTTGCAGGGGAGCCAAGGGGCAGGGAAAGCAATTACGAAGTTATATATGTTTGGCTCTATCCTGTGTTTTACTCCAATAGCTAAACAAAGTTAGATTGTATCGTTAAGCTGCACCCATGGCAGAAGCAAGGGAAGAGCTGCCAGCTCGAGCAATTTCATGAGGTCATGACGCAGCCAATACATCTTTGATGTGCACAGGATACATCTGCTCTCTGCAGCCCACAAACCTGGTTTTTTTTTCTGCTCAACAACTCTGGAAAAGATTTTCCAAAGTATTTAGAGGATTTATGGCCACAGGCTCCTTCAAAATGAGCCCTCTGCCCGCGTGCGCTAGGCAGGTTGTTGTGTTGTGCTGAAGGTGTTGGTGCCTTGTGGAGTTTGTGCTCATCAGTCAACAGGATTTATGCTCCTAAAGCTCTTAGGTGCATATAAATCTTCTGCAGGGTAAGCCCTGATCTTCTGGTCAGATCCACGTTGAGAAGTTATGCAGAGTCTCAGAAGTCAGTAGGACTTTACATCACATGAACAGTCTCCTAATAGCTCAAAATTGGTATCGAGAAGGGTTTTGATTTAATAGCAGCTCAAGCTGCTTACATTTCCTATCAAGCATGTAATATCAGGGGAGAGTGTTTAAGGGACTTCTAAGAAATATTTGACCTATTAGTGGCAGAAGCACTAATAGCCATATCATGAGTGATCTGTTTTCTGCTTTTCAATTCACCACCCATCACCACTTATCCTTTTTTAGGAAGAATACTGCAGTTCTAACAGAAAGATGATTTACTCAAAGGGGTGGATAGATTAGATGGAGGGATAAGCAGATGCAGAGAGATGAAACTGGTTATTAATTTAACCTGTCACTTCTGGAAGACAGAGGTGGCTGGATACTCTCCCTCTCCCACATTCTCCAGGCACAGGGATGCTCAAAGCTGGGGAAATGGAGATCTCTTGAAGAGACCCGAGCACAGCGATCACCATTCCACGGCAGTCCCAGCCCCACAGCTGTGGGACAGTGCAGCTGCTCACCCGAGACCCGGACAGCACGTGCCACTGTCCCCTGCCCACCTTAGCCGTGTCAGCTACGGAGCAGCGAGGGCTGGAGCTGTGTTGCCCTTTCCTAGAGGAGATGTTTTACAGAAGTATCTTCACCATCCAGAAACCTGAATTTTCTGCTACCACTCCCAACTGGCAGTCTTTCCTGTGCTGTGACAAATAGTTACAAAAAAGTTTGAGGAGAAAACAGAAAAGAAAACTGACAGTATCATCAATATGGGAAGATGTTTCTTGCACTCACACAAGACTTAAAGCTCAATTACTTGCTCATTACTGAATAGGGAGACACATCCTTAATCCACTCTATTACTCCCAGTAAGAAATGAAATTAATTCCTAGCCTGTTGTCAGAATAAGACTATTCTATTAAGGGCAGAGAGAAAATATTTTTTAAATAGCAATATAGAAGACTTCAGAATAGCCCAGCATTGAGTCACAGTAAATCCTACTTGCAAACCAGCAACCCAATCTCAAGCCAGCAGCTCAGACTCAGAGACCCAACATAGACACACAATTGCACGTGGAGATAACAGCAAAATCAGTGAAGCCACCATATAGCCAGAGAGCACATTCAGGCGCTGAATGCCCTGTTGTTTGACTTTCACTAATATTGTTTAATTATATTGCTACAAGGCAAGAATTCCCATTTGTCGGCAACTGGGAAAGTGCTTAAGGTGATGATATTGTTCTGCTTGGGTGGCCTGTGCCTGAAGGTAATCTTTCAAAAGCAGCTGCTTTAAGTGTTAGTTAAATGGTACCTGGGGATTTGGTTGACACAGGTGTCATGTTTAATCTTATTCATATATCAATAAAACTGGTACCATATGTGCAGGTTGGTTGGCAGCACTGAACCTCTGAGACAATCAATATTTCCATTAACAGACTCATCCTCTCTGGTCAAACCCACTGCAGGCTCCCAACTTCAGGCATCCCCAGCCTGCCTGCTTTAACCTCTGCTTCCCAATCCACTCTCCAAACATTTCCTCTCTGGAAAACACACTGCAGGTACCTCAGTATTGCAGTTTGGCTTTTACTTGTGCATGCACCTCCCCGAAATAGACATTAACATGTAGCAGGGAAGCGGTGGCGGTCAAGGTTTAAGCACATGTTGTTTCTGCAGTGTGTTTATCTAATGCTTTTCAGCAGAGGCTCTCGGAGCACTTTGCAACCAGCTCTGTCGTTGCAGTCACAGACAGGTTCACGGTGGCTGAGAGCGGGAAAGCCATTGCCCCAAGCGTGCCGAGGACGGCCAGAAGACAGCCTGGAAATCCTGATACTCGGCATACGGCAACGCAAGTTAACGTGTGTACAAAAGCCAGCGCGGTTACAGCTCGCTGCCGATTCCACAGCAGCTGCTCGGATGCACGCTGCGCTCCAACGCGAGGCGGCTTTCGTTGGGTTGTTTTTCCTCTAACAGCTTTCCCCAGGATAGAGCTCTGCTGTTTGCAGTAGGACTTTGGTGGGATTTTGTAATTTTTTAATATAGGGGTTACTTGTATGTCTAAAACTCATAGTAATCCCCAAACTTTTAAAGTCTGGAAAAATGGTCCCTCTCCGATGTGCCACAGATCCGCCTGCTCCCTTCCCTGCGGGGAGGGGTTGGGGAGGAGCAGCGACAAGGGAACCCAAACACATCTTTCATTTGGATACCGTGGAGACAATAACAAGGGTCACTTTTCTGACATACTAATTTAAAATCAGGCTTAGCAACTCTTAAAGAATCTGATCCAATGCATTACTGACTGATTTACCTACCAGGAACAGTCTCTGATCAAGCAGAACAGCATGGCCCGAAAAAGCCGGGACAAAAATAGCAGGAATGCTAATGGCAGCGCACTGGCAGAGCTGTATGTGAGAAGTTCGCACAAAATCCCTTTTTTTTTAGCTGAGGCTGCTTCGCACTTAGGTGAGTACAGAGATTTACAGCTTAAAAATACACTTTATAAGGTTATTCTCCTTGGCCCCTGCGTGTGTTTCGCTTGGAGCACAGGGCGCTCCTTCCATGGCGGGGAAGCAACTGGGCAGAGGAAGATGCTGGTGGACGTGTGCTTGGATGGGATTCATCCCTGGACAAGTCACCTGACAAACCCAATCCCTAACTTAGCTTGAGAGACAGATTTAACACTCCCAAATGAAATGTTAATGCAGGAACAATCCCCTATAACATCCGCACCGTAAATAATTTACTTTCCTTCCAAGCGCTGAGGAAGATTAATGGACAGTTTTTTGAAAAAAAAAAATCAAGTTAAAACATTTGCAGGCCCCAGTGTCATTGCAATAACAGGCAGCACGTGTAAACACCGCGAGGACTGTATCCATTTAGGAGCGGCTGGGAGACCACACAGTGCACGAGAGGCACCGATGTGCAGAGCTGCCCTTTCTATTAAGGGGCCACTTTGAGTTTCCATTTGGAGCTGGGAGAGGCGGGGGATTCACTGGCCGGGTTCGAGGCACCGGTTATTTGTTATGATGAACTCTCCGAAACAAGGAGATTAAAATAAGTCCAAAGTGTTTCTCTGACAAATGTTAAACATCACCCACAAGATTTATAGCACTTCTGTTCCCCCTCCAAAAGCTTTTAGTTCAGTGGCAGAGGTTACCGAGGGCTTGTCCACTGGCTGCTGGCTTTATAGTTTTAGCACTGGCCAGAGAGTAATCCAAAGTTTCAATAATGAGTAATAGCACTTTCAGCTCACCATCATCATTTGTCCTACATCCATTATTGTCCTAAGAGACCAATCTCGCTGATGTAAATGGTGCTGGCAGCTGGTGTGTCAGCATTTCACACCTCCACAGCTGCCGGGCTGCGCTGGCAGCAGCTCCTCTCCCTGCGCAAGCCTCCCCTCGCTGCCCGGGTACTGCCCTGCACGCGGGGACAGAGCCCGGGGATGTCCTCACTGACATCGCCGGTGGTGGGAAGCTTGGAAGGGGTGGTCTTGCTTCAGTGTGGTGGTCTGCAAAGCTTTATTCTGGGAGGGTTTCTGCTCTACCCTTGAGGCTGCTGTGCTGCAGCGCAATGAGAGTGGCTGCTCTTCCCTGGTGAGTGTTGCTGCAATACCTTAAACCAGCATTTTCTCCTCTTTGCGTCCTTTCAGCCCCATCTCACTTGTCCCTCTCCCTGCTCTTCTCCCCTCCTTCCAGGGGAGGGAAAGGATTAGACCAGCAGCAGCTCATTCACGAGGAGTGTGCATGGGAAACCAGGCACCCTTGCTCGGGTCTGCTCCTGGGGCTGGAAGGAGCTGCTGGGATGGAGACACAGGGTGAGGGCTGCTGCAGACAAAGCTGACACCCATCGCACTGGGATACAGCCCCTGCGGGGCCACAAACAGCCAAAGGTGTCCTGCAGCCTGGGAGGGGGCTCCCCCTTCATCCACGTGCCACAAGCCCCCCCATCACACACAGCCTCCAAGCTCTGCTCTCCAGTGGATAATCTAACTGTATCAACAAGTCTTAATTTGCTTTTCTTGTTCCCTTTTTAAGGAGATCCCAGCTGTTCAAAATGACATCAACAGCCCACGCTGCAAGACCACGTCGGACAACACAGCACCCAGCAACGCTCCCGCTGCCTGCGGTGTGCCGTGCCAGAGGGGCAGCAGAAGGCAGGGATGGGCAGGGAGAGAAGAACTGGGTTATGCGGGGCATAGCAGATCTTGTAAAGTGCAAAAGGAGACACCAGGCTTCCCTAGGCATGGCTGATCTTTGCAGTTACCCAGCTAGCTGGAAGTTCATTCACCCCTCAGTTAACATCTCTTCGTGTTTGCATCATGATCTGCACAAGCTGCCCTCATGTTTCCCTCAGTTTGCATCCATAATGCTGCTTTGAATGTTCTCACATCCCCCTTCTTCCTTCCTCCACACTCATCCAGGTCAGGGTGATACAGCCCAAATACACCTGTTCAGCAGAGCAATCAAACAAGAATAACAAGCCACCACAGACAGCAAACCAATCATCCGATCTACAGGTGCAAACAACTTCAGATGATGGACCAGCTTTCCAAAAATCATTAGAAAAGTGAATCCCCACAGCATAAATCACCCACCTCCCAGCTATCACAGGGCCGGCTGGACACTAACAGGTCAGCTCTATTTCCCAGATGGAGAACTTCATCACCCCACTGCTCGTCTGTGTAATTACAACAGTTATGAATCTTATTCTTTTCCAACCTCTTTCAAATCCAGACCCTGGATTTGACTTGCTAACCTCATCAGTACACAGCCCTGCCAGACACTGTGGTAGGTAGATGTTTTTAACCAGGTAATAAATCAGGTGATTGCCTCAAGTGCGACTCAAAAGCTTGACTCTGCTAAGTGTGGGTGAAGACCCTCTGCCCAACGCTGCTGACCCCAGAGTCAGGCTGAGACAAAACTGGTACTTCCAAGTTGCACAAATTTGGGAGCAGGTTCTTTATCTTCTTCCAAACAGTGCACTTGAGCGTCCCTTTTGGCTCTCCTCTCCTACTAGGAGAGCTAGGAAAAGCTGAGGTGCCCACAGGACCCCAGGAACCGGGGCTTTAAGGGGAGTTGAGAACTTCAGGCAGCTAAAAAGCCATATTATGACAGGGACAGAAAAACCTTTAAACTACTGAACAAAGATATCCTTGCACAGGGTCTATCGTACCCCCTCTGCTCTTTCAGATCCTGAGTTAATGTGGTTTGAAGTCTGGATTTTTCCTCCTTTAAGTGATCTGGGATCACTCAGCTGTTTGAAGGCCAACTAGCAGTAGGTGAACAGGACTCCCTGGTCAGAAAGGACTGCACATCTCCATGTGACTATCAGACCCCAAAGTGTCTTGAATTAGAAATTAGTCCTCAAAATTAGTTATCTTGGGTTAATGGTGTGTTTGTCTTCATTTGTATTTAAACAGCAAGAAAAATTTATCAGGAGGAATAAGAAGCGTTACATATCTACTGTCACACCAGGACCTTCTCACACCAAGTGTTGAAGTCGTACAAGTCCTTCCGAGTAGCGGCTTTGTTATATTTTAAGACACTTGAACACAATATTAAATCTTCGGGCTCTGGGGCTGCAGACAGCGCAGTCGTACCGGGAGAGCCACCCCGCACGGGCTCCCAGGCTCGTGGCTGCGCACTTGCACACATCTGTCCATCCATCTTCACAGCACAGCCCGGATCCCTTGGGGGCTCTTACCTGGCAAGTTACTCAGGATTTTTTCTCATTTTCTAGAAAAGCTGTCAGTTTGTCACTAGAATTGGGGAAAACCTTACAAAACCTTGGAAGTATTCACGGAGCAGGGAATGCATTTCCTTCCACCGCTCTGGGGCAATATATCCCATTAGCTTGGGATCACTGAGCTCCACAGCCGGGACTGAATCGCTCTTCTGCTTGTTACAGCCTCATCCCGCCGCTTCGCCCCTGCAAGCCTGTGCTCTCCCAGGCAGACAAGCAGATGGAGAAAAACCAAATACCATGGAAGACAAACATGAACACCTCATTCACGCGAGTGAGATACGCACAGAGCAAGCTCAGGCCATGGGCAGCTAATCCTGCATTGCTTTGCTTCCCTCTGACATTATTGCCTGGTTTTGTTGATGGGGTTAGATGTGATCAAGTTTCTCTCTGCACCGCTCACCCCTGTTCCCAGGGCCAGCATTGGGGCATACCCGGGGAACCACAACTTGCTCGGCTGAGCCAACCCCTAAAGGGCTCATCTTATGTTCCCACGTGCCACCAAATAGTCCCTGATGTCCAGCCACGTCAGACAATGCCGATCTCAGGGGTGCCTTCCCCTGGTGCAAACCCCCCCAGTGCTGTTCGCCACGGAGTAAGGAGAGAGTAAGAACTTGGGGTTTGTGTAACCATCCCCAAACCTGGTGCTTCAGGTGGGAACATGCTCAACAATCAAGAACACCTTGGACAACAACTGAAAGGACAGGGATATCTTTCCATAATTTGCTCAGACCATTGCTACAAGGCACTTTTAAGCGAGGCAAAAGCTACAGCACAAGATTTATCGTACAACAGAGTTACAAACACGGGTCCAGGCTAAAGCCACAGGGCTTGGAAAGGGAAAGAAAAGAAGCTTCACAAAAAAGGTGGGTGATGTAAAGCAGGAGGGTTTATATTTGAAAGGAGGTAGGCTAAATCATTCACTGGCATGAATCAGCACATCTGAAGTATGTGACCACAGCTTAACTATTGAACCAGCCAGTCTTAAACATATGCATTTCTATGGTGTGACTGGGACACATACGCCACAAGAAAAGCCTTTGGAAGTTAGTTGAGACAAACCCAAGTGGAGTCTGTAAAACGACTCCAAGATCCTAAAAGATTTACTAGAGAGGAGAGCCCTTCCCTGCTCCCGCAGGTTGCAGAACTATCAAGCAGACACCTTGGAGGGTCCATTCCCTGCTTTGTTACAGGTGTCTTGTGTGACCCCGCTCTGTGCCCCTCTACCATCACCATGGGGCTGCAGAAACCAAGTCACTGCAGCTTCAAGCAGACCTTCTCATCAGCTGAGCCACAACAGCAACACAGAGAGTGGCTGGACAGTGGGCTGTATCCCTGGATAAAGCAAATCAAAGCAGCCACTACTATAATGCTTCCCGATTACCCATCTCAATAGAGAAAGTCTTTCCCCTTGCTCATCAGCTGTGTGCTTACAGGTATATGTGATGCCACTGTATGCAAGTCCAAATGCAAAGAAAAGTTCCCACTGAAATAAATTAAATTCGAGTTAAACCACACACGAGCTGCAGAACGTGCTGGGATTGCAGACTGCAAACCACACTGCATAGCTGACTGCGCTGTTCCCAGTGGATCCCTTGTAAATCCACCATCTATCAATTTCTCCTGCTTGGAGAAATCTAATCCCGGGGCTAGAATCAGCAAGTCCTTCCCTCCCTTCCTCCTTAGGCCACCTTTTTGCACTAAGTGAGATAAATTTTTCCCAGCTGTAGCGCTGCCAAAGACAGGAGGGTTACAGGGGGGAAAAGCTTCATCCCAGAAAGCGTTGCAGGTTGGTACATCAGTAAATCAAAGAATAAAAAGATAGACTTTCCCCTTCTATATGATGCATGTTTCCTCATGTCTCTTGATGAGACTGGGAGAAAAGGTTAACAGGGAGCAGACAGAGCTAATGATTAAGTAGGAGACGCATCAGCTAACTAGCAGGAGAGCTGAGCTAGCTCACAGCTACAGCAACACACACTTGGGAGATTCATCCCCACTTACCTGAAATCCTTCAGTCTGGAGCGTACCCGTGGTCCCCACGCGCAGATACACCAGGGCTTGGCCAAGCAGAGTCTTCCATGGAGCCGGTCAGCACGTTGCAGGATCTCAGTGCAAAGAGGTGGCACACAGCTTCGCATACCAGGTTGTACGGCACAGTCCTCGGCATGGCACCAAACCAGAGTCCGGCATTTGTGAGCACCAAGGGAGAGGCTTCGGTGACTTGTGCGGTGGCAGTTTTAGCCCCAGCCCTGCCTGGGCCTCACAATTCTGCGGCTCAGTGCACCTCCACCAGCAGGCACCAGCCTTAACCCTGGTGCGGTAAGTTAGAAAATAGTACAGTCCGGTTTCCATGCTTGCTCTGGTTCTTGGAGCAGCACATCTGCCCAGCTTCTCCTCTAGTTTTAGCCTTCCTTTCACCAAGCACCAGTTACTATCTCAGTTCCTGCTGTCCAACGGCACACACAATTTCCTGGGCCATTTACCCCAAAACCAGCCTTCAAATCCTCCTTCATCCTCATAGTACCAACAAAGGCAGGAGGTTGGAGCACCAGCTGTGGTTTGCAAGCAGCAGAAGGGTCCAGAGAGGAGCTGAGGGCAGCAACTGGTCTCCTTGCAGCCTCCTACAGCAACATCTTCAGCCTTAGTCACATCTACTGCAGAGCTTGGTCAGGTGAGACTCACTTGAGACAGACCTTCTTGTGGGCAAGCTCCATGTGTGCATTAGAAGCACTAGCACGTATTAAATAGTCCTATATAAATATAGGACTTTTTCTTAGAGCTAAGAAGTAGTAACCGCTGGGCAGGAGGAACATACTGCTGTTTCTTCTGAGGCTTCCAGAGCAGGAGGAGAGGCTGAGTCCCACCTGGGGACTTTTCTAGAAGGCTCGTTACAGGCTGAGGGGTCTCAGCTGGGGCAGGGAGGCACCCTCAGCTATTAAAGCTGAGTTAGAGCCCCTGCTCTCTTTTTGGGGATGCTAGCCTTAGAGCTGGGAGCTCTCCTGGTTTTTATTTTATTTTCTAGGTTCTCTATTATTTAAGTACTTGTTTAAAACATGGTGAAGCCTGTGCAAGCCACAAACATTATTGCTCTAGAGTCATTTCTGGACTGAGCCCCTGGTTGTTGTGTTTCTGCTGGCATCGCTGCCTGTAGGTGCGCACAGCGCTGCAGAAACCTGCCTGCCTGCTCCCTGTGTTTCTGGAGCTACAACGGGTATTTCAGCAGCTTCCCCTGCTGCTCTCTGGTGCTACGCGATGGTCAGGAGCTGCGCCAAGCATGGGTTTGCTGCCTTCACGAAGGTCATCGTTTTACAAGGTGAGCTTTCATGCCCTGTGTCTGCTGGGTCCAAAGGGCTTCTGGGGGTGCCTGGCTGTGCTGGGTGCAGGCTGGGGGATCCTGCTGTACCTACCCCGCTGCCCAGCAAGCCCACCCCGGTCCCCAGAGCTCGGGTTTGCCTGACATGCAGACAGCTGGGCACGCAGCACCCAGTGCTTCCTGACTTCTTCTAGAAGAGAGAAGAGAAATCAGGGAAACTAGACTGAGATGCTCAAATAAGCACCAGTCTAGGAAAATGAGGTTTTGCAGTGGAATACAGCATTTTTTGAGCACCTTCCCAGCTCCATGCTGCTAGCATGTTCTTCCCGCTGCTGAGCCCCTTGCCTGCTTCAGTGCTCGGAGCAGGAGAGGAAGGGCTGGGAACTCAAATTCTGTAATTTCCCCTTTGTCACGCTCCTGTTTCTGCAGAGCACGGCAATCCCTTCCCCGGGGCGTCCCTGGCTGCCTCACACCCCTGCACCCCCTGCCTTTGCCTGGTGTTGGGGCCAAGGGAGGAGGAAAATGAGCTTGAGGGAGAGGAGGGACGTGGCTGATGGATTGATATACCTGCCAGCTGCTTTAATAGTGCTCAATACATAACAGTCAGAGCTAACGCAAACTTAGCAGCAGCGCTACTGAGCCAGTGACCAAGCTGATAATAAACTGAAACCAGAAGGTGACAAGCCAAAAGTGATTGGATTGGGTGAGGTGACGGGAAAGTGCAAGGGAAGGAAATGGGTTTGATGTGACCTGTTCCGTGCAGTCCCTGAGGATGTGTCCAAGCGTGCAGCAAAGCATCGAGCCACGGACCTTTCCCATTGCACGTTCACAGCCTTGTGTTTGTGGGGCGTCAGTAATAAGCCCTCCTGACTCTACAGCATAGTTTACCAAAGATTTTCTATTCTGCAGCAATAGGCACTGTGGTCTGTGTGACCATCCAAGGCCATTTAGCTGGTGCAGCTTCTCCAGGTCTCTGTGCAAGCCCCCAGCTGCTTTGCTGGGAGAGGAGGGGGGAGAGCAGGAGGGTGGGCTGGGGCCACTGGTGGATGTGTCCTACCAAGCAGCAGCTGGTGTTTGCACTGCTCTTGCCCAGGTACGGGGCGCATTGCAAGGTGTGAGATGGTAAATTCAGAAGAGCCAAAACCTGAACCAACAGCCAAGCTTAACCAGGACCTCTCCAAGATGAAAATCTGCAGGGACACAGCACCCTGGGGCTGCCCACTTGTGGCCTTCAGCCTCTGCCACCGTCCGACACAGCTGTGCCGAGCCAGGTAACACCACGTTTATTTCTTCTGCTAGTGGATGTCGTAAGGCACTTGATCCAGGATAGGCAGGAGAGAACCAACAATAGTGTTAACCTTTTCTCGCAGTAAAATAACCTTTTTAAATGTGCATTATTTAAAAGGGTGATATTAAAAGCCTGGCATCCCAGTGGAAGTAAATCTTCCCATAATAACTCTCCCCACTGGACTCAGTTCCAAGGAAATGCTGCATTTTCAGGAAAAGCTTGTCCAAAGGTTATTCTTTCTTTATGTGCCTGTCTAACTTATGGCTTTTGTCCATGTCCCTTCTCCATAAAGATCATGGTGACATGCTGTAATGGGGAGGGATCTGAAGGCTCATTTTCGGAGCCCCTGCTGGGTTTCCCTTGGCCAGCTGTGATGTTCATGGGCGGTGTCGGGGTGCAGGGTGCTGGTTTTGGGGGAGCTGCGTCTGTACATGTGGAGATGTTTTACTGCTGCATATGCAAAGAGCGAATAGATAAGGTGCCAGTAGGTGGGGCTGAAGAATATATTCTTTAGATCCCAGGTTTGGTAGGTGCAGTAAAAGCACAGTGGACAGGCTTTGGCTGTTCTGTGTTTGTGGTGCTTAATGGTATAACACAGCAAAACTGCGTTTAGTTCCTTAACTTTCTGGCGTGGTTGAAGAGGTGCTGAGGTGTGTGGGATGCAGGCTGGGCTCCCTCTGCAGCGACGGGGGCGTTTGGGGTCTGGATGAGGTGCTGGCAGTGGGTGATGCTGCAGGTTCCCCGGGAATGACGGTGATCCCCACTGCTGAATGTGGCTGCGTCCAGCTGGGGAAGCAGCGGTGGGACTGTGAGAGAATTGCCTGTTGCTCCGTGTATAAATCCCCATTGAGATAATAGCCCTGCTTCACAGGCAAGTGGTGTGCTGCTGCCTTAACCTTGAGCTCTGGATATGCGATAAACTGCAGGGATTTGGTTTTCAGCATTACAAATGGGTGCTGAGGGACTAATTACAGCTAATTTCCAGTGCATCCTTCCTGTGGCAAGGGCAGACTCCAGCATGGGGTCCCCCTGTCCTGCTGCTACCTGGAGTAAGTAACTGCCCTTTAGGAAGTTTGAGATGAAATGTAATCTTGTCGGCACATTCTGGCTAAAACCTGGGTAACCATTACCATGTGTTGCAGAGCTGCCCCGATCGCTCTTCCCCGCGCGCGCGTCTCCCCTGCTGTGGGATGGGTCCTCGTGCCTTCTGCGGCAAGCTTTGGCTTGTCTCCTCTGCGGTGGAGGCAGCGGGGTGGATAGTGTTGTTTCATGGGATTAATCCGGTCCATGGATGCCATTTGACCACTCTGGACCATGTTCCTCTGTTGGACAGAGGCCATGCTTTTTGTACATGAGATAACGGGATTTGAGGTTGCACAGGTTTGAGCATCACCTTAAGGAGCCAGCGCTGCAGGAGGCTGTCCTGGCTGCGCTGTGCCTCTGGGCACAACTCACTTGCTTCCCCTGAAGAATCCCTGTAGCATCCCCACCTGTTATGCATTCCAGCAAAAATAAATTATATTTAAAGTAGCTCTCATTTGAGATCCAGAGGCATGGGCATCTGCAGCCTGTTAGGAGTAAAGGCCTGTTACTCCTCAAACCTCTCATCAGATTCATGTTTCACAAGCAGATTTATAACCTTGCTGGAAAAGCTGACAAGACAAACTCCAGCCTCATTCAGTAACGTCTTACTAAATTGAAGAAGTCATAAACCACTTTAAAAAATGAAAGTTAGGCCTAAAGGTTTGAGTGCAAGTGACTAAAAGCTCAGAAGAGCATCATGAGGGAGACAGAGGAGCAGGCTTGGGAAGGGATGGAGTGCGGTGCCTCCGAGTGATATAAGACCGAGAAATGGCACTGGAGATTAATTTATTACAAGGATAAAAGCAGATACCCAGAGACTGTGAAATAGGGAGGACTGAGTAAAAAGAAATGAGACTGAAACTAAGGCAGGCAGTAGGAACTGCTGTGGGAACCGGGGCAGTGATCCAGGGACGCGTGCGGCTGCTTGGTGCGGGAGCGGCAGCTGTATCGCACCCATCCTCAGGACGGAGGAGCTGGAGACAGCAAACCCCAAAGTGAATTCTCTGAAGGGGGAACGTACTGTCTGTGCTCCAGTCTGGGAACGTGAAAAGGCAGGAGGAGAGAGCGCCCTGAGTCAGCCTGAAAACCCCTGAGATCAGCTTTAAAATTAAAACATGTATTTTTAGACACAATAAGTTTGTGGTTTTTCATTTGCTACTTGGTTCCTGAGCGTTTAGGATGTGCTTGTTTCCTGTGGGTGCTCTTCTCTCAAACCACGAGGGACAGGAACGTGTCATTCCATTTTAAATAAGATAATGCTCTTGTGCAATTCAGCAAATGCAGCATCTGGAGTTTTAAAAGCAATAAATACCAGGACGTGTTGTAATTAATATCCAGAACCGGTTGTACTGTTTTCATTTCACAGTATGTCGTTCAGGAAACAAAAGGCAGAGCAGTTACATGGAGAAGTTCACCAAGGAGACGCTTTTGACTTGCAAAACCAAACCAGGGCTCCAAATATCCCAAAATGCCGGTTCAGTGCGGTTGTGACCTGAGCACAGTGTCACCCACCAGCCTGGACTCCCCTGCGAGGGATCTTGCCAAAGACACCCCCGTGTACTTGCCCTTGGCTGTCGGGGATCGAGTGACGTGTCAGCCGGCGCGTAGGAGCAAATGCAACCATCGGGAAAGGCGCGGTGCTTTGAAGAAATACAAACTTCCACGCAGTGTAATCCTTCAGCCACCAAACCCCAGGTTTCACCTGATGCTTTTTCGCTACGGGGGATGCTACACCGAGGGGTAGTTTTCGGAGGGCTGCTTTAGGCTGATCGCAGCGTATGTGCTCCCGCACCGGTGCTGTGCTGGCAGAATTAAACTCGGAGGCTTTCTCTTGCTCAGAGGAAACGCTGTGAGCTTGTGACGAGCTGCGACAGGAAAAGACAAGTCTGGTGGAAGAGCTTTTAGGAGAAATTAGGCCACTAAAAGTAGTGGAAGCTGTAATAATCCCTTTCTTGTGCTGTGGATTCCCCTGAGCTGAGGGTCGTGGGAGGTGCACGCAGATGCTGGGCTGCTTGTACCGCACCAAAATGCTTCCAGTCCCCAAATTTAAACAGAATAGGAATAAAGCTGGGACTTTCTTCTCCACTTTTCCAATTTCCTCCTTCCCTGCTTGATAGCTGTTTGGTCACTGATGCTTTCTGAACGTCACCTTTTGGGGATCAGAGGAAAAACAAGGATTTTCCCTAAAATTGCCCCCCGGTTTCCCTCTGCGTGCAGGCGGGGTCAGGAGGCAGTGGCAGCAGTCTGAAGGCTTTCACAGACCTGTGCGTTCATTTAGAGAAAAAAAAAGGCAGGTTTTGAACCTGTCTGCTAGTCGCGGCATAAAAAGACCTGCCTGATTAAGCCTTGAGTAAATATTTCAACAAAGTCCTAGCCATCAGGAACACTCGGAGCAATTTTCTGGCTTCAGAAGAGCTCAGGCCCCTGTTTCAGAGGCAAAAGCTGCTCCGGCTGTGCTGTGCCACGGTGGCAGGTAAGACGGGGCCACCAGAAAGCGGCGTACCCCGGCCCTGCCTGCGTATGTGCCAGCAAATCTGTGTACGTTGGCACGCAGAGCAGCAGCTGATTCCTCGCAGTAATTTTCAGTTTCTCCCCAACAGCTTTGAACGCTAATTGTACATTTGCAACAATGGCGTAAATTATAAATTTGTGGGATGTAACTGTTTTCCAAAAAAAAAAATGGATGCTTAGTCAGCTGAACTAATTCTTCCATTCAGGTCAAATCCATCAAATCCTCTCCTAGCCCATTCCCTTTCACATGGGGGAAAAACAAAATTCAAGAAAGTCAGAATTGCCTCGTTTCAACTTTTTCCAGAGTATTTTGCTTCAAACTGACATTTCTGTTTGAAATGTCATCTCCAAGTAGCTTTAAGAAATGAGAATGAAATGCTGCAGTCCAGGTGAAACCAAGTTTTGGTGTCTACAATGTGAATGGTTTTTTTAATCTCATTCAACCAGTGAACTGCAAAATTAATGAGTCCCTAATTAACATAGCTCTGGTGTTGACTAATTTGTGTCCAAGAAACTAGATTGTGGGGTGCAGTGATGGGAAGGGGAAATCGGACCGTCCCTCTCGGCGAGGGCCCACGGGAGCAGGAGGGGGAGCGGGACGGGGGCACCCCCAGGCTGGCGGGGCAGCGGAGGAGCTGGGGGACTTTGGAGGGTGCCTGGAGATGGATCAGCTCATGCAGCTGCTTCAGGCCTTGTCCTCCGCCTTCGCAGGCGTTTGGCTTTCCTGCGCTCCTGAAGGAGGTGGAGGCACCCCAAGGGTAAGGGTGAGATTAGGGATTTGGGCTCTTAAAATGAGCATGGGTGGGATTTTTCTGCAAGCTCGTGGGCGTAGTGAGAGCAGCACAGTGGGGAATTTCCTGCTTGGTTGCAGAAATGCTCGTGGCTCAGGGTCTGGGACACGTGCCACCCTGGAGAGGACATGCCACCCTGGAGAGGACACCCCACAGCCCATCCTGGCTAAGAGCTGTTTGGCAAAAGGCCCCCCCAGATTCGGAGGGAAGGAGGTTTGGGCTGCAGAGGTCAGTGCTGGGCTCGGTACGGCACTGGGCTGCGAGCATCCCCTTGCAGGAGGGTTGGGGAAATGTCAGCCGTGCTCACCCTGACGCCCCGGCAGGTCCCAGGCTCCTGGGCTGACCCTGCCCGGTCCTTCCTCAGCGTGTTTGGCTGCTCATCGCAGCAATAAAACCACGCTGAATCCTCTGCCCTTTCCCCGGGAACACATTTGCCCCCATCTCCTGGAGGCACGGCGTGTGTGTCTGGGCAGGCCTCTGGGCTGCAATTAGGCTCCGTAATCACAGGGGCAGAGACATCTGCACGGGACCCACCACAGAGGCTGCCTCATCCTGGACGTGGGGGACGGTCCCAGGAGCGATGAATCATCCAGTGCCTGGTGATTATTTTAGCTTCTCCCTGATGTGGCAGCATTCCTTGGGCAACAACGGGAATTATCTTCCGAAGCCGCCCCTTGTCCATGCTGTGCGTGGTGTAATTTTTGTGCAAGAGGCAAAATGACTCGGCCGAGGCCACGAGGAACGTCGGTGATGGTGGTGACCTAGGCTCCCAAATGTGTGCTGAATGCTCCCTTCCCCCTGGGGAGGGGGGAAATAAAAAGCTTTGGGTTTTTTTTTTGCGCAAGAGGGCACTGTCAAATCCCACAGCCCATCCCTCCTGCTGCGGGTGCCCTGGTCCTGCCGTCTGCCGCCCTCGCAAGCCGGGTCTGCCAGGGTTCACCGGAGTTTGTCCCCTGCAAGCCGAGATACAAACAAGGAACTTTGCAGCTTTTGAACGTGAGTGTTGGGGAGTATTTTGTCAACATTTATTCGCTGTTTGGCTTGGAAGTGTTAGCGACAGCGCAGAGCTGCTGATGATTAAAGCAGCAGACAGACGTGCTTAACGCCATCAAGATGCACCGTGGCTGGTGGGACGAGGGAGTCTCCCTGGCGAAGGGTAATTAGCATGTTCCTCGCAAACGAGAGCAGTGCCGTATCGTTCAGAAGTGCCACTGGGAGGACTGCATTATTTATCGTATCAATCTTCCTTCCTACACGCATAACTCACCCCTTAAGAGCATGACATCTTATATTAATTGTGGGAACAGCTCGCTGGTGGGCTCGTGTGTTTAACTCGGCGAATCGCTCTGCTGAGGGCAGGGGTCTGGTCGGGCGCTGGAGCAGAGCTCCTCGCTCGGCCGCGGTGGGGACGCGGGGGGCCCGGCGCTCCGCGGGCACAAGCAAACCTGCCCGTGGTAGCGCGGTGCTTGTCCTGGTGTTTCGTTCTGCCGGCACCCCTCTTGCGTGGCCGCAAGCTCTCAGCTGTGAATTCACGATTTGTACTCGTGCACGTAAAAAGGGGAAAAGAGGAAAGGTGGGTCCTTTGGGTTGGCACCAGCTGAGCCCCCCAGAGCTGCCTTTGCTTCTGGGGAGAGAAAAAAGCTGCGGTTTGGCCCACGGCAGCTGCCTGGCCAGAGCTGGCACGATGGAGGGGCCGAGCCGGCTCCCATCCCCAGCGGCTCCGTGGGCAGTGGGTGCTCCTGGTGATCCAGAGAAACAGGCCAGGGAAAAGATGCTTTTGCTGGTGGTGGGTGCTGGGGGCTCCGCAATGGGCCGCCTTGCAGGGAAGGTGTGCAGGAAGGTGCCCAAAGGAGCCCACCGTCTGTGAAGTTCAAATGGTGTGTTGAGGATTTAGCTTAGCAAGTACATAAAATTGGGGTTTTTGCAGTATTTTCCTCATGAGGTAAGACAGTGCAAGGATCTGACTGCAAAAACCTATTTTTTTGGCTGCAAGTCTTGCAGACTTGTCATTTCCAATTTAGCGCAAGTGCCTTCCATGGCTTTGCAGTGCCAGCATGCTCGCACCCGCACACATACGCATCCCCAGCCCTGGTATTTGGGCTCCTTTCCCTCACGGGGCATCCTTCCTTATTTTCTTTTATGGCTGTACTTCTCCAGTGGGTTTTCTGCTGTTCAGGAGCTGGGAGCTGCAGCTGAATCCTGCTGCTAGCCCGGCACACACCGATACAGCGTAGCAGTGGACGCGGGAGCTTCTCCATCACTCCTGGTCCTTGAGCCTGAATATTTTTCTTTTTTAAGAAACATTCAAAATTCACGTGAACTAATTAACTAACTTACACCTACTGCACAGGACTGCTACATTATTTGGTCTTTTTTGAGTTACGTGATGACGTTGTTAGTTAATGTTCTGGTAGTTAATGATCTGGATCAATAATAGGAAAAAAGAAGTGGCCAAAAATATAAATCATGTAACGCTAATACTGTCAGGGCAGGAAACTCTGTGGTTGGTTTTAGCTTGAAGCACAATCAGTCTGTCTACATAGTGCAGATAACAGGCAGTGTGTTTGGGAAATGTTTTTTTTTTTACCTAAAAAGCATGTAATGGAAGTTTTCCTCCTTTAAAATTGAACCTCCAGTATTTATTTCCAAAGGTAGAACATAAAACTTTGCTTCATTGTTTGAATATGAAACCTGTGGGTGTGCCAGCGGAGGGCAAGGTTTTCTTCTTTCAGGATAAAATCTCCATGGCTTAAGCGGGCACAAAGACAAGCGATATCCAACCTGCCCGTCTCCATAGGGAGGAATATGCCGTGATCATCGCTGTGCCACGCTTGGTATCATTGGGGCAGAGTTAAGGTGGTCTGGTGATTTTAAGTACATATTTTCACATCTTACTCTTTGGACTCTTTAAAGTGCTGCTTTAAGTCTGAAGTTTTGGCTTTATTTAATACCTGGTTTTGGAGCAATTACAGTGTCCTCCTGTTGTTTGATCTCTAAACTTCTGGCCCGTACTTAATTGATGGAAACAGCGTAGGTGTGTGCGTGGTTTGGTTTGCCTGGGCTCAAATGAAGCATTTCAAGGCTTTGAGTTTTGTTTCCTTTGTTCCCCATGCCTTCCAATAGCGCAGCCTGTGTGCGCCGTGTGCGTTTAGAGGAGCAGCCGTTAACGCCTGCCTTGCACAACCAGCACCCTGTGCTGGATGGAGCAGAGGTGGGAAATGGTTTTCCATAAAACACAGTAGGAGTTTCCCTCAAAACAGACATAAGGATCACCATAATGGCCTGGCACGCCTGAACTCTGCATGCACCTGAATGAGTTTGGGTTTTGTGCTTGGGTTTGGTATCAGAAATTGTGTTTTGATGTAGAAGAGCTGATGTCTCTTAAAAGCAGCTGTGCCAGCAAAGCCCCAGGGAACGCTCTCCACGGAGGCGTTGCGGGACTGGTCCCACAGGGCACAGTCCGTCACCCTTTTTGGCAATGCTCCTTCTTCAGTAATGGGATCTGGGGGCTGCAGGGGATGCCCAGCGCTGCCTGTCATGTTGCCTAGATTGTTTCTGGACAGGGACCTGTGCTGGTGGGCACTGGTGGTGGCAGCAGACACGTCCCCAAGCAGCTCCCGCTTCTCAGGGGGAGCTGGGTAGTGCCAGGCACTGCTAAAATCCTTAATCTGAGCCTTTGCTGCAAAGGCACCTGATGCTCTTCCCCTCTGCGCTGCTCCACCGGGTGCAGAGGAGAGCTGGATCCCAGGGCCGCAGCACCCCTGGGTGACATGGGGGACCCAAACCTGGCTCGGTGGTTTCAGGGTATGGCAGGACCAGGCTCGGGGAAGGCAGGGAGCTGCTTTCTCTGGGGTAAACCCGCCAGCACGAGTCCTGGCCAGGCAGCCTTGTAGCTGGTAGGAGGACTGGGGCCATGCGAGCTGGAGCAGCCCTGTTAGCTTGGCCGGCAGCTGTTTTGATGCTCAGTTTTGCAGGCCCAAGCCCTGCCGGTGATAAAACCACGGTTCGCTGGAGGGAGAGGCTCTGTGCAGAGCCTCTGCACTGCTGAAGCCTCCTGGGACACAAACCACTTACGCCCAGGGAGGATGTATTTCAATGCCTAATTGCTATCAGAATTAAATACGTTTGAGGATCTCGGCTCCCAGTAGTGGTAAGCACGATGCTTCCTTCTCCTGGCTCCAGAACCGGTGGGCTCTGGCACGCTGGCTTGGGGTAGCACAGCTCTCCCGGGCTCGGTGAGCCCTGTGCAGGGATAAAGGGTGATATTTAGGGCTGGGTACTGGCCAGCAAAGCCAGCCTGTGCCCCTGCCCCATCTCAGCTGCCCACTGCTCCTGGTGCTTCACCATGGGTGAATTGCTGGGCATTGCTTGTAGCTATCTTCAACAAGCAGTTCCACGAGCAGAAGAGTTTTGCAAAAGGCTCTTGTCAAAACTTCCAGCCATTCCTGTAGAGATGGATGTGTATGTGCAAGCAGGGGATGGTCCCTATGCATGGGTAGGTGTAGATTAATGGGTTGCCCTTTAGCCTTAAACCCATTCAAACTTACAAGGGAAATTAATTTTCACATCACTACAAACCAACCCCTCCCTCCCCCCCAAAAAAACCCGAAAAAAACCACAAGTGAAAAATATTTGGTGCTAAAGACATTCCTGGTAGGATGCCTAATGTGCCCCTGGGTGAGAAACAACTGCTCGCTTAATGCCTTGTGATGGAAACAGCCCCCTGATCAAGCAGAGGGGCAGCAGTACCTGGGTGGGGACTCTGTTGGTTTTCTTGTACCTGGCAATAAAAATGTCTTGTGAAGGTTGTGCTGGAGAGATGAGAAAATAGCGATGGGGGAAAACAGCCCAGAGGCAGCCCAGGCTGTGGGTGACAGTTTCTGAGCCGACACATGGATGCTTTAGGTGATGCTTCATGAACTGGTGCTGGGACCAGGAGCAGCAGGGCTAACCCAGTGCCATGCTGTGAGCTGGCCCGGGATGCAGGATTTGGGCTTGATTCCTGGGCAGGATGTAGAAAAATCTCTCCTTGCAGCACTGAACCAAATGAAGGTACCGATATGAGTAGCTGCAGAAGTGGCTGCTGCATCACACTCTGTGGCTGGTTTCCAGCTGGTCATACTGGAGGGACCTACACGGTGCCTGGAGCAGTAGCCCAGCTCTAGGGTGGCTGCAGGCGTTGCTGCATCCCTGGTTGTGGCTCCAGTGAGCTCCTGCCGTGCCCTTCCTCCTGCCCAGCCCGCCCTTGTGCTCTCATTTCATTGAATGCTCAGGAGGGTTTGAGGGGTTAGGGCTGGAAAACAAGAAACAAACTCAAGATTGCAGAAATCACCTTGATGGGAAGAACAGGAAGAACTGGGTAGATGAGCCAGCTCATTAATTAACTAGTTCCCTAATTAGCTTTCAGGGGAGCCTGGGACTGCTATTTTTGAAATGCATGTACAAAAATAAATGGCCGCTTAGAAGAAATGCCTGTGGCACACTCGTAGCTCGAGCCAGATGCGTGCTCGTGCCGCATGTGCACGGTTGCTCCGATAGCAGCTGGTAAGCGTGGTGTGGGATGAAACCCGGGCAGGGGACAACCTTTGCAGGAGCGACCTCCCGTACGGTACCTCTTCGTGGCTGCGAACAGCCTTGCTTCCTTCACCCCTGGGGTAGCACTCTTGTGCTTATGAGCCCGAAAGCTCCCAAATTTGGGTGAAAAGATAGGACAGACATGCACCCTTGCTGTCCAAGGCTTCTTCCCCATTGCAAGACTAGTTTTCAATCGGGCTCTGCAGCTCTTTTGGATTTTCTCGCGTGGCTCAAGGCATTTTTGGATGATGTGGGGCTGGTGGAGTTAGTCTGGTGGTTGTGCTCAGCATCTCATTACCAGGTGCTAAAAGGCAGCAGAGCATCTTAGCTCAGGCATTGGAGAGGATTCAGCCTTCAGCGGGAAGGGAAAGGCAGTGCGTGTGGCTTGCTGAGCTGCCCCTTCCCCTCTGCAAATATTTATGCTTTAAGCTTTCTCGCTTAAAGGCCTAATTGGAGTCTAGGTGAGCTGGCACACTAGCAGAGAGCCTAATAGAGACATTGCAGTGCTATTAGCACAGATGGTTGTCATATGTATGCAAATGAGGAGCAAATTGAATTTGGTGTCCCCTCTCACCAGCTGTCCTATCAGCACTGGCTCCTGCAGCAGCAGAAGACACTGCCACTGCTCTGCTAATCTGTCATCGCAGATTAATTACAACTAACGCATTAATCATCATTTGTTTCCCGGTACAAAGGAAGTATCTTGTTCTTTCAAGTGTATTCTGGTGGGATGGGGTGCTCCAACCTGGGAGAAGAGAAGAGAAAGGGAAAGAGGGCCAGGCAGCTTCATTAGTGCCAGCGCCCGGGGCTGCAGGAGCCTCATCGGGGCTCACGTGCTCCTTCTGGCGAGCCAGACCCCGCCGGGGGGACCGGGAGCCCCAGCCGCCTGCCAGGAGCTCCTGGGACGTCCACTTTGCTCCGTGATCCTGCCTGGGACACATGTTTCTCTGCTTGGCTTTGTCCCAAAGTGATGGTGTCACTCCTTTCCCAAGCTGGCAGCTTCCGAGGGGGTCGTTACTGTTAGCACAGACCTTAGCTGCTAGATAAAGCGGCTGTAATGGGTGTGCCGGGCCAAGGAGCCCCTTCGGGATGCTGCCGCCCTCCAGGCAAAGGGGCTTTTACTGCTGCCTTGGGTGGGAAGAGAAGCAGTCATTTCAGTCTCGCCAGTAATTTTGACATCTTGATGAAAAGCGAAATAATTCCTTCAGATTTTTTTTTCCAAGTGAAAATGCTGCAGCTGAAACATTTTACAGACCTCTGGAGTTAGGTCTCGCTATGATTTTGGATAGAAATCTATTCTCTGACTTTTTTTGCCTAGTTTTGTGCTATCGGAGTAACCCATCGTTCTCCTTAGTTCTCCATTAGCTTAGTGCTTGGACTGTTGCCTCTGCTCCACGTGTGGTCTCTAATACCATGATCTGAAGCGTGCTGATGACAAATGTTAACGCTGTCTATTTAATCAGTCTGTAGAAGCTCAAATCTCTTGTACCCCAGGGGCTGGAGGGATGCTGAAGGAGCCAGGGTGAACAACTTCCAGCAGCTTGAGCCGGCTAGGAGCTCCGTTACAGGGAGCAGTTACGGAGCCAGACAAGCTTTTTCAGCCATCCTGGAGGTGTTTTCACGTGTCCTGATGCCTAAAATTATTCCTCATGCTGGACTGCTCTGCTGTGTCATTGTCCAGGACTCACTGTCCCCTTTTCAGTGCATCTTCCAGTAACCCAGACTGGGTTATCGCTGTTTTGAAGACACTTGATGAAAGCCTAGTGATTGCATCACCTCGTCTCTTGACCTGGTCCTGTGATAGCAGAGACCTGGTTATTGCTCTGCCCGGCTCTGCACGTCCTCTGCTCCAAGAGCCACCCAAGCATCCCCATCCTGGGGAGGACATCTGCTTATTTTGGGGCCATGAAGCTGCTGCTGCTAAGGCAGGAGGAAAGCCTTGGCACCTTCACACCTCACAGCAACACCCGCTTTATTCTCTGCCTTTCTGATAGCATTTATGTTAAATTTGGTAGAAGTAACACTAACACCGGCACGATTCTGTAGCGGAGATAGTCTGTCAAGGTTGTAAACCCACCTGCAGAGCAATTCCCAGACCAGAAAACCCAGGAAGGTGGAGCTGCAGTTGGGGGAGTGGGTCAGGAACTCGTGAGTAATAACCATTACAGAAGCGTAATTATTCCTAACCAGGCATAACCAACAGCAGGAGTTCAAAGACACAGCACACAGTCACCCTTTCCGTTCGTCTAGCGGGAGCCGTGTAACCTTCAGAAGGAAGCAAAGCCACTCCTGGGATTACCTGTGAGAAGGGTTAGAAAGGAAGGAAATATCTGCAGATTTTGGCAACAGAAATAAATGGAACATACATTTTTATTTTGTTCTAAAATTTAATGATTCGTTCAGTTTCTCTTGCGTGTACTCGATCTGATGTCTCCATCCTTAAGTCACCCGAGATTGCACTCTCTGCTGTTCTGATTCGCATGCCTTGTTCCCAGGGAGCCTGAGCTGGTCCGGGGGGCAAGGGAAGGGAGAAGGGGCTGTGTGGGGAAAATAGCTGGTAGCTGGAGAAAGCAGGCCCAGAGACTCCGTAAGTCTGCGCTTTAATAACTCTTTTACAGGAAAGCTGAAGAAAAAGGTAAGTTTCCAAGAGATGGAAAATTCTAACACCTAAACTTCTTTTTTTTTTGCGGAAAATTTTCCATAATACCTAAAATACAAAGGTTATTTTGAACAGTGAAAATATATTTTAGTTTTCCCAAAGCTCAGCAGTCTCTCGTGCCAGACCCATTTCCTATCGCTTGCTCCCCGGGATGAGCAGTTTCGTGTTCCGGTGCCACGGTGCCCTGAAGCCCTGTCTGCCCCGGTCCCGACGGTGAACCCCGAGAGCCCTGTGCCGCGCTGCGGGGTCGGGCAGAGCAAAGGGCCCCACGGCACAGGGAGCCCAGCCGAGATTTGGGGACAGGGACATTCCCAGTCCTTAGGAGGAAGCGCAGAGGAACGCATTTCTGAATGCTTCTGGACTAGGTTAACGACGCGTTTTGTGTGGGATTGGCCAGCAATGGAGGATTTGAGGTTGATTTCTGGTCAGGATACAGAAAATAATTCTTTTCCCTTGCATGAAGTGCTCGTCGTATCACTACCAGGACGTCTGGGGCAGCCCGTCTCTGCCCAGCCTCCTGCCACGGGCGAGCGGTGCCCGGCTGTGCCGTGGAGCGAAGCAGGGGGCAGAGAGCTGCTCCATGTGGGATGTGTGCCCCGAGCTGGGTCTGATTCCTACTGCTGACCCACCAAAACGTGAATGCTCGCGGTCCTGGTTCCGGCCAGGATAGAGCTAATTTTCTTTCCAGCAGCTCCCGTGGTTGGGATTTAGTGTGTGAGGAACGGTGACAGCACACTGATGGGGTTGGGTGCTGCTGAACGACCAAGGACATTTTCCAGTTTCCCAGGTTTTGCTGATGTGCAGGTGCAGAAACTCGGGAGGGGCAGAGCCAGTGTAGTTGATTGAACTGGCCAAAGAGAGTATTCCATATTTTGCTCATTTGGGCCTTTTTGTTCGTTCGGCTGTTTGTTCCCTTGCTCGCTCTCTGGAACTGGCTGTTCTGGGATAGCTGGGGGGGATACCCCTGCTCCCTGCCTGCTGCTCGGGACGGGCTGTATCGGTCGTCGGGTGGTAAGAAATTGTGCATCGTTCATTTTATATATTCTATTATCCTTATAATTTATTATCATTATCAATATAATTATTATTTTTTTCTTTGCTGTCCTGGTGAACTGTTTTTATCTCAACCCGCGAGTTTTCGTCTCTCCCGGATTCTCCTCCCCACCCCAGCGGGGAGGCAGTTACCAGCTGGGGTTAAACCATGACACTCATATCGTTGTGGGCTCACCGAGAGTGGTCTGTGGGATGACGTGGCCCTGCCTGTGGTGTGTGTAACGAATAAAGATCGGCAAATGCACAGTATAGTTCAGCACATCACAATTTAGTGTCTTCAGGGGTACTCTGCACATGGTTGCAGCAGCTTCTTGGTATCTTGGCGATGAACTTCGTGGTGTTCTGCTGTTAAACTTGACTGACACCGATGTTGGCAGTGTTAGGTTTACAGTGGGACTCAATGATCTTAAAGGTCTTTTCCAGCTGAAAATACTCTATGATTTCTTTAGGGGCGGTGTTTAACTCCGAATTTCTGTGCGCTTTCAGAGAAGCCGTCCCATGCTCAGAGGGATGGCTTCTGCGGCTGAAACCTGGGGTCAGTGTAAAGACGACCGAAGCGTAACCGGGCTGCAGGACCTCCGCAGTAAGCAGCCGTGTCCCGTGTCTGTGAGCAGGCGAGATCGGTGCGAGAAGGAAACCTCAGACCTGCAGCCCCTGCCCGCGGGGTGCCTGCCTGCCCCTGCCAGCTCCCGCGTTCTGGGCCCACGCTCAGCCTGGTGAGCCGGCTCCCTGCAGATGACTGGTGATGGGATTAGTGCCTCCCCCACCCAGAGCAGGACAACTGGAACCACGTCAGTTGCTTGGTCCTTAATGGAAGAAATGCTTGTCACCGGTTGGCGTGTTTGCTTCTGTAAGGCCGAGCTATTTATCTGTGCGGGGTCCTCCAGCTGATAAAGCACTGCCCCATCGTTTGAAACCCACGCAAGCATAAATCGAAAGGACAAGGTGTACGGTGGTGGGGGTGCCTCTGAACAGTCAGTGGATGTTTCCAATGGGTTTCTTGCGCAACAGATTACGCCTTAGGCTGATGCGATTGCTGCAAGTAACCTGTCACTCTCTGCCTGCTCCCTGGAAAGAAACACCTCCCACGGTGTTTTCCCTGGTTGCAGTGTGGAAACTCAGATATTCCTTCTGACTGTCCCTGCACAGCCTGGGTTTGACGTTGGCTGCAGTTGGGAGTGTTTCTGTTAACGTCTGTCTTCGTATCCAGCCCTTAATTCGTGCTGGGCCAGCAGGATGCCTGGGGGGGAGTGCCTGGGGTGAGGGCAGGATTTGGGGTGTCCCTGAAGTTTGTGTACTCTGCTGAAGTTGGCTGTGGGCAGAAAGGCTTCTGGGGCTGGATGCTTAAAAGGATCTTTGAATAGTTGTGCTCAATGCTCTGTAAGCTGTTGTAAGGGTTATGTCAAAATGTCCCTTTTTTTGGTCAAGTATGTGTCTAGACAGCAAACTCTTTAGTCGTGCCTGAAATGTTTCCCTCCTGGCCTCATAAAAACATACCATCACCTTTAAAACATCGTACTTCTGTAGAGAAATGTTTTCGGCTCTGGAGTTACGAGAAGCACCTGAGCATCACTGCAAGTGGAAAAACAGGGGAAAAAAAATGGTCTGGTTTTCCAGGGAAGTTTGGGGCATCATCAGCTCTTACCAGAGGCAGTCTTCCAGCACGTCCAGCTCGTTCTTTACAGTCGACCAGTTTTCATGTCAGAGCATCCCCTTCTTTCCAGAGGAGAGGGCAGGTACCCAAATACTCTTCGTCGTGCCCTTGCAGTGATCCCGAGCTGCAGCGAAGCCCCTGGCAGACTTCCCTTCGCCCTGCTGCAGAGCCGTCATCGCAGGGAGAGCGCCGTCCGGTTTCGATAGCGTAGGCAAAGAAATGCAAAATGCACCCCGGCAAGGCGATGGCGCGGTTGGTGACACCCCTGGCCCACGGCTTTCCAGGGGACAAGGTTATTGCAGCAGGCTTCGGTGGCACCTGCCTTTGTCCCGAAGGCGGCCTCGGCACTTTGTTTGCATTCCAGCCGTGACGCCGGGGCCGCTTTTACCGCTTGGAATACGTTTGGATGCAAACACGCGTGCGAGTTGCCACCGCTGGTGCCCAAGCCCCGCTGTCTGGGTAAAAAAAAATCTATTTTGGATCAAAGTCCCCCCCGCGTCCGCTGTGTGCGTGCCTGTTTGTAAGCAAACAAGGCGTTGAGGAGAGCAGGCTGTAAATTCAAGGCAGAGCCTTTTCAGTGATCCCCCAGCAGTGTCTGGATGCTACCCAAATCTCTGCTAATTAGCCCCAGGAGACCCCCCATTCACTGCACCCTCATCAGTTTTCTGAGCCCAAGGGGGGGGATAAAACCCCTCGATGGCGTGCGTGTGGGGGAGCACTTTGTATATACATGAATATAGGTTTGGATATCAGGTAGCGCCTCGGATAACTAAAGAGCCCACCCGGTGCCGACACCACCAGGAACACCCAGTTTGCCCCAGCACAGACAATAGGATGGGACTTGTCCCTCGGGCTGGGCTTTGCCCAGTGCTTTCCAGGCGGAGCTGGAGATGGGGAGCAGGTGGGAGGAATTGAAACTGGCCCAGGGTATTTTTGACAGCGGGTGATAAAGGATTACAGTTTGAAAGAGTGAGATCCGGGGCTTTCATGCTGTTAGCATAATAATGAACTGCCAGCCCCAAGGTAGGCGAGATGACCTGGAGGTCTGGTCTTCCAGGGAGCGATATGAATCACGCCCGAGCTCCTCGACCCCATCCCTAATTTGCCACAAAGGCAGCGCTTCTGCCAGCAGTGCTGGGAGAGGCAGCAGGAGAAGGTTCCTCCCTGGATTTGGCTCCCGCTCCAGCCTCGGGAGCAGCAGCCAGCCAAAAAAAGGCAGTTTCGATCCGATGGATGTTGGCACTGAAGGTCTTCTCTTGCTGGCTGTTTCCTCCTGTGAACAGTTTGATTTAGGGCCCTGTGCTGCTGTCCTGACACCATCCCTCCTTTGTCTGGTGCTCGGTGAGGTTCTGGTTGGCTTCTCTCGCACGGGTCCGTGTCAGCGGAGTCCATCTCTGCCTTGTTTATTTGCTTTCTACCAATTTGT
Source organism: Phoenicopterus ruber ruber (assembly GCA_009819775.1). Classification (NCBI taxonomy): domain Eukaryota; kingdom Metazoa; phylum Chordata; class Aves; order Phoenicopteriformes; family Phoenicopteridae; genus Phoenicopterus; species Phoenicopterus ruber. The sequence continues at coordinate 3,646,210 of CM020232.1, forward strand.
AGCTTGCCAAAACTTTGCCAGCAGAAGCAAGCCCACGTACAGCAAATGTTGGAGACGGGCTGTGCGAACAGCGGACTCTCCATTTCACGGGATAACTCTCTTCCCAAGATCAGATTCATTCTGAGTTTACCTTTAATTTGCTTCCCATAAGAAAACTGTAAATATATTTTTTTAAGGGTTTTTTTTGGGTCAGGAAAACATTTCATTTGTCTCTGAATGCAGTGCTTGATTGTTTTTGTTTCCCCTTTTTTAATTATTAAATATGGTTATCTTTTGAAACAGAGCTTTGTTTCCAAATGAAATGCCAGAATTTTATTTACTTGAAAGTATCAAGGAAAATAGTGGTTTGACATTTCATTTTTTTTCCTGGTTTTGTTGCCAAACAACCCAATTAATTTCATGTGGGTTCGCTATTACTTTCAGTCAATTGTAATACCATTTTTTTAAAGAAATGCTTTCCCTTGAAAATACCAAACCGCTTGTCTGAGAGTGTAGGGCTGTTCGGTAACACGTACAGCACCTGCAATAGGTTGATGTGCAGGCACAGAAGGAAATTATCATCACTGCAAGGAGCCCCTGGCCGGTGGGTACAAGCAAACGTCGCTTTTCCCGTGGCACGGCAGGGAGCGGAGGCAGAGGGCGAAAAGCAGTGAAGGATGTCCGTGGCAGGGCGGGATATTGCGTGTCTTCCTCTGGTTGCACGGGTCGGTTTACGGAAGATGGAAACTGGAATTGTAAATAAGAAAACTCTCATTTCTAACCTGGCAACAACGGTTTCTCGCGGGGGAATCGCAGAGATCTTGCCGAGACCCCAGGAAGTATCTGGAAATGTTCCCGCAACAGAAATATACTTGACATCTGCCATTGAACAGTCTGTTGTGTGAAATGGAGCAAAATTCAATGAATTTTGTCTGCTTTCTGCTTGGTGACGGTCTAAGTTCACTTGCTCTATTCTTCCCATTTTTAATGCATTTTTTGCGTCTTTGCTCTGGTTGGTGCTTCAGTGACCTTTTGTCCGAGGAAAGGTGCTGCTGCCGCGAGGGCTGGGATGGGGAGTTTTTGGCCAGGCTGCTGGATGCTGCCAGACCGTGTGGTCCCTGGTGCCTCCCGGAATGACAAACGGCTTCTCCGAAGCCTCGTGACGCCTCCTGTGCCCTGGCCGGGGAGTTGGGGATGCGGCTCCTCCCAGTGCAGATGTAAAGGGACCTCCCCAGAGCCTCCTCTCGGGCTTGAGGCTTAACAGGTTTTCAGTTGTCTGTTATTTTCTGGTTTGTGCTCTTTGTGCCCAGCACCTGACATGTAGAAAATATGCTTTGAAGGACAAATAAGTTATACTGATCATGGTAATAGTCATAATAAATTATACAAGCCGTGGGAATCACAGCTAAAATCAGCGCAATATTGCTTTCCTTGGTGTAAGAATGACAAACCCTGTATTCCTCAAAATAGCCAAGAACTTCAGCCTGGTGTTTTCCAAAGACCCTGGGGGAGCTGGGTGCCCATGTTTTGTTTCGGCCAGACCCTTGGTTCAGGGCAGACCCCCTCTGGGTTTCAGCGCTCTGCGTGTCCCCCTCTTCCACGGGGCTGCGTGGGATGGAGGCAGAAGCTTGGCGTGGGCAGCCGCTTCGCCCACGAGCTTCAGCCCCAGCAGCTCCCAGGGAAGAGCCACCAGGTCCGCAGCAGCTGCGGTGTTGGGTGATGGCGATGGGACCCAAGGGCTATGGGGAGACCCGGGTGGTGTGAGCGTGAGCTGGTCCCACCACGCTTGGCCACTGGTTTCTGCAGGAGCTGGTTGGAGAGGGGTGAAGTTCATCCTTCCAGAAGTGAAGTGACAGACCCAAGCATCACTTCCACCCCGCTTACATCTGCCTACCAATGACACGGGAAACCAGCCAGCCTGGGTTTTTCTACTTTCAGTAAGTGCAGAAAGTGAATAAATGGACTAAATAACAGAGCAGTGTTGCCAATTCAAGTGACTGAGAACTGTGAGCCAGTGGAAAAAAAACCACCTTAAAAATCATGTTATTTTTGGGAAACTGATAACATGAGATTTCCATTTACCTCTTGCCTTTTGAGCCTGTTCAGCTTGGCTTTTTTGTTCAACCTGGCTAGAAACCTATTATTTTGTTTAAATGAAAGATGATCCTGATACATGGCTGAAGAAGCGGTTGAAAAACAATCCTGCCAGCTTGCGCAAGAGAATTGCAACACTGGGGAAGAGCAGGTTAGCAGTTAAAAATTCCTTCTCATCTAATAACCCAAAGTTGTTATTAAGCACCCGCGGGTAAGAGGGAAAGCAGTACACAGCTCTCGCTTCAGAAGTGACTCTTGAATAGGAACGCTTTTACCATAAAACTTTGCATATTCAGTAATTCCTTCTTTGTGCGCAGACACCTCATTAAACTATGGTCAGCTACCTGTCAGACTTGTTATTTGCTACAGGCTCCTGCCTTGCTGGGACCAGTTCAGGAAGCGTTTGCCAGGCGACTGTTTTACTACATCAAGGTGTGTGCTCTGGGCAAGGCTTAGTCTCTGTGGTGGGTGGGCGTGAGTGAGAGAGGAGTGAGAGAGATGTGACTTGTCTCGCGGAAGCGAAATCAAGTCTGGAGAAAAGGCAGCGGAGGACAAATGAAAACACTTGACTCTCCTGCTCCAGGTTTCCTAGGAGCGTTTTCTTTTAATTGAGTGGACCATTGTTTGCTGAGCGTAACCTCTTGCTTCCCCTTGTAAGTGTGCTACCCACTTTAATTAAGAGGGATGAAAACGGAATATTTCATCTTGCGGAGGGGGCAGGAGGGGATGCAGCTGAGGCCACTCTCCTGCGCACAGCGCCGCACAGCTTGACATAATCAACTGTCATCATTCAAACTCACTTTGCAGCGTAATACGGAATGGGCAGCAGTTGCATTGGCTTAAAATAGCCCAAAGATGGCAATTGCTACGAGGCAGGGTTCCTCTGAGCTGCGCAAGCCCGGATCAGGTCCTGCCCTGACTCTCAGACGCAGAATGACCTGGCACCCTTTTGGTGCTCGGTGCCTGGGCCACAGATTTGTTGAGAAAGCCACCGCGGGGCTGAGCATCAGCTCGGGGCTGTGGGACTGCAAGTGGGGACGTTTGTCACCTGTCTGGTTGGGGCAACTGGGTGATGAGTTGAAAAGCAGAAGCGAGAGGAGACGCAGGCTTGAATACTTAAATAAGGAGGACGCTGCCCATGCTGTACGGGGATGAAACCCTGGGCAGTGCGCCTGCAACAAGGGGTGCCAAAGGGACGTGGAGCAAACACGGAGACCAGGGTACGTGTGAGCCCTTCAGTCCTACAGGCATTTGCAGCGGCGTGCACTAAATGGTTAACTGCCTGTGTCACCGAGCGTTTCCGCGCACTCGCTTCTCGGAGGATTGATGTGTTTGGCACATGCACACCTCCCTCCAGACAGTGCACAAAAACAGGGAGCTGCTTTGTGTGCCTGTACGTGTGCGCCGTGGATTAAAGTCACCTTTGTGCTGAGGGTGAACATATGGTTTATGTATTTCGGAGAAGCGAACATGAGATCGTAGCATGATGTGTGCTGCGCAGGGGTGAAACCATTTTAGAGCTCAGTGTCTGAGTTGTTGGTTCTCCAGTGCTTGAAAGAAATGGGGAGATGCGTTAAACTGCGTAATTTCGGTTGTCACCTATGCTGTCCACCTTCGTTATTTTTCTTCATGGCATTGACAGGAAAGATCTCGAGCAGAATCTGGCAGGGAAGGGATCAAACCCCTTGTTTGGGGTTGGCAGGACTTCTCCTTGGAGTCATGCTCCCGTTAAACCCTCAAAACTGGGATGCACGCACAGGGGGGTGAATGCTGAGCAGGTGGCTTCTCACCGCTGCACGTGGTGATCCCCTTCCCTCTTGTAGGAGCTGAGGAGATGGGGCTCCTGCAGAGGAAGGCAGGGGATGAGAAGCTGGTTGGGGTTTGGGTTTCTGCTCAGTTCCTATTGTTTTAAGGACCGGATCCAGAAACTCAACCCAGGTTCCTATTGATGTGAATGGACTTTACACCCAGTTCTGATTTAACTTCAAACCAACTCTCGGGCAGGAGCTAATGCGGACTTTATAAAACACGCAGGATGTTTTCACTAATATTAATGGGTAATATGCCCAATTCATTGATTTTGGGCTTTGGAAAATACATTGAGGTACATACGAATACCTAGACCTCGAAAGGAGCTTTTCTCCTTCCTGTTGCCCCCTTCTTCCTACTGTGGCATTTCCACAAGGTGATGCAGAAATCACGGGGGAAATGCAGGTGGGGAAGTCTGGCAGTCTTCGGGAACAGTCTATTTTTGCTGTCCCAGACTCTCTGAGGATTGCAGTAGATCTTCAGGATACCACCAGATACAGCTTTTGCCTTTGTATTTTTCATTAGTTCTCTGATGGCCTTTCAAAGGGAAGAAACACTCTGAAAATGGGCTGTACAAATACTCTATTTTCCATCTGGAGAGAGGAAATGATATTTTTTTTTATGCCTGTGATTAGTCTGCTGTAATTTGTTTGCCTGTTTGCTTTTTTTCTCCCCAAAGTGAAAACCCAGAAAATTGTGTTTTGCTGCAACCTGAAATGCAACCTTTTGTTTTCATGCCTTAGTAATTGCGGGTTTAAGTTATTGCTGCTACAGCCTTTTTCCCAACGTTAAATCAGTAATTAATGCCTGCTTGCCCAAATGTTAGGGGATTTGCTCTCCGGTCTATAGGAGAGTTTCTTGATCGCCTTATGAGAGACAGACAGACCCCTCGGTCCCTCCTACTGCGGCGTTTCTCTTGCGTGGGCTATTTCGGTATTCACTCAGCTAGAAAGCGAGCATACGGCAGATTCTCCAGCCTGGTGGTTAGGGCATGCATTTGGGAAAGAGAATCGCTCAGTTCCAGTCCTTGCTTCAATGAACCTGACATTGAAAAGCTGACAATGAAAGCAGCTTTATTAATATTGCCAGCTCGGAGTGTTCAAAAATCATGTGTCAATCTCCTAAATGTTCGGATAGTAGAAAATACGTCTGTATCTTTGGCTTCTTTTTATTTCCCTTTTGGGTTGTAGCTTTTGAGGGACAAGTTTTCAAGCTTTATCTTATGACCATGACCAGAGCTAGGAAAAGTTGTGTGCATAAACCCGTCCCCTCCCTTTACAGTAAACCCCTTGGAGGGGGGTTTTCCTCCTCATTTTGTTTTAGCAGCACCTTTGTGCCCCTCAGCAGAGGAAACAACCTTTTAGCGAAGGCGCTTCCCAACTCCAGGGCAAAAGAACCGTCTTCTCCCCCAAATCCTTGCCTCCAAAGGGGATGTTCTTACCTCCCTTTTGCTCTAGTGCTGAATTCGACTCACCGATTTAAAAAGAAATAACCTTGAAATGTCTTTTACATATTTAGCACTATTTCAGGCTGAAATGATTGCTCACGTTTAGTTTGCAGCAGAGCCTGACCAGATTTGCTCCCAGCAACCTCGTTTGAGCATCGTTGTCAGGTTATTTTTTTCTCCTTTCTCTCTATATATCAATATTGAACCAACAACTTGCCATTAAACAAACGGGTCCCTCTTGACCTAGAATTTAAATTTCAACCTTAACCCATTGCTTGGAAAGATTCAATGGCGCTTCTCAGTAAAATAACTTCTGTGAAGATGATGAAAGATACCCCAGGTCAGCCCAAAACAACAGATAGAGCCGTCATGGGACAGTTTGAGCACTCTGTGTTAGGTGGTCAGGTAACAACGGCTGGGATCACTTTTAGCTTTCGGCTCTCCCTGCTGCTCCTGAGTAACCCTACCCCACATTAACACCACCACCGAGTAGCTGCTCATGTATAATGCATCTTTACTAACCTGCAGTGAAAGGCACCGAAGTGTAATACGTGTGAGCAAGGTAAGAGAGGGAGCAGGGGACGGCGTTACCCTCCGCTGACGTTAGCTGGCCTGACTCGCTCTTGAAGTCTCCCAGGGATGCTCTGGTCACAGCCTGGAGGTTACAGGCACGGCAGCGCGGTTTCTTCGCGCGCTCCCGTCCTGCAGCCCCTGCCCCAAGCGCCAGGTCGGAGCCTGAGCACATCTCTTGCAGCTTCGTGCCGTGCGCGTGGGCTCGCGGGGCACCGATGGGCTGGTTTGGGGAAGGTGCCGTTTTGCACATTCCCCAGTTCTGCCAGTAACGTTGGAGGAATGGGGTCTCAGAGGTGGTTAAGCTCGCATCTTTTAGACTTGTAAACAGAATAATCATCCTTTCCAAAAGCAGCAGGGCATCTCCATTTATTTAGAAAGAGTATGTGAAATGCAAGAAGCCTTCCCTTTGCATCTTGTGGTACCAATATAATGAGCTGAAGCGGGTTAGAAGAGTGAAGTAGTTAAAAGTAACGTTGCTTTTAAATTCACCACATTTGAAGAAGTCCTTAAAGAATTCCTGCAGATGCCTTAGTGACTGATTTCAAACCAGCTTCGGTTCAAAACATAACATGCTCTGACGTGATCCCAAGAGAGACCAAGATCATTTATTCTTATTTTGAGTTATGCATAATAAGGTCATGTTCCAGAGATAAGACCTCTCTAAGATGCATGACTTCAATTTTGGAAAATAATTCCCTTTCCTACGCTGAATGTTTCATTCTTTGCTGGCTCAAAAGAGCTGAAGAAAATGAAACAGCCTTTAAGTAGCAGTCGTACGCTCACCTATGGCTTCCTACATCCCCAGCTGCAACCTTCACAATGTTTAACTGTTATTCACTTGGATGTTTTAAAGATTGGTCATGCCCATTAATATCTCAGTTCCAGCCCATGTCTTGCTGAATGGTGCGATACGATACAGACTATGATTCATAAAAGTTCCTTGGAAGTGACTCGAGAGAGATTTGGGATTTTCAAACAATTTTTTTGAAATGTTAATGGCTGTTTAAGAGCAACAACAAACAATTTTGGCTGGGGATGATTCAGTTGAAAAGGTTCTTAGAGCAAGTTGGTAGGAGTCAGAGAGACTTGGGGAAATAGGAAAGCTGGTGTTTTGCTAAAACAGTTCAGAGTGGGAATTGCAGCTCCTTTAGAAGGAAAAATATTCCAGTAGATTGAAAAACACTTCCAAACCCAGAGACTTTCTTTAGACCTGAAACTTTCCAAAGTAACGTGCTTGCACATAAGCAGGACGGGACCAGTGGCTGGAGGTGCTCCGGCTTTGTCCCCATGGTAGAGGGATGGCTGCACTGCCTTTGGGAGCCCCAGCATGGGCTCCGATAGAAAAGGGGGGTTGTATTTGCGTTTTGTTGGCCTGCTTGATCCAGCTCCTTGTGATGACACGGAGTTGCAGGGTGAAGTCCCGATTCCTGTGCGCGCAGCAGCTGGAAAGGCTGAGTTTGTGTTCATGGGGAGGGTTTGGTTTCTCACTCAAGACCTTGGGCAAGTCACCCCGTTTGTGAAACGGGGATAATCATGTTTCTTTTCTTGTCAGGGAATTGCAAAGTTAAGTGCATTAAGAATTACAAGACTGAATAAAGGAATCTATAATATATAATAGACCTATATACCATAACAGATCTATAGGAATAATATTCTTGACCTGGTTAGCTTTGTGTATTCTCAAGTGCTTTTTCTTAACCAACGATATAGCTCAAGCTAGCTCACGTAATACACCTTCATGCTCTAATCTAGAAGAAGCTTTCCGAAGGGGAAAGCCAGATTCCTTAATTTCAATCTGAAAAAGAAAAAGATCATCTAATTTAGGAAAACTATCAGGAATTGGCTGTGTGGATGTAAATGATCTTCCAAATGGTGATGTGGCATTGGCTTTCCCCTCTTCACCACCACTAATCCTTGGCTGGAAAGGCCCTTGGGCTGTTTTTCTTGGGATAAAGTTGGCCTTGCAACTCTAGTCTTGGGAGCAAGCTGGCAATTAAGGGGTGAATCCCGAGTATTAGTTGTGATGCAAAGAGTGAGACTGGAGAAAGAGGGTTGTGTGGAGGAGGGACCTCCCTCGTGGAGGCAGCTGGCGTCAGGCACACGAGCCCGTTGCAGGCAGCGGGTGCCCAGCGCGCAACCCTCCGCGTTCCCTCTGCGAAGGTCGCTTTGCTGCAGTCGTGCATGCCTGGCACGCGGGTTATTGCTCGCAGAACAAGCCTTCCCAGCAGGAAATACTGCAGCAATAACCTTACGAGTGGCCAAGACCAAGCTGTAAAGTTTTCCAAGGCCACCGCTGCGTAAATAACACATTGCAAAGGCTCGATTTAAAGTCTGGAGAGTCGTAGATGTTCCACAAGGCCAGAAAGCAAAGAGAGGCAAGGTTGGGGCACAGTTTATTTCACAAGCGTAGGAACCGGGAAGTCTGGGCTGTATTTACCCAGCTGGAAGCAAACTTCACATCTATTTATTCCTAGGTTTTGCCTCAGGTGCATACTCTCCCATTAGGGCTAAATAGCCGGAAAAGGCCAAATACATCTGAGGTCACTTTTGGCTAATTAACATGGCAACAAGTGCTGATTAATTAGTTTGGGCCTGAAATTAGCTGAGATAATTTTTGCAACGGCATAGGCCATAGATTTATGAGTGCTTCTTCTCCAAGACAAACAATACTCTGAAAATGTTGTGCAGAAACCTTCATTCACCCTGTAAATTACTACCTGGATTTCTCAGAACTTCAAGAGTAACTGTTTTATTTCATTTAAATGCATATTTTTATTTCTTTTTACCTGATGGAAAAACTTACCTTACATGGCATCCAGTGGAGATCACTTGCCTTATCGTGAACCCCTCTGCTTGATGTGTTCCTGTATGTTAGAGCAAGTTAAAAAGCCTTTGGAGGTTGAGCTCTGGATTTTCAGAACTGCGGAACATCTCGGCAGGCAAAAGGTGTTGAGGACCCAATGAAAAACCTGCTGTCCTCTAGTCATCAACATGCTTAATACACAGAGTTGCTGACTTTAACAACTTGGTCAGTGAACTCCCAATTTTGGTGATGATTTACTACCGTACTAATGTGGGCTGTGGTGTACGTGACTTCTGGATATCCAGCAGTCCAGGCTATTGGACCTCAAAAATCATAGAATCATAGAATTGTTCTGGCTGGAAGAGACTTCCAAGGTCATCAGGTCCAACCATTAAAAAAATCATGGGGAAATTCCCATTACACCTACAGGGAGCAGCTCTGCCCTTTGCAGTGTATATGCCATAGGTGTGTGCTGCAAACGCTTTGTCAGACTGATAATTATGAAGTTGATGGATGCGTGAACAGTGATGTTTAAGAAATATCGGACTTTCTGCTTGAACACCTGCTGGCAGTGCCAGGTCAGAAAGCGTGCAACAGAGGGGCCCCTGCCGATGCTGAGGAAACACGTGTGCCCGCGTTCATACAGCGTGTGAGACCTCCGGGTGCTGTAGGTACCCTGCCACGTGTCCTTCTGTCGGAAGTCTGTCCGGGTGTGCGCAGCTTTCTGCTTGGCCTTCGGCATTTTGCAGGGCAGCCCGTGAGGAGCAAAAAGCCCTGTTTGCTCATCTCCCAGGCCAGGTCCCCAGGGCATCCCACGGCTGGGGCATCTCATTTGCAGACTGCCGTAGCAGAAGAGCCCACCAGTGTGTCTGGATCAGGCATTCCCTTTGCGAGAGATTTGTTGTGTGTTTGGCTTTCGTTGTCCATCTGACTGCAACCACTTTTGAAATAGAGACTTGCAAACGGGAGTAGATGCCTATGCCCTGCTCTGAGAGATCAGCTCTGCTGCTGTCGCAGCAGGTCAAGAAGCAGGATTTCCTTTTCATGGGAGTCTTTTAGCGTTGATTTTGCTTCCAGTCCAAATCAGGCTGAAGCCATGTTCACATTTCTCATGAGCCAGAGGCTGTCAGCAGAGATGCACGAGGCAGAAAACGTCTACTAATAAAAGAAAAATTCATGGAGTGGCTACAGGTGGCTGCCAGTTCTCAAGTCCAGAACTGACCCATAATGTTCCTGGGACAACAGGGGTACCTGGACAGGGAAAGATCACTCGGGTCTTAATGTGCCCTAAGCTCAGCAAACCTCCTCCAACCCAAGAAGTTTTAAATGATGTGTTTAGGGCTCGGTGACTAGCAGGTGTAGTTGCTGTGTCGTTTTGCCATTGCTTAAGCACTTTGTAACTCAGCGCTCCATCCATCCGTCGATCCATCCCTCGTTACTCTTCCCCTCTCGGCTGCTTTCGGCTGGGACCACCTTGCAAAGCTGCAGCCGCTGTGCTGGGCAGGGTGGCCGGGGTGGGTGCCAGGTACAATAACCAGCTGCTTCAGGGGGTTAAAAAGCTCCGGCTCCCTACAGAGGTTTGCACGTAGGAGCAGAGAGCGTGAAGCAGTGCTGAGGTGCCAGCCTGCTCTCTTGTGCAGCCATCAGCCAACTCTGCCGGCAGTCCCAGAGGTGACAGCCAGGGTGGCTCGCTGCGGCCGTTGCTTCACTCCAGCCCACCTTGCACCAAAGTGAGAGCAGAGAGCGTCTTCTCTCGCCATGGTGCATATCTGAACTACATTAAAGCTTGATGATGATTATAAATAACCCATCTCATGCAATTTTTTCCTTATTCAGCTTTTCCCTTTTGCCAGTTTGATAGGATTTTTTTTGTAAATGATTATCGGATTTTAACAAGTGCTGTCCAGAGGGACCCCGTAAAAGTTCATCTGAAGCACATTTTTGCCACTAAAGCCTCTTTAGTTGCAAGTTTTTCTACCCCTCCTCTTTCTTTTGCTCTGAGCTGAAAGGAGCTGGCAGGGCCAGCTGTTGCCCGGAGCCAAGAAGCATTAGAACCAGTCTGGCAGGAGGCTTCTCCTCCTTGATGGGACTCTTCTTAAGTGAAAATTTATGTGAATTTGCAGGGCCTTCATTAAGTGAGTCACACGATTAGTAAAAAGGTGTGTGTTGCAAAGGGTCTGTTTATTCCAGCGGTGACAGAAGCCAGAGTCCCACAGCTGTCACGCAGAAGCGATCTTACTGGAGATAATGTTGATGCAGATGGAAACCTCGGAGAAGAGTCTGCAACCAAACCCCCTTTGGATTTTTTTTTTTTGCCAGGGCCGAAGTCACTAACACTGATGCATCGCTTCGTTCCATTTAATTTCATTTCTGGGATCAACTGCAAATTCCTGACCGTGTGTGGTCATTAGTGGTCCCATCAGGGCAGCAGTTACAGGCCACGAGCCCACGCTCTCCACGTAGTTACAGCCGAGTGTGTCATTCCGCTTCACAGCCTGCCTGGATCCTTTCTGCACCGTTGTCGTGTGCTGCTAAATGGCTGCCTCATGTCCTACCCCAGAAGGAATGAGTAACGCGGATCCTCAGACTTAAGAGCATTGTGTTAAGTGTTTTGTTGGGACCTAACACAGACCAAAGTCTTCTGCTTGGGTTTCCGTTGTCATGGGATTGCTCCAACATCCAGGTTATGCTTTGTAATCCTGTTATCCCAGAGCTGCTTTGTGACATCTTGTCCCATGAGTCTCCTTCCAACCCATGTTCTTGTGGCTTGTCAAGTTGTTTCTTTGCCACTTTCTCCTACGACACCTTTTCCCTTTTTGTGATTTTCTCTCTGAGCTGCTTTTACACGTAACCACAACTAAATCCTTCCCAGGTTCCATCATCCTTTCTGCTGCTTCTGCTCTATTTCCCATGAGGTCTGAGCTGGCTGGTGTCTCTGTGCAGTCCTTCTCACTGGATGCATCAGTATATAGTCCAAATATTTAATAGCACCTAATGCATTTTCTTCTCATTGCATACTTGAGGGAGACCCTTAAATTTCAGGTGCTCTTTCTCCTGTCTTGCTGCATGCCAAGATAGTTTTATATGACCAAGTTTTTTTCAGGCTGACTCTTTGCATTGTTTGGCCCCAAACTGACCTGTGCAGCTTAGCAGAGGCGAATGGAGTCAGTTGGTCATTTCAGTTCCCTCAGCTGGCAGTGAAGAGAAAAGGGATCTCCAGGGAGCAATTCACCCCAAATGTTTTAGGTCTGGATGAATCACTTTTTTGCAAAGTGCTTGGTTCTTTTCTGCTTCTGCTATTTTCAGCCCGCTGGGACTCAAAATTTCAGGGTAATCTTCAGGCACTGACACCTTTGTTTGACATACTTATGTACATCAAGACTTTTGCACTTTTAACCGTGATGTTAATAGCAATAATGCCTTCCTAACTCTTAATTAAGACCAGACAAGATAGTAATGATGAATTTAGGCTGATAGTAGCTCAGATCACAAGCTCAGGCTTTCGAGAGAGGCTGGAAAGCCGCATTGCGTGGTAGGCACTTGCTCCCTGGTTATGCTATGATAAATTCAGAATCAAACCATCAGCACATCTGTATTCACGTGACACTTGCAGCAGGTCATGAAAACAGATTTTAAGCCCTCGCTGGCTCTTTAAACCTGAAGCACTGCTTGCTGCACCAGGTAGGCATTTGTCAGCAGAAAGTCCTTCAGCGACCTCTGAGCTCCACACCTTGCATGTCAGGTGTAGCAGTAATAACAGATTGCTGCACATTTTGCTTGGTTTGTGGTTAATACGCATTGAAACTGGGGAGTTAAGCAGACCTATAAATAGCAGCTCTTGTATATACCTGAGCCTCCCGAGCATTGGATGAGCTGCGAGGAAACCAGAGCTGGAGCTGAACACCTTCAGCCCCTCTGAGGAGACACCGTGAGTATGGCAAAGCAGTTAGATCTGCCTTCCTCGCCAGAAGAGGGCTGGAGGTGCCAGGCAGGCTCCGTGGGCAGGCAGGAGCTGGGTGCTGCCCGTTGGCACACGGCTGCAGGCAGCATGCGGCGGAGGAGGGCGCACACGCGGATGTGCAGAGGCTCAGAGGCAGCTCGGTGGCAGCCAGTCCCTCTGGCTGCCGCTGCGGGGTCAGTCCCCCCGTGATGCTCTAGAGCAGCTTTGGGTTGCCCTAACTTGCCATCTTGCTACAAAGGCCCTCGGGGGAGTGGACCTATGGGCTGGGATAGGCGAGGAACTCTTCTGCATCAGCCCTTTTCCTGTGCTGCTCCCAAACTGGGGACAGAAATAGAAACCAAGGATTAGCTGAAATCAGCATTCCCTGGGTGGAAGTCAGAGGCTACAGTCATTCCAGTTTTGAACTGGGAGAACAGAAGCTGTTTGCGTTGCAGACGTGAGCCTGCCCAGCCTGAGCAGAGCCCCGTGCATGCAGCCCCTCGGCACCCGGCCTGGGCTCCAGCGGCTGCGGTCGCCCCTCGGCATGCTGCAGCGAAGGAAGAGGGGTTTGGATGGAAGGTTGAAAGCCAGTGATTAATGTGTCAAATGGAAGAAGGAAACTGAGTTTGAAGGGAAGAGGAAGAGTGGGTGTAACAAAGGTGGGGGGATGTCAGCAGCTCGTCTTCAGAGCACCAGGGCTCAGGCCGCGTGGTTTTCTGTGGTTCCCTGGAGATGCATGGACTCTAACAGGCTCTGCCCTCGCCAGGTCCCTCACCGGGTGTGCTCCCGTGTCCCCGCAAACCTGGGGTTCACTTTCTTCTGGTTCCTCCAGAAGACAAATCTTTAAACCTTTCTTCTGGTTCCTCCAGAAGAAAGTTCCCCGAATGCGGTTTGGATGGTGATGGGCTGGAGGGAGGCAAGGGACAGATCACCAAAGTGTTATGTGTGCATGCTTTGGGTGCCTAAGGAGGTGCAGGATCTGAGTCAACCTTTCTCTGGAGCATCTCTTCCTTGGCAGCTCTCTGCTAGGAGACTGAGCTCCTCTTTGCATGTTTTCCTCTCTGACTTGGCCACCTGGTTTTGCAGGACTGGTAGGAGCCGCATACCTGGAGCAGCAACGTCTTGGTCTGGTCTGGCATAGGTGATGGGCCAGAAGCAAGCAAGAGACATTCACACGCATGAACGTGCCCACACACGGCTTGAGCTCATGAGCTTCATCCTCTTAAGAAGCCAAGATGTAGAGGCATGGAGGAAAGGTTTAAAGATTTGTCAAGCAGGGCTCGATGGTGGCTCTGGTAATGTTGTTTCATAGGAGTGTGTACATAATATTGCATACCTATATGTTTAAATCAGTCACAGCCCCTCTGCCTTTTCCACGTGTAGGTCCCATCAATAGCAGCTTTATGCAGGCAGGAACATAACCTGGGGACTCAAGCACCAACACGGTGTCAGGGGAAGTTAGTGCAAATTGCTCCATCGGCTGGACATTAAAGCAAGGAGTGATATCACTCTTAAAATAAGAAACCTAACGTAATGTGCTTTAATAGCTGAATAATTGCTACGAGCAAAGAAGGAGGCTTTTGTGAAAGAGGATCGGCGAAAGCCGGGAGCGAGTGCTCATGACATCACGGCAATGCACAAGAGAAACTTTATTCTCATGGCTCCGCAAAAATGGCTTGTCAAGCTGCCAGTCCCAGATAACTTGGTGGGAGACATTAGAGAAGAGTTAATAAGATGATTGATTTACAGCTGGAAAAAATTAAAGAGTCTGAAAATTGACAGACTGACATTGTTTGAAAGATTCTCAAGAAGCCTCCCCCACTTCATTTGAAAAGGAGGTCAAATGCTTCCATCAGTCTTCTGCACCCAAATTTAGAGCTTGCAGCATGTCAACAGGTATTTTGGGGGACTGGCTGTCAGTTCCCTTTCATGGGAAACGGTCGTAAAACTATTATCATCCTAATTTAGCCATGTAAAAGTAGATCTTAAAAGTCTGTACCTTCTTATGGGAAGAAGTGGGTTTAAAATATTTTAATTTACCATCTGTGGATCAGATCCAAAACCTTTATGAAACTTGTGCGTTTCTTACTGCCGGATTGGAGTGCAGTGTGCTTTCTTTACTTGTTAGGAAAAATTGTCAACTTTGCCTCAACTCTGTATATATTTTTACGGTGGTTTGCTAGCACGAGGGAAACTAAGGGTCCTTTCACAACTTTTGGAGCTGGTCCATCATATTTTTTAAGAATTTACTTTGTAAAAGTACTTGTTAAGATTGAAACACGTGATTTACTGTTGATAGAGACGAAATCCCACGGACGCTGCATTGTGTCTTTGCAAAGAAACAACCTTTATTGTTAGAGTGAACTTTCTCAGGCACGATGGTAGAGTCGGCTCCGGGAGCCGTTTGCACCTCGGTTGTCTTCAGAAAAAAGCAAATGCATTAATTGAAAGTAATTATTGAGAGAGAACACTTTTAAGTTTTCAATCTTCAACCACTCATCAGAGTTAAGAACAGGTTTTTATTTTTAGTGTCGTTGTGTTTGATCCATCAGTTATACAGCTAATAAAGGACAAGTCTGGCTTTCAGAAATCTTTCATGGGTTTCCAAAGACATAAAACAACTTGCTTCAAACTGAATTTAATTCAGACTACATATGAAAAAAAAAAAACCACCAACCCTCGCAAATGCATGTGCAAGTTGAGAATAATGATGTAAGATGTAATGAACAGAAATAAGAAGGATATGACATTTCAGATAAAGAGGAAAGAAAGGGAAATAAGGCCAAACATCAGCAATATACACTTTGAGGTAACAACAAATACGGTAACATTATGTCCGTAACTCAACCCTGTTATTGAAGCCACTTAGGAAAGTGAGTGTCTGGAAAACAGCAACGTGATTGATGAACTTAAGTCTCTCTCAGAAAAAAAATGTAAACTCTCTGTTAGCTTTCACATGAGATAAGTATCAAGCTGTTTGGATTTTGGAGATAAATGGAAAGGATCGAGGTAAACTGTAGAGGGACAGCAGCTGAAGAGGTTTGAAAACTTTTTGGTGTTCGAGTTTGACGGACTCTGAAGCCAGCTGAGTTTTACCAAAAACTTCTCTATTTAAGACGTATTTAGATCTTATCTTCATCAAACTCATTGGTGATATATTGAGTCTGTTGAGTTATCCCAACTTTTGGAGTCTTGTGGAGTAGATCTACTTAAAGAGTCGTGCTCTGTGCTAAAAACCTCCAAAACAACCCAACAACAGCTCTCCCACACTAAAAATACTCCTCAGTTTTACCTAAATGTATGCTGACATGTCAAATTAATTTCATTTCCTCCCTTGGAATGAGAGCCAAGCGATACATGTGATGGCTTTTGAGTAAGGAGGCTTTTGACAATGTTTGGGCTGATGCTCTCATAACTCATAACAGTGCTGTCTGGAGGAAATCACTGCATGAAAGATGTAATTTGGATATACGCTGGGTTGAAAACACCTGATCAGAGCAAAAACCATCTCAACAAGCCAAGTACCTGATTAGGAGTCTAGCAACGTAGCATCCAGTCAAAACTGTAAAACAGTACATTTAAGAAGAATACAAATGCGCAAGTACCGCATCAAAATTAATTGACCGAAGAACAGTATGGCGTGAAAGTGGATCGCAAGCTAAACGTGGACGTATTGCAATACGATGCCAATTGTCAGTCAAATCTCATTCGGGGATGTATGAAGATAATCTCTTCGCTTTCTTAGCACGTTTGGGGTCTTGTCCAAACCACCATGTCCCGCTTTGAATCCGGTACTGTCAAAAAAGACAGAAACAAGTTAGAGGCTGGAGGCCAGCAGTGATGTGCAGGAAGGACCAGCCGCAGAGAGCGGCCGAGGGAGGTTGAGGTGTTTGGTCCAGGGGAGAGGAGCGGGAGGCAAGTCCGTGACAGCAAAGAGATGGTGCAGGAGATCAGTGACCCGCTGGTGCCTTTGCACTACAGGGAGAAAAACCCGGCAGCATCACTGGGGTTTCTGCAGCCTGGCAGAGGAGTTGCGAAGCAAGTGGCTGAAACTCTTCCCTTTCTCTGGAAAACTTCTTAGAAAACCTCTTTATAAAGGTCATCCCAAGTGCTGTTTCCCGGGTGGGCGGCAGTGAGGAGGTGCAGGGATGGTGGTCCTGGCCCTGGCAGCAGCTGGGTCCCAGCAAGGGCTGCAAGATGCCACCAGCAGTGAGGGACGTGTCTCTGCGGCTGCCCAGCTTTCGCCCACCCAAAGCAGCAGGGAAAGGGCCATCCCAGGGCTCTCCTGGCCCATTTTTGCAAGAAAAAAAATGGGGCTATGGAAAGAGGTACATGCCTAATGTCACAGCTCAGACTGGATATTGGGGAACATATCTTCCCCGAAAGGGCTGTCAGGCCCTGGCACAGGCTGCCCAGGGCAGTGGGGGAGTCCCCGTCCCTGGAGGGATTGAAAAGCCGTGTAGATGTGGCGCTTGGGGACATGGGTTAGTGGTGGCCTTGGTAGTGCTGGGTTAACGGTTGGACTCGATGATCTTGGAGGTCTCTTCCAACCAAAACCATTCTATGATTCTGTGATTCTTTCTGGTTGTAGAGCATTTGTATTCTTCATCTGGGGCATTTTCATAATACCAGTTTATTTTCAGTGAAAACACTTTAATTTTTCTCATAATATTATTTCTTATTGAACATTTTCTAACCACTTTTTCTTTCCTTGTATCCTGCTTGTTTTTTTCTGTTTTGCTTTTCTGGAGACGTGAGGTATGATCGCTAGTGGAGCAGGCAGTCAGGCCTTTCAAATGCCAGAGTGATCATTTTTTAAATCTAAAAGCCCAGCTAAAACAGAAGCAACTCAGGAGTGGGAGACATGGAGAGATTATTGCTAAGAAGAGCAAAACAGGGGGATAAAATGTCTAGCTTTTGAAAAGTCCTTTCCATAATGACACAGTTCTCCCTGTCTGCAGATGACAGAATAAATTAAAAAATATTCCTGCCAGCCTTAAAGATACTGCTTTAGGAAATCTAAGGTTGCCTAATGGACTGGAATATAATCTCCATGTTTTCAGTTTCCTCCATTTTACCCAAATCATTCACTTCAATAATTAAAGGATAATGAGCCGAACAGTTTTCCCCTTTATAACCAACCCTCTCTGGATATAGATTCAAAATAATAATTAAAAAAAAAAAAAAAAGGAATTCTGTCTGCTGAACATGCCTGCAGATAATAGGAATATCCTTCACGTTCCCTCCCCTGGGGTTTGCGAGGTGCCCTCTGTCACTCAGCTGCCCTGCCGTGGGGACGTTGTTAGGGGCCAGCGAAGAGCTGCCCTCGTGCAGGATGATCCATCAAACCCCACGTTCCCCGTACGGTTACAGTCTCCCTCCGAGGAAACAGGCTCGTGTGCATCCACGGAGAGAACCTCATGGATTAGATAGGAAGAAAAATGGGCTAATCCTAATTACGGCTCTTAAACTTTTCTTGAGCTCTCCTGGCGCCGTCACCTCTTGGACCCGCTGCCTTGCCCAGCCTGCAATGAGGACCGGGGAAGGGCAGGGCTGGCGTTAGCCAAGAAGTGGTGCAGGAGGGGAATTTTCACAAAAGCTGCATTTTTAAAAATCTGGTGGAAACCCCGTAGCAACCCTAACCAGTTCAGGCAGGAAAACATCCCTAAAGCTTTATGTGCAAATGCACGTGGATGGATTCACCCCACCCAGCTGTAGGCATTTCCCCGAGGAACCCGAGGCAACGGCTGCGACCTTCACTCCCTGTCCCCAGCAGGGACGCGTGGATGTCACCAGCAGGGAACTCGGTGACTTTCCAGCGATGCCTGGCCTCGTGCAAGCAGCAGCTCTCCTGGCCCACGCCTAACTTTCTCCTACAAGGAGCCTGAGCCCCTTCGAGCACCTTATTGACGAGGGCTGGCTTTCACGGGATCTGGATTTTTAAAGGTGCCTTCCATAGCAGAAGTGTCAATAAAGACAGATCGGCACTTGACATTTTTAAGGGGACAAAGCTCGCTCTTTCTGCTTTTCTCCTAAAAACTGTCCGATGCTGTCCTGGTTCAGGCTGGGATGGAGCTGGTTTTGTCTCCAGCAGCTCCCGTGGTTGGGATTTAGTGTGTGAGGAACGGTGACAGCACACTGATGGGGTTGGGTGCTGCTGAACGACCAAGGACATTCTGCAGTTTCCCAGGTTTTGCTGATGTGCAGGTGCAGAAACTCGGGAGGGGCAGAGCCAGAACAGTTGATCCAAACTGGCCAAGGAGAGTGTTCCATACCAGAGTTGGCATGGCCGGGATAAGGGAGGGTCGGCCAGTGGGGCACTGCCCTTAAGCTTCCCTTCTGGTTGCTTTTTCTTGTTCCCTGCTTTTCCTTTTTTCATTCGTTCAGGCCTTTTCGTTCGTTCGGCTGTCGGTTCCCTCGCCTGCTCTCTCTGGAACTGGCTGTTCTGGGATAGCTGGGGGGGATACCCCTGCTCCCTGCCTGCTGCTCGGGACGGGCTGTATCGGTCGTCGGGTGGTGAGAAATTGTGCATCGTTTGTTTTATATGTTCTGTTATCCTTATATATATATTATTATTATCATTAACATATTTTTATATTTTTCCTTTGCTGTCCTGGTGAGCTGTTTTTATCTCAACCCGCGCATTTTCCTTTCTCTCCGATTCTCCTCCCCACCCCACTGGGGAGGGGGGGAGTGAGTGAGCAGCTGCAGGGTATTCGGCTGCCAGCTGGGGTTAAACCACGACAAATGCCCATCCCCTCCCCTCATCACAGTGTGCTGCCCCTGGCCACCGAGGGCATAAATAAATTAGTTATGGGTTTTTCCAAGCAGTAAACTTTCTCCCCCCCCCCCAAAGAAACACAGCAGTATCTAACAGCTTTCCATGCTGGAGTTTGGGAGCTTTTCAGAGCCGTAAAATATTTATTTTAGGCTTTTTTCCATTAGGTCTTAATTCTCAATATTTTATAAGAAGTTAAATTATCCAGGAGAACTGAGCTTTCATTTTTGGGGAAAAAAAACAAACCCAAAAAGCATTTGCCCAATTAGAAAATGACCATCAAGCACAGAGTTCAGAGAACATTTCTGAAGGAAAGAACCGAGCACAAACTTAAAAAATCCAGAAGTGTTTATTTTTCCTTCAAAGAGGATCCGTTTTAGAACTGAACAGATTGAGATTCCGTTACACTCCTTTATCTTTCACCCCCAAAGCGAAATGGTTCTCCTTATTCTTTCCTGTCACTACCACTCTCTTTTGTGGGCCCCGTTTGCGGGAGGCCCCGTCGCACGTGCCCTCGCCCTGCCATCCCAGCCTGAGCCCCGCGGCACGCACGCCCGCCTCGTGCCCCGCGCACGCCGCCCAGGGCAAATCAGAATTTGGAGACCTAAATTCAAACTGCAATCCCAGGACTCTCTGCTCGGACTCTGCTGGCCTCCAAATCCCCTTTTTAAAAAAAATGTACAAGCTCAGCAGTGCTTCTGTCTGTGCCAGAGCATCCCGCCTCCTGCCCCGGGTCCCACAGAGGTCTTGGGGTCTCTCGGCTCAGCCGGGAGGGAGGGGGGACTGGGAGAAAGGGGACATGTTTCATCAGAGCAAAGCCACTGATAAAACAGCTAAAAAACCAATTCTAGGTGTCGTCTTGTATGACAGGTAGGTTTGGCCAGCGCACAGTGTGGTCTGCCTTGGCACGAGTGGAACTCACGGGCAAGCAGCAGGGAGGAATTTCACCCCTGGGAAAAGGGAAGGCGAGAGAAACGGCCGTATGCTGCGGCCCAGATGTGGACACCGAGCGAACGGCGACACGGGTGGGAGGCGGCGGCCCGTGGGCACCCATCGGCACAGCCCTCAGTGGGAATGCACAGATGTATGCCAGTGTGCTCCCGGCTGAATGCCAGGAGGGCAAACCCAACTTTGGCATATTTCAGACCCTGTCTAACCACAGAAAAATTTCTCCCATGACCCAGTTCTGGATGGGGACTAGTCAGCCTCTCTGCTGACACATCCAGGGCATCACGGTGCCATGGGACGTCGCCTAATTGTCCCCACGGAGGCAGCTTTCCGCCTCCGCCTTTGCCTACGCAGAGGCTGGAAGAGAGCTACAACCCAGGGAGCAGCGCTCAGCACCCCCAGTTAATGACCGATGGACACCGCTGTAACGTAGCGTGGTGGGGCTAGAATTTGCCATAACCTTCCTCATTAACGATGCACAGTTAAAGGTTATCAATTATGAACTCACTTATCGACATTAAACTCTTTTACTGTGTCCAAGAGGCAAAGCTGGGTTGGATGCAAAGAGCTGGAGGTTCATCCTTCCCTCCGATGAACCAGTTGCCCTCTCTCAACACTGTCTCCATCCCCACCCCCTCCTTGTCGCCCAATTTGGGAAATCATTTGCGTTCTTCCTCTGAAAGCATTAATTGTGAGGAGAACAAACAGAGTCCCAGGCAATTTGAACAAGCCTCATTACTGACTGAGGGCTTGTTTTGAATCGGCGTCCGTCAAAACAACCATTGCAACGCGCTGGCCCAGCACCAAAACTGTACAGGGAGGGCTGGTGGGAGAGACGGGGGGTTGTTCTCCGGGAGCCAGTTGTGCACCTTTAATGATGGCTGTTGCAGCCGGCTCCTGGCTGCTTGCTGCACAGTCCGCCGCGTCCTCTCCCGCATCGAGCCCGTATTACCCAGCAGCGGGACGAAAACCGCGGGCAGGGACGTGCCGCCTCTCCGTGCTGCTGCCCGCCGTGCAGCGGGGCTCCCAGACAATGTCACGCTTCTGTGGCCGGAGACCACCCGCAGCAGGAGATGCCACTTGCAATTAGGACGTGTTTGTTTTCTGCCTTGCCTGACGTTGCCCCAGCTGGAGGAGAGCTCCAGCCCGAGCAAGGGTGAGACGTGAGCAAAGCACTTTGCGGAGAGCCTCGGCCAAAAGGGATGAAGTGCCTTCTGCTCCTCTGCGTGGGAGGAGAGAGCTGCTCGGGGGCACAGGGAGGGCTGCGCAGGTTTTTAGCCAGGCTATGCAGCAGCTCCTGGTGGCTTTTTTCCCCCTCTCTTCTCTTGCTTCTCTCCTTTCCTTTCCTTTTGTCCCAAGTTCCCATCTTCAACCACCTCTCAACTCATTGGATGGGATGCTCTCATCGAGCTTCAGGCGCATTGAATGTCTAAGCGC
The DNA here is from genome assembly GCA_009819775.1 of Phoenicopterus ruber ruber. NCBI lineage: Eukaryota > Metazoa > Chordata > Aves > Phoenicopteriformes > Phoenicopteridae > Phoenicopterus > Phoenicopterus ruber. The sequence goes on from CM020232.1 coordinate 3,668,018, forward strand.
GGTACACAAGTCAATGCGGGGAGGTGGCAGTCCCACAAAGATGTGCCTGCCTTTCTCCATCACCTTTATGGAGATCAACCCGTTGACTTTCTTTCCCTCCTCCCTAACGCACTGGCTTAAATTGCTACGTTATCCGAAGCTGGCTGGTGGTTCTTGAACAGGTGGAAGGACGTAAGGGAAGGAAAGAGAAAAGGATTTTGTGCAGCAGCATCCAAGACTGCTTGGACCCGGAGATTTTGCTCTCAGGCCACCTCTGCTTTCTTCCAACTACTAAGAGAAAGCTGGTAAGAAAAAAGCAACCGCAGATCAGTATAAGGGCTAAAGCTGCTGCCAGTGGGACCAGCGGACTTTTCCCCTGATGCTGGACCAGCTCTGTGGGATGATCACTGAATTCATAAGTAGCTTAGGGGTATTCTTGCTAGAGGTAAGAGCGATCATTTCAACAGCTTGCTTTGTGTTTGCTCTTTGTAACCTACACTGAACACCAGCATGTAAGAGCAAAGGAGCTGTGCTTAGCCTGCTTCGGGGTAAAGACTTCGATAGCCTGGGCTGTACGTGTGCAGCTCATCACCGCCATGGTTCTCATACAAGTGCCCAGCTGATATGAAGTGGTCCTCAAACAGCCTAATTGTAACTGTTTTCTCTAAACATTTACAACCAACAAAATGTGCATGTGTATGTTCAGCAGAGGGCCAAGGAGAAAAACAGCAGCTGCTCCCCGCATTCCTGCTGGAGCTTGTATATATTCCCGTGCTTTTTAAAGCATCTATTTACATTTGCATTTTGGATCCCTCTTCGCTTCCTGAGGAGACCTGGCCAAATCCAGCACTGGTGCAAAGAGGGTGCGTTGCCCTGACATCAGCAGGGCCGCACTCCTTTCCGCCGGGCGGGAGGATGACCTGTTTTCTTCTTCTTCGCGTGTGGGTCTCCTGCTTTGCTTGTCCTTATGGAAACAGGCGCTGCCGCTTTGCAGCCTTGCTGGAGCGCCCAGGCCACAGTCCATGCTGGAGGACCTTGTCAGGCTGGTAGCCCGTGGCCACCTACGGCACCACCCGAGCTCGCACCGTGCCCTGGGGCTTCCCCGCCTTCGCCCGCGCAGGCAGGGACGCCGCTGCACGTACGCTGCCCTGAGCGCGTCACGTACGTCAGGGCAGCTCGAGGCTGGCAGCGATGGGAAACCGCCTTGGACGGCCCAGCCTCACCTGCAAACGAGCACGGCAGCGCTGCAGCTCCTCTGCTTTCAAATTGGAGCTCGGCTACTCATGGGAAGATAGATAGGTGTCTTTTGTAGCTGGATAAATTGCATTGGCTTCAGCAACAAGCACAGACCCACCACGGAAGGGCTGCAGGAGACGGTCTGGCTTTCTGCTCAGCAGGAGCCATGGCTCGGCTCTTAGCGGCTGCTTCTAGAAGTAATGAAGCAGCTACCAAACGTAGGCTGTGAGGAAAGAAAGTGCCAGCCGGCGCCTCCATGTTAGGCTCTGGAGAACAGTATTTTTATCAGACAGCATGTGATAATTTCAGTCTTTCCCTGCTTAATGTTGTCTCGGAGCAGCACAAACCCCAACTGATTCCCTACTCACCGTTCATTCAGATGAGGTCTTATTGCCTAGAGAAGCAATTTTGCTGAGGGGGAAAAAAAGACGGGCAATTGTGAGTGTCCTCCTGGGATAACACTCACCTCGGGAAGGCTGCACGCCACCAAGATGTGTGTCCCCGCTGTCCCCATGGGACATCGCCAGGCGAGGTGCCCCTGGCCATCTCGCTCCTCCCAGCATCAGGTGGACCTTGCATTAAAATTGCCGTGGGTCTTCTGGATGGGAAGACAGTGCAGAAGCATCCCCTCCCTCGGGAAGCGCTGTTGGATGGGCTGGTCTGTGCTCTGCTGAAACATGGGGCCCAAAGCGCTCTCAGAGCATCACACCCAGAGCAGCAGCATCCCCTGGCCACGGCTCAAGCGGGAGGCACGATGCCAAGGGACGGACGTGACCCGATGGCCGTCGGTCTCTCATGGGGCTTGGAAAGGAAATTCCCCCGAGCCCGGGTCTGTGGTGCTGCTCTCTGTGTCATAGCGCAGATTAAATTCCTTCTGAAAGGCAAAATCAAAGCTCATGGGTGTGGATTACGGGGAGCCCTAGATGCTGACTACACGGTGAACGCTTCACTCTTTACAAAATATAAAATGTGTGAGGCTGCTGAGACTGGTTTCGGGAGCCCAGCGCTTTCTGATTTTTGCTAACACCATGTCTGGAAGCTGCAGGTAATTGAGGTACCTGGTCAGGGGAAGAGGAAAATGCGCTCAGCTGCTGTGTCTGATGCCTCTCCTCCCCTCCCTGCCCTTTTCCCTGCCTTTGCATGGAGAGGATCCTCAAAGCAAAGGGCACACGTTTATACTTCTGGTTCATTCCAGATGTTTTTCCTTTGGATGGGAAGATAAAAACCCCTTAGCATATAGCAAGACACTTAACGATTTACGTATTAAACAAAAAAGCTGCAAGGAGATGTATTTAAGGCCAAAACCATCCAGGGTGCATTTTCAGAGCGTTGCGCTGAGACCGGGAGAGGGCTGGAATATCCTGTGCAATGTGTTAAAGTATCCTATAGCTCCTTCTGCAGAGGCACAGCCCCATCAGCCCAGGTGCTGCCCTGGTAGAGCTCAGGGACCCGCTCCTCTCTCCCCCAGGCTCCCTCCCGTTCACTTTAATTAGCTGGTGCACCACAGCGGGTACCTTGCACGGTTGGTCACCTTTAATGGCTCCTCAACAGCAGAGATTTAATTAAATTAGCTGGTTCAAAAACAAACGTGGAAATGAAGAGAAAATAGGCCTGGCGTGTTAAGCATAAAAAAATTCATCACTTCACAGTGACATTAACAAATGATGTTCATTACTTATTTTCCAAATGACCAAGCCTGATCTCTGATGGAGATGTAGGGAATTCCAGTAATTCTCTTTTAATCATTTCACTTTGCATGATGGAAGATGGGAACCGCTCACCAGTAACACGGCGCTGGGCCGAAGAGGAGATGCAATTCTTTATGAAAGACGAGCGCGTGTTTTGTCTTGGCGCAGCATCTATATGACCAGAGACCGAGACAGAGGGAGAGCAAAGTGCAGCGGCGTTTTAATCAGAGAGCAGGTTTTAATTCGCAGGCTCTGAGCCGGCTGATCAGCTTTGCTTCCATGTGGCCGCACCTCCAGAGAGTCAAAAAAGAACTGAATGGTGTAAACCAGTGTAATTTCATAGCAGTTAACAGCAAGAGACCAAAAAAACTACGTTGCTTTTTGCTTTAGCCCCCCTTGAAGATCCGTCCTTTTTGTGCCTACGTGAATCTCTGATGAATTCCTAAAATCCTGAGTTTATTTATATTTCCATGTTGCTCGTTGCTGTTTGCCAGCGTTAGTTGCTTCCATCTGGTTTCACCTGTGTGGGTTGTGCTGCGCGTCCCATATCGGACCCTGCTTTCCTCCCCAGATTTCATAAATAAACTTTGCAAAAAAAAGGGGATGGGAACTTTGATGCTGATAACAGTGTCTCACTCCATCAGTGGAGTGTGGAGGAGCTTCTGCGCTTCTATAGCTGCTTTATTTTCTTCTTGCTCACCGTTTGAAGCCGCTGGCCCTGCGTGGTTTTCCATACGCAGAAGTGTTTGCGGCTGATTCAGTGACTGCAGAGGTGTTTGCTTTTGTAAGCAGATGTGCCCTCGGGAGAACGTGCGTGTGCATTTGCGTGGGATGCGACAGGACACGCCGTACCACAGCCCGAATGCAAAATAGTATGTAGCTGTTGGTTTCGTCTGGTTTTGTGTTGTTACTGCTGCAGGGGTTGGACGACACATGCCCCGTATGACACAGGGTCCCAACCTCGCGGTGGGAGATGTCCCTCGCTGCCCCACGGTCCTCATTTCTGCGTCACGGCACTGACTTGGCACTGCTCGGGCAGAGAGGATTTTTAGACGCTGGTAGTGAATGTCAGCGTGCATCCGTATCGCCTGTAATAGACCTTGTCCTCCTAAGTCCTGTACATCCAAAAGAGGCAGCCGCTGCTCCGAAGAGCTTGCAGTGATACCCGGTGGTGCCCTCCTGCAGTGGTTACAAGCGGATGAACTGCAGAGGCAGTTCGTTAGTGCATCGCGAATCCCGGCCCGGCGACAGCTCGCGTGGCTTGTGGGCACAGACACACCTGTAAGGCGCTTCGGAGGCTGCAAGCAGCACCGCAGGCACGCGGGTGGCTTCGCCCGCTCTTTTCCCGTGGTGTCGTATATGGATTTGTGCCTCTTCCTGCTGGAAATTAGAGGATCTTTCTATCACGCAGTCGTCCTTCACATGCATGTTTGCATTTGTACAAGCAGGCTGCGTCCGCAGTGGGGTCTGTCACCTGCGGCACCGCGGGTCTCAGCTCGCTGCCCAGCTGCCGGGATGTCAGGCTGCGTGGGGGATTACACCATTTATTATGATGTTTAGCTGCTTCTTTGCAGCGTGTGTAGGAGCTGCTCTAACTGCTCCTACCCCCAGCAGTGATTTCTTGTCCTTACAATCTCAGAGCGTTGCTTCCCAGCAATTTTGAGAGGGGCGGGAGTGGAGCTAATAACATGGGGGGTTAAATTTTCTTAAAATGCTGGAGACAGGCAAATGTATTTCAGATACCCTGTTCTGGCTGAGCTAAGAAGAGAACCAAGGAGCTGATCGAAATCCGCGGTGATTTCTATGCCGTTCTAGACAACACGGTCAGCTCCGATACAGGAAACTGTTACTGCAAAAACCTTCCAGCCCTTTTGTGAAGGGCGTAGCAGCGGACGGGCATTAACGTCCGGGTGCCCGTCCCCTTTAACGTTAGTGGGAGCCCAGCCTCCCAGCTCGGCGGGTTATGTCTGCATTCGGCTTAGCAGAAACGGAGTGGGAGTGCTAGCAGAGCTCTCCTCATGTGCTATTCTGGTCCAGCTATGCTTCGTACGGTCAAACCCCTCCATGCGATATGAGGGACCATATGGGAACTGCAGCTTTGCTGATGTAAGCGTCTGTGTGCTGGGACGTGAGTGGACACAGTCCTGTCCGTCGGTCACGTCAGTCTGTCCAGCAGCAAAAGGCTGGTGCGTTCCCGTGGTGTGAGGCTGAAAGACCTCTGTCGTCTCCCTCTTCTCCTTCCTGGGAGCTCTGGGGAGAAGAAATAGATTTTGGGAGAGAGCAAAGAGTGGCAACGGCACTCTCGCTGCTGTAGTGACTGTCGGGCAGTTGAAAGGTCATGAGCACGAAGTGTGACACACGGCAGCATCCCACCACCAAATAATCCTAAAGGACTTTGCTTTGGGGTGTAATAAAAATCACTTTGTGCTCTCCAGCCAGACTCGCTGCCTTGCTCTCGCCAGGCGGTCCATGCAGTTATCTCTGCTCCGCAGCAGGGAAACTGAGGCACTGCCATGGCAAACCCAGACTGCACAACACACCGGTCCGTGGAGCTTGGAGTGCCCCCAGGTAACAGCCCCCAGATGATTTAAAATGAAGGAAACACGGTTAGACGGTCTGATTCTCCAAAGGAGAGGCCTCCGTGGTGTATCCAGGGCTGTCAGGAGGCAGGGACGTGGGCACTTGGGCTTCTTTGCCAGGACTCAGGGACATGCTGGGCAAACCCTGAGGCTCCCAAAAGGTCCTGGGTTCCCCATGGAGAAGATGATGGGATCTTGGCTGCCCTGTGTTTACCAGGAAGACGCTGTGCGATGACCCCTCGTGAACACTAAACACGAGCAAGCAGGAGCGAGTGGCTCCCTCCTCCAGCCGCCGTTACTGCTGTCCCCAGCGCGAGGAAGGTCTGTGCCACACCAGGAGCCGCTTGTGACCTTCATTTACGGCAGCCCCAGCCGAGCTCCCCAGGCTGGGTCCGCTGTGCTGCCTGCGGTGATGCCGGCAGGGCGGGCAGCACCCCGCGCTGGGTGCAGGGCTCAGCCCCGGCGCTGCTCACGCGCGGGGCAGTTTCTGCTTGAAGCCTAGTTTGATTTAGTTTAGATTTCAGAGGCAACATATAAACATTCCCAGTGAAGACACTTCTTCCAAGGGGCTCGGCCAAGTGGGGTTTCCTCATCCGTGTTTATGGGAAAGCATTTTGTTTAGATAGAAAAGCAAACGAGCAGATCCGCGCATTCCTCCGCAGCACATCTCAGCCAGCTCGCCGGCCTCTGGGATGGGAGATTTAGCACAAACTCAAGGGAAATTTGCGTTAAGAGTCCCTTATTAAAATGTGTGTCTGTAGGACATGAGGCGTGCAGGCTGGCTTAGGAGCTGGGAGAGGGTGGGAGGCACCATCGGTAACGCAGCCTGCAAATCAAGAGTTACCCTGCAATTCGTTACAGCAGATAAACGCTTCTCCTAAGGACTCTTCCAGCCCGTGACTCAATACCACAGCCAGGAAGGCTAGAAATGTGATGTCACTTGTCCTGTGTTCTTGGGAGCTACGATAGAAGAGATACTTTGGATTTTGCCCTTGAAGGCTACAACTAGGTTGAAAATTCACCTCTGTATGACCACCAGCAGAAAGCTTTACACCCATGAAGTACCACTCAAAATAGGCTTTAAGTGAGAACTAATTGGTATCTATACCTCTGAGCAGGGTGAATTTCCCCTGGGCCTGAATAAGTTCTGTCCGAGTCTTTCATGGAGTTATTATTTTTTTCATTAAAGGGGCAGAAAAAGGGATGAAAATCTCCACCGAGAACAGCTGGCTAATTTTCGCTCTTTCTTTATAACAAACTCAGGCCACGATCTGGTTGCTGGCAAGCACAGACCCAACATCTGCGGGAGGAGAGGCCTCTGGCCTCCCCAGCTCGCTGGAATTTTCCAGCTGATGTGAAATATTTCCCAAGTTAACGACAGCGCCTGTCGAAGCAGGGATGGGGTAGCCAGGTGGTCATTTTTTTCATACGTAGCTGGGTATCACAGGGCAAGTGACTGAAGAGAAACCCAGCCTTGTGCAGAGCTGGACTCCACAGCCGTGGCTCAAGGGGTCAGGTTTTCCTTCTGGGGCTGCTCTGAGGAACGGGAGCCTCCTAATCTCATGTTGGCCTCGTCCAGTTTGCTCCTTGATTTGGGGGACCAGTATAAGGGAAGGGTCTAATATCACTCCCATGTTGTCACTGGCCTCAAAAGATCCACCGTCAGTCTCTTAATCACTGATACCATGGTATCCTCACCAGCAAATTTCCAAGAGCTTTACACAGCAGGTCAAGGAAGATGTTTAGCCCCGTGCACACCTTGGGAAAATGATGTCCAGCGTGGAGAAGTGACTTCCCAAGCTTGCCCGTCCAGCAGCACCATCAACCTCCTAAGGACCAATGGATGGCCATGGCCTCGCTGGAAGGGCTGGTCCTTCACCTCCCGTACCTTTGTGATTTATCTCCAGATGCTTCCAAAAGTCCTTTTATGGCCAATTGCTGCCTTCAGCATGAAAAGAGACGGTGGGATGCACCCAGGGTAGCTGCAGAGCAGTGATCGCATTTCCATTGGTATTTGCAGGACTGATGCTGAGGGAGAAGGTGAGGAGTGAAGGCATCAGGACTGATCTCGCCTCTCATGCTGATCAAGCTGAAATCTCCAGACAGAGAGGTGGGAAGACCTCGAATTAGCTCACATCAGTCTTAGAGACTAACTGCCCCAGAGCGGTGATCAGGCAGCTCTCACCTCCGAGCCCCCAAGCCCCCTGCGTCCTCCTCGAAGTTCAGCCACAAAACAAAGGGAGCCAGTTCCCGAGCAGTGACACGCCGGGCATCCACGGGAAGGAGGCAGCTCAAGGGTTAAGGCTCTTGGCAGCATTTCAGTTGTACGATGCAATAAAATATTTTATGACATTTTTACAATATTGTGCAATGGGATTTTGAGACCTCAAAAGAAAACACTATGTAAAAGTAAGATGCAGCTGAGTGGAGCAAGCCCAGCAGGTACGAGTTTATCTCTTTTCCTCCGCTCTCTTCCCTTCTCCCGCTGCCTTCGCTGCAGGCAGGAGCACTTGCTCCCCACGCCACAGGCCAGCCCAGCTTTCCTGGCGCTGCTCAGCACATCTGTGCCGGTTTTATGTGCGTGCCACATACTTCCACAGTGAGCGCATATTACATGTTGCTACAAACAGCCCCAATAAACGTGGGAGCCAAGTGTGCCTAAATATTACAACATATTAAACACCTTTTAGCCTGATCCATAACCTTGTAATTGGTTTAAAAATAACAAGGCTCGTCTTTAAATGGGATTCCACGGTTGCCATTGTCCGTTTGCTGCATGACACCATGGCTCAGGACACCGGTGGCAGGGCCAGGAGAGGCAAGCTTGCAGCAATCGGCTAAAATCCTTTAGGTCACTGACATGGTGGCCCCCAAAACTAACTCAAGGGATTCTGAATCAAGGAAAAACATGCTCCTCTTGAAAGGATAAGGGGTGTTTCATTTTACGGTGAGACATGGAAAAAGATCAGATGTCTGAAAGGAAGCGCTGAAGTGAGTTCATCACAAGTAAAGCTTTTCCCAGTGGTTCGGCATCTTCACAACCACGTGGAGGTCACTGTCATTGCAGAAGACCAAGGCCCTCTCCGGGCAGTCCTTACCCTCCTGGAACAGCCATGGCAAAGAGCCTTCAGCAGATGTGGGATTGTGACCCAGATGTGCTAAGCACAGTTGTATTTGGCATTGCACCGTTAGCCCTTGTAGGAGATGGTCTGAGGCGAAAGCTCAGGCTGTCTCCGAGCCAGAGATCCCTGAGGCTGCGAGAACATCCTGGGAAGTGCCACTGACCTAGGGACAGGACACTGGACGAGCTCAGCCTGGTCAGGACCAGCAGGGTCATTTTGATCATCTTCTGTTACTGCTCCAGAAATGAGGCTTCCCTTTGAATGCACCGGATAGGCAGAAAAAATGTCTGCAATCGCAGAATCACAGAATCATAGGATAGTTTGGGCTGGAAGGGACCTTAAAGATCATCTAGTTCCAACCCTCCTGCCATGGGCAGGGACACCTTCTACTAGACCAGGTTGCCCAAAGCTCAAAGCAATTCCAAGATAATTTGTCCAGGACTGTTCCAGATGCTCAGAGATCAGAGATCACTAGGTAAACCACGCAGGAGCTTTAACACAAATCCCCAAAGCTGGGTGGTGGAAGAGGAGGCTTTAGCTCCCCCTCGCATGCTCTTCCTTCCCCGTTTCAACCCTTCTGGTAACAACGTGGGGCAGGAATGTACTTTTATAAGCGAGGCAGCGATGAGGTTCTTCTGTAATCACTTTATTCCAGGAACTGACGCTCTAAGAAAAATCCCAAATATCACAAGGCTTGGCATAAAATCATACAAATCGGTGACACTGCATTTGGAGTGAGGCGAGCTAAGGAAAGCCTAATCCAATCCTATGCTTCAGAGTACCGGCACAGCGGCGGCAGATGGGCTGCGGTGGTCAGGAAAGAAACGCTTGTCCCCACATGGGACGTGTCCAGGCTCTCGGCGGAGCAGAGAGGGGGTCTTGGAAGAAGCCCCAGCATTTGAACTTCTGCAGGCAGAGACATCCAATGTCACGGCTTATTTGTCTGATCAAACAGAGAAAATCCCTTGCTCTGATCCTGCTGGTGGCTCTAAATTGCTTTAACCGTTGTTAAATGGACCACACAATATATTTTCAATGTAAGCATTTTTTTTTTCTTTTTACCAGCTCTCTGGCCTGACTTCCGTGGGTGTTTCAGCTCCCCTGGAAGGTACTGCTGGGAAACTGGTGTCCGTGGAGACTCACCTGAACTGGTTTTGCTCTTCTGTTTCCTCCTGTTGACTATTAATGTGGTTTTTATTGCATGGCTCCAGCCGTGCCCAGAGCTTTCTTGCTGTGGACGCTGTACACGCTCACACGAAGGCACCTCGGTTCGGAAGTGTGTAATTACAGCCTAATTAGGCAAGAGGGAGAAGGCTGACCCGCACAGGGTCAGCAGCCAAGTTGGGGCTGGCCATGAGCCGTCTGCCCCCCCGCAGACGGGAAGCCCCTGACCCTTCCCAAAACAGGGTCCTCCTTGGCTGCCCCGGGGAGCCCTTCCAGAGAGCAGGGATGAGGCTGCTTCATGGGAAGTGCATCGGGAAGAGTTGTCCCCCATCCCATAAATCCCATTTGTGTCAGCTCCTGCCTCTCCGCGGCACCACTTCTCCTCGGGGCCAAAGAAACTCCATGGGTAGAAGCAATGAGAAAAGTCGCATGTTGAATTGCATTAAAGCACCAGCACATTTGCTGCCCTGTTACTCAGAGAGTTTTCCTCATCCCTTCCAGTTTTGAGGGTCTCGTGTCCCTGTGCCCCTCAGACTTCACATTTTTTGCAGTACTTTTGGAACTGGGTCAAACCTGGTAAAAATTTAGATATCAAAAGTTTGAGCAAAACTAACATGTGACACCATTTGTCAATCACAATGAATCCTTTGCTGCTGGGAAAGGTATTATTTGAAAGCCCCAAATTTTCTCACAGTGTGAATTTTCCAGCCAAATGGTTCCCAATTCAAATTTGTCATGAAATGTCAAAAAAAAAAAAAAGAAAAAAAAAAGAAATCCTAGCCATAGCTAGCTATATCTCCCTTAAAATGCTAAATTATTCTGCTTTTCATGTCAAATTTGTAGCAAGTATCTCTGATTATGAGGAGTTTGCCTGGGAGGTGGTAAGGAGGGTGTTTTGGTACTACAGACTTGCTCCTGGAGTCTGTGTGCAAGATCCTGGAGGGATGTTCTGCCGGAAAACACGGTCCGCCCCGGCAGAGGTGCTTCACGGAGTGACACCTCAAGCTGTAGCTCCTCACATGCCAAAGAATCACTTCTCTGGGGAGCTTCTGTTGGACTGATGTTGTTTTACTGGGGAACCTGGGCATTATCCTGCTCACGCGTCTATATCTTGGATATTTGTGGGTCTCATGGGTGACCTAGTGAGTAAAGTATCTTAGTGTTCATCCATCCTTAGCATGATCTGCCTCTCACCTTGGTATTCCCCATGGGTTTTTTGGTGAAAGTCTTCCAGAGCTGCAAAAACTCCATCTTGAGGCAGAAGAGGCTCCTGGAGTCCTGAAGAGCTTTGGATGGAAAGCAGGAGCCCTGTGAAGGGACAGGCTGTGTGCCGAAGCTCAGCTGCATCAGGGTGCGGGACACTGCTGGGTGGTGACAGAAGGTGACAAATGTCCTTACCAAGAAAGGAGCTCTTCCTTGTGCTGCTTCTCCCCTGCCTGCTAAGCCCTGTCAAGTCACAAGCCTCAACCTCTTAAAAACCTTAAAGGAAACAAGAAAAAGCTTTGGCTCGGAGGAAAGAAACGTGTTTTACAAGTGATGGAGGGAGGGAAAATTGTACCTCCTCTGAAGCAGCTGGGACTCCACCACTGGGCATGTCCACGCTCTTAACAAGGGATCTCCACAACAGGTGTCCCCTCCAGCTCGTGTAATCCCAGTGAGTGGAAAACCCTTCCCATCTGCCTGCCTATTTATCCAAGTGCCCCTCCAACATCCCACAGAGTGCCCACCATCACCTCGCAGTAGTTTTTCCCACTCCAGGCTTTCTTAAGACGTGAGGGCTTTGGTGGCCCAGCCTGGGCTCCCAGAGCACCTGCAGATCATCTTGAACACTTCTTCTTCCAGGGATCCTTGCAAAGCATCTGCCGGTGGCAGCAGCTCTCCTGGGAGAGCTGGGAGTGTGCCTGGACACCTCCCCGGGCGCCCCGGCTCCTGGGCCAGCTGCTATCGATGGCATCAGAACTTGGATTACATCAATTCTTGTGACATTGCCCAACTGAAACCCTGCTCCCCAAGGGAGGCCCAGCTTAATTGACTGTGGTTATTAATATTGTATTATCAGCAGCCAGATGGTCCAGGGACGGGCAGTTTTCATACATTTTACTGACGTCCTTCAGTGGAAAATTATTTCCACTTATCTTTCGTCCTCATGTACTTCAGGTAGAACGAAGTGTTAACAGCGTCACCCTCCACCATGAGCAAAGTCACCACGAGGAAGTGCCGGGCTGGAGAGCAGACGCGAAAAGGTGTCTGTGCAGGTTTTAATTAAAACAGCTCCGTGGAATGGCCGGGGGGTAGGAGGCGGCGGTGGGTCCTTCCTGCCAAGCCTGGAAAACACCCAGAGCGGCTCTGCTGGAAAGGCTCTCCCCTTTGCGCCTTTTTTTTTTTTTTTTTTCTTTTTTCCTGACTTTTTGACTGATACTCAAAGAGCTTGCAGTGGTGGGTGCTCAAAACACAGAAGTCCCCAGAGGCATCGCCAAAGACTTTCCAGATAAAGCCTCCACACGCAGACAGACAGGGCCCACCCACGTCCCTCTGCCAGTCAAAGCCCAAAACTCCTATGTGGATAAATAGAGGTCAGGAGCGAGGGGAAGAGCCTCTTTAACAGCACGGTCCTGGGTCGAAAAGTGACCATGGAGAGATGCTTCAGGGAGGTCTTTAACTGAGGCTTTCTGGCTCCCAGGGGAGATTCAGTCCAAGGAATAGCCAAACGGGTACCTCTTCATAGGTCATTGCGCTTGATCCTAGTTCCAGCATTGTCCATTTGCTCCTTCCACACTTGAGATGCAAATGACAGTTGAGATAAACAGAAAGATGACCCTGGGCTTTATATTGCCAGAGGGAATTGCCCCGTGTCACTCCGCACACCCCGTGGTGCACAGGGCTGTCCCCTCCTGAGGTTCCTCAGGACTGAGCCCAGTCTTGGCTCTGACACCAACTCTCCCCGTGGCCCTTGGCATGTCCCTGCAGCACCTCGGTGCCCGTGTTGGTACCCCAGCACCACGCCTACCTTGTACGCTTGCAGCGTCGCAGGGTTTGCCAGGGCTTGTCCTGCAGGAAAGCATCTCTCCAAGGCATGGTGGTGACAGGGTTATCCGATGACAAGCTAACACCTCCCTCAAAGTGTCATCAGCACATCAGATTTGGGACGAAGACCTCTGTCGTTAACTCCCTCTTAATGAGTGTTGCTGCTGACAGCTCCAGCATGACCTCAGAGAAGGTTTGTGGGTGGGACTGGAGGCTCAGGGGGTGTGGACAAGGTCTCAGCAGAAAGTCCTGGTGGTACCAAGAGCTCTGGGGAATGAGCTGCACTCACACTCGTGATATGATATAAATACAACCACCCTGCTATTCCTGTGCAAATTACAGCTTTGGCCCAGCCTCTGTGTTCTCCTTGCAGTGGGAAGGGTATAATTTGGGGGATCTGCTAGGCTTTTACCCGGCCACGTGCCCAGCCAGCCTCCCTGCCGGGCAGCCCTTCAGTGCCGTGAGCGTGGCTCTCGGGCACAGCGTGCACCCACCCTGCCCCTCCACCCGGAGCACTGAGCCTCCCCCGCTGCCCTCCTCCCCTCCCCGCAACACGGCCGAGGGTCGGAGCTTGCTCCGGTGGCTTGGCTAAAGCATGTGGTCACCTGTGGGCTTTGTGGGAAGGAGGAGAGGATGGTGGAGCCGAAGGGTGTTGGGAGGCAGGACCACGGAGGGGGGACCTTGATGGCACAGCTCCGGCCCATGCTGGGCAGCTGCCAGTCATCTCGTGGTGGACAGGCCACCAAAGAACAGGTAGGAAGGCTTTGAACAGTCATCGGATACCTAACAACATTGACAAACTATATGGCGAGCCGTGGATCCTACTAAGCACCGTGGGGTTTGTTGTACCTTAAACAAGTTGTGGGGAGCACAGGTCCCCAGAGAGAAACAGGCACTTCTGAAGCGTATTTCCCATCCCAGGCAGAGGTGCAAATTGCTCATTGCAGACTGTAGAGGAAGGCTGGAGCAATAAATACCTATGTAGGGGTCTCAGTGAAGTGCTTAAAATGAGGTGAGATGAATCCTCCTAAGCGATAGAGCTCAGACAATCACGATGACATTTTGGGGGCATTGGATGATATTAATTGGTATTTTGTGATTTGCTACGGAGACTTTTACTCCATGGCCAGCAAGGTGATCTGACTGAGCTCAGTGGAGGTGCAACGTCTCCTCCGCAGTCGCTCCTTGCTCGACCTGTGCTGTACCAGCCCCCGCGGTGGGTCCGGTTCCCATGGGTGCGGGGTCCAGCCACCCCCTCCCCTCGCCCGGGCCACCGTACATGGGAACACGGGGCACAGATTTGTGCCGGCAGCGTAACTCTCATTCCTGTCCCCAACGCTTTGGTGCTTGGCCACAATACTTCACCACCTTGGCCAAACCTGAAGTAGCTCATCCTTCAAGTATTTGCTTATTAAATAAAGTTTCCCCTCCTCCCCCAACTGTCCAGCGAAGAGGCACATCTCCCGCACCACCAGAGGCAGAGCTAGTCAAAAGCACGTTGCTGCGAAGGAAACCAGCCCTGGGCTGGGCTGGAGCCCCAGGATCCCCACTGCTGCCTGCTGAGCCTCAAACACATCATCGGGGTGATGCTTCTCCAGCTGCACGGGGCCGGACCAGCCCGGGGCCGTGCTCCAACGCAGCAGCTGGTATCTGCTCCGGGATGGAGTGGCAGAACCCTGGTTTAGTTTATTTTCCTGCTGATCCGCCAGCGAGGGCTCACCTGATGCCCGCGCTGCCAGGACTGGCGGGTGCTCGCCAGGCTGACCGCTCGCTGGGAACATCACCAGCAAAATAGCAAACAGATGTCATCCAAGATCATTCATAAATATTTCATAGCTGCCTGTGAGCCACCCGGTGAAAGACAGAGACCTCAGCGCCGGCTCTGAGCTTATTACTGAACACCGACAAATGCTTCTAATTGGGTCAGTGGCAACGACAATATTATTGACAGCAACAGAGAGAACAACCCGCTACAGTTTATTTGCTTTGCTGTGGGTACTCGTGCTAACAATATGTAAATTGAGGGTGATGGATAAGACTTGTGGAGAGCTGCTTCTCCATTTTATTAGATTAACACAGAAACCTAAGCAAAGAGAGAGATGTTAGGGAACGAGGCGAAGCCTGCAGAGACGAGCGCTGCTCTGCGGTGCGGGCAGACGTGCAAAGGGAGTCACTTGGCATTAAGGCATTCGGTGTTTTCAGCCAGCTGCACCCAAACAGGAGCCATGGAGTGGGAGGGTAGAGGAATATTTTCCAGAAATCCAAGCCGTTTGCTGTTGGATTGAACAGCAGTCCCGACAGCCCACCGTGCTGCCCGTGGATGCTGTGAACAGGGTGTTTTCCCAAAGGGCTGCTACTGCAATCAGAGCAAAAATCCCATTTTCTCAACTGTCTCCCAGTGACGGAGATCTCAGAAAATGGGAGGAATGAAATTAACTGGGAGAGGGTGCAGGACTCAAAAAGACTTTTGGCTTCTGGTCCTGGTTCTGCCGTGTATTTGCCACACACCACTTATTTCCCAGAGGCTGCGGTGCTGTCCCCGTGTCACCAGGGATGATATGACACTTGATTTGTCGCTGTTTGCAGAGCATTTTGAGGTCTTTGCTTGAAAGGAGCTTTTATTAAAGTTCCTGCATGCTAAGAACTGCCTAGGACTAATAAACACGGTTTAAGAAAAGTAATTTGGGGACATGACGGCAGCTTGGTTCTGTGTGCTTTTGGGCGCGTAATCGTGTGTGTGCGCGTGTGTGTGTGAGTGCATGTAGTTCACAAATTCTCCTGAGATCCCCCTTCCTTTTGGAGGCAAAAGACTCCCATATGAACGTAAGTCTTGGTTAGGCAATATTTTATATGCAAGTATTAATCCTCTTTTTAAGCAGCCCATTTATTAAAACTCGGCAAGTTTCAATTTTTGAGGCTGGTTTCTTGAGATGTCATTATCCTCCTGCTGGAGCAGATTAGTGGCTTGCTAGGAGGATGCAATTTGAGCTCAATTAATTCTGCTTCAAGTCCCAATTCAGTGTTGCTAAATAGCTCTCAAAACCTCTCATCAGGCTATCCAGCACTCCGCTGCCTGGGGAACGCTGCCGCGGGACCGCACGTCTGCCGGGGCCGTCCTGCCTGTCCCTGCCCAGCACCAGCCCCCCGTCGCTGGCAGACGCCGGTCGTGTCCGCACCATTGCCCCCCTCTTTTCTAGAGGACTTTTACAAGAGTTTCTGCTCAGTTACTCTAAAGCATCTTGTGTCCAGGGAGCAAACGCTGAGCTGGTCTTGCAAAATACCAACCCCAGCATTCAATTTTTCTTCTCTTTTGTATCACTTTTTTTTTAGATCGCTTAAACCATTGGAGCAATCATTTGCACGTCTGCTTGAATACAGCAATGAGAGGGAACGGCCGAGCAAAGCAGATAAAATATAAAGCAGTGAAATAAAAATAGTCAGTTCATAAGCTTTTTTTTTCTTTTTCTTGGGTAAGACTTGTCTTGATTGTCATAAGTAGGATTAAACCAGAGCCTTGAGTTAACCTGCCGAGCCCAGAGCCTGCAAATCCTCACTCATGTGGTTAGGTTTATGCGGGTGGAAATGGGGCTTCTGGCGTGTGTAAAGTGAAGACTGTGTAAATCACTGCCGGAGCGGAGCCATCGACTGCTCGTTCTTCCAGGCAGGAATTGTCTTTTCTTTATATGCCTTTGCAAAACCTGCAAAATTGAGCCCAGACCCAAGACTATCCAAATCATTATTAATCTTGACCTACTTTACAAACAGGTATCGAGTCCCTTTCCTTCGTTCCCGTCCTTCCCCTCTCTTCCTTCCTTGCTCTCCCTCTTGTGCTCACAATTATATACTGCACGTCCTCTTTCCTGCTTCCAGCCAGCATCAGTTGCAATGAACCTACCTTATTTATTTTTTCAAACAAAAATACAAACCTTATCATCGTATGCAACAGCTTCCCAGTCTGCTGTATCTACTCTGACTGGATGCTCAAGAGAGGAGAGTTTAGGTACCAGGAGGCCATCTAAGACATCACCATCAGCATGAGTATGGAGTAGATGACTCTTGTAGCTGCTTCTACTACTTTTCTTTTAAGACAAGGAGGACCTGTGAAATGCAGAACATCTGAAAGAGAAAGGACTGGGGCAGGTGGGAGGATGGGGCTGTTTTCTTGGCAAGGGAGCTGCAATGCACAGGCTGTTTCCAGTAGTTGTGCGGAGGGAGGTAAAGACCCATGACAGCTGCAGACTCCTCACCCACAGCCTCCTCGCGCCGAACGCCCAAGCTGCAATGAGACAAAACAGATTCTAAATTGCCAGGTGGGACCACAGAGCCCAAACAGCAAAGGCTCTTGACTCGAGCTCTAAGACAGCAGTGGAAATGCCCATGTTCCTCTCTTCTTCATAGTGGTTCCCTAGATGTTTCAGGGACTTGCTTTTGTGCTGCCATACACCTGCCCATATCCTTTCAAGCATCACCCCAGGGCAGCTACACTGAGCAGGTTCAGTCCCGCGGCATCGCTGCAAGCACAAAGATGCAAAACAAACCATACACTGACTGTCCCATGCCCTGAGCTTGGTGCTATCGTTTAGGCCCAGCTGAGTGTGCGTACGAACCTTTGGAGCTGGCAATATTTTGCACGTGAGTCGAGGATGGTCCAAGGCACTGGCAGCGCGGATGAACCTTTCTGAACACGTCTCCAATGAAAGGCAGAAAACACGGCTCGCTGAGAAATGTCAGCTTCAAAGGGATTCCCCTGGCGCATTCCAGACCCTTGGCCCATCAGGCAGCAGCCTGAAAAAATACTTGGTCCATAAAGGTCAGAGTGCATCACAGCGGTGGCCCAGCCGGGGAGTGAAGGGCACAGCTGAGGGAAATGCCGGGAAGGTCCTGCCACCGGCCAGAGGTGCCACACACCAGCAATCCCCTGCCAAAACGCCTCTGCTGCCTCCGCGTACTCTGTTTTCTCTCCGCTTTGTGTTCAAGCTGGGACAGAAAGCCCTGTCCCTGTGCTGCGCACCCGCATCTGCCAGCGACACCCAGCCTGCGGAGCGGAGCGGGCTCCAAGGGCGGGAGCGCTGATGGCAGCGAGACCTTGCTCCCTGCGATGGATGGGGAAACTCTGGGAGAGATGCCACTGCCTCCGTGGTTGGTGTCGGAGTGCCATGGACCTGCTCACCTGAACCCTGTGGGGTGGACCAGGGCAGCGATGAGCCTTGGCTGTGACGAGGAGGTGACCTGGACCCCTGCGCTGCCCTCTCTCACTTACGCAGCCAGCAACCGGTGGTCTCCTCTGAAATTTTCTCCTTCCCTGCTGTAAAGCTTGCGGCGTCGATGCCAGTCGCCCTCTTGCCTGTCCCACATCTTACAGTTGAGCACACAGGTGAATTGCTTGGCTTTCCCCATGCTGTCCTTCATACAGGACGATACTCAAGTGGGGAAGTGCTCACAGGGCTGTATGTGAGCACGTATCCCCCGGGGATTTGCTCTGACCCACTGATCAAACTCTGCCCTATGGAGAGGACATCCAAGCAGGGAAATCTGCACCACCCTCCATGTCCTGCAGCACAAGCCCTGGCTCTGGTGGGTCCATAGAGCCATGGCAGCACTGGGCTGGGCAGCTTTGCATGGTGGCAGAGAAGCCAGGTCTGTGCTCCATCTTCTCTGCCCAGACCACCACTGGCACGCTGGTGGAGATGCTCCAGGGGTGCTGAGGGCATCCATCTCCACTGCCAGCCACCCCCAAACTGGCAGGTACTGGGGCTGCCTGGTTTCCCATGCACTGCCGTTGCCCAGGGCAGTGCATCCAGAGCTGCCGGGGCTTTGCCGCAGACAAGGGAAGGGTACGGACACAGCGGCGTTTGCAGAGCGTGGGGGAGCAGCACAGTGCCAGTTCTTCAGCCGTTGTTTGTTCCACCGTTGGTGTGCAGAGTTGGTAAATGCAGCCCTTCGCGCTGCTAAAACGCCCTTTCTCAAAGCCTGTACCACGGGTTGGAGGTCAAGGTGGGCACAAAGTCGGTGCAAGTTTCTCAGATAGGCCGACCATGTCCAGCCCACCCTGACGGGGCTGAGGCTGAGCCGGGGGCTCAGAGCACAGTGCAGTTCGTGGGGCTTCACTACCCCCCTAATGTGCCTGCACCCCAGCCCAGCCCTCTCTCAATGACGCTGATCAGCCCTTTCTGCTTGCAGAAACCTTGCCACGGCTGTGGGTGGTTTGCAGCTATTGACTGAAGAGAGCTGGATCGATACACAATCTGTATTGCCTTTGTGGTTGGGAATCCTCCAAAACAGAGCTAAATGCTTGGACAGGCCCAAGGGAGGATGTTGCAGCTGGGGATCATGACCCCGGCAGGTGCCTGCTCCCATGGGGCCACCCTGCCCCTCCCAGATAGCCCCACGGGGTGACTCCCAGCTTACGGGAATGACTGCAAACCGCACAGGCAGGGCTCGGATGCCAGCACATGGATATCAGCTTACCATCCCGAGGCAGGACAGCCTCGTGCATAGACGGCGGGCTGCACCCAATAACTACCACCTGGGATAATCTTCATTTGGGAGCTTGATTCCCACCTTGAAGCCTTTAGGATGTGCAAGTGTCCCAGCAGAGCAGAAAGCACCAAGCCATCCAGTGTCCCCCATGCCAAGGCTGAGCTGCCCTTGCCGGGGCTGCAGAGTTGCTTGGAGGTCAGAGCCACAACCCTGCAGACTGCGATGCCATAAAAACTTCTCGTTACACATTGCTTTTCCTGGGAGAACCCCATGGCTTGGAGAGTTAATAAGAGCATCAGCTAAATGGGGAGGGAGACGGATGGCGTGGAGGGGCTTCAACTGCTACACTTCCCTGCTACAATTTCCAAGGCATTTTTGCCAGCTTACATCGACACCGGGTCTTTCATCCACCGCTGCATCAGTCAACCAGCAGCTCATAATGCCCAGCCCGGCTGGAACGAGAACAAGCAGCTTCCGAAAATCGCAGCCTCGAGTCTCCCTGCCAGACTAGCGTTCAGGGCGGGGGCAGGAGCCGAACAGGCCTGGAGAAGGAGCAAGGTAGGGGATGCAGGGGAAGAGCAGGCGGGGAGGAAGATGCTTTTGGCAAGCAGAAAAAGAGTGGTTAGTGGAGGTTTTGTTTTTTTTTTTTTAAATGGGAACTCCCTGTGAAACAGGGCCATATTTTTCAACGACCTTTCCCAGTGGTGCCGTATCACTGGAGATGAACTACCTTTAAAATTGCCATTACTGATTGATTAAACAAAAAACACCTCTGCCTTGAGCCTAGCTGATGCGCCACCTTCCCTCGGCGAAGGCGGTGTCAGGAAACAAGACCGCCATCACCAAACCCCTTAAACGGGAGGTTCAAAAGGGCTGACCCAAGGGCGAGGATCAGCTCCATGACACCATCCAGAAAGAAAAATTACCCGGCATATCTCAAGAGCGATTAGATCCCAAAAGAAGGTGATTTGTTAAGGCCATGGGTCCATCTCTTTTGTGCGGAGCCCAGACATCTGGCAGAAGCACAAGGGGCCGGTGGTGGCCGGCTCCATCCCCATTGCCGGCCAGCGAGCTGTGCTTATTGAAACACTGACCGCGATTCTCATGCAAATGGCCGGACGGCGAGAACAGATGTGAAACATTTGGTTCTGTTCTTGTTGACTTGTAAAGAAATAATACGACTGGAAGGGGGGAAAAAAGGGGCCAAGCAGGGTGCGGGGGGAGAAAGTTTATAACAATTGTTCTCCCTTGGTGGCCTGAAGCGATGGAGTTTATGTCAGGCTGTGCCAAATTCATATCTCTAAGTGAATGGGACTAGCCCTGTCAAGCTTTGAGGTAGGGGCAATACACAAATATTATAAATACAGGGAAGTGTAGAAGCTGTGTCATGTCCAGTGTGGAGCCATCAATCTTCTCCTCCCCATCCTGAGTTTATAAAGTGGTTTCTGACGGTACTTAGACAGTTTACGCCGGCCGTGTGGACTGGCTGGAAAAGCTGACTGCATGCTCCAAGTATGTCGCGTTTGCTCTCAGGGAGCTCCGGTGATGAGGTGCCCTGGCAGATTTTGTTGATATTAGCAGACGGAAAGAAAAAAAAACTCCACTGGCGCAAAGAAACAGGCAAGCCGAAAACACAACCCACACTTCGTCTGACCCCCGGCTGGAAGGAGCACGGGGCGTCCGTCACCTCCCTCCCCACACCCTTGTTCAGCACACGGGATGGAGAAATGGGGCCGGTGGGAGAAGAAATCTGGCAGTGACACAGATGCAGGAGGATGCTCAGCCTTCTCTGCCGTTCTGGAACTAGAGAGTTACTGCTGTCTGTCAGCATGGGACGCCCGACTAGACATAGATGTGTCTTTAAAAATGTGTGAGGCCCTTTTTCTGTGGACATCCATGCAGAGAAACCTATGAAGACACACAACCCTCAATGAAAAATACACGACATGCAGATGCGTAGAGCTCGCACGTTGCAAACATGCAGCTACCCCCCACAACCATATGCATGCCCATACCTCCATCTGCTCTCCTGTACGCACATGCAACGCCAATGCTTATACACAGACAAGAGCATCCCTTTTCACGAACACGCACTGGATCTGGAGCTTGGCTTTTCCCTTCTTTACCTACCTAGATACCTCTGAGCTGGGACACAAGCTCACAAAATGAAGGGGAACCTCAAGGCTGAGCTTTTCCCACCTTCAGAGGCGACTGAGCCCTCCCAGCGTGTTGCTGCAGATGCCTCTGACAGCTCCCAGGAGGGAGGGAAAGGCTCATGGGTGACCATGGGGGCCAGGAAGGGAGTGGAGAGAGTGGAAAGGGGGAGCCTGAGGACTGGAGGGGCTGAGAAGTGACAGAGCTGGTCAGTGCATGGCAGACGTGGAGGCCAAGAGGAGCAGTTGTTGGTTATCATGTTCGGACTAACCTGACCTCATCTCAGCCCTCTTCCCTGCGTAGAGGAGGTGACCGTGTCTCCCTGGGCTTGTCCAGCTGCGGCTGGTCGGGTGGACCTGTCTAACCTCCACCCAACCCCACCGCTTCTCTTACCCGAACCTCAGGCGCAGCTGCATCGAGGGAAAGGTGTCTGCTTATGTTTCGTGAAACACTGAAGATCGTGTTTGGAAACAGTCGAGCTGATGACTGCCTGCGCAGCTCGGTAATTAAACACTCGGCGCCATGCTGTACATGCAAATTAGGCCTAAAATGACACCGGGATGTTGTGCTCCCAAGTTGTCAAAAGCTCAGTCCTGGGATTGCCTCCAGAACCCTCCAATGCCTGGGACGCGCTCGCCGGCCGGGTGGTCCCCGGGGGGGCTGGCTCTCGGGGTTGTGAGTTGCACCCCACTCCGGTGGTATCCAGACCTCATCCCAGCGGGACGACGGGCTTATCCGCGAGCGGGCAGGCGGGTGTGAATCCCCGTAAACACCCCGGCACACACCGGCAGGTGGGTGCGGACACAACAAGGCAGGTTCCCCCCCCCTGGGATTTTTCTGGTGGGTTTAGCGCGGCGGTTGCCGCTGCTCGGCCATCGCCCAGCCCTGTCTCGAAGCCTCAGTTATCCAGGCGTGACTTCACCCACCGCTGAAGCGCAGCCATCTCAGAGCTGGCAGCGTTTCTTAGCATTGCCTAGCAGGAGCGCGGGCTGTCTGAGGATGGGATGCTAAGAATACAGTATTCAGCCCAAACTCCTGGGGTGATGCAAGCAGGCCGAATTTCCCATACAAGGCAGGAATGTGTGTCTCTCGTTCCCCCTTCCAGCAGGAACTAATGCTATGTTACTGCTTTGCTTCCTTTTAAAGTGCTCTCTTCAGCCCAGCAAAGCCAATAAGCGGAGCTGTCACCAGCTCCGCTCAGCCAGGACGGAGCGGGAGCCGCAGCGCAGGGTCTCCCGGGGAGGGGGGCAAAGCCTGCGCCCTTTCCCTCGGCACCCCCCGGGGATTCGCCGGCTCTGGGGCTGGTTTGCTGGGGGTGCATCATTGCCCCTCTCTGCCCAGCACTGCTGGTTACACCACAGGGTTTTCCGGGAGCTGCAAACGCCCCGGGAGCACCGTGGGGCTCCGGGCTCGGGTCCTGTCGCTGGACAATTCGTTTCCAGCTGTGGTTTCAGCCTTCCTGGGGGGGGATATTTCAAAGGGATCGCATGGAAAGAGCAAGCCGTGAGACTCAAATCGACGCCTCCCCTTTCAAGCCCCACACGTACCATCACGGTACAAAGGACAAGTTATTCCTTGAAACCTGCTGTGAAGGGAGAAGCTCGTGGGCTTTACACCCAGCCCTTCGTCGGTGGGTCTCTCTGTCCATCACGGCTGCCCTGTCCCAGCCTTTCAGGAGCCTGATTCAGCCCTCGATGCTCTCCAAGCATTGCCTGATATCCAATGAAGTCAGTGAAAAGACTGCCCTTAGCTTCAGAGCCGCTTGGGTAAGCCCTTGCAGAGAGCCACGGCTTTGTGCGCTCCCTCACGAGGGGCGACGAGCACCAGGAGGTGAGCACGGGCAGCTCCACGCAGAGCGAGCCTTGTCTCCAGTCCGGTCCTTGGCGTCGTTTTCTCCGGCTGGCGCTCCACCCTGGACCGGGAAAACCTTACCAAGTATATCTTCATCAAAGCCAACTCTTCTCCGCGAAACACACCCCTTTCCCCAAAAGCACATTTTTAACAGAAAAAAGTTTGATCAGCAGTTTGAAAGCAGCCTTCCCTGTGTGTTTAATATAGAACCGTAAATGCAGATTTAGGGTTTAATTTTCCCTGTATTGTTTTCATTGTCTGGCCTGGCATTTTTTTTAAAAGTAGAGAATAATATTAAAAAGCACAAAAGGCCTGGAAGGTATTTATTGTTGTTCCAACCCGTAGCCAGTCACAACTGTATCAAACCCAGCACAAGGAAGCACGCAGCGCACAAATAAAAGGAGACACAAACAAAGGTAATAAAAGAGACAAGTATCTGTTTCAAAAGCACTGGAAGAGCAGCAGGAGTGTAACTACTTCATGTTCCAGCTAATATAGCTGTCTGGAGTGATCCTCAGAAAGCTATACCAGGGAGCAGTTTATGGGTTTCCCTTGGAGAGCTCTTGTAAATATTTGCCCGCAGTGGCTGAGGACCATTGGGAACGCTGGGGAGATGTTCATCAGCTCGGTTTGCCAGCCCAGCAAACACGCCCGCTGTTTGGGGTGTCCGTATGGTGCTCCCTGCACTGCAGGCTGTAGGCATGGATGTGGAGACAGGGCATCACGCCGTTATTCTCAGGACATGCCCGACGCTGGGTTACTCCGAGAGTGATTTTTCCGTGGATGAGAGCTGCTGGTGCATAAGGGCACTTGGGTGTAACAGCTCGCTTCAGTTGTGCAGCTCCCCACGTGCTGATTTGTACTGAGCACGGCGCGTCCCCATCTCTGCCGCCTGCCCCAGCTCTCCAGGTGGAAATCCATCGCTTCCCGCAGCCCCTTGCTATGTGGGGAGGGATGGGTGTCATGCCAGCCAACCCAGAATGGCATAATGCCTTTCCCCACCTGATAAAAGCCAAAATGAGAGCTGGGCTCCACACCCAGACCCCTCAATGTACCTCCCAGACCCCTCATTGTTGCTCCCAGACCCCTCAGTGTAGCACCCAGACCCCTCAATGTAGCTCCCAGACCTCTCCATGCATTTGTTCTTCATGCTCACAGCCCTGTGCAGCCAAGCGACTCCCACCATGGCCCCACGGCACCAGCTCACTGGTGTAAAGGGGTCCTTGCCTGCTCTTGGGGTGCACCGGGGGGGCTGCAGCCATTACCATGGTGCAAATGAGCGTGTGCCTGCAGCAGCCGCCCTTATGCGGACAGGATGGGTGGTTCCTTGCCTGTGGAGTACGTTGCCCATGAGTGGCAACATACCCCACGTGCCTTATGTGTTTTAGATGGCTGAGGGGTCTAACAGATGCAGTGCCAGTCCCCTGAGGATGCTGGTTGAAGTAAGTGCCACTAGCTGAGGTCCATGGGGCTGCTCCTCTGCTGGACCTGCCCCTGGGTGAGCACCAGCGGTGGGCTGGGTGCACTGGTGAGCCCCCCGCTCCCTTCCTGGGCTGCAGAAGGAGCCGAGGTGAGCAGGCACCCAGCTGAGCATCCCAGCAAAGCGCCAAGGCTGCCGCATTCGCCCTGCCTGGCTCTGCTGTCCCCCAGCCTGTTCCACCGCCACAGCAGCCCGAAGCAGTGGGAGCCCACTGGAAACTCAACTGGGAGCTGTGGCTTCAGTAAACAGGGGAGAGGCGTGATCGGTCCCGCTGGCCCGGAGGGTCCGTAGCCCCCTCCAGTCTTTGGGAAACACTGATGCAGTTGCTTTCACGGGAGGCCGAGCCGTGAACGAGCTGCGGAGGCCCTCCAGATAAATCAGCAGCCCGTATATCTCGGGGAAGGACAAACAGGGGTCATTTAAATGTCAGCCCTTTTGCCCCCGAGATTATATTGTGCATGACAAAGCGCTCCGCTCCAGGCCACGCTCTCCCCTTCTTTATGGCAGAGGCATCACCCCGAGCGCGACGGCCGCGTTGGGAAGGGCAGGACCAGAAATCAGGACGTGCCTGCAGCAGCCGGGCAGCCGCAGCTGGCAGCCCCAAGCTCCTGTCAGGGCTTTGAATCCCATTCAGTCTCCTCCTCTTACCGGTTCTTATTAATTCATGCTCCCGATCCCAGGCCTCCCAGATGTCCTCACATCTCGTGCCAGCTCTCTAATCAAGTCGGCCTGTTCTCCGTCCCCGCTGGGCAGGAGGTATCAGGTACGAGGTGGACAGAATGCCACGGCCAGACGTCAGGTATAGAGATACGTTGCCTCCTGCCTCAGCCAAAGCAAGACTAAGATTTCATCCACTTTCTGCTCACAGGTCTGTTTGCTTTCTGGGTGCAGGCATTGCATATGCTGCAATAGGCCAAGTCATTTTCTCTGATTAAGTGAGTGCAGGCTGAAAATGCTCCCTCAAAACTTGGGTTTTTTCCTTTTTTTTTTTTTTCTGGTCTGTACAATATTTCCTGTGGACACTCTTGTCCTTCCAAAAAAAAAAAAAAAAAAAAAGAAAAACAAAAGAAGAATCCCATCCCTGCGTTTTTAGTATCTCTGGCTAAATATTTCAGGATACCTTTTCAACAGAACCCCCCGCCCTGGAGATGCTGCTCAGCTCTCCAGCACATCTCCAGCGCCTGCCCCTGCCTGCTCGGCCCCGCGGGGATGCTCCCCGGGGATGCGGCTCCCCGTCCCAGCGCTCGCGTGGCTCTGCCGCTGCCCTGTGCACCCTCGGCACGTGCTGCGCCTAGCGAGGGCTCTGCAGATCCCGCAAGAGAAAGACCACAATTCCCTTTTCAATAATACGGGAGCATTTGGCTGGGTCCTCGCTGTGCCAGGCTCTGTACGTCCACACGTACTCTGCCCCAAACAGCTCGGTGGAGCCGGAACCCACCCGGGAGCCGGAGAACGCCGGGATGAGGCCAGCAGCCATGGGCCTCCCGCCACCGCTGCCAGCGCGGGGCCGGGGACATCCCAGGGCTGCCCAGGGCAGCGGCTCTTCCCTGGCACCCGGCCCCGCTCTGGGGCACTTCCCACCAGCCTTCCCCACGGCACACCTCCCTGGTGCCGGTCCCGCCGGCTCGTGAGGACAATGCATGTCCCTACAACCCAAAGGCAAAAAGTCCTTGAACTTTCGGTGTGATTTCAAGGGGGGAAAGGCCCAGGAGATTACCGAGATCAATAGAGGATTTGGGTAAAACAGGACCCGCCATTGACTCCTCCCTCTTCTCCGGGCTCTCAAATCCTCGGCGGCTGCTGGCCCGTCCCCAGTAGATATTGTTCCTATTCATTTTAGATGAAGGGGCTTTTGTTGTAGGAGCCCATGCGGGGTCACATCGCCCCTCGGTTATCAATCTGTTTCTCTCTCCTCTGTCCCATACTCCACCTCCCCGGTACAATGGGATGTTTTCTTCCTGACAGGCAGCGGTTCCCTTTGCCTTCAGACCTTATAATCACTTGTTAAGCTGTGCTAGCCTCGGGCGCCCGGGTCCCTTTTCCACCATACTCCCAGTTTAACCCCTGATCCCATCTGCGCTACGGGTCACCGGGAAAGGGGAAAAAATAGAGCCGTCCCAGTGGGGCTGGCGCGGGCTGAGCGTGCACGAGGCATCCGAGCTGGAAGCCTTCCACTTTCCTGGTTGTACGGGAGCACCTGGAAATATCAGCTGGCAGAAGCGAAGTCTTCGGCTCTTGTTCGCCGAAGCAACAGAGGATTTGAGTTGCTGAGTTTAAGTCTTCGCAGACTTGCTTGCCAAAGGGCTCTCCTGGTAAGCAGGTCTGTTTCTCGGTGTCCCGTGAAGGGACCCCAGAGGAAGGGCATCCCGAATCAGCCCGTTTGGAAGAGGAAACCTTGCTAATGGGCTGCTGCTGGTAGTGGAGGGGGATTTTGGCACCAGCCGTGCTGGGACAGGTACCCAGAGGTGGTCCCAGAAACGCCTTGTGCAGCAGAGCATTCCTCAGGGGGGGAGGCAGGAGGGGGGCAAGCAATAAAATCATAAATAGATAAAAGGAGAAAGGAACAACCGAGCAAGGTAAGGAACGAGTGCAAACAGGAGCGCGGAGGAGAGCCTGCCAGGACCATCCCCGGGCTGAGCCCGCGCCAGCCGCGGGGCCGGTGCCAGGCAGCCGTGAGTGACGGGCACGACGCGCAGCCCTGCGAGCTGGGACGCCCGCGCTCGCCCCTGCCCTGCCAGCCCGCCGGGGAGGCTGAGCCCCTGCCCAGCGCCCGCCACCACGCACGGAGCTCCCCCGGGGGATCCCGGCACCCTGAGGAGTCCCGCTGCTGCCACGGGGGAGGCACGGTGGTGCCTGTGATGGGGTGCAGTGAGAGGCTTCGAAACAGGTACATCGATCGACGCGGCAGAAACTTAAGGGGAAGAGAAAGAGGCTGCACCAAAAATGTTAAGTCAGTTGTGTAAGAGGCCGAGTGAAATGGAAAGCACCTTTTGCTCCAAGTCTCTAAGTCATTAAAAAAGAGCCACGTTATCCCTGAGAAGGGTTATTTTTGCATTAGGGCTAAAACAGATAAGAGGTGTAAATTCTCAGAACTGCATGTCATGACGTCAGCCACCCAATTTTTCTGGCTTTATAGTACAGCATTCGCCAAACGGTCTTTGTACCGAGAGAAACTCATCTAAAAATAAGGACACCACCAGTCTGTTAATAAACGTCTAAGGAATCTCGTACTCGCAGCCGTACTAGTAGAGTCTGCAGCAATACGGGGTACAGAGGGGTGAAATATTCACTGTTTTATTTCCCTGCATTGCCCTCTCTACCAGGTAAGAAACCTTCCTCTCGGAGGGCTGTTCCTGGCTGCCGGAGCCACCGGTGCCTTCAGCCCCAGCAGGCAGAAACGATGAGTCAGGTTCTGAAAAAAATCACAAGCTTGCCTTAAATATCGTAAGGCTGTTTTAAATGCAGATATATTTGGCTTATTGCTTTCTAGACACCGAAACTTTTTAAATAGGCTCTGGTCATATTTTCCCTAGGCAACTAGCGACTTTTTAAAGGAAAGCTGAGATTCTCACCAATATTTCCAGGAAAAAAGCAGCAAACGTGAGTCCTCGATATGACCACAGCAGATACACCCCCCGCCCCCCCCCCGTCCCCCTGCGCTCTTTCACACTGATTCCACTTCTCTTTTCGTGTTTTCTCTGCTTGAAACAACCATTTATTCAAACAGAAAATGTAGCATTGTTCTAAGCGTCTAGGAAAAAAGAGTATCATAACCACCAGCATAAAGAAGTCGAACCACTTTGCATTGATCGCGCTTCCTTCCACAGGGCCCACTCCAAAGCCCATTGATGTCAGCAAAGTCTTTTCATTGACTTCAATGAGCCGCGGATCACAGCGCGGATTTATAAAGGCATTTAGGTTCCTAATGATGTAAGTCGTTGCCTAGAGGTGTTAGGGGCCTAACCTGCTTATAGCCCTTTGTAAATCACACCAGGCATCTACTTACATGTTGAAGCATTGAAATACCTGAAACGCTCCAGTATCTTGAAGTCACCAAACACACCGAGTTGGAATGACGCTCCCTAATTTTAGATAAAGTGATCTGGCTGCGTTGCAGCTGGGGTGGGTATGGATTTGGAAATCCATATAGTCAAGATAAGTTTCTTTGTTAGAGAGGAAATATGTCATAAAGTTGGGAGAAGATCTAATAGAATAATTCATTGCAAATAACATTTGTTATGAATTTTGGCCTGTTTACTATTTGGAAACACATTTTTATTAGCCAGTCAGCTCTGCAGATGGTTTATTATTATTCATTGCAATTTTCCTCCCCCTTTTCATTTAATAATTTGTGGATACACCAGCTTTATTTCCAAGCAGTTTAAGTTTAATTCCTCAGCTAGGTCCACACCAAATAGAGGGGGAAAAAAAAAAGATCTAAGTCAAGTGTTTCATGTGCAAGTTTGTTTAAAAATTCTATAATCTATGACAAACATTTCAAATTAAAAGGACATTCCCACAGGCAATGAAATAATGAAGCCCTTAGAATCAGGCAGCCGAGGCATGAAGCTGATAGCTATTTCCACATTTTATGTACTCTCAAAGGAGAAGAGCAAATTCTGAGAGCAATATCGTGTTGTGTTTGTAGATATTTCTTACCAACTGCAGGCCAAATTCTGCGGCCAGCCTAGGGGTAATTTGTTCAAGTGAGTGGGGAAAAGTCTGATTTCGGGTCTTTCTGTGCTGTCTTCAGTACAGTGCGTAGTGTAACTGTTGGCTGGAATCCTGCGAATGTATTTTACACACACGTCAGTGGTTTCACTGATTTTAAGAGGGACTATCCTGCCATGTAAAGGTATTTGTGTATGTAGGGGTGGATGTGATCGCTGGGCAAATCAGGAATTTGTGCTCAGGTACCGGAGGGATGGGGGGGCGGGGGGGGGTAGTTCAAAAATCAGAGTGGATGGACAGAAAGGTGGACAGAGTGCGGTCAGACGGACATCACAGTCTCATCACACTGCACACGCTTAACGGACAAGTCCTGCGGAGTTCGGCTGACAAATGAGCCTGTCTGCAGGCAGTGGGGTGGATTTCCCACTGCAGCTCCGGCGGGCGGCTGGGAAGTAAGTCAGCATCTAGAGACAAGCTGTAGGCAACTGAGATCTCCTCTCTCCCTGCGGGACATTCCCGCACCCCGCCGGGGCAGCCTCCCGGGCACCCCTCAACCCCCGGGACAGCCTCTGGGGCATCCCCGCACCGTATGGGACAGCACCCCCGGGCACCCCTGCATCCCTCCACCCGCCGGGGCAGCCTCCCGGGCACCCCTCAACCCCCGGGGCAGCCTCTGGGGCTTCCCCGCACCGTATGGGACAGCACCCCCGCACCCCTCCAACCCCCAGGACGGCCTCCGGGACATCTCCGCAACCTGCGGCACAGCACCCCGGGCACCCCCGCACCCCCCGGGACAGCCTCCCCGGGCACCCCCGCACCCCGCTGCACCCGAAGCGGCTCGGAAGCGGCTTCCCCGCGGGGGCCGCACCCCCACCCGCACCCCGCGGCTCTGCCGGGGCCGGGCCGGGGCGGCTCTGCCCCCCGCCCCCGCCGCGCCATTGGCCGCCCCGCCCGCCCCGCTCCGCCCCGCGCCCGGCGATGTCTCCGCCGAAGTTTGCCGCGGCGGGCGCCGCACGTGGGAGCCCCACGCCGAGCCCCCAGCGCCGCCGGGCTCCCGGCCCCGGAGCTGCGGCAGCGGCGGCTCCCCCCCGCCCCCGCGGGGGATGCCCCCCTGAAGCGCCGCCGCGGCGTGGCCCCCGCGCTGGGGATGCGGCAGCGCGCAGCCCCCCGGCACCGCTGAGCGCTGCGCGGAGGGGCCGCGCCGGGGGGCGGCCGCGGAGCATGGCCAGGGCGCCCGGCCGCCGCCTCGGGGTAGCATGGCCGTGAGCGCGGCGGCCGCCCCCGCCGCCGAGCCGCTGCCCCGCAGCATCTTCAAGAAGTTCCTGGTGATGCTCTGCTCCCTCCTCATGTCCCTCTACGTCTTCTACTGCCTGGCCGACCGCTGCCAGACCCTGCCCGGACCCATCATCGCCGCCGGCGCCGCCTCGGAGGAGGAGGAGGGCGGCGGCGGCGGGTACCTGGGGGGCTCGGCCGAGCTGCCCCCCTGGCAGGCGGCGGCGGCGCGGCGGAAGCGGCTGCTGCAGCGGCTCAAGCAGCGGCGGCGGCGGCAGGAGGCGGCGCCGGGCGAGGAGGTGCCGGCCGGGGGCGGCGGGAGCCGGGCGGGCGGCTCGGGCGGCGGCGGGGGCAGCGCGGCGGGCACGCCCGGCACCCTGGCGCTGCTGCTGGGCGAGGGCACCAAGCGGCTGCCGCAGGCCATCATCATCGGCGTGAAGAAGGGGGGGACGCGGGCGCTGCTGGAGTTCTTGCGGGTGCACCCCGACGTCCGCGCCGTCGGCGCCGAGCCCCACTTCTTCGACCGCAACTACGAGCGGGGACTCGCCTGGTACAGGTACGGGACGGGCTGGGGCGGGCGGCGGCACCGCGGCGGGGACGGGCCCGGGGACGGGCCGGCACTGCCCCCCGCTGGCCGCCGCGCCCCTCCGCCGCCCGCCCGCGTCCCCCGCGCCCGCGTCTCCCCGAGCCCCAGCCCCGCTCCCCCAGCCCTTCCTCCTCCCCAGGCCCCATCGCTGCTCCTCGAAGCCCCGTGCCCGCTCCCCAGACCCACCGCCGATCCTCTTCTCGCTCCCCAAATCCACCCCGCCTTGCTTCCCCCAGCCCCCATCTCCGTTTCCCAGTTCTCCAGGCGCTCTTCCCCCATCCCCTCTCCCTCCACCCGTTCTCCCGTCCCTGCTCCCAAATCCCCCGGCCCCTCTCTCTCCCCACGTCCTCCTCCCTGCTCCCTGCCACCCCATCCCCTAATCCCCCACCCCTCCGCTCCCCCCTCGCCCAGCCCAGGGCATCCCCCAGCCCTTCTGCCCCGGTGCAGGATCCCTCCGGGGGTGCCTCCCGCAGCCCGGGGTGTCCCCTGCAAGGGGGGGAGGGGGGGGGGCAATGGGAAGAGCAGCGGGTGGCCCATCGCCCTGGGGACTGCGCGGGGCTGCTGAGGCAGAGCTAAACCCCCCCAAGAAGCCCAGCCCCCCCCAACATCTTGCTACTCCCCAGCTGTTCTGAGGGGTGGCTTTGCAAAACCTGTGGCTGATCTAACTCCCAGCTGAGCTGCCCCGCAGCCCCAGCTGCATCCCCTTGCCAGGCATCGTATCATCACCTCCCGCAACTCCCAGCCCAGAGACGCAGCCCTTAAAAGCAGCTTTCCGATAGTCAGTGTGGAGAAAAAACGTATTTCCCATGCAAAGGTTTCAGCAGCCCGGTAACGAGTAACCAAAAATGTCAGTTCCAGGAGCGCAACCCACGCGCTCACCTTGCCCAAGAAACGAGCAGAGAGGTAGATGGGGTTCTTCTTTCAATGAATGTGTTTCATTAAACCAAATAAAAGGTATCCCCTTTAAAACGAGACAGAAACTGTTAAAGCCAAGGGGCAGGATTCTCATTAGCGTTGTTTAGATGTTTTCCTTGTCTGTTTTAAAGTTAATTGAGGAGCGTCTTCTGGCAGATTCCTATGGAAAGGATGGGTTAGGGTGGGGGCGAAACTGCTCTTTCGCAGAGTGTGTCTGTGTTTGTGGCTTTCGTGAATGAACAAGCAAAAAGGAGAGGATTTCAGGTACCCCCGGAGCTTGTTTTACTTTCATGTTAAGCCCAGCTATTAGCAGAGAGGAGAGGATGATTTTGGCTCAGCTTGCGGTGACGGTATTGAAATGTGGAGTAGGGTAGTACTGACAGTCCGAGTGTTTATGTAAAAGTCTTAACACGTGGAAGTGATGAGCTTCCTTGTGTATCCGCCGGTGTCAGAAACACGCCGGGTTTTTGCAGGCAGCAGAGTGTGGGTTCTCCGAGAAGAAAGATTTCCTTTCGTGTGGGCTGAAGCTGTCTACAGAATTACATTTTTAGTGTGCGCTTATCCAATTTCCGCATGCTGACCCTGTATCAGAAAGGAAACATTAAAAACGAATCTGAAAAACCTCAAGAACTTTAATCAAGTCTTGACTTTGAAAAATAAACACATGGCTTTGGGGTGGCATCTACTGAAATTTATGGTGGCTATGCAGAAAAGCTCATTTATCAAAGATGCTCCTTGAGGAGCAGATGGCAGTGGGATAGACCCGCTTCTGGAAGCGGTGCCTGAGCGAGGAGTGCAGCCCTAGACAGAGGAGGAGCCACAGGCATTTCGGGCATAGTACAGTCCTCGGCGTAGGGGATTTAATTTTCCAGAGGTTTGGTCTTGATCTTGCAGCTCTTACTCGTTCGAGGTGCTGCCCTGCAGGCTGTTTGTGTAATCGTTATGTTTTAGCATTTGGTACGTGAGCTCTCCCATTAATTGCTGCAGTTTGTTTGTTCTGGTATTTGATGTACTGAATTTCACCATTATTTTTTTTTTTATTAGCCCTGTGGAGGCTGAGGTACAGTGAATTCTTTGTATGGGATTATTCCTTTGAGACCTAATCTTGCCGGCTTTGCTTGTATGAGTAATCTTTACTAACACACAGAGTCCCGTCGTGATGGCAGAGCTGCGGTGTCAGCCCGCTGGTAACCAGTTACCAGCCTGTTATAAATACTCATTTAAAAAAATATCTGTCCCTCTCCACGGGTTTGCTGTGATCTTTGAGGAGGGTTCAGTGCCGGGGAAACGGCCAGATGTTTGCCAGGGGTCCGGATTTCTTATCTTTGGCATCGGCGGCTTAGGTTTCACGTGCATTTCTGTTTCCCAGCAGTCAGACTAAACAGCATCATTACAAGGTATAAACAGTTGGGTTTGCTTTCAGCGCCCGCGGGAAGCCGGCGCGGGCAGCGAGCGCCCTGTCCAAGGCAACAGAAACCTCTGGGCTGTTCGCGGCGACGCAGGCTTGCAAACGGAGAAGACCCAGCCAGCCTTCGCGGCTGATGGCCGATGCCGTTGTCCCGGGACCGCGGAGGTGGGCTGTCACAAGGACGCCGCACCGGGACCGTGGCAGGGTGGCTGTGGGGTCTCGGGCATGAGGAGAACCCCGGTTCCTCCTGGAAACAAAAGAGCAGCTCCGGTAACAGCCGCTTGTGACGCGGCGTGATGCTGGATAGGGGCTGAGCGTGGCTGCGCAGCAGGATGATGCTCCCGAAGCGGCCGGCGAGACAGTGGTACCTGTAGGGCAGCAGCTCGCGAGGCGCAGGCTTGGCACGTGGAAGTCCCGTCACCCGCTGGGGTGCCACACAGTGCACGAAACCACTCGCAAGCGCTGTCCGGTAAATCGGGTGGAATAATCGCTCGCCTCTTACAGCCTGCGCCGCGCCTGGGTACGAAGGCAGCTGTCCTACCGAGAGGCTGATTTTATAAAAAACAATATCTGAGTGATTTAATTTGGTAAGTGTGACACCTCCGTGTGTGCTCGTGCGTGGGTTGAACACGAGGGGAAGTTGTGTGCCGACAGCAGCTTTCTCCGTTTTGGGTTTGCGAGTCCTCTCTTCATACGGTGGCAAAAGGAGGGAGCGGGCAGCCCACGATGCTCGCACTGACTTCCCAGCGCAGAAACCTCCGCTCCGGCCCTGAACACGGCTGTTGAGCTGACAGAGCTCAATAGCAGGTGAGCGTGGGTTTTAACAGAGTTCAGCTGCCACCCCTCACCGCGAATACGGCCGGGTACAGCCTGGGGAAAGCTCCCAAGAATAGGGGCTAAGCCAGTCAAGTAAAAAAAATGTTTGGATTAAAAAAAAAAAAAATCTGTGTTTGCGGGTGATATTGCAAGTCTGGCTGGTTCCCTCTGATCCTTTGTTAGTCTCGCGCTGATTGAGCTGCCTGTTGGAATGTCGTTATACTGTCAGTCACCCCAGGAACATTTATTTCGTATGTTTTAATCTCCCTGCCTCCGTAGCACCGATGCCAATTTCACTCGAGCGAAGCCAAGCTAATGTCATTAGATTACACCCGATCCAGGGGAAGATGAAAGATGATTCAAAGTTACTCTGTCAGGTTGGGAGTTTAAGTATCGCTCCTCCCTGATGCTTCCAGAGCTGGGGAGTTCTGTCTTCCTAATTAATGTCCTCTTGGGATTTTTCTCCAAGGCTTTTTTTTTTCCCTCTTCTTTTTAATCTAGGCAGCCACTGATGTTTGAGTCAGAGGGAACAGAGACCGTCTCAGTTGCTGAGGAGGTCTGGGACGGAGGAGAAGGTTGGTCTGGGGCGCGGCGGCGTGCTTACAGCCGCTGCATCCCGCCTTGTTGTGCCGTTTCCCATCCTCTGTGCTTCCGAGCATGGTGAGGTGGGAGCACTGGGGGTGGAGGGGTCGGCCGCTCCCGTAGCAGCAACTGGCCCGGAGGTCCCTGGGGTTTTGTGGGCACCGCAATTCAGCAGCGCAGCCTGGGAGCGCTTTGTGACCGTGGCAGTGGCGTGGGAGCGAAGGGGACAGGAGCGCGTGGGTGATGCCGGGGAGACTTCTGGGGGAGCGAGCACAATTCCTGAAAGGGGGAGCAGGACCAGCCAGCCATCGGGAGGAAAGACCTTGCTGCAAAGACCCTGCGGGAGGGAGATGCTGTAACAGTAGTTGCCTTACAGCGATCTTCTCCCCCACCTTTCTTCACCCGTCCTCGCAGCCTCTGCAAGGAACACCCGGTCTTTGTGTTCAGGGAGTGCCCAGCCCAGAACATGGGTTGTGCTGTTGGACATCGAGTTTGAGCCGGTTCGGGTTTTCCGCTCCCTGCTGCGTGCACGCCTGCTTGTAGGAAGGTCTGGTTTAGCAGCACCTGCTCCTCGTCCTGGGAACATCTCATCTCCCAAACACATCTGAATTAGTAATAGCATCAAGCGCAGCCTGCAGCAGTTTCTCTGGAAATTACAGCCTTGGACAACCACATGCTGAAGAGGATCAAGGTCCTTGTTTATTTATTAGCTGTGTAATCAGATACCTCCCTGTGCCGAGCTCATTGTGCCAGGTGCTGTATAAAAAGGGAACGAAAGATGGTCTTGGCCCCAAAGCACAGGTAACTCACTGTAAACAACAGGTGGAGATGGGCTGAGACAGGCACAAAGACGGTGGAGAGTCTGTTGGTTGGGCAGTGTAGGTCTCCTGGCCAAGGAGCCGTTGGAGATGGAGGATGAGGAGGGTTTACGGGTGGTCGAAGGGACCTCTTCTCGCTGGGGAAGAGCAAGGGGAAGAAGGAGCTCGTTGGAAACGCTGATGAGATCAGGGCTGGGGTCACTGAGTCTGTTATAAAAAGAAGTAGCTGGTTCTGGTGCTCATGTGCTTTGCCCCTGCTGTTGTGCGTGACCTGGACTCGGGCACTCCAAGGCATTTCGGTAAAGATTTGAAATAGTTTGAAGGTTGGCACCCTGCTGCTGGGGAGATGTCTTGGTGTGCCTCAGTTTGCCCATCTGTGAAGTAGGAGGGAAGTCACTGCCCCATGCTGCAGGGTGGGACAGCAGGGCTGTGACTCTGGCACCTCTCTCCAGCACAGAGAGGAGGAGGGATGTGGAGTTTGAACTTGTTGGGCTACACTGTGGGTTAAATAACACCCAAAGCATGTGAACCCCACCAGAGCTGCTGGCAGAGGTCCTGCAGCCTTGGCGCAGCCTCGGCTCGCTGTCCCCTCATGGCGAGGTGGAGTGCCAGCCGGTGTGCACGCCTGATGGATGGCACTGGCCAGACACCCCCCAGCAAGGTCTAAGCGCAAAGAGCTGGGGCTGGGCCCTTTCCCCTCTTACTCCTTAAATAAACCCCAAAGGGTTGTTATTTTTGGCGGTGCTTTTAAGCATTTTGCAGCTATGTGTATCACTTCTGTTTTCTGATCAGTGGAGAAGTTCATATCCAGGGTTCGTGTCCGTTCCTGATGATGGGGTGAGCCCCTGAGTTGGCATAGAAGGAGAAGTCAACCCCATTCCCATTAGAAAGCATCAAAATAAGTACTTAGGGTTTTATTGGACTCTTCTCTCAGCAGATCCTGTGGTCTGCACAGGGATATACTGGGGACGTTCAGAAGTCAGTAGACTCTGTCCTCCTCCTCAGTACTGCTTCATGCCCCAGTCCCTGGGGCGCGGGAGCCTGGAGGGGACCGGCACCGTCCTCGTCCACCCCATGGCTCTGCCTGGGCCTGGGGTGCTTGGAAACCGGGGCTCCCCTGGCCCTGCTGCTGGTGCTGAGCAATCTTGAAAATATGGCCTCGACTGTCCAAGATTTTGTCAGCTGAATTCATAGAGCCGGGTCTCGTGAAAAGCAGCGCGACGCTCCAGCTGGCTGGGGCGAGAGCCCATTTATGGCAAAAATTGTGATACTCTTTAGAGAAGCAGCAGATTCACCCCACTTAAACCACTGGTCCTCCTTTAAGGTCGGATCTTGCAAATCCTCACCTGTGCATGTAGCCCGTGCTCCTGCCATCGGCTCTGCTGCCTTCGGGGGGCTCCCGGGAGTAGTTACGTCGAGTGTGGGGTCCGGGGCCGCGCTCTGGCTGCACCATCACCACCAATATGTCTGTTCACCGCAGCCGAGCTAGGATTTCACCCCGACCTTTTGAAGTCTATAATAAGAGCAGTTAGGGCTGGGGAGGGGGAAGGGAGCTGGTGCCTTTCCAAGGAGTTCAGAGCAAACAACAAGTGATCGGAAAACCTGAGAATAACCTCCCGTGCACTCCCTCCCTGACATAGGCATTAAAACTCCTGCGCTGCTAATTATGCTTTTCCCCTGGAGAGCATCGAGGTAACCCAAGCTGCTTTCGCAGGGAACCAGCAGAGGCTGGCGAGGGGGTGCAGGGGCGGTTGTTGTGGCCGTAATTCTCTGCAAATTCTCATTACGTGCAGGCATTATGGAAGGGAAGTGGATTAGGTTGCAGTTAAAGTTGTGTTACTGGGGTTGGATACCGGGGGTCTTACCCCGTTACAAAGCTCTGTGTGGGTCAGTGGGGCTGCTCATGCAAGGTCCGTAGGACCGGGGCCACCCCGGGGACCGTGACAGTGGCCGATGTCTCTGCCTGTCTCCTGCATAACCCGCCTCCTGGAAAATTCAGTTTTTCATGGTTCGGAGTTAACCACGTTAACCTCCAAGCTGTGCCCTCCTGACTCCCCGAGGGGTGCGTGAGCAGGACGGTGCCCACAGTGAGAATATAAATAGAGTTGCTCGAGGAAGTGAATTATTCTTGGCGTTTCTTTCATCGAATGATGTGATTCTGCAGGAGGAAATCTTTCAGCAAAAGAAATTGCCGGTTCCCTTCGTGCGTGGCAAGACCATCCTTCTTGCTTCCTGGAAGTGAGGAGATTCAGAACGTGCTCTTTCGGTTGCAACACCATCTGTTGCAGAGATGTAAAGATCCCTGCTTAAACTCCCGCGGGCTCGAGGCTGCTGCTGGGTACGTCTCTGGTGGGAGACAGAGGAGAAACTCCCCGTCGCTGCCTCGGGGGAGCTTTGGAAACCTCGCGTGGTTGTTTTCCCCACTGTCGAGCAGCCATGCCCAAGCATCGTGTAAGAAAATCCCACCTGGGAAGCTCCAGGCATCCGGATGCCTTTCTCGCACGAAGCCGTGCAGACGATGGACGCCGGTGCAGCAGCTTCAGCGGGATCCCATCTAGCTCCCGGCTGTGAGTGGAGATGGAGCAGCCTCCGCTTCCCGAGCGGAACCATTTCCGTGGCTGGAAACGGGGACGTGAACAGCCAGCTCAGGTCTGGCCACAACCGCCCTTCCCACGCCTTCGCCTGGCGAGAGACGTTCAGGTTCCAGCGCAGCAGTGCAATGGGAAGCCGTTTGTTTGTTTGTTTGTTTGTTTCTCTCTCTAGCAGAATCTTTTTTTGGTAAAAATTTCAAAAAGCCAGGCCAATTTGTTCTGACATCGCCCATTGGAAAAGGGCTCCCTCCTGCAGCCCGTGTTTTCTGGGGAAGCCTTTTATGGGAAAATATCAAATCCAATTATTTTGTCTTCCGTGTTTATCTGATGGGGGGGGGTGTGCGCGCACGCCCACGTGTGCATCTTTGCCCTCTCAAGTGTTGCATTTTGTCATTAACATTTCACTCCTGCTTTCACGGTATTGTATCGTCACGTTTAGTACCACACACTAGCATCTTTTGATGTTGTTAAACACTTTTGCGCTGTCTGAACTGGACCGTTTGGGAAGCTCTTTTTGGGGGAGAAATCCCCAAGCGTTGGCATGTTCCGGCTCGGAGTAAAACAAGTGAGGGAACATCTGGATTTCCTACCTGGGGGAAGCTTTGTGTCCTGACCCCTCCGGCACAGGGTTAGCAAGCAAAAGGCCTGGGAGAAGTGGTGTGCAGAGAGCCCGGGGAGGTGGCCTGGCTCTGCTGAAACCCCCCAAAATACACTCCAGGACCAGTGCCCCCACGGTGCTGCCGTGCTCTGAGCCCCCGTAACATGCCAGCTGGAGATGCCGCTTTCCCCATTTTGCAGCTGGACTTTGTTGGCTCCCGAGTTCTTCCCCTGGCTGGAAATTTCTTCCTTAAATCCCTTCGGTCTCAAACGTTGCTGGACTCCAGGTTGTGCCTTGCCAAGCTTTGCTTTAAGCCTCAATAAAAAGGTGTTTGGGAGGACCTTGTGTCACCCGGCGCAGCAAGGCATGGCTTTCCCCTCTCCTGCTGGACCTGTGCCCAGGGGGGGTCCCCAGGCCTGAACGAGGGGAGCAGTGGGTTACCCTGGGTGCAATTAGTAACGTGCCATTAACGCGCTGTGATTTGCGTAGATAAAACTGGCGATGGCAGGAGGAGGCTGCATGATGTGCCAAAGCCAGAAGGGCAGCAGATCTCTCCCCTCTGAGACGCAAACGCTGGGTCGGTGGCCTCAGCTGTGGTGTATCTCGCTTTCCAAAGCCACCTTGTTAGGAGGTGCTGGCGGAGCCACGGCACGGCCGTTCCCTTCCCCCTGGGTCTGGCAGCCGGTCCCCGGGTTAGTTCAGTGCCGTGGCCATCAGCATTGGTGGGATGGAGGATGCTCCACCCTGCCAGTGGGGAAACAGGCAGCAAAGCGCCTGGAGCCGCTGGCAGAGCAAGGCTTAGCACGTGGGACCTCTTGGCATCTAGCTCCACGCTGCTGCTGATCTCCTCTAACTGGTGGGAAGGGAGGCTGGCTGGTACAAGCATCGGCGATGGGTGCTCAGCGTGTGCTGAGCTTCCATCAGCATCAGCCGTGTCCCCCTCGGTCCTGCTCTGCTCCTCAA
Source organism: Phoenicopterus ruber ruber (assembly GCA_009819775.1). NCBI lineage: Eukaryota > Metazoa > Chordata > Aves > Phoenicopteriformes > Phoenicopteridae > Phoenicopterus > Phoenicopterus ruber. The sequence continues at coordinate 3,707,995 of CM020232.1, forward strand.
CCTGCTCCTCGTGCTGAAGGTCATGGAAAGTTCCCCTGACTCCTCTTACAAGGGTTGAGGGTGCTAATCCCCACGTCCGGGCTAACTTCCAGCTCAGGTAATTCTAGTCTCTGCCCCTAAAAATTAACTCTGCAGTTTTAACTGGCTCCAGTCGTCTTTGTTCCCCGTCCATGGACCTGCTGGGCACTGTGCTGCTGGCAGAGACCCACCACGGGGCTCGGGGCGGTTGGCTTTCGATGGCTGGGAAGTGATCTTTCTTCTGGTCCGCAAGATGATTTGAGTTTTTCTCTGTGCAAAAGCTGCGTGTGATGGCAAGGGATGAAGCTAATGTTGTGCAATATTCCTGCCCTCGTGCACTGCTGAACTATGCTGTGTGAATATGAATATTTGCCTATAAATGTTTGCCTGGTATTTACCGGTCTTGTACCTGTGTGACAACGGTTGTTAGCTCTTCCATCATCTCTAAAGAAGGAAAAAACCAAAAGCCAAATCTCACTGCGTGCAGCGAGCACAGTGCAGGCGGTGACGCGCAGAGCTGGGGGAGAGGAGTGTGGTTTGGGGCCGGCGGCTGCTTCAGCCGCCTCCTGCGCAGGGCTTGGTGAGACCCAGCTCGCGCGTTGTTTCCACCGACACCTGGCTGCCCTGCGTGCCCTGTCCCAACCTGCTTCCCCAGCAGGGCAGGGCCGCCTGGAGGAAGAGGAGGAGGAAGATGCTGAGCGCAGGCTCGCGTGCGTGTGGATGCACTGGTGCCTCGGTGCTTGCTCTTCCCCAGCCTGGCTGCGTTGGGGCGGTGGGAGCAGTGACCGTCTCCCCCCACAGCCTTAGCGCGGGGAGGGTTTACTGGGTTTCTTGCTCTGCCGACGCGTTAGAGATAACGCAGCTTTACCACGCGCTGGGAAAGTCCTTTCCACCTGCGTCGGAGCTGGGGGCCATCGCTCCTCCTGCTCCCCTGCTCTCACAGCGTTGGCCGTGTCTGCGAGTCCACTTAATTGCGTGTTTATCTCCTTGGAGGTTGCTCACTGTCCATCTTACGTTTCCTGCTCCCCTGCTCTCATGCTCTGCGTTATCGAGCGGCCACGAGCTGTGAAACTCTCCCAGGAAGGGAGCTCTTGAGCTCTGCTGAAGACTCTCCCTGCAGCCTGGGTCCAGAAGCGGCCGAGAGGGCGATTTCGTAGCGACCGCGCAGAGGAAGCCCCAGCTCAGCGTGATGGGGGCTGCCGAGCAGCCGCTTTGCACAGGCTTTTGCTTTCCGGCTGGGGTGCCCAGAGCCGGGGTCTCCCCCGCGCTCAGGCAGCCGGGCTGGGGGTGCTGCCGGGAGCGGGCACGTGGGGCAAAGTCGTCTCGGTGGTGCTGGCAGCGGGTCGGGACGTGGCTGGGACCCCGGCCCTGCGCCTGCACAGGGTGGCTGAGAAGGCAGCGGCCGTGCCTCTTGCTTCTCCATCTATATTGTCAGCAACAGGTTTGAAAGAAGCAGAAACAGGGACTTTTTCAAACAGATTAGATTGTGGAACTGGCTGCCACAGGAGGTTTTTGGCTAAAAGACTCTAAAAGGGCTTCAGAAGTGCTTAGCAAAGAAAGATGCATGAGGAGCTGTTCAGCATGAGGGACCAGAAGCAAAGTCCCGCTAAGGGAGTCCCCGAGCCTCAGCTGGGAGGGACCCAGGGGTTTGCTCCTGCCGCTGTCACAGGAATTAACTCGTGGGTCAGGGGGACCCGGGGAGGCTCGTTGTCCCATAACTGTTATCGGGGGAAAAGATGGTCAGTGTTATTTGGTTAGAAATACACTTTCTGGGAGGAGATGAATTTTTCTGGCTGGCATTGAATGGCTGGTGGATAATAGCGGAGAAGGGAGGTCGCGCTTTGCACCCACATTCTGGGTCGTTTCCGAGTAAATGACCATCGAACGCCGGCACCCGGTCAGCTCTTGCGCTGAGGAGCCTGGACGTGTGTGTGTGTAACTGTGTTACTTCATACCAGATGCAAAGGGAAAAAGAAAGATGTCTTACCGCTTAGGGGCTAGCGAGAGCTGGGTAAGCACGGCTGAACTTTCTGAAGCATCCTTTTGGATTTATGCGCTTCCAAGGTACCCGAGGCTGCTCCCTCCGTGCAGCGGCAGCAGGCAGGGGCTGGCAGCGACGCAGCCCCGTGGGCTGAGCTGCTGCAGCCCCGCTGGGACCAATGTTTGCTTTGCAAACACTTGGAGTGGTTTAAGGTCCGACTGCTGCCCCGGCTCTTCATTTCTGCCTGTCTGCTGGAGGGTTTTGCTGCCTGGCCGGAGAGTGTGAGCCCCACTCCTCCGCCCCACGCAAACCTGCCTGGGTTTAAAGGGCTGCTGGAGGTTTCTGAGCAAGCACAAAGAAACCAGCCTGTCCGTGGGTTTGGATGGCTGGAAGGTGATACGTGCCCCAGGAGAGACGGAGCGGGGCCAGCTGCATCGCCCGATCCCGCTTCCTGCGGCAGGAGGTCGCGGAGCAAAGCGCAAGAGTCGTCCTGGGGAGCAGGCGTGGGGCAGGCGGGAGGGGAGGGGGAGCACAGAGCTGCGGGTGGGGCTGCTGGAAGGAGGACTTTTACCAACTCTCGTCCTTCCAAGGAGACCAGCAATGCCAGCTTGCCAGGAGCGATCTCCATTTTGCAGCAAAGAGGTGAAGGTATGAAAGCCCGGACACTAAACGCCTCGCACCGAACACCAAGGAGTTTCTTGCCCGGCTGCTGCTGCTCCTTGTTTGAGCTGGGGTGGCCGGTTCCCAGCTCGCTGTGCCCAAGCGTGGCGGGGTCTGGCTCGGGCTGGCCCCCTTAGGGCAGGGGGTGGGGTGTTGCCGTACACCTGTGGTGACAGGAGAGCTGAGCTCCTGGGGATGGTGTGGGCATTGCCACCGCGCAGGTGATGTGTGCTGCACGTCTCCTGTGTCGTGTCCAGAGCAGCGAGGAGGCTCTGGAACACGCTCAGCCTGGCTGGGTGGTGGTGAGCAAGGGTCTGTTCTGTGCCGTGCCTCAGTTTCCCCATCTGTGAAATGGGTTTATGCTGATGAGCTCACTCACAAAATACTAAGGTCATGGCTCAAGGTGCTCCTAGCGGGGCTGGGACTTGGCTTTCCTGCAGCCGGTGAGCGCCAGGATCCCTCCCTCCAGCATCACTCTCTCTGGGTTGCGTTTGCTCTGACCACAGGCAGATGCGGAGGATGTGCAGTGGGTCGGATGCAGGGTCACATCGGGTTTATCCATCATTCCCGGGTGCATGTGGTGTGATCGCCACTCGGCCCAGCATGGGAGCCAGGCTCGGGGCAGAGGCACTCAGCCCGCGGAGCTGCGTTCGTGAGTTGTGGTGCCGCTCCGCCTGCTTGCTCCTGGCTCTGCCGCCCTCCCTTCCAGCAGCACGAAATCCGCTGGAAGAGCCTCAGAAAGAAAGAATTCAGTAGGCCACGCAAGCTGTTAGCCCGGGAGCCTCTGAAGGGGCCGAGACGGGGGGAAGGACTTCGTGGCCTGACCCAGATGCAGTGCGCAGCATTTAATTGAGTTTGACCAGCTCCAGTACCACGGGTCGGGGTCAGCCCCGGGTGGCGAAGCTCGCCGAGGCGCCGGAGCCGCTGCGTTTGGCACTCGTACAGGTTGAGCTCTGCCCTGCCTGCACGGGGGGTCGCAGCCCTCTGTCACGTTGCGGGGACCCGCTGCCTCCGCGGCGCGACGCGGCGGGCGAGCTGAGCCCTGAGCTGTGGGTTTCGAGGGGGCTGTGCCTTGGAGTTTTACAGGCTTCATCTGCTCGTTGCTTCCTAATTGCAATTGAGTTGTTTGGCCAAGTGACAGCGAACTGCTGGGTCGCAGCTGATGCCTGGATGTGTCCTCGTTTCTGACGCACCCATCCCTGCAGCCCGGCTGTTCAAGGGGCTTTACGACAGTAAAAATCCAGCAGCTGTTGGCCTCCCCTCCAGCCTGCCCCAAAACGGGGGCGGGAGGAAGAAATCGGTGCTTCCCCGTGGGGCAGCAGCTCGCCTCCCCGGCCGCCGGAGCCGGGCACCGGCATTGCAGGCACTTCCCCGCAGCAGCTCAGAGGAGAAGCCATGGGCTTGATTTATCCATCGGGACCCACCAGCCTTCCCAGGCCAGAGGTAAAACCTCCGGTTTCCTAGTGTACCTCTGGATTCTTTGGTACACGAGAAATATGGTATTGCAGCACTGAATTTTTAAATTATTATTTATTTTTGGACAATGTAAGCATCTCCCCGGCACATGCTTCTGCTTTCTTGGCTGTCACGCCGCAGCAATGGCCCCAGCCCCGCTCGCACTCGGAAGCTGCCTGGGCTCGGTCACGTTACAGCCCTGGGAAGGTAGATGGGAAAGGCATCAGGGGTGGTAATTGCAGAGGCGAGGAAGGAATTTGGGTGTGTTTCCTCTGGAGTAAATCTGGTTTAAAATTATGAGCGCCTCTGGATTTTATTAAAGCCCTGAAAGCAGCGCTTGGCTTCGTTGGCCAAATCCAGCAGCATTGTAAAAGCTGGTGTAAGCCCACACCTAGACGAAGGAGCCCAAGCCCGGGTGACTTGCAGAGCCATGCTCAACCCTGGCCGCTCCCAGGGGCTTTCCTGGCCATCACCCCCTGGGGACATCCAGGGGTGAGTGGGGTGGAGGGGTCTGGACCCAAACTGGAACCCACTGGGTGTTTTGGTATGGATGAGGGCACAGGTTCGTCTCCTCCCCTCTGTCCCTGGGAGCTTCTGCTGAATACCCCGTGGCCAGCCCAGGGTGGCTGCCCTGGTGGGTCTGGCCTCTGCTCATGGTCACCTTTGTGGTCACCTTGGCTGCTGGGACCCAGCTCTTCCTGGAGCTTTTCCTTACACATCCCCAGTATAAAACCAGCTTTATCAGACCAGTGAGTTTTGCACCGGCAGCTGAGCCTGCTCTCGCGGGAGTCTGTCTGTCTGTCTGAGCGGGCTGTGCTCTTGCCTGCCTGTGGCTGCTGGAGTTGCCCAGTATCCCTGGATCTGCCAGCGGCTCTGCCCAATGTGGGGAATACATTTAGGAGCTGTTTGACTCCTCGGCTTCCCAAAGATGCATCAGCAAAGGGGTCCAGAGGAAGCTCTGTCCTAAGCCAGGCAGTAAATGCCCGGCATACCCTAGGAAAGGGCTTGGAAGGAAAGTGCGCCGTGCACTGAAAGCATCCCGTCCCTGCTCTGCCTTCGGGGAGCGGGCACTTACTGCACCGCCGTACTGAGGAGTGGAGCCCTGAGACGCTCCCGCTCCTGCCCTGACCAGCCTTTCCCAGCCCACTCCAAGCCCTCAGGTCCCCAGGGCTATAAAAAGGATTCCCACGGGATCCTGGAGATGAGGAGAGGGGAGAGACCCGGGTGCTCTCCCTCCCTCCTCTCCCCGCAGGCACCCCTGGCAGAGCCGCAGCCGAGAGGCACGTCCCTTGCCGGGAGCCGCGGGCCGTGGAGCTCCCGGGGGGAAAAGGGCCGGGAGGGAGCTTTAAGGAGTGATTAACAGCCTCAGCCACGGCAGGGCCATGGGTCAAAGAGGCCCACTTATTTCCTGGTGATATTCCTGCTGGAGAGGGCGATAAGCCAACGTGGCAGATATGGGTCTGCCTGACCCCCTGGCCTTGGAGGCGAGCGAGGGCAGGGATGGTGGGGACACCCCGAGCCCCATTCATGCTCTCCACCGAAGGACTTTCAGACACGAGCTTGTGGGTCACCCCAACATTGCTGACTCAGGCATGGTCCTCCTCCTCAGCACAGATTTCCAGGAATGCCGACCTTAATGTCTCCCGCTAGGCAAATCATAGCCATCATATGTTTAGGGGAAAAATTGGATTTGCCTTGTAATCTAATCAATGTTAAATAACAGTAATTCTAACTCCGAGGCTCTATGTTTAAAGTGCTGTTGGTCTCTGGGGACCATCGGAGTTATTTAATCTAATGAAATCACCATTACTGTCTAATGAGGGTGCACCACGGGGATGTCTTTCCTGGGAAGGAAAGCAATGGTTAAATAATTGGCAATCAAGGCCAAACATTCAGAGGGGCTAAATGGGCAGAGTGCAGTACGTTGGAGGTCTCACGGGGTTGGGACCCAGAGCTCTTTGGCTGCATCTGTCTGGCGTCTTTCTAACGGTACCTGTCGTTGCTGAAGACGCGGTGGTGGTGAGCACGTGCCCAGGTCCCTCCTGGCCAGGCTGGGCCGCACCGGTGCCACCTTCCCCCTTTTTCTGGCTCAAGCAGGAGCTGTTGGACTCGATGATCTTAAAGGTCTTTTCCAACCTAAATGATTCTATGGTTCTGTGTTTTTTAACCCGTCTCAATACTTCATCCTGCTCCCAGCAGGTTGCTCTCTGCGTTGGCTCTCCCTGGGGTGGTCCGGGCTGTGTTGTCTGCTGGCTTTTAAGATGTTTTCCCCCAAACCTGCTGTACTTCTTTTCATTTTCACTAAGCAGTTTTTCCTTATCTCCTTTTCAGCGGGAGATAGGACCTATTGCAGTTCACATGAAACTGGCTTCACAGCAATTTCTGAGCCACCGGTCGATTCAGTCGCTATGAGCAAGCCGAGCCATATTGAGCCGGTTGCTTTCCTACACGCTGAACTTATTGTATTCAAATATATTGGAGTTATATCAGCAGCAGGCAGGGGCTCTGCTGCTGTCAAATGCCAGCACGGCTGTATCCTGGGTAATGGGGGAGTGTTCCTTCCCTGTAGCGCGTGCTCTAGTTTCCCATTATTATTTCTTTAATAAGACTGATACTTACTGTACATCGCTCATTTGCTGCTAAAATTGGAGCCATTAGAGCAATAAGTGGCAATTACCTTCCGAGCGGTGTGGGGTGTGACCCCAGCGCGGTGCCTCCCCGAAGGAGGAGGCTGAAACCTGCCTCTGGGGGAGCAAACGCCCGCGAGCAGCAGCGTAACGCCGGAGCGGCTTTGTAGGGACAGCTGGGTGGCTGGCGGGGGTGCCCGGCGTCCTCCGGAGGGAGGGGTGCACCCATGGGTGCTGGGAGAGGACGCATCTGGCTTGACATCCGTGGATGATGCGGATGAGGAGGGGTTGTGGCTCTGCACGTGCTGCTGAGCTATCTCGGGACATCTTCCCCATCCAGCGGCCGGGCTCCTCTGAGCAGCCCGTCCCCAAGGAGTGGCTTCTCCCCTGGAAAACAAATCTCCATGCTGAAAAAAACCAAAACAAAACAAAAAAGGAACGTGTCTGGTAATTTAATCATATTAAGTGCTCCTGAAATCACGTCTGCGCTGCACAACAGCATGCCAGAGGTCTCTGGAGGAGCAGATGCAGCAGGACCGGTGAGGATTCGGTGCGGAGAGATGAGGCAAAGGAGGGATTTCTGGAGGATGGGGGGTGAGGCAGGTCTGAGAGCCCCGTCCCCCGCACGCCGCCCCGTCCTCCACGGCACTGCAGGACACCAGCCCTTGCCCCCGCAGGGGCAGCTCTCTGTCCTCACGCCGGTGCGGGTGAGCCCCGCGGCCCTGGCACGGGTCCCCTCGGCGCGGCGTGGGCGCGCGGGCGATGTCCCATGCGCTAACGAGGGGGTCCGGGAGCCGCCGCTGACGAGGACGGTCCCTACGGACGGCTCCTCAGCGACAGCCGGGATGTCTGCGTCCATTATGCACATCCCTTTCATGCCGCCTTCATTATTCGCGTGCTATCTAGTGTCATTAAGATATCAAGTTCATTTAGGTACATCCACATTGGCAGTTTAATTATGTCTGGGCACTACTCTGTATTTTATTCGTGGGCTATCTGGGGGCGGTTGTCAAACACAAGCCCAGAAGATAAAGGTTCGGTGGCTGCAGAATGCTAATGTCCTGCTGGTTCCCTTTTGACAAATACACATGCCAGTTATTACCAAACTGATTATTTCATTCATTAACACCACATACATCAGCTCCCTTCACCCGGTATTATTGTATACATTCATCTTTTCATAAACAATTACCTGACAAGGTTGGGAAAGGCAAGTACTGGGGAATTAATGCTCGGATGGGAAGTTCCTGGCGTGGGTTAGTAACAAGGTGCTGGGGGGGGTGTGTGGAATGCCCCGTTAGCATGATCGCTTCATTAATCAAATTAAGGACAATAGCACGTCACATGTGTGCCATGTTTCCCAACAATGCCGAACCCGTTCGCATTGTGCCGGGGGCTCAGCGGATGGGGCTCCCCGGCCAGTTTGCGGCGATGGGGGAGATGAAATGAAAGCCAGGGGACCCGGCGGGACGGCTTGGAAAGCATTCACTGTGGCCGGACCATGGTGTGCATTTCTCATCTGCCCTTTTTTTTTATTATTATTATTATTGTTATTATTGTCATGAGGAACATTTGCATGAGAACAGGTTCTTTGTTTATTGTTTGCGCCTTTTTTCCGGCTTTCTCATATTGCTTTCCCGGAGCTGTAACCCTCCACGATAGCATTAGCAGTGGTGGTGGGAATGATTGAGACACCATGAACATCCAACCATCTGGGGAACAAAACCCCCCTGGGTCTTCTTTCTACATTTTTTAACTGTAAAAGGCTGGTGATGGAGGAAAAAAGTACAGGGAGACATGGCCAGTGAAAAATAACCAAACTCATGAAATAAGTGATTCCTCCAGCCTTCCCAGAGACCACGGTGAAACCCACCGGAGAGGACTAGTGACGCTGCTCGCTCAGCTGGAGGATGCTCCTGCAGTCCGGGTCTGCCGTGAGTAGCATCCTCCAGCACGTTACGTCCAGCGTCAACCCCTGTGGAAGGAATCAGACCTGGAGCCACTCTCAGTGACTTCCCTTGAACATGCAGCCCACAGGGTTTCAGTGTGTTGTTGGTCCCTTATTTATTTCTTTAAATACATCGTACCCTCAACTGGTTCCACCAGAAAGCTCGCTCCCTCCGATCCGGGGAAGGAGCAGCTGCAGGAGGCCACCAACACAGCCAGAATCAATTCAGCTTTTCACTCAAGCAGACACGCTCGGGAAGTAATGCTTCAGGGGTCACACTTCTGCACTACTCCAGCGCAGGATTTGCAAACTAAATAAAGGATCTGAGTGAGATTTAAGTGCCTAACTCCCTTAGGCCCTTTTGAAAAAAGCCCCGCTGGAATAACTAAGAAGCTTTCACTGTGCTTTTGCAAAAGCATTAATCCTCCTTGCTATCTCCGCCAGTCTCTTTGATCACACTTCAAAATCTTCATCTCCAGGGGTCCTGTCTGGGCTTTCCAGAGTGGCTTAAGGGCAGACGTCTCGCTGCTTCTCGGGGAGACCTGGGCTCCCAGGGCACAGAATCGCTTTTCAAAGCCGCTCCGTGGCTCTCTGTGTTGGGCTGGAAAGATGGAGGGTCCCGGCGGTGCTGCTGCCCGGCAAGGGGAGACCCCGTGCCCCGACCACGGGGCAGTGCCCAACAGTCATGGTGCAGTGGTGGGACGTGGTGTCCCCATGGGCTTGCAGTCCTTGCTGCTCTTGAGTGTCCGCATGGGCTTAGCCTGTTTTTCCTGCATTTCCCTACATTTTCCCAGGGGATCGTGATGAAAGAGGGAGCACGCTCAGGCTGGGTTTTCTGCTCTCTGTGGATGCTGAGAAACAAAGGGGGAAGGAGGGTTGGTCTTGCTGAGCGGCCTCTGCATGGAAGAGCTCTCAGTGGGGCAGCCCTGGAAAACGAGAGGCTGGGGGTCATCTTCAGGAGCCGGTCTGAACCCCCCAGCCCACGCCAGTTTGGTGCTGAGTGAGGAAGATGAGGGTTTATTGGCCTGGATCCAAATGACTCAAGTTGACTCATGAAGGTGAGGGCACGAATTGGTTTTCTTTTCATCCATTCATATTCTGGAGAGCACTTTTCTTTCTTCTTTTTCTTTTTTTTTTTTACATTAATGAGCTGGATTCGCTCTTGGAAGCCTCGGTGTCACCCTGATGCCCACGCGACAGCCTCCGCGCCCCCCGCCTGCCCTGCGCAGCGACGGGAAGGTGAGCGTGGTACAAACGGATGGACCAGCTGGACCTGAGCTGGGCGCCGGGTCTCCTCCTTCCTCCACTTGCTCTGCCATTTACTCATGAAATTTAGATCTGCTATCAGCGAAAACTTCCTGAAATATGTCAGATGACTCTGTCTGATACCGGGGTAGACAGTGATGCATTCCCTGGGAGGAGATGGAATAGCTGAGCACAGACATCGGCTCTTAATGCGCGACCTTGTGAGCTGTGGCTAAAATCCCTTAATAGACTGCGGGGCTGGAGGGGGCCAGGGTGCGATCGCTCTTCGGCACTAGTCCCTGCCTTGCCCAGAACTTGCAAATTAAGCTGAGAGGAATCTTTTTAAGCTTTCTATTTTCTGGAGACTTTTGCCCTCTTTGCACTTGACTGCTTTGCTCCAGGAACGAAAGTAGGGAGCCCTTTCCCAGCCATTAAAGTTTCATTTAGCAAAAGGACAAAGAATTGGCACGGGAAGGATGAAGAATGACTGCAAGGGTAAACTTGTGTGACTCCATACATTTTAGATCATAGCCTGAGGTCAGCCTCTCTTTTTTATCATACAGATAGAGGATTTTTTGGCCTTGCAGCAGGAGGAAATGTGTAGTGATATATAAAGAAGTCACTTCTCAGCATAATTTAAGGAACAACCTCTGCTCTCGAAAGGAGGGCTCCTTTGAGGTGTCTGGCTCTTTTATAAAGCTCTCTCTTGATGCACGTGCACGCGCACAAATGTACCTGAAGCATCTCCAGTATAGGACGAGTCACAGTATTTTCCAAAACTTAGTAGTTGCTGTTGGATTCTTTAGGACTCCACAACAATATCGTGGCAGATGGATCCTTTTATCTCCGTAGAGAAGGGAGAAGGTCCTTTTCCCCGCTCCCAACAAACCCCGGCAGTCGGTCCATTAACCTGCAGGGACGCAAGGGTCTCCGAAACTCCCCGAGAGTGGCCGTGTGGCCCAGGTGGTCTCAGCCTGCTGCCTCACTGCCCATTTCCAGTGTTATTTCCCTACCTCCGGCTTCAGCTGCTTTAATTTAGCTACTTTAGTTCCTGCACTTGCTAGGTCTTGATTCATAGTCTCTGAGATCTGGTGGGATTTCTCCTCCAGAGGCAAGGAGGATGGAGGAACACCCGTTTTTCCCCAAATCGCCACCACTCCGTGGTTTTCTGTGCACTTCCAATTTCCAGGCAAGGTTTTGTTCCCCGTCACGTTGCCTGCAGCTTCTCCACCACCCCCCCTCTCCCTGGCTCCGGCTCCCATCCTAGCTCCTCTCCCGTCCTTCTCCTCTTCGTCCCTGGGAAGAACGCGTGCATTGGGTGAGTGTGCGTGGCTGAAGGTGCGCGCGTGTTTGTGCCTAAGGAAAATGAGGCAGGCATGGAAAACAAGCAAATCGCATTATATATTGCAGGCAATAACGTAGCTCCCAGGGGGCAGAGATAATATAGTGAGAGACAAAGGAACAATGGACTTTGCTGGCCTGAGCGCTCACTTGATTGCGGCTTTTCCGGAATGACTCTTGACTTCCTCCGCGTGAGTGGGGAGTCGGGCCTCGGAGCTGATAAGAGATCGGGATGCGGCGCGGGGGCTGTGGCGGGGACGCGCGTCGTTTTGCACGGGAGCCCTTCTCGAACACGTTGCTCCCAGGGGGAGATTCGTGCCCCGCACAGCAGCCCCGCAGCACGAGGGACGGAGGTTATTTTAGAGCAGACTGTGATTTTTGTGGTTTGGAAAAACACGCCGCTGTCTGAGGGACTCTGTCCGGAACGGTGTCGATGTGCGTTCCCACGTGGGGGTGGGTGCTGCGGCGCGGGGCAGGCGTGCGCTAGCAATGCAGGGAAGCAGCGGAGATTCCCTCCGTTTCGGAGGCAGAAAGAGGCATCGGGGTGAAACCGCCGGCGTTAACCGCGCCGAGCGCTTCCCCCCACGCCGCGTCGGGGCTCGGGGTGCTGGCCGGACACCACGGGGCCGTTCGTCCCCAGGTTTGCGGGCGGCTGAGCGGGGGGCACAGGCCAGGTTAAGGCAGAGGCTGCCGGGGGGCGTGATGGGGATGGCTTTCCTCACCAGCCCGGGCGGCCAGGAGCCTTCCAAACCAAAGCACCGCCGGCTTGTGGAAAAACCCCCGCTGGGACGCTCTCCTGCGGGCTCCCAGCGTTCCCTCCACAGAGGCAGCCGATGCTTTGAGATGTGCTTCAGACTTTCCTTCTTATTTCCTTCTTCCCTCCCTTTCTTCTTTTTCCTTCTTTCCTTCCCCTTCCTTCCTCCTCTTTTTTCTTTCTCTTCTCTTTCCTTTTTCTTTCTTCTTTTCATCTTTTTCTCCTTTCTTTTCCTTTCTCTCCGGCTTTCTTTCATTCTCTCTTCTGCTTTTTCTGTCTATCTTTCCACCTTTCTTAGACCTCAGCAAATTCCAGGAAGGCATCAGTTGTCTTTAACACCCAAAGGAAAAATCGAAGGGAAGGATTCAATTACTCGCATGAAAAATGAGTCTCCTAACCGAGGTCTATCCATTTGCTAGTTGTGCTTGTTTTAAAACTGAATTATAGAGACTGCACATTTTTCTGGAGACAAATGCATTAATTTTTCTCAAAACAGACAAGAGGGAAGCAGAGGGAAAATAAGATAATAAGAGTTTCCACAGTGATTTATATGTCTTTGTGAAAAATAATGGGGGCAGACGGCAGCGCGCACCGGCAGCCCGTGGGGGAAGGGGCAGGGGGGTGGCAGGGACGCCGGCAAGGAAAACTGCCAGAAGTCCAAGTACGATGTTGCTTTTAGATGATGTAAGATCACTTTGTGTCTCTGGCTGGCTTGAAAAATCTCTCTTTTTCTCTCTCTCTATACACACATAAAATACATGCCATATGATGCACTGAAAATCAGCCCAGGCTATGCTGTTTATACAGGAAAGGATTGTGTTTCTCGCCGACCTCTCCCCAGCCCTCCTTCTTCTGCCGAAGGATAAACTGGGACCTTTAGAAAACAAAGTGGTGGCTACAATTTTTAACAGATTTGCTCTTGCATATATTTACATAGGGCAGGCGAGCCCTTCCCCAGGGCCGGCTGCCGGCGCTCTCAGGCAAAAACCAGGGGGGGTGAGTTTATTTTTTTTTTATCTGTTCACTTTGGTTTGATTTATATGCTAAAAGAGATATTTTTATTATAGTGCATAGTAAATTGAGTTTCTTTATTGCTCATGAGAGCTGTTTTCCAAAACGGGACTATTTATATAGTACACTGATTGCAACGTATTTCCGATCTTAATGTCTAACTGTAGGGAATAAAAAAAAATTATACCGAATCGTACTTTTTAAAACCTACAACCTCTTTTTAAGTAAGATGAAATGAGCGACTTTTTCTCGAGAAGCTGTTGTGGCACTCAGCAGCTCCCAGGAAACCATCTCGGTTTAGCAAGTAAAGGCTTTTGGTGGGAACCGGAGACTCTGGAAGGGTTTGAAGCAGTTTTGCGGTCGGTGTAATCCACGGGAAGCAGGTCCGGGAGGCCAAAGGCCACCGGGGCTGTAGTACCTACGCTGATGGTTCTCTCCAATTACTTATAGGAATGATTCAATGAATTTATTCCCCATTGGTTTCCGAGTAGAAAATCCTGCGGCGTTCAGACGGATGCGAGAGCAGAGGGAGGCTGGAAGTGATGCTTTAAAGCAGAACCTAAAGCTGTTCCAGGGCAGATGGTTAATTGTGTGGTTCCATTTATTTGCCTAATGCAAATCACATCCCGTTTGCCCATGGCGCCGGGGGAACCGGATTCTTGTTTGTTTTGCTGAAAACTGGGCTATTTCACTGCATCTTCTGCAGCTCCCACGCGAAGCTCCCCTGCAGCGAGGAGGCTTTGTGGTCCGCAGCAGAGGACCACCGGATCTCCTGGGCTGGTGGCGAGGAGAAACATCAGCTCCCACGGAGAAGGGCTGGGATGGCGACGAGCTGCCAACACCCTGTTGGTTTGCAGGATTCAAGCTCCCATCTTCGTGGCTCCAGGCCCGGGAAGGTGCTTTAGTGAACGGCAGCATCCCTTTCTCCCATCCCAAAACCAGGCACCGGAGTGTGTCTGTGGGTCTGGGCGCCCCAGGCCCACCGGGCCCCTCCAGCCTCGGACCAGGAGGGTGTTTCGGGGGGTTCCCAACTTCCCAAATGGGCCTAATTGAAGCCTAAAGAGATTTTTCACAGATTCATGGCTTTTCAAAGGAGAAATTTGCATATTAATAAGAAGCTGTTCAGACTGATTGGCTTAATGTGTTTGGGGTAAGTATAATTAAATGTCAAGGGAAATACATCATGAAGTAATGAAGCTGAAGCTAATTTATCAAAAATTGAGTCCTAGAGAGGGAGACATTTCCAATAATAAACAGTTCTTTAACCTTCCTCTTTAAGGCGACTTGCTTAGTCAGGGCTGAAATGTGTGGTCTTGAAGATCCTCGAGCGAGAGAGACGCGAGATGGTTACTGGTTTGGGGGTTGAGGTTTGTCCGTGTTCTCCCTGGTCCAAACCCCTCTGCCCTGGCACCCCAAGGCTGAGCCCATCAAGAGGGTTCAGCTGGGTCCGTGTCGGGGAAGGTGCAGCTCTGGTCCCTCCGAGGCCACCAGCAGCGCCTGGGAGGGTGTCTGGGGGATGTACACGTGTAAGACTTCAGGGGTGCCCTTGGGGAAGAAGAACAGGCTTGAGGTGTAATTATATCAGATGCTGGGTCGCTTCTGCCGGTTTTTTCCTCATCTCTCACGCTTTACTCCGTAAGGTTTTCGGAGCACGTGCCATCTCCTGCTCTGGTCACCTGCTAGCCGGGGATAAGGATCAGCCCGTACAGGCACAGCTTTAATACAAACAAAAAGCACAGTGCAGAATTGCGATGCAGGTCCCAAAAGTGGTCATTTTAACATCAGAATTGAGGAGGGCGCTGGGTTCGTGGGATTCATTTCCAGCCATGCACTGACCGTCCTCTGCCACCCGCCTCCGGCAGCGACCGGCTCCCCTGCGCGGCAGGAGAGGGACCAGGGGCTCTTGACGTGCGCTTTGTGCACTTGCGAGGGAGAAGGGCAGGGTGCGAGGCTGTAAAAGGATCGTGCCCGTCGTCTCAGCTGGAAAATCCTCCTTTGGCATAATATGGCCTAGAGGGGACTCAGCAGGTTGCGGAATAATAGAGGCATCTGTAGAAGACAGCAGAACTCGTGTCCGTTTTCATTAAGAGGCACCACAGTCACAACAAAAAACCACCAAAAAGCCAACAGAACCAGCCACCAGAAGCCTGAATTTACCCGAGCAAATCCATGCGGGAAATGAGGAATCACTTTTCATTTGGGAGCTACGCTGGAAATAGGATGAAATCACTGTAGGCCTGATTTCCTCCCTTGTAAGGATTAGCTGGTGCTGCAGGGATTTGGCAAACGGCTCATGCCCTACGCTCGGAGCCCCGCTGCCGGGGTTGAGCTCTCACCGGGGAAGGTACGTGGTGCTGGAGAGACCACCGGGATGTAAAATCCTGGGGGGATCAAAGAATGCACGTGGCCACTGCTGGAGGTGATGGGTGCTGGGTCCAGGTCTGCTGAGGCCGGGCAGGGTTTGTGCTCCCCGACACATGGCATACCCCAAAACCGCACACTCACTGAAGCTGCTGGAGTGCCTTGAGAGGAATCTAAGGCTGGGGTAAAGAGCAGGCTCGTGGCCACGCCGAAGGGCCAAAGGGCAACCACTGCAGGACTCCTCAGTGGCAGAAATGGCTGGTGAAGCCATCCTCAAGCCCAGCAAAGCAAGCTCCTTTGGGTGGTGCCTGGTGGTGCCTCCATTCCCCTACAAAGGATGGAAACATGGTAAAGGGGTCTACGGCCACGGGCTCCGGAGCTCTTCATCTGCTCCTGGTGGGCGGACGGCTGGGATTTACCAGCAACGCCACCAGGCAGGACCCAGCATCCTCCCAGACGGATGCAGAAATGCACCACCATGACTTGGCTTTTTAGCCATTGGAAAGAAAACAACTACAAACCGCCCCTTTTCCAAACCCCGGCTGGTCAGCCCGAGGAAGCGGCAGTGCCGCCCGTGATTGCCTCAGCTCCGATGAGTTTCTTGTTCCAGCACAGAAAATCAATGGCTTGCACGGCTAATGGCATCAGAGAGTTTCTGCTTGTCGATAGCACTTAAGCACTGGCGGTCTCCGGGAGATGCCCAGATGTGCTTCCCAGCACAGCGGATTTTCGGGAGCCTCTCGGCACGGTTCCTTCTCCCCGACCGGTCACGGAATGCCGGGACAGCAGCATCACCTCTCGCCACCAGCATCACCTTCGCGAGGCGCCAGGAGGCCACCGGGCGCCTGCCTGCGCACGGGGCTCCCCGCTTACTCGCTGCCCTCAAAGCAGCAGCTCTGCCTGTCAATAATTAATCAGAGCAATTAGGCAGAGGGCTTGCATGCTGTAATTAGCTCTGATCAGTGCAATCTCCCTTCCTGGGGTGGGGGGCCAGTGAGGCAGCAGCCGAGTGCTGAAAGCACAGGGGGGGACAGGGCCATTGAGCAGAGACCCCCGTGCAGCCCCTCTTTGCGTGCAAGTGCTGCCCTGCCCCTTCTCTCGGGGACACAGCCGCTCCCTGCGGGTCCCCTCAGCCCGGGCTCCGCAGGGCTCGGCCGCCCTGCCCTTGCCCAGGGATTGTTCCTGCTCTTCCCGAACAAGGTCACAGCCCCGAGATCCGGGACGAGAGTATCCATCTGCGGAGTTATCGGCAACAGCCCGTGCAAACAAGCCGCTTTCTCTGTGGCGTCTCTTGGATGGGTTTTCCCAGCTCGGCGGGAAGGAGAAGGCTTCCTGACTGCGGCCTCGGGACAGGGTGGCACCGGCTGTTACCCCCGGGAGCGCTGCGCTGGGAGCTCAGTGTCCACGTCCCTGTTTTGGGGGCAGTGAGATTTCTGGAGCGTTTGTTTCTTAACTGCTGAAGTGATTAAACCCGCTGGCGGCAGGGAGAGAGCTGCCCCCGGCGCCCGGCACGCAGCGGGGCTGCAGTTGGGGGGGGTCTGCTGAGGACCCCCCGAGAGCCTGGCACAGCGCTTGGGTGGACTCGTGGATGCCTTTGCCAGGACGCCTGGGTGATGGGCACAGCTGCCTGCCTTGTCCCTCTGTCTCACCCTGCCCCGGACAGACCCTGCCTGCCGGCTGGGCTGGGACGACTGGCTTTGGTTGCTGCTGGGGGCTTGGATGGGGACAGGGCCGACATCTGGGGGTCCCTGGGGCGCTGCGGGCTGCAGTTCAGGCGGAGGTTTGCACCACGGGCGCTGGCTGCATCCTGTGTCAGGCTGTCAGCCACCTCCTAAACTTCGGAGGGAGCTTAACGGGAAGGGGAGGAGGGAGGGACGGGAAGGCAGCGCCGCTGATAAGATGCTGCTTGACAGATACAGCGTGGAAACAGATGCTACCGGCTGCAGATGTAATGAGATTCATAAATACCAAGACTTGCTCAAATAAACGCCGGCATCCGCCGTGAGGACGAGCTCGGGAGCTCCGACGCCGCTAGCTGTGCGCCAGGAGCAAGCACAGAGCAGTCAGATTTGGGGGGGGAGAGACACCCTGCCCCTGCGAGAGCGTTTTATTCGGGGAGGTGGCACGTTAACGGGGTGCCACGGTTATTCCCTGCGGCGATGCCTGCGGCCAGGGCTGTGCCTGCAGCACCAAGCAGCGACTGTCGCAGGGTGAAGGTTTTGGAGTATTTTCTAGAAGTGCCTAAAAATGACAATATGTGCCCCGTGTGCTTTGAGAACCGCCCTTTCATTGCAGCACAGCTCAATGCAACAAGGCCCTGTTTTTGTGTATGCTTTGATTTTAAACCCCTCCGGAGTATTTGGGATATAGTAAAAAAACCTGTGTGCTGGGCGGGACCTCGCTGAGCTGGGCGCAGGGAGCGCGCCAAGGTGGCAGGAGGCTCCCCAGCACCTCCCCGGGGAGCAGATATCCCCGGGACCACGTACTGCTTGTAGAAATGAAGCAGTCCCGCCGGACGTCTTCCCGACCACAGCCGAGGAAACAGACAACGGTTATCCCGGCCGGTGATGCGCTCGTCCTGCACGGTTTGCAGGGGTTCCCTGGGGACAGAAGAGCAGAGCCAGGAGAAAACCCAAGGCCCCTGACTCCACCGCTGTGTCTTCCCGAGGGCGCAGGCGTCCTCTGGGAGATGATGGTTGTGTTGTAGGACTCCCCATAACACCCAGATATTCCCGAGTGTTATCTTTACCCAGAGAGAACGCCTCGGCAGCAGGATGGGCAGGGATGGGAGAGACCCACGGTCTTCGTTGTCCCCTCTCAGGGCTATTCCTGCCTCTTATTTTGCTCCAACCTCAGCCCGATCCATACTGCGTTAAAACCAATGGCAAGGGTGTCCTTTTGATATTATGTCAGTTGGACTTGATTTTACATCCAGCGACGCAATGAGTGATTTTCTTTTTTCCTTCCAGACCTCTCTGATCTTTTGCCACTCGTCTTTCAGCTTCCTCAGTCCCACAGCTTTTCTTGGAGGGTTGGTTTTTTTTTTTTTAATTTTTATCAGATTCCTGAAACGCATCTTTCCATTTATTGATTTCACCTGACATCTAAAGGAAGGCAAAGCGGGAGGCTCAGCTAACTCCGACGTGCCCTCACGGCTCATCAAAGCGAATTCAGAGCCTTGCTAGAGCTGCCAGGGCAGCGCAGCCCCTGGGCTGAGACACCGGCCTCGTAGGAGGGACGCGTTCATCTCCTTAGGCGGTGGGTTTTAATTGATGTATACATACGCGCTACTGGGTACATCAAGTTATCACTCTTGCCGGAGCATCTTTCTTTTCAATCATCTCCTGTTCACACTGTAATGGTACTTCTGGGAGTGTGGGCTCGAGGGTGGGGAAAGGCTTGTGACAGCAGGTTTTGATATTTTTTTATAAATTTCTGTTGCAGAGTCAGTGCTTAAAATGATTTGGAAGAGAAAGAGAAAGGGGAGGGGAAGAGAGGACAACGTGCTGGTGGCTGCAGTAGCTCAGGCAGCAACGCACACCACCTCGGTGTCGGGAGGCTGCATCAAGCCGCAGCGCTTGCTGTGCCTCAGTTTCCCCATCCTCCTCGTTCCATAGCTCCGTGCTGGAGAGGCTGTGTGTTTTCTCCAGGACTGCCAGCTGTGTTACATCCACACTCGTGCCTGTCACTGTGGTGTCTGGCCCCATCCTGGAGACAGAAATTCTGGCAGCATTTCTATACAGCGGTGAGAGGTGAAATAAGCCCCCTCGGACAGTTAATTTCCCCCTCTGCTCTGCTCTCCTAGTCCTGCCGTGGCATCCTTACAGTCACTGAACATACAGAAGGCAGCACACCCGTGAGAGAGGCAGAAAACGCCGTCAGAGGGGACTAAAGGGCACGAGAGCGCCAGCGCTCATCTCAGTTGCCGCTTGGTCTTGCGGGTGGTTGATGGAGGGGGGTCCCCCCAAGCCTGGACCACTGCTGCGTCGCCGAGATGAAGGGAACGTCTTTTTGCTCCTGCTTCTCCTCTCCTTCCCATACACAAAGACCAGATAATTTTGCACAAACAAGCCGATGTCATTTTTAACCACACTGTCCCTTCGTGGCAGGGCTCGGGACAGTGTTTGCTGGTGGGAGACTGTCCGATCCTCCCCGTGTTACGTTTCTGGGAGCAGATTTGGTCCTTCCTTGCCAGAAAGGCTCTTCCATGGGATTCAAGTCCCGCAGCTGATCGCAGAGCTGTCGGGCTCTTCCGGACAGAGCAGCGTTTCCTTGATAGGGTTTTTCCCATGGTGACCTCTTCGGTGGCACGTCCTTAAAAACAACACTTGCCACCACGAGAGCCTTCCTCTCCCACCACTGCTGCGGGCTGGGGTGCTCCACACCCCGGCCAAACCCTGGCCGTTCTGTCTGGAGCAAAACCAGACTGCGGCTGGTTTAAGCTGAGCCTCTGTTAAAAGTAACGGAGGGCAGGTTTCTTCTCTGACGATTGCTCTGAGGCGTTAATTATCGCCTTCAGTGGCAACTCATTTTGAGCCACGGAAACAGGGAGGCTCCTTGGATGCTCTAATATCTGCCTGGGGGGTTTCCTTCCCCATCAGTTCTTTGCGTGTATCCCACTGCTCGGACCAGTAGCTCAGGCAAGTGGCCAAGCTGGAAAAGGCAGCGGGAGGCTGGAGCAAGGTGCCCCCCAGCCCAGGCTGTCCGGGGAGGGAGTCTTGGGGTGCAGGGTGGGGGTAAGCAATGCCCTTCTGCAGCTGCTGTGTCTCACAACCCCGCTGCAACTTGCAGGCTGTGTAACGGAAAGAGCCTGATAGCTGAAGTCACCAGCGCCGTCGTGAGTTCGTACCTTTGGGAAAGCCCGGCTCTGTGTAAACAGGCTGTGCGAAACTCCGGCTTCACGTTTCCGCTTCATTCCCATCCTTTCTCCAGTGGAGAGTTCCCGGCCTGTGTGCCCTTTCGGGGCTGCGGCCGGGTCAGCGGGAACGCGGCCAAAGATAAGGGTAAACATCGGCGCGCCGGGGAAGGAGGCTCTGCCGCGGCAGCTCCTTCGCTGCTTCTGCTGCTGCAAACGGGGGGGGGAGAGCACGAAGCCAGCCCAGCAGCACGCTGGAGGGGTCCAGGGCCACGAGCCATGTCCCCGAGCTGTCGCTGCCATGCAGTGACACCGGCTGCGGGTGTTTCTACAGCTCGGGACCTGGCTGATGGCGGGTTTGCGCTTTCAGGCTATACCTCTGCCGTGTTTGCTGGGGCGCTTGCAGACCCGCTCTGCTCGCCCCTCCTGCGCCGAGCGATGCTGTGACTGCCCCGGGCATGGGCTGAGCGTGTGCCCACACCTCAGCCACCCCCCGATTGCTGGTGCTGGGACCAGGACACCGGCATTTGGCGAGCAGGGGATTGATCTTTCTCCTTCGCTGCTCATTCACTCTGGGTTGTTCCCTGCTCCGGCACCGAGGAGCTGCGTTGCTGCAGGCTGCAAACCCCAGTGCTGGTCCAAACCCATTCTCTGCATCCTCCTCCTCCTCGGTTATATTGCAATTGCTACGTCAGGCAGTGCACAAACTCACTTCTCTGCTGCAGATGAGCTCGCGTTAGACCTGGCTGTGCACTCAGATGGCAAAGGGTGCGCAAGACCCCGCAGCTGAGGCGCTGCCTCAACACCGGGCAGCGCTGACCCGGCAGCACGGGGCGGGGGGTGACACCGTCGTTCCTCTCTGTGGCCTCAGGCTGGCACACCTTGTTCTGGAGGATCACTTCAGTCCAGCCAGCCGGGATAGCTGGGCTCTGACAGGCTGATTATTTAAAAAAAAAAGTCATACTGGGACCGCCAGGGAGAAGGCACCCACCTTCTGGGGCTGAAACCAGAGCTAAGTCCTGCCCTTAGCCCATGGTTGGGGCAGGTCTTACTAGAGGCCAGAGAGCACGTGGGGCCGATAGCGGTAATCACGGCAGCTTTATTTATCGCTCTGGGTTGTGATGGCGTGAGGCCTGGTGAAGAGCTGCCCTTATCTGCCGACTTCAGCCTCCCTTCGGGAGAGATCTGGACTAGATTTATGTGGGAAAGGTTTGCAGCAAGTCCATCCACAGCTGCTTTTCATGCCTTGCACGCTGCCAGGAGCCCAGGAGGTCCTGAGCAGGACACGGCTTGGTCCAGCTGGGAGCAAAGCAGCCAATGGACTTGAAACAGCAAAATCACCTCGAGTTTTCTGGATCCAGTGACCGAAAGCTGCTCCCACCTCTGTGGCAAACAGAAGCATGGAGCTGCTCCTCTTACGTGAAACAGGCTGTCCTCTCCCAAAATCTCATTTCTGGAACAACCAGTGCTTGTTTCCTCGCTGATCACCAGCTTCTCTTGCTGCTTAGAGTTAGTGGGACAGCAGCACAGGTCAGCTGAGGCAAACCAGCTGTTTTAACCCGTTTCCCATCCCCTCACGGAGCCGAGGGGACACCCAGCATGGGCTGGTGGCAAACACAAGCAACACGTATCATTGCATCCGTTCCTCCAAGCTGAATTTCCAGAAACAGCCAACTCTTGGGTGCTCAGTCTTGTCAGGAGGGAGCCCGATATGTTATTCTGGTTTCTTGACATAAAGTGATGCTTTCTTCCCCAGAGTTGCGCTCTTGCTAAGAACAGGGACTCGAGATCGCTGTGGACTCCGATCTCCGGGGTTGAGCCGACACCCCGCTTTCCCTAAGATTTTTAAAGGCATCATTGTACAGTCCATAAAGGGATATAAAAGCCATAAAAAACACGACACCAAAGATCAGTTCCCACACCGGGCGTGTCTGAGGGTTGGGAGCCTGTTACCGGGACATCCCGATGTGACCCCAGCACTGCGGTGCCCGTGTCAAGGCCTGGCACACCAGGGTGCCTCAGGAAACCCCAGGGCAGCACCGCGTGCCTCGCTGGGACCTGCCGCCAGCCGGTGTCCAGCCCTTGCCCAGCATCACCCCCCAGCCCGGCGCTCCGAGGCAGCCGACCCTGCAACCGCGCCGCTCCCACCCTGGCCGGGTGCCGGAGGCTTCGCTGCAGCGGCTCCGAGGGAAGCCAGATCCAAACTGTTGCGTTACCAAAGCAGAGTCCTGTGAAGCCCATTGGGGTGGGGACGGGGCCACAGCCCCCGCGAGCAGCAGCCCCGACAGCTACGTCCGAGGGCTTTGGCCGGACATGGGAAGGGCCGTCTCGGACATCGCTGCTGGGAAGAAAGTACGGACCTGGAAAAGGCCAGGTATGCATGCATAGCCGAAATGCTCCCTTTGAGGAGAGCCTTCCTCCCCTATTAAGTAATTAAATAAAGCCCCGAGCTCTACTAAAATTAAAATAACAGAATCCATTTATTCTGGCAGGGCTCACTAGTGGCTGCTCTTGCCAAAAACATTTTTGTGGTTCTTCTCTTTTCAAGTGGCTCTTTTGCAATAAAACCCAGATGCCATTAGTCCAGGGAGGCCTCCAGGCAACTGTTTACGTCCATGAAAGATGCCCTTTGTAATTAATTAATCTCCCAAAAGCTGTGGTAGCACATTCCCTGTGGCTCCTGGCATGTCCCTGCCCGCCAGCCCTGGCAGCAGAGGTGCGTGCTCATTCCTACGCGCTGAAGAAAGCTTTTGTGTTGCAGCCTCGCCACGAAAGGGGTTAATGTCCTCCTTGGGAAGACGCAGCGGAGATTTCAACACTCAGCCAAACACAAACAGAAGTCGGCGCGCCTTCCCCTGCCCTCGCCCCGCTGCCGGTTCAGCGGCTCCCGCTCTTGCTCAACGGCAACGCGCGGTTGCAGGAGGCTGCGTTCCAGGGGCCGGGATCAGCTGGGGACCGAGCTGGCAGGCGGCAGGGAAGGGGGGTACGACCTGGTTCCTTCACTCGTTTGGGGGTTCAGGTGCTTCCAGATGACTCGGTCGCTGCAGGGTTTCCAAAGCAGACGGCAACAACACAACACCTGAGAAACGTGGGCTTGGTGCACACGGGGGAAAAAGGTGATTCATGAGACTGCCCTGAGCAAAAAACCATCCGAACAGCTGCATCGGCCAGCAAAGAGCCGCCCAGCCCAGCACCTTCCTCCAGGTAGTGGCTGGTACCAGGTATCCACAGAAGAGGCCAGGAAAGCTGGTGGTCGTAGGGCTCCTTCTCCTGTTATCTCCTCCCAGCTGAGGGACTGGGGACTCCCCCTGGCCAGTCTGTTTCTGAACTATTTATACTTTTGGCCTGTGCAGCATCATCCCACCGCGGAATTATGTGTCTGCTCGGCAAAGGCTGTCCTCACGCTGGGTTTGAACCCGTGTTTTACCTTACTGTCAGCATCAATTGCCTTTACGTCTTCATGTCCTTCAGGACTGGAGAGAGCTCGCTCATACCCCTCAGCTTCTTTTGCCTCCAGCATGAATGTCCCAAATTCATGGAGTTTCCCCCAAACAGAAACCCTCAGCAAAGACCAGCAAAGGTTTGGCTTCTCTAGGACCATGTCTTTGCTCAGCCTCTATGTAATGTGGTTGCAAATAGAAAGAATTGCTTTAGGAAGGGTCAATTCTTGCTGCCTCATTTGTAACATAACGACTCAGCCTGGGGTTTGGTTGTTATTGGTGTTTTTAGCTGTTGTTGGCTTTTCATTGTTGCTTTTTTGATAGATGAGTTTAATTTTGCTGGCATATTGCACAGGTTTGCAAAACAGATGTTGCTCCTGCAAGACGGTAACAATAACGCAGGCAGGGAACAGTTCATCACGGCACACGGGTGTCGCAACCACGGCAAGGTCAAAGACGAGGGGTCAGGGCGTGGCGGGGATGCGGGTCCCGGCTCCTCGGGACCCGAGGCTGCAGTTGCCATGAGAACTGCTGGTGGCACGGCGGTGACCCTCGCCAGCGCTGCAGCCACCTCCCATCCGTCTCCCATTCCCCCCGGGAAGGACCGGACCGTGGGAAGGAGACGAAGCTGCAGAGAGGCAAACGCTGCTGAGAGCCTGGAAGGAGGGGTGGGTTTGTGTAACCAAGCGGTGAAGGTGTGAATCACTGGTGTTGCTGCTATACGGGCGATGTGGATGTGAGGGCGTGGGATGTGGCGTGGCAGGCAAGGAGGAGCACGGAGAGGAGCTGGGAGCGCCCGGGAGGAGCAGACAAACACCCACTCATATGGCTCCTACACCCTCCTGGCTTGCCTTGCTTGACACGGAGGAGCTCAGGTTATTCCGCGGCCAAATCCCACGGTCCTTTAGCAAATCACACCCAACGCCTGGCCCGGGAGGGCTTTGAACTCTCAAGGAGATCCATGGAGCAGGATGGACCCCGGCCCGAGCCCCGAGCCCCTTCCCACTCCCGGATGGGAGAGCTTCCCAAAGCAGCCTGCGTGTAGGATTTCTTTGGGTGGGAGAAGGAAATCGCTGAGGTCAGGGGGCTGACATTGCACATTTTTATGTGACATCAGCTTGCTGCCACCTTGAAAATACCAACAGATAGAGTCTTACATCCTGGCCCTTGAAAATCCCTCGTGCCCTGCAGGAAGGGAGTGTTGTTACTCCAGAAATTCACTGTTATTCCAGGGAATTTAAGCCCACGTGCAGGAAACCCCAGTGTGGGCAAGGAGGAATTTAAAGGGATAGGACATTAAGGTCGTAGAGATGTTCCCAGTTCTTACAGTGCCCTTGCAAGAAGGAAGGTGGGATCCCCCTCAAGAAGCCCCTTAGAGGCCTTGAATAGGCAAAATGGATTTAGGTGTAATTCTAGGTGAACAGCCAGCCCGGGGAACGGGCAACCACGCGTGTTCAGATGCTTTGCTCAGTCAGAGCCTCCTGACTATCCGCGCAAGGAGCAAAGCAGGCTGGGCTGGAGGCGCGCGGCTCGGGAGCATCCCGCCCTTGGCACCCGGGACATCCCGGAGCCTGCCCGCGCTCAGCTCCCCCACCCCGCCCCGGGGCATTCGGCGCTAACATGTCCCTCTCTCCCTCTCTCAGGGACCTCATGCCCAGGACCCTGGAGGGGCAGATCACCATGGAGAAGACCCCCAGCTACTTCGTCACCAAGGAGGCCCCAGCGCGCATCTCCTCCATGTCCAAGGGCACAAAGCTCATCGTGGTGGTGCGGGACCCCGTGACCAGAGCCATCTCGGACTACACCCAGACGCTCTCCAAGAAGCCCGATATCCCCACCTTTGAGAGCCTGACCTTCAAAAACAGGACTACGGGCCTGATCGACACCTCGTGGAGCGCCATCCAGATTGGCATCTACGCCAAGCACCTGGAGAACTGGCTCCTCTACTTCCCCATCGGGCAGATCCTCTTCGTCAGCGGGGAGAGGCTGATCAGCGACCCCGCGGGGGAGCTGGGCAGGGTCCAGGACTTTCTGGGCCTCAAGAGGATCATCACCGACAAACACTTCTACTTCAACAAAACCAAGGGGTTCCCGTGCCTGAAGAAGGCGGAAGGCAGCAGCAAACCCCACTGCCTGGGGAAGACGAAAGGCAGGACCCACCCCGACATAGACCAGGAGGTGGTGCAGAGACTGCGGGACTTCTACCGGCCCTTCAACATGAAGTTCTACCAGATGACGGGGCAGGACTTCGGCTGGGACTGAGGCTGAAAAAAATAATTTAAGAAAAGGAAAATATAATATAATATATATTTTTTTTACATATCAGTAGAGAGGGGGAGAATACAGAAAAAAAAATAATAGTTGTGCTGAAACATGATTTGTTCTGATTTTTTTTTTTCTTTTGACATTGCTTTGTTTTCTTTCTTCTCTCAGAGATGAGGTGATGTGTGCGTCCAGAAAAGGAGGCTGTGAACAGCAGCCTGGTCCTACTGGCGTCACCTGGCTGCTGCCTTCCATGGGCCCAAGGTTTAGCACTGTTCCTGTACAAAAAGATGCAGGTGCAAAGTTTGTAGACGTCCTCAGGTCCACCTCCAGAAGTGACAGGGCTGCTCGGGGGAGCTCAGAGCCTTGCTGGAAGGTCAGCCAGATTTTGGCTTGCAAATGCCTTTTAGACCAGAGCTCATAACTTTTGACAACGAAACAAAAGAGGCTTAATAACTAATTTGGCTTTCAAAACCTTACCTTAGGGGATTTTTTTATTGCATGAAACCTTTGGTAAAATTATTTTCATTTATCCAATTTTTTGTTTGACTTTTGCCCCCCCTAAATCAAGCTCTTTTCATCAACCAAACTTATTTTTCATCTTATAGAAGCCAAAACCAATAATCCTTTGTTTTGTTTTGAGACAAAACAATTTTGGTAGCCAAAAGTGAAAGAAAACAAATGATTCTTGTGACTCTATGATGAAAATTGCCAGGTAGTCAAAAGGCCTCATTCAGGGGAGTTGGCTCTAAACCAGCGTTCCCCGTTGCCGGCAACGTGAACCCCTTTTGCTACGCTGACAGCAGAGCGCTTTGCCCAGGGGGCCCATCTGAAGGGATCTGGGTGACGGGCACAGAAGGTCCACGCCGAGATGATGCTCGTGGTACATCCGTCTTGGAGGCGATGGGGGACCCACCATCCCACCACGCATATGCGGGCAACAAGTTCACAGTGCCTGGCAGATGAGATTTAAGCCATAATGAAGAATGTTTTAAGTTGGGCCAGTCTTAAGAAAAACAGTGGAGAAAGGGTTGTTTGGGAAAAAATGAACAGAAATCACATCCAGAAAGGGGAGAGAATGAGGAGACGGCAATGGAAGTTTTCCTGTCCTTTCCTAAAGGAGAACTGAGGGGGGAGCAGGAACAAGAGCATTGGTTGTGCAGGGCTTTAAAAATTGTCAGGCAAAACAAATCTCCTGTTTGCAATAACTAGGAGCTTTAAATTCTCTGGTTTGATCCTTATCACCTTTTTTTTGGCTGGGAGAAATGTCTCAGTGACAGAAATCTATTAGTGAAGCAGGATCTTGTATTACCGTGGGCTCGTTTATCTGCTGGCTCTATCTTCAGCGTTCTCTGGACTATAGGAGCACCTAATTACCGCTTGGTGCTGTATAAACACAACGCGATGATGCTCCCTCTCCTCAGCCTCACTTTAAAAAGCCCCTGATGGGGTAAAACAAACTAAATGGGAGATCTCCTGGTTGTCTGGTTAGGAGGAAGCCTGGGGACCAAGCTCACTGGCCTGCACACCGGCCAAGATCTTAATAAAATCACAGCAGAGCAGAGATTTCAAGGAGTCCAAAGAGAATTGTATCTGAAATTACAATTTAACCCGAGGGAGTCATTTCCACCTTGGGCTGTCCTGCTTGGCAGGTCAGGAGAACAACTTGGTACCTGCTCAACTTCACGGCACCAAGTTCCACTGCAGGCGTTGAGCCACATCCCCTCCTGCCCGCCCTGAGCCTCCTCCTTCCTACCCATCCCTGCACGCCTCCCTCCGTTCCCGAGGATGCCGAGTCCCGGGACCTTCCTATCCCCTGAAGACACAAACCCACATGGTTTTGCATGCAAGGCCCATTTCCCAAGGTAATTAAAGTAACTTCATTAGTGTTGCGAGGCCCAGGACCTTCTCCCACCGTTGTTGCCCCGAAGCCCCATCTGAGCTCAGGGTTCCACGTCCCGGCTGGCGGAGCAGTGGTGATGGGCTGGTGGCACCGAAGCCGGGCTGTGCTCAGCAGCCTGTCCTGGCATGGCCCGGCTCAGTGCCACCCTCCCTGCCTCCACTGACACCTTCACCCCTTCCCACCAGTCTTGTTCCAGCGTGTCCCATTCTAAGCCCCTTTTTGGCAATGTCTTGTGCCACATCTGGGTAAACATTTTAAGTAACTGCCTTCTGCAAACCTTACAGCAGAAAGGCAGATGGGGGATCACACAGAGCCCCAGCAGCCCTTTCTCCTACCTGCCTCCCTTCAGCCCCTCAATGCTCACGCAAGAGATGACATGAGAAAATCAGGCATGGCCAAGCAGCTTTGGTTTCATGGGGTCACGGTCCCACCCGGCATCTCTGCAGCTCATTGCTGGACCTCAAAGCTCCCAGATTGGAAGAAGTTGGAAGAGTGTTGGGCTCTTGGTAATGGTCTCCCCAAAGCATCACTGGAGACAAGGGGAGCAATCTGCTCTCTGCCCATGCCAGCCAGATCAAGGGGAATGGGCTTAAGGGGTAGCTTAATTATTGGGAAAACCTCTCGCATAGCAAGGCTTGTTGGGGCAGGAGCGGGAGATGGCCACCAGCCCTCCCGCACGCTGCTCTTCCATCCGAGTGCAAAAGCCAAGCTGGCGGCGAGGACAAGGCTCACGGGCACGACCGAACGGTGCCAGCGCTACCGGGGCACAACAGCTGAGGTTTTCCAAGCTGAAACGAAGATTTAAGCATGCCGTTTCGTTGGTAGTTCAAGGAGACTTAAAGTTGGGCTAATCTGTACATGCCTTTGACAAGTATAAATATCACTTAAGAGTGTGATTTAAAAAAATCAATATAATTATATTGCTATTGTCTCTCATACGGTCACATTTAGACTAGCGTAAAGCAGCTTTATAGCGCTACAGATTGTTCTTCCCATACTGAACCAGCCAGAGCAATAGCGAGCACCTTCACACAAATGAGTTTCTACAACTGCCACCAAACCACCGTCATTAAACCAGTCCGGCTTCGGTGCGTACCCAAGCCGAACTATCACGCCCGCCTTTAAAAAACTCTTCCCAGCACACTGAACTCAGCTACGCAGGCATGCTTTCCCAAAAGAGCTCGAATGTTTTACTTCCACTAATTCCCGAGGGTTTGAATCCCTTGCTGCACATGTAGTAAAACTATTTAGGGATCTGAGACCGTAACTGATTTTTTTTGATCTGGGCCGTAAGTATTTTTGAAAATCCCTCCACGTATGAACAATGGCTTTTAAAAAGAGGTCATGCAATCAAATTGCTTTGAAGTCTAATAATATTTAAGCCTCTCAACTCTTTAGGCTTATTTTAAAATCTAGCCATGAAGTTCAGATTAGTTTAACCTAAGAATTGGACATAAACTACTGAAAACCGTACCCCTCCCAGGCCTACAGTCTTGAGCATGTGTATTAGGAGGGGAAAGCAAAAGTAGCTATAAATAAAAAAGAAAGTGACCTATAAAGCTTGATTATTTTTTTTTTTAAAGCAGAAAAATTAATACGTTAACAATGAGAAACTAATTAGGCGTATTAAAATTCTTCTGGTTTCAATAATCAAATGTGCCATGAGACACTGATGAAGCTGAGGGGTTTTTGCACTGACAGTGACACGGTTTGGCAGAGGCTCGTAGAGCCCGGCGCGGAGCGGCAGCTGAACGCGAGACCTCCCTTCAGCCCGGCGCAGCGGCAGCTTTCAGCCAAACCTCACCTGCGGGAAGGCTCTTTGCGCTGCGTTTCAACCGGCCACACCTGGAAAATGGCAGAGAAATGGGGTTTTCCTTACCGGGGCGGTCTGGCACGACAAAAACCGGCCCCTCTGCTCCTGCGATTCGCATCGCTGCCGTTTCTGGAAGGGCCAGGACCAGGCTGCTGCGTCCGCCTTGGAGCCGGCGCTGATTTCGTGCCGTGGGGAATTTAATCAGCTCCTAAGAAAATGCTGCTGCCCAATAATTTACACAGTTAAAAGGAATATAAACACCAACGTGCCATGAAGATCAGTGTACAAGACCCCCCTACGCAGTATTCGGGGTGGGCTCTGGGGTGCAGCACTAAGAAGTTAAATTTCCAGCAATGAGTTGGCCGTGCCTACCCGGCACCGAGGGATTTTGCCTAACGGGGATCCTTAGCCTCCTCGGCTCTCCCCCACACACACTAGCGACACAGTGTTAGGTCTCCAGATTAGGGGGAAAAAAAAAAAAATTGCCCATTTTCTTAACCATTAAAAAAATTCTTGTTTGTAGAGAACGGTTTCTGGGTTTTCTCTCCTCCCTCCCCTTTGCTTGGTGATACTGTCATCCTTCTCCCTTTGGTGCTATTTCAGTACGAAACAGACTGATTTTAATTTAATTTAAGAATGAAAAAGCACACATTTAATAAAGTTTACGGGTACTGAGAGGCTGTGCTCTCTTTTTGCTGGCAGCAGCAACCTGGAAGGAGCGGGTTGGTTTATGAAGAGAGGGGAAAATGCAGAATTACCCGCTCGTGTCTGACGTTTGTCCCCTAAACCTGCCGCGCTCCACGGCAGCTGGGGGGGCTCTGCCTGCTGCGACCTCCCCGGCCGCGGCCTCGTTGGCATCGCTGGTGCCATTTCCACAACTTCTTACCTTCCCCTGCACATTTCTCCAGCGAGCTTAATGTCGTGCTCCTTTCTTTGGATTGCAAAAAAAACCTCGAAAAGTCGGATCTTCACGCCATTCCCCCCTTGGCCGTCGCTGGCCCTGCCACGTCCGCAGCATTTCGGCACCGAGTTTCGTGAATTCTCGCTTTCCCCCAACCTGGTAGGAGAGGAACGGACCCAACTCACGGTGCATTGCGTGAAACCCGAGGTGGAAGCAATTCACCAAGAAATATATACAGCGGAGCAGCCCCCGTATATCAGGTTTTCTGTGTGGTCAAGTAAACTGATATTCTATTTACTTTTTTAGATGTATAAACAGATTAAGTCCCAGGGAAAATATGCTCCCAAACGTCATAATATTTTATTAAACCGCTGAAGTTTAATATAATCTTTTGGCTTCCACAGAAAAATGTTCCATTTCTTTTCTGAGCACCTTTGATTTTATTTTCTTTTAATTACCCTTATCCGGAGTTAACAATGTGGGTTTTGCACTCCACCCAGCGAGGACTATCCAGATTAGACGTGGGGAATTTTGCTGAAATACAGAAATATCTATGTGGTGGTAAGGAGTCAACGACGCCTGGGTGGAAAACTCTGGAGAAGCCAACGTGCAGAATGAATTCCCCTCCGCCAGGCAATAACAAGGCTGCATTCCTCGATTCATAGCATTTATTACCTAAGACATTGGCCAGCCATGGCTTTTGAAACAAATTATACCTCCTCCATCTTACGCCTGTCCACACGGCTGCGCGGGGGCTGGTGCGCTGCTCACGCTCGCTCCATCAGCTGCTCCATCAAGCTGCTCCAGCAGCTCGCTGCTCCGCGGGGAAAGCTCTTATTTAAAATTCAGGTCCAACGCTGCCCTCAGGCTCAGCATTGCACCGAGCGAACGCAGCTTTGGATGCACCATCCGTCCCGATGTGAAGCTGCTAGCGAAAGCCAAGACCGCGCTGAGCCTCGAGCACACCACTTGGCCCGGGATCTTCCAAACCCGATGACCGAGAAACGCCCTACGGACAGCCCAGCTCACGGCAAAAGCTGCTGGGAGCCAAGCAGAGCTCTTCAGGAAAGACTCGGCACCTGCATTTCAGCATCATTAAATAGGAATAAGAATGGTAATAATCATCTCATGGTTCTTAAGACAACTGTGTAATTTATGGAGGCCAAACTCGCTGGTGTGAGCGTTACCCGAGGTTCTCAGTGCAGCAGAGGAACTTCAAACGCAGCTTTCCAGCCACAAGTACGTGCTCCCTTGCCAAACCTCTCTGCTATTTCCTCTCCTGCAACTCAGAACATCCTGGTAACGGAGGGTCCTTCTCCACAGACGCACCAGCATCTGCCCTCTGTGAGTTCCTCCATTAACGCCGGGGCAATGGTGATGTTGTAGCCAGGATTAGACCTGCTCGGCCATGGTTTCTCCAGCTCATTTCTTTTGTTCTTTCACCAACAGCTGTGATTTAGGGCATGTGAGCAACATCTAAAGGAAATGACTGAGGGGTATTGGCTGGGGAGCACTTACCTTCCCTTTTACGGGACTTATGGAACAGAATCAATAGATTTTCTATACTGCTTACTGCTGGAGACCCCCCACGGCTGGGCACAGAAGAGATGGCAACGGAGTGAAAAAATTCTCCCGAGAAGGACCAGTTTAAGAGCACAGAGGAAAGTGGCCGAATGCATCATATCGACAGGGCAAACGCAGTCACAAATCCAATTACCTGCCTCTCCGCATGCCTGCAGCTGCACGCTGCCTTGTCTGCAGCTCACCAGGGCTCCGCGGGTGCAAAACGGCCTCAGCGGCTTCCCGGGACCCACGGATCGGGGGTGTGCACGGCTCCGGGGTGTGCACGGCTCCGGGGTGCGCAGAAGCGCCTGTGCTTTGACCGCAGGCTCCCCCTGCAATCGGGGCAGGCTCCAGCGAGGGGCAGGGCTGGGGGAGGCGGAGGAGAGCATCCAGCCAGGGCCCTCAAGCATGTTATCAGTTCAGCACCATCACAGGATTTGCTGGATTGCCAGGAACGATTTCCTACTGGTTTTTTTAATCAGCTCTTCTAACCAAAAGAGCATGTTTGCTGAGCCCAGACAGGGTTTGTTGTCCAAAGTGAAGCCACAGTCCAAGAACCCCAATTCAGAGGCACATCCTAGCCCATGGACACATCTCTAGCCACCTGCCATGGGAATTATAACGATATAACCAATGGCACCGCTACACCATGATTTAAAAAAAACCCTCACTGTGGTTCCCTGTAACTCAAACCCAGTATTGGCCTGAGACCAAACTCCTCCATTTTCCACAATGAGAAGATTCAAGGTGAAATGAAGAAATGATTTGTACGGCTACCCACGTAAGTCAGCAGGGCTGGGGCTCAGGACACGCTCTGCCCGACTAAACTGGACATTGTCCCTGTATGTCTTGGTGAGCAAGAGGTGCCATACGGGCTCTCCCGGGTCCGCAGTTACCCCGGCTGGCACAAGCCGTGTCATCCGGAGCAGACACTCATGTAAGAGGCGTCTGGAAGATGCTGCTGGTGTAGTAATGGACTGCACATATACATCACCACATCTGCCATCAGGATCATATCGGGGCTTTCACTGCCTCGGAAAAGCTTATTAATGGGAGAGTTGACTGGTCTCCAGCCGAGCCCAGCCCTGGCCGCAGCACCCCGCACCCCGGCGCGGCCAGATCCCGGGTGTGGATCCTGTCTCCGGCAAACAGAAGCCACGGTTTATTTTCCAGGCAGCACGGGAATGTCCGTCCGAAGTCGGAGCCTCACGTTTCAGCCACCTAAACCCCTCTCGGACACAACGCGCCCCGGAGCCGGGGAGCTCGCGGGGCTCGTGCTGCACGTTGGACCCTCGGCACCGGCGCTCCGGAGGGAAATGCCACAGAGGAGCCTGCCCGGCCGCAGCCGCTGCCCGGCCGGCCAAACTGGCTGGGGGAATTCATCCTGGTTTGACACCCCGTATTTTACCAGCTTTACTAAAGAGAAAGTTGTCATATGCTTCTACTTTTCGAGGAGCTGAGCTGTCCTTTAGATAGCAGCTGCCAGCATAAATACACGAGAAACAGGTTTTTAGTTCCTGAAAAACGTCTGAAAATTGTAAACAATTCTCAAGTCATGTGGGGATAAACAGTCAGAATTTCAATACTGTTTACAGTTTAAAAAAACAACAGTCGTTTGAGTTCAGACAAGCCAAGCATTTTGGATAGATAATTTTTAAACATTTGGTTTCAATTCTCCCAAACCGTCGGCAAAGAAGCCCCATTCATGCTACACTTAGCTTACGATTCAAAATGGAAAGTATTATGGACTAGAAAATCCGATGTTTCTATTTCAAAAAAGAAATGGTCTCAGATATTGGACCGTCTTGGAAGACCCTTTCAGAAAAAGAAAAAACAAAACCGCTCCATCAAGAAGTTTATGCAGGCTGATCTTCTCCTGCTTAAAGTTTCAGTGGTGTCGAATTAGTTGTTTGCTTTGCTTAACAAACACAAATACTCTGTCAATAAAAAAAAAAATACTCCTGACAAGTACCGTTTGTCAGCCTGAGAGCAGCAATGTTCCTCCGTGGCCCGAGCCGGCCCCGTCAGCGCGCACCACGGCGCTGCTCCCTGGCACCGGCCCCGCTCCCGCGCAGACGCTTTGCAAGCGGGCAGAGTGGAAACCAGAGTTCTTTAATTTCCTCTTTGCATTAGAGTTCATTAGGAAAAATCCAGAGGCCCCTCACTGAGCAAACGTCTGCATTTGCATGTCCTCTGTGGAGGTTTAAATCATATTTTCCTGTAGGGTTTGGTTTTTTTTCCTTTTCTTGTGTCTTTCCCGCAACACTGACACTGGACTCCTTCTCTGATCACAATTAACTCCTGAAATAATTTTTTTCATTTCTGTCACTGTTTCTCAGCTGGATGGCTCACAGGAGCATAATTTGCTGGTTCTGCTGTTAGGAAATCATCTATTTAAGCTATTTGTTGGTATTAGTGGTTACTCAGTCAAGTCACGTGCAGCCCTCCCATTCCCAGGCTGGATAACACATCTCTCAGGAAAAAAAAAAGGAGGAGAAAATAGTTGCTAACAAACTTTACTGGGTGCATTTTAGATGCTTAACTGCCCCTCCTAAAATTCATCAGATCTGGGGCATGCGCTCATTTCTTGAACCAGTATTTATTGTTAACAGCTTGCAATCACCAATTCCTACTTTGTGACTTCGTTCATGAAAATAGTTGCAGATCTGGACTTTTTAAAATTTTGCAGTCACCTCTGTGACCATTCCTAAGTACAGCACCAAAGGCCAGGACGAAGCCTGCAAAGGAAGACCAGGAGCAGGAACAGCAGCAGTACGAAAGGCAAACGCCAAACCACGCAGCATCCAGACGGAGGTTTGCAACTGTTTGCCTCAAATCCACTGTGAAACCCACGGCTGTGTTTGCCCGGTGGCAGAGGCTCGCTGTTACCGATGGTTTCACGAGACTAGAATTGAGGGACCATGACCAAAACTGAAGCCAAGTTTTGTACGAGCCCGTCCTTGGCATCAAATCCTTGCCCTCTGAATGCACGAAGAAGGGATTCTGCGCTTTTCTTCCTGAATGCCCCAAAAGACAACGAAATTGGGCACCCGCGGTGCTGCCGACAGCCCAGCAGGCAGCAAGGGAGCCCTGCGCGACGGCAGCCCCGTCCCTGCCAGACTCAGGGAGGTTCTATCAATGCTTTTATCACCAGACCAGCCTGAGGACAAGAAAATAAGAGTTAAACCCCTCCTCCAAGCTTGTGGCTCCTAGTAAGGTACTCGATTTCCAACACAAGAATTAGGAACTAAATCATTTTTCACTGCTATGTAGGGGGTAAATATGGCCCAAAATACCCAGTTACGGGAACGGGCTCTACGGGCTTAGGAAGCCACCCCATCTGTCCTCGACCATGATGGCCAACTCTGTTCCCCTAAATATGCTCCATACCTTGAGCCTGCCTTGGCCTTTTCCTTCCTCTCCCACGGGCTCCGTTTTCCCTTTTGCTTCCCAGCAGCATCCCGCTTCATCATCTGAGCACTGGCTGTCAGGAAGGTTTCTGCTTGTCTCCATCCCACCATAGAATCAGAATTGTTTGGGTTGGAAGAGACCACCATGGCCCTCAATAGCTCGTACATGCACCAGGAAAAACCATCACCAGCTGTTAAGACTACACAGCCCTTGAGCGATGCCGACTCTTTCCAAACCAGAGCCACGCTGCTAGGCAAGGGCTCACGGGGAGAGCCCGAGGGCAGAGTCCCACTCCTTGCAAAGCTGTCCGCTGCCTGACACCATCCAGGATGCAGACGGGAAAGCAAATTAATTGGCAGTCTGTGGGGCATCACTGATGAACAGCAAGGGAGGCCAATTCCCCCTTGCCTGGATCCATTCCCTTCTCACGGGAATATTTTGGCTCCTCTTCCTTTAGCTGCTAGCTGCAGTTTTAGACTCCTAGGGAAGGATGCAGGAGAAGTGAGAGAAGGGAGAAGGACAAGTTCCCTGAATCGGTGTCCCCGGCCCGTTCTGCCCTGAGGCAGCAGCACCGAGGCTGAATAAAGAGCCAAGCAGAACAGCCTACTACTAGTTCTCCTACAAAGGACCTCAGGGTCTCACAGGCAACCTATTACTCCAGAAGATAGTCGCTGTCCTCTGATCCAGATTTCCTAGACAGACAGGGGCGTTCATGTGGGAGACTGGAGAATTTTGAGCTTTGGCAAGCCCTCCATGCACATCAGAGAGTTACTGCTCTGAAATACAGGGGAGGTAACAGAAAAAAAGACTCCCAGATGTTGCACTTGACTTTCTATCAGGCTCTTTGCTACCTGTGTGGCCCTGGCAGAGCACCGGGGCTTCTTGGATGCGAGCTCCTGTGCTCCTGCTGGATCCATCCCGAGATAGGGAGCTGGCTGGTGGTCAGAGAGGAGAAGCCAAGCTGCAGCTATTCCCTCCCTCCACTCCCAACCCGTGGGCTGCGCTCCAGTATCTCTGCTGAGCGAAGGAAAGAATTTTTTTATTAATCAAATGAAATAAAGATTGAAGGGATGAAAGGGAAGGTTCAAGGGAGCTGCAGGTGGGGAGACACCAAGGAACTGGAGCGCGGCAGCTGTTCCGATGAGGCTCGCTCTTGCAGAAGCGTTACGTGTCCTTCACACCCCTCCTCTGCTCCGTCCCCACCTTGGCCTTGGAGCAAGGCAGCTTTTCCACCCCCTCCTTCCTCCCAGCCCTTCTCCCCCCACGCACACCCACAGCGTCTCTGGGCACTGGCAAGCACCAGCCACCGCACTCGGCATACTGCTTGCTCAGAGCTGCCCGCACACCCTGCTCGGTTAAGAAAAACAAATAATTCTGTCAGATACAGGTTTTGGGGATTTCCGTGCTCAGCCCTTGGCCACTGTCCCTTCCTGTACCAACCACCCGAACCCAGAATTAAACAAATGAATGAGCTTCAGAGCGTAAGAATTACTCCCTGCCTTTGTAATCCCAGTTCCAATTTATCGGCATAAAAACTATCAGTTTCCTTCGGCTACTCCCTGTTGGAAACTCCTTTTCCAAGCTCTCCTTCCTTTCCAGCACCACCACACCCATCTCCAACCAGAAATGACACCAAGAATCCCTACAACCATCCATACACACAGGGTGTAGCTCCATCCTCAGGCTTAGATTTAGGCACTTTGCACCATGGTCAATTGGAAACAGAGACACTCAATCATCCTCCTTTTCTTTTTATACTACATCCCACAAGCACGGAAACGCAGCCAAGTTTGGGAGGTATCGGTAGTCTGGTGGACAGCTGATCTTTGTGAAGCAATACGCGAGCCAGCTCAGGAGGATATTGTATTCCAAGGCAACTGAAGCGTGTTGCTGTTTTTACATCAAATTCTCTGCTACCTGTTGGCAGAAGGCTCTCTGTAAGGTCTTGTTTGAAGATTCATGCGCTTGGCATCCCCGCGCTCAGGTTAGGTGCTGCAGAACTCCTTCAAGTGTGCAAGGGTTTGTATTTGTGCGTCATCCCCATATTCACATCAAGCACGGCAAGGTCCTGGTCGCTTCTGACCCCCTCTCCGTGCCGTCAAGCGAGGGGCAAGCTAGTGTCCTGCAGCTGGTGGGTCCAGCCAGCCCTTTAGTAGTCACTGTAGCAGGTTCAAGCTGAAAGGTTCAGTCTCCAAAGAGCCAGAGGAGACTGTGGATGGAGCTGGCTGGGACGCAGAAGGCAGGGGGAACCTCTCCTCCCAGGGCCCTGCGCTGCGTTTCCCCGTTGAGCCAGTTGTAATGGGAAATGACAGCTGATGAAAGCTGCTATTCGTGGCCCTCTAAACAGTTCGTTACCCGCCTCCTCATCCCAGCCCCTCGATGAGGTTCCCTCTGGCTTGAGTCCAGCCCAGAGACGGAAGCGGCCGGAGAACCCGCCCCAGCCCCAGCGGCCGGTGCTGTACCGGGGCAGGGCTTTTCCGGCTGCGCATCACAGCCGCCCGCGGAGAACAGCCGGAGGCTGCGCCTGCCCCGCTGCAGAGCCAAGGCCCAGCCCCGGCTCTCCTCCTCTTTAGCTGATATTGTGTTTCAGGTGAGACACGGATAGTCACCGAGGCCCCATTTGTGCATCTCTGTAGGTTTCCTCGGTATTTGAGTACCTCCCAAAATCACTCCAGATGTGTACGCATCTGGACACACACACATAGAGCAGGCACAACATTTACTGCTCCGTTGTTTACCTGCATCCAGCCCCTTTTGTCCCTCCAGGACACACACTGGTTATTTGCTACAGGAGTGCTGCACCACTCCAAACCTGAAATGGCTTCTCCAAGCCCAGGGGCTCCCGGACATCCCCCCTTTTCTCAACTTTGCCAGCTCTAAAAGGCTTTTCATGACTAGCCGGCAATGGTTTTCACCACTAAGCACTGGGGTGGCACAAGGTATCCAGAATTTAGGCTGGATCCTGCCTGTAGGGTCCCAGGCAGCTCCACACCTTGAGGTGTAGGCTGAAAAGCTAGAGGAGGATTCAAAGAAGACCCATGAGAATGGCTGAAGTCCTGGAAAGCCCTGGAAATCCTTCCATGAGTGGAGGAGCCAAGCAAAATCTATCTGGCTTAACAGCAACCTTTGCTCAGTCTGCAAGAGAAGAGATCCAAGACCTACAACGATCTGAGCTTGGACCAGAGCCTTTGGTCACTCATTTAGGTGCCTAAGTTTGATCATCGTAGTCTGGATTTAATCATCCTCTGTTGCAGGTTGGCCAGCTGTACCGCGGAGCGTGAATTAGTTCTTCTATTTCTACCTCACAGTTCTGAGACTTAATAGATGTAAATGATTTTACCCTGCAAAAACACCATGGGGGTACTGAGAAAATAATTCTTACCCACAGGCCCTAGGACTGCAAGACAGGCAGTCAAATAAAAGGGTAAATACGGCTTTTTGAAAAGAAATCTCAAAAAAATCAACTCTCGCCTCCAAAACTCTGACTGTGGCATCGTTTTACAAAGAAGGGATTCCTGCACAGGACAATTACAGATGGGCGTTTCAGCAAGGGTAACTCAGTGGATAATGAGATGGTGGCAGCGGGCCAGGGGCAGCCACTGGTGCCTTTCCTCCCGGAGCCCCGCGATGGTGCCACAACGGCGACCAGCAGGGATGGACAGAATTTCTTTATCGTAATCTAACCCTTCTGGGCTCGTCCATCTGCTGGGACAAGCCCTTCCCTCCTTGCCTTTGCACCCATTGAGAACGCTGTCCAGGATTGTACTCACCAAGCTTTGGAGGCGAGGTCTGGTCCGTGCCATGGATCGCCAACGAGGCGCTCTCTGCAGCAGCACTGGGGCTCCATCAACTGTCAAAGCCAAGGGGGTGACCTGAGAAGGGTGTGTCAAATGAGTGTCATTAGCTTCCTAAAGCCAAGTGCCAAAATTTTATCAGCTACCGACCTGAGAACCAAGAGTACGGACAGACACCTTGTCACAGGGGAACAACCATTCACTCCCCAGGTCTCCAGAAACCCAATAAAGCTTCTTTTTGTGTCTGGTTGTGGAACAAGACAAATCCAACACTTCTGGTACACAGTGACACCCTGTCACCTGTTGTGGGTGGAGAGGAAGGAGGTCCCAAGCAACCATCACTAGTATATTAGGCCAAATACTGTCTTACTGTTTTCATGCCTGCCCGTATCCATCTCCTACTCATCTTCCCTTTAGCTTTTTGAGGCCAAGGACCTACACCAACAGGATTTTAGCCATCACTTTTTGGTGCTATCACAGTAGAAACCTTCATGCCCAAAGGAGCTCAGTGTTCAACTGCTCCATGGGACTGGGATACGGTGCAGCTGGGATTTTCAGAGGGGCTGGTGGGACCAGGAGCTGCTGCT
Organism: Phoenicopterus ruber ruber; assembly: GCA_009819775.1. NCBI lineage: Eukaryota > Metazoa > Chordata > Aves > Phoenicopteriformes > Phoenicopteridae > Phoenicopterus > Phoenicopterus ruber. Next base: position 3,747,925 of record CM020232.1, read on the forward strand.
ATTGACTCTGAAGAGGAAAGACCAGGGGATCGGTGTCTCCCTGGAAGGATTTCCATTTCCACAGCAGGCTTTCAAAACATTAGCAGCCACAGCCCAAGAAGCAAAATGTCTGTTTGTGGGTAATAAACCCAGAGAGATGCCTCCTGCACGCAAACAGCCAGTGCCTCTGAGACAAGAGGCTCTAAATAAATAATCAAGAAATCCTAGAGCTGAATGCACAGTTGCTATTTGCATCATAAATAAATGAGGAGGCTTTTATTTACTCATTCTGGGGGCAGAGCACATAACAGAGGAGCTCCTCAGAGCTCCTACGCCAGAGATTGTCATGACTTCAGCACAACCATTCGGTTCCCACCAGCTGGTTGCTCCTGCGCTGCTCCTCAGGCGATGCACACCTCGCCGGTGAGAAGGGAAACCAAACATGAGGTCTCCGTCATCATGGAGCGCTTGGCTCCCTGCTGACCTCTCTTAGCTGGCAAGGTGGGGAGGACACGGAGCCAGAGTCCAGGGACACGGCTGGGCTGCCACAGCCCTGCTAGCCAGGGAGGTGGAGGTTGGAGGCTCCATCACACTGGGAAGGTCTCTAGATCTGCCAAAAGACAGCCACATTTGCAACATTAGAGATCTCTCTCCTGGTTGTAAACCACCCTCTCTAATGGCTCCACGGGAGCAGCTGCACAAGAAACACATAGGTCCTTCTCGTTACTGAAGCTGGAGGACATCATTTTGCATCAGGAAGCCATTGCACAGTTTGAGGAGAAGGCCATGCTCTGGGCAGCACTTTGAGAAGGAGCAGCCCAAAGGAAAATTAGGTTTTTTGATCAAGAAAAACAGTCCCACAGTGGTGGAGAGAGGCCAGTCAGTGGCCCAAAATTCCGTGAAACGTTTCAAGAAACAGAAAAACTCTACTAAAAAATATCAAACTGGAAAATTCCAGTTTCTCAAGATGCTTTCCACAGAAGACACCTGCTCAATACCTCCTTTCTCCCCACAAATTTAATTTGGCAATGTAGTGAACCACCAGCTGTTCTTTCTGCGAGGCCAACAGCAAATCCTCTATCCACCATCACTCCTCGGGATCAAATCTGCTCTTGGATAAGCAACTACGGTGAAACTGCACCAGCCTTGCAACAGGGGCAAGTGCTGATATCCAGCGCTCAGGGTGACATTCAACAAAAGCCAGATCAAACCACAAAGAACAACAGAAGAGAAAAGTTCTCATTTCTTTCCCTTAATACCCACAGAACAGGGAAAAGAGTTAGTGCCATTTCCAAGGAGAAAAGCCACCTTTTCAGCCACAAAATATATCCCTGGGGATCCAGCAAGCTGGGGCTGGCTTGGTTTTATTTAGTTATGTATCAAGCGTTATTGATCCGTTTGCTTCAAGCAAACCAGCGAGCAGTGAAACCTTTTCTGCTCTTTATGTCCTGAAAATTGCAGTTTTTCCCTCTTTGGGTTTGGGGATGACAAACAGCCAGAGCTCACGGAGACTCAGAGCACACACGTGCACCCTGACCCCATCCGTCAGCTGCAACGGCATCCAGAGCCTGCAGCTCTCGTTTGGCTTATTAATAAACCACAAACGGGTCCAGGGAGGTCCCATCCCTGGACATCACAGTGGCTTCTTGCCCTGCTGGTGGCACAAGGAGGCCAACGCGTGGGCAAGAGAAACTGTAGTGTAGAGCCAGGAACTGAATTCAAGCCTTGCATCCGAAATGCACGGTCGCCTTTCCCCATCGGTCACTGTCCTGCAACTCCACGTGCATCTTTGGTGACAGGAGGTGGCCAGGCCTGAGCAGGTGCAACACAACGTCGTGTGGAAGCCCAAACCAGACCCTTTAGGAACAATTTCTCTCCAAATGAGATTGTTATCTAATCCCATCGCTAACCCACACAACTGTTGTATCAGCCATTGGATACCCAAAATGCATTTCTACGCTTGAACGATTCACGGCAAGATTTGTATTTCTCATGTAGCTGTGAGAAGACCACGGCTTTGCGCACCGATCCCACCGAGATGGGCTCTTCTCCTGCCTCTGCATGGGGGGTACCTCGGCCAACCAGGTCCCAGTGAGAAAGGCCCATTGCCAGCTGCAGATTTGGTGCTAGGATTTATACCTCTTTCCTACAGGAATGTGAACTGCTCCAGCACTCATCGAGCTGGCACCAAACTCCTAATACTGTTCAAAATTAGGGTTGGTAGAAAAATGTGTCATAAAATTTATTTTGCAAAGGAAAAGTCATTTTTAGGGTTGGTTTTTTTTAAAGAAAGTTATTTCCTCTTCCCGCACCGCCACCACTCAATCCTCCCCCACGCCACTGAAATCATGCCTCATCTTGCAGAGGAAATTTTGATTTTTCATTGGGGAAAAAAAAAAAAAAAAAGCCAAACAACCCTAAGTGAATTATTCTGGCATGAAGCCGATACGTTTCAGCTCCAACATATTGCCACAACACCTCCAGCATTAGGTACCCCAACCAGGGAACGGCAGCAGGAGTACAGCTGCCACAAGGACGGGCGGCAGCACAGCCAAAGCAAACTGGTTTGGTTTTCCAGTAAAACATGCCACTTTCCAGCTCACAAAAAGGCTGGTTTACCTTCTTGTACATGCACATTAGCGTATAGCCTCTTGCTACAGGAGCAGGGTAGGTTTCCTATAGGACTTAGCGGGTTATTTATTGCCAGGGATGAGCAGATGACTCCACAGAGCGCGGTTAAGACAAGACGCTGCTGGCCCTGGGGAAGGGGGTCCCGTCTCTGCCACTGCGTCTCTTCGACCTGCCCTCACCCCGGCACAGCTCCTATGGACCCAGGGGGGCCCACAGGGCAAGCAGCACGTAATCGCCCACGAAAACCTGCACCCACGTGGGCAGCGTGGCAGAAGTGCAGGTTGCTCAGCGAAGGCTTGAACTCCTCCGGGGTGCGAGACTTTGCAGCTTTATCAGTTGCTATTTTTAACACAGCTGGGGTTTGTGCAGCTTCCCAGCTTGTAAGAAAATCGAGAAAAAGCAAAATTTTACCCGGTGACACTCCCTGTGTCATGGATGGCACGCGGGTGATGCATTTCAACCTAAAAGATTAAGGTTTTGCAGTCCTATAAGCAACTGTAAAGAAGCTCTGATAATGGGAAATGTCAGGAAACTTAATAACAACAGAGATTAGCACCCTGCCTATAGCACATTGTTGCTGTATTCAGCCAGCTTTTTATATATAATGTCGACAGCCACATACAAGCTGTGAATAGTTCCCTATCTCCTCCAGCCTTGAGTCTCCAGTAACTTGACTGGCTTCCCTAGAGCTGTTTTGGATTTACACTGGTTCTGCTGAGATCAGAATCGAGCAGCCAGAGCAGACGGAGGCAAGCCAGCCCCACCGCCCCGAAACCAGAGGAGCCGTGTTGCTTTACGCAACGGGAGGAGGGAGGAAACGCGCTTTGGATCTCTCTCTTCCCTTGGCAGAAATCCGCATCCCTCTTCCAGCTCGAGTAGAGCTGTGCTGCTCTACGGCGGCGGGGGACTGGGCCCTCTGCTCGCAGCTCTGCAGGATGATGGAGACAGTGCGGACAGCGGAGACCTGCCCCATTTCTAATCCCCGTAAGAATTAACTGCCCAGTTTAAGCAAGACTACTGTGCAGGCTTTTCCAAACTGGATGGAAGGCGAGGACGCCGCGGGTCAGACAAGGAGCATCCTCTGCCAACAGACACCCCCACCAGCCCCCCAGTCCCCACTAACCCGCTCCTAACGCTGGTCTGGGAACGCAGAGGTGGTCAGCACATCACCGGCGGCACCGCTGCCTCTTCCACTCACCTTCCCACCGCCGCTCCACATCCCTGCCCTCGGCTCCAGAGCCAAGCTGTCCCCATCAGGTGTGGCATTCCCGAGGGCTCCTCGGGGCATTCCTTAACTCTCTGCTAATGGATGGGATTTTGACAGGAACATCCCCTTAAAGTCCTCCCTGGTCTCCAAATAATCTTCTACGGTGTTTGGGGCTGCTCTTTTGCATACGATCTCTAAAAATACACAAAGAAACAAAAGAAATCCCCTCCCCAAACTTTTCAAACCAAAAAATAAACGATGTGATTAATTATTCTGAAAAAGGCTGTTTATCGTTTGGACTCCATAAAACAGAATGCCTGATTTAATACACTGTGCGAGAATGTGCTGTTTTTCATTTCAGCACAATCAAGACCTAAATCTGCGTCTCCCTCTCCCTCATCTGAGCTGGAAATGGTTTTATATTCCATCTTGCTTTAAATTATACACATCAAGTTTATAATGGGACACGGTCTATTTTGTTGCCAAAACCTACTCTGTAAGATCATCTATTAAACTGTATTTATTTTTTATGACAAACAAGAAAAATGACAAAACAGCTACCGAGCATCTGCTAATGAGGACCAAATGCCTCCCCAGGCACCGTTCCTGTTACGGGCGTCCGCGCAGGAGCTGCGTTAACGTGCTCCCACCCGCCAGCGACGGCCGAAGGAAGACACGGGGCTTTACAAACCCCGCTATCAGCCCCGGGAGGTTATGGGCGCTTGCTGCCTGCGCTCGGGTACGAGATCTGGGGTCAGGAGTTGTATCCCAGTGGGATGCAAGCAAGGAAAGGCAGCCCTGGCAGAGGGGGAGAAACGCTATTTGAAATAAGGTGGTGGGAGAGACCCCGACTGGGTTCAGCCTCTTGCCTGGGATCAGGGTGTGGGAAAGCAAAACTGGTGGGAGATTAGTCAAACCCGAGACGTTGGAGCTGGCAGGTGGGGAGCTGGAAGAGGCGCAGGCTCCGCAGCCGGTCCAGTCCTCTCCCTGCACCTCCAGCTCCCGGGGGTGAGATTCCTCCGAGTGTCGAGGGGGCTGCAGGGACCCTCAGCTGGAGCCACGGCTCTGAGTCCTGATTCTGCCCCCCAAGAAAGGCTGGCCTAAAAAATGACCTTGAGGAGCACGTTGAGCTTGCCAGATGAGCACTGGGCATGGGAAGATGTCTTTCACTCCCTGGGGCCCTACCAGGCCCTCCAAACCCTTTTAGTAGCACAGGCTTTAGGAAACACCTTCTGCTACCGAACAAGACCACCCAGGCTGGGTGAAATCAAGCCACGGCCCATACGTATCTCAAGATGTCGATCTTTACCTGGCCAGCAGGATCTGTTGGCCTATAGATTGATAATAAGGACAACATAACAGTGTCCAACCTGTCTTGGTGCCCTGAAGAAAAGCGTTAGAAACTGGGGCCCCAGGGGGTCACAGAGGCAGAGCCATGTCGGGGTGAGGGGGCTCCCCGACATGCCCCAACCCCTCAGGGCTCATTGCCTCCCCTCCGCCGGCTGCACCACCCCAGTGCAGCCCAGGAACGTACCGCCAGTGGGAGCCCATCTGAGCGAGGAGGGTGGTGCACAGGGCTCTGTGATGGCATTTAAAAATTTCTGGATTTGGGGCTTTGTCAAAATTCTGAAGCTTTCTCTGGAGGCTGCCAGAGCAACGCAGGACGGGAAGGACCATCTCAGGGGTTCACTGTTTCCTCCAACACGCCGTATCATCCTTTCTCTTAATTCATCACGCTCCAAAACAGTAAACTTACTTCTCTCTAAAACGTGTCTGGACCCCTCCAGTTGTGACCAGCTTTCACCTCGACTGCTTGTTAGCAGCGCAGAAGCAGAGTGGCCCCTCTCCATCCGCCAGCTCCTCCGCCGGGCCCCGGCACTCACCTTCCCGGCCACGCAGCAGCTTTGCGTGCAGCCGCAGCGCGGGCAGGGCTGAGGCCAGCCCCAGCAGGGTATCTGTTCCTTCCTTCCCCGCCCTCAGCTTTTGCATGGCAACGGAGGGAGCTGCGGGTGAATGCAAAGGCAGCGCTCCATCGCTCCATCGACGCGCTCCTCCGCAGGTCCCGGCGCCGAGGATGTTGCTCTGACCCAACCACCCTTGACCCTGGCTCTGAAACCAGCCTGGGCATCAGGGCAGACTCACGCACATCCATTTCTAATGTCCATGTCCTGGAGATGACGGCAAGAAGACGACCCTTCAGTGACCAGTATAAACAGGCTTCCAGTAGTGTGGGGTGTATTATACGTGTGCCAAGCTTTTCAGCTTTGAAGGAAAAAAGCAAACGCTGTATGGAGAGTAGAAGACCTCTCAGAGGAATCTCTTCAGCCTGGTGTTTCATCTGCTCTGCCAGACACCAAAACAGTCCCAGGATTTTCCTTGTGAGCATTGACTTTGGAGGTTTCCCTTAGCTAAACGATTGCTTATTATGGCACTAAGCAACCGCCCTACCTGGCTCTTTGCCACCACCACAGCGGTGGCCACATTCTGCAATGCTTTGGGAACCCCCATTAGAGGAGAGCAAGCCTACCCATGTTTCCTTGGCAGGAAAGCAGGCTATGACATGAGACCTGTGGCTAAAAATCACCATAAACCTAATGCTATTTCAGTTTAAATGACAGCTCCATTTATACTGCAGTGGTAACGTAGAAAGTCCTTCCCCTACCATCCTATGTGTTTATTTTTGCCGTGCTAGTTACCAGTGAGCACAACAGCGAGTTTTTAATACCAGGCATGGCAACCCATCCCATAGCAATAAATTCCTTATGTATCATATGAATAGCTAGACACATGAACAATTTAACCATGGTTTAATCAACATTAAACTAATGGTTTAATCAAGACCAACTATGTCATCTTTCCCTGAAAGAATTACAGACCAAGGCTCTGGCTCTGGTTTCGCAGCATCGGAAGAACACACATATCCTCAGCGATGTTTTAAACAAATTAATCGTGCATTTCTCCATGGCACCAGGAAGGCGAGGGCTGGAGCGCGTTAGCCATCCCTTCTCCTGCTCCACCCAAAAAGCTTTCCACGTCCTTTCTGCTGGAACTGCAGAGCCAGCTGGATGCGATGGGAAGGAGGTTGTGGAAGCAAAGCCCGTGCCAGCCTGCCAGCCCCATCCTGTGCCAGGTTTGCACACGCGTGCGTGTGTCCGTGTGTCCCTGTTTGTGTCCACGTGTGCCAAATCGGGTCCGCACCTTGGACCTGGGAACATCACCCAGCTGCAGCAGGCAGAGCAAGAGACGAGCCGGGCAGAGGCTTGGTGCTCCTGTGCTAGGCTTGCTGCAAAGGCGGGAAGACCGTGGAAAACGTAGGGAAAAGGGAAAATGTAGGGAAAAGGGACAGAGTAACTCAGCCAGCGGCTGAAAAGAGCATAACTGCTTGGGCTATGCAGAGAGCGCTGGCATGAGCAACCGCACGCAAGAGGGAGGAAAATCACAGTGGAGAGACCCGATGGCCAAGCGCAGAAAGGATCATCCACGAGCAAACATAGAAAGGATCATCTACAAACATCTGCTGGTCTCCAGAAAGGACCGGAGAACCACGGTCCTCTCATTCTCCGCGGGAGCCCTCAGAGAGTGGCAGAGCCCCGGCTGCTGCTCGGCGCTGAGCCCGCGGGAGCTGGACCCAGTGGGTTCAGGGTTAGGTCAGGAGGTGCCCACCCGAAGCGCTGCTGTGGGCCAGGGGAAGGACCGTTTGGGTGCTCGGTCTCCGCTCCCCAGCCACATCGTCTGCGATGCACAAGGGCCCTTTCGCTAACAGGGGTCAGCAGTGCTCACCGGGGAACGTTTCTGACTTAAGATGGGACAACACCCACAAAGCTGCAATATTTTGGGTTTCTATTTACAGAGAAGAACTAAAACTTGCCACGGAAAACACTGATGAAAGCAACATCTTTTATCATTGGACCTCCAACATCCACAGTGCAAAACGTGGCGCACACTGCACGTTCCCAACACCGGCAATAGCAGGGAAAGCAGCTTCTGACACCCAGCTCCCCCCAACAAGCATCAGCCTCTTCAGCACTTGCATTTCTCAAGAGCTGATGAGATTTTTGAAGGAAAAAACCACTAGTTACAAGCTCAAACTCAACAGCAGCCCGTCGAATCCTCCCTCTCTGGACCCTTCAAGACACTTTCAAAAGCCCTTGTGAAGCCCAAATCTCACTCTGCCCATGTCCTCTGATTTATTGACTGTTTTAAAGGGGTTTATGGCTGTTACCGCAGTCGGAGATCACTGCGAACTCTCAGCCCGCACTGCTGGCTCGGAGCTGCGCGTTTGTTCCTCTCCAAAATTCACAGCCACGCTGATTTTATTCCAAGCAGCTAGGGCATCCTACAGTCCAAATGGTTCATTATCTCTGGCTTCCTTTAAAAGGTCAAGAAACGCTCTCTGCTTGGCAGACGGACTAGTGCAGGAGTCGCGAAGTCTCAGGATTTGTAACATAACAAGGTTATTAAATTGCAAACTCTATCCTGAGCAGAGGCAACAGCAAAAGTTTCTCCAAAGTTTTTAAAGAAAAAAAAATAAAGGGGGGGATATTTTGAGAAAATGATTTTTTTTTCCATTTTCTTAAAAAAAAAAAAATCAGAGAAAAAAAGGAATTTGATCTCAAAGCAAATAACTCTGCTCTCCAAATAACTCCATTTCTCATTCTTCCGGTATTTGTTTTGTAACCTGTTGCCTCCAGGCCCTTCCTCCCTTTTTTAAACTTTTTATTTTCCCACTGAAGCTACTGGAGGAAAAAAGGAAAAGAAGAAAAGAGGAGGAAATCCCTCCCCCAAATAAACTACCAATTCAGCAACTCTTCAGTTCCCACTGCCTTTACGTTACACGGAGAAATTCAAAGCCCAAAGCATCAGGTACGACCGCCAGCTGCGAGGGCAGGCAGCAGCTCCCGGTGCACCGCATGAGCACCTTGGGGGCCACGGCTATTTCGGGCTGGGTGGGTGCAGGTCAGCACCCGCACCCTGTGCTCATGTCCCACCCGGGCACCGGGAACGGGTCGCACAAGCAGGGATGACAGCGCGGCGTTAAAAATCCGCACCCCCTCTTCATCTCCGGGGCGCTTTGCTACCGAGTCTTGCTACTGAGACCTGTTAAGCTGGAAGAGACCAAACGAAGACAAAGGCACCAAGCGCTTAATAATAACGAGCCCCCAAAACAGAAAACCTCTGGGAGTTTGCAGCGCTGTCGCAAAACACGGATCCAATCGGTGTGAAATCCTGCTGCTTGCCAGCAACCCAGCTCCTTGGCTGGCACACAAGAAGGGTTGTGCCTGTCCAGCTCCAACTTTCGCATGAACCAGGATGCTCGGGAGCTGTTCCCGCACAACCCCGAGCCCTCGTTACCCTTTGCATCCCCACAGCTCTCCGTGGAGTACCAGACAGTAATCACGAATGCCAGCCCCCAATTCCCAGCCTGGCAACACTCAGCAAAACTCAGACTTTAAGCTCTACAGACCTTTATGGAGCCCAAGCTGAGTTTTATTAACTCCAGCAGCTGCCTGGACAAAGCATCCTTTATAAACCCCATTAAGTTCCTGCTTTTAGCAAACACCTTTTCTTGCCACGCTGTAACTACCTGCCAGCGAAGCAGAAACCAGCAGATTGACAGGATCCGCTCCCAGGGCTTGTAACGCCCGTTCCTCTGTCGCAGGTACATGTGCCACGGCAGCACAACCAGCCTATTTTTGGAGTTGTAAGAGGAGGTACAGAGGAAAGATGAGCGCAGGGGGAGCTCGCAGGCTGGAGGAAGAGGAGCAGGGGAGGAGATGCTCTCTGGGGATGACGTTCCCCACTCCGCTCCTGAATTTCTCTGCGCTACTCCCAGCAGCAGAGGCACCAGCTTGCCCAGAGCCTCTGCTTCGCCTGCTGCTGAAGCGGCTCAAGGGGTGCAGGCAGCAACGGCAGATCCAGAAATGCTGCTTCCAGGCAGGGAAAGGAATAGGTGGGTTTGCCAGCCCGGGTGGGAATCGCCGTGTGTGGCTGCATGGGCATTACCAGCCCTATGCCTATCTGCAAAGGGCGCTCATGCCGCGGGCCCAGCTGTGGTCTCAGCTTGGAAATTCAACCTCAGGCTTCCAGTTCTCAAAATGATGAGAGCTAGCGAGAGACAGCAACTGCGGCTGGCACATCCGCACACCAGGAACGCGCGTCTTGCCGAGCTCCAGGGCACACGGGGTTTCGAGTGGCCCCAGGGATGGAGGCTCCCTCTTGGACTGAGAAATGATGCTCCTTAGCATGCCCCGAAGGATCCCCAGCCCCACTGCTCTGCCCCACGGCCGAGCTCTCTGCATCCACGTGAGGCCAACTTACACTGGGAAGGATGGGTCCCTCCTGGCCCCTCATGGCAGGACTCATCCAAGGCTGCGGTTGCGACTCTGCCCTACTTTGTGTCACTCCCCAAAAGGCACCTGAACGCCCAGTACTGCTCAGCCTGATAAACCAAACCATTGTACCTTTAAGGCGCCGCTCCAGAAAGAAAAGGCCTTTCAGCGCAGTGAATAGCATCGCTTTTCCTCCACGCACCATCTGTTTGCCAAGATGAAGAGCTCCGGGCTGGTGGAGGCTTAGTCATTCGGACAAGAATAGGTCCCACTGTACTGACACTTCCCAGCTCCCAAAATAAAACTCACGGCAAGTCATTGACTTCGCTTACCCCGTAGCAAGCACAGGCCTGGTGCGAGGAAACATCCGACAGCTGGTATCTCCTCCTAACGCAAAACCAAAAGACGAACACAGCCCTGGGACCCCCGCGGGTCAACGGTCCCTTCAAGCAGCCTTATCAAGTCTGGTTATTTTTTCAGAGGGGAAAGAGGAATTGCTGCTTCAGAGCATCCTTACAAACGTGCCTGACAACTCTGCCACATACAGACCTGTATCGTCCCACTCTGCAGGGAAAAAATACACGATGGATCCCAATGGGCAAGACTCAGTGTGTGCTGGGGTGCTCAGAGGTGCCAGCAGGTCCCTCCAGGCTCGTGTCCCTCGGGACTGAAGTCCGCCCATGCGCCCAAATTTCAGCATCCGACTTCCCTTCTTCTACAACTAGCTCAAGAGATGATTTTAAACAGCTCGTGGTTCCCTAAGCCAGGATATTTGAGGAGAGAGGGTGGGTTTGTCTTCTACAACTTGAAACCTCACATGCCTCTCGTTCCCCAAACCTGGTGGGATCCCTAAGGCTCCTGCCTCGCTGCAAGGCCCGGGCAAGGCCACGCGATGCAGCCAGCGCTGCGCACACCGCTTTGTTATTGCAGGGTTGTCCAAGGGCACAGCGCAATTCTCTGCACACCTGGGAAGCCTGGACCACATCCAGCACCCTGCCAGAGCCCGGGACACGATGCAGTGCCACCTCCCCAGCTCTGGAACAAGCCACGCATCTGTGCAGCCCTGAAATGTGCTTCACTACACAAAGTTTTGCTGCTGTTACTCACCCCAGGAGGAGGCAGCAGGTACAGGGATGCAATTCATTTCCCATGTGGAAACGGGCTTTTCCCGAAGATCCCCTCGGGGCAGCTCCCCACAGCCCCGTTTCGCTTGCTCTGCCACCTCTATCTGGTACATGCTGGAAGAGCTTCTGGCCCATTGAGCAGACGGAGCTGTTGGAACAAAACTGGCAGTAGGTATTTAGCTAGCATCCCAAGGGGAAGCATTTGGAGCTGCTGGGTAAATAACTCTCTGCGGGCCAAATTCAATTCTCCATCACTGCTGCGGGGAGCAGCGAGAGCACAGCCTGTGCCTAACTGCTGCTCACCTGGGAGCCAAACCCACCGGCTGGCATCACCACCACCGCCGGGGCTTCTGCAGAGGTGCCCAGAGCCCCCCCGGCGGCGCGTGGCCCCCTCTGCCCGTGGCAGGCCAGCCAGGGCTCAGCATCACCTAACCCAGCAGCAGCGACTGAAATTCCTCCCCCATTCCTGTCCCATCCTTTGGGGACATCAAGAGGGCACATCCCCTCCTCAAGCTCAGATGTCCATCCTTCCTCTGCCCAAATCCTGGTGGAAATCTGGTCTCAGCCCTCCATCACCTCTAAAAAGCCGCACAGCCCCATCACTCGGTGCCATGCCCCAGCTACACAGCAACATTGCCTGGACCCCCCCAAGCATTAGTTTATAGGTGGCACAAATATCTTTATGCACGTCAGAGCAGATGTCCCTGGGACCCTGACGTCCCCGTGATAACCCGTTTGCCCCTGTGACCCCATTTGCCGTCTTATATTTGCTACTCAGATACACTGACCTTCACACAGACCCCAGCCGGGGCTGCTCCTGTACCGTAAACCCGCTGGCTCCGATGGGGATGCGGCTATTCACCCCCAACCCCGAAACAAATCCACTTGTGCCCTTTCCTGTGCATTGCACTCATTCTTTCCCAGGACGGGGGTCTCTGCTCCCCATCAGCTCGGAGGAGAGTTCCGCCTGGGAGCCAGGGCTGGGCGAGCACGGGGAAGCAGCCCGGGGAGCGGCTGACCTTGCTCGGGGTTTCCTGGCTTCTTTCATGCACGGTCCAACCTAACCAGCATTTAAATATCATCTTCTTGCTCTCCCCTCCCTTTCTTTTTGTCACCTGCAAATTTAGATTAACAAGGAGGTTTGACAAAGTGCTACTGTATATGTTAATAAACCCATTAGTGTCGGCCCGCCTGACATATAACCTGCAGAGCCTCCAATGTTTACTAATATGATTGTCAAAGCAGAGCAACATTACTTTTTAATGACATTTCATATCACTCCAGTTGAAGTAATATCCTGGGACATGATAATCAGAAAGCCATTTAGCCACAAAACTATGTGCTGAAGAGAGGCTGGTGCATGAAAGATGCTCATTTTGTCAGAATTAAAACATTCGCGTTTGCTTCATAAGTTGTAAGCGCACTTGTGGAGGAGAAGCATGTTGTGAAATATTTATTGGGAGCGGCTCGGTTCAGGTAAATGGGGCTTCAAAATGAAATGCTGGGAAAGGTTATTATTATATTCACTGTATCTTTTGCATGCAATACATCAATTGACAACTCATACATATGATATGCTTAATAAACCAACGAGATTTTAGAACTTCTCTTTAAAGAAAATTTCTGAAGTGGAGCAACTGGCCGTTACTAGCCCAGCTGAATTTATTGCTGCTTTCAGAGTAGGGGAATGGCTGCAAGACAGACTGAGACGGAGTTTGATTTTATAGAGCACCTCTCACGCTCCAGGGGATTCCAAAATGCTTTATAAAGCAAGGGGGGTGGGAGGAAGACAGCGGTGGCACAGTGACCACAGACAGCCCTGCTGCCCTTACTAATAGCTCTCGCTCCGGCTTGGCTGTCCAGGGCCATCTCGGAGCTTTGCACTGAGCTCAAGGGGCAGCGGATCAGGAGCAGAGGATGCCCAGCCAGGGGAGAGGGAACTGGGAACTCCCCGACACATCCCATGGCCTCAGAGCTGCACTGGGGTCACTGAATAAAACAAAGAAATTATCCCGGGTCAGATAAAGATGCAGAAATTAATAATTTCTCCTTTTTTGAAATAAAGAACCAAGGGGATCCCTCTGTCAATCTGGTCAGAGCAACCTTTCTGATAGAAACTAGCAATTGATTCAGTTGAAGTCTCCCATCGGATGGTGGATAGAGCTGATTAAGGCTGTGCAGGCACTATTAATAGGAGCAGGATGCCATGCTGTCATTATTATTAATTATGCTGCTGTGATTACTATCTGTTCATCCATCCACCCATCCTCCCTTCTGCAATCCCAGCACTGGCCAAGTATGTAGGAATACAAATTCTTACTCTCTTTTTGTTCCCAGTTTTCCGGGGGGGGGGGGGGGAGAAGACCAACAAACTTCATTTACAGGATTTCTGATTAGTATGTGTGAGTGTGAGCATCTGTGTGTGAGAAAGTGAGCGAGTGGGTGGTGGGAGATGAGTGGGTGTGACACGTGGGAGCATTCGTCTGTGAAAAAACGCACAAAGGGAAAGCGAAGTCAAAGAAAGAGACTTTGCGTTTCATGTCGAACCCACCGGATTCCCGCACCATCCTCCCTTCCGCAGGAGCCGTCCCACGGATGGGGTCTGACCCCCTGGAGACCCCCCTCCCACGCTCACAAGCACGTCCCTACCTGGGAGCCAGGTTCTTCTGAACTCTCGGCCACTGGCCCCAAGATAGTCAGAAATTTTCCTTCACCAAATAATTAGACTGTGATAAGAGGAAACAAATGGGCCCTCGGAGCAGTGAGGGCTGCAATAAGAGATGAATTATTAGTCCAAGATGGAAATCTCTTTTGATAAATGACTGGCCCCAAGCAAGGAAGGATTCAGTAAAACACAACAACGTCCTTGTTGTGACACGAGGAAGGGGAAGGAACAACCTTATAAGGGGCAACAAAGCCTCCGTGCTACCACCTTGACCAATTGATTAATCAAGTGTATCCCACGACGTCAATATGTTTCTCTCTTTGCATTAGTTACAGCACCTACATGTGGAGGGCAGCGATGACGTGTTCAGTTTGGGACCCGTTTTGAGACCACAGCTGAGGCTCCCCCGACAAACACCACCGTCAGGAAAGAGGGTAGAGCAAAGCCTGCCGGTCCGTCCCAAGGAGCAGTGCCGAAAGCCAGTCGATCCATAGGGCACTTCCAAGCTCACACAAACCAGCACCGAGCCACAACGGTCTGGGAACAAAAAAGAAAAGGAGAGAGAACCAGGTTTTTCCCTTTCTCCCCTTCTGAGAGGAGCCCGGCTCAGCGGGGCGGGCGATGCCTCGTACTCCAAGTGAAAGAACTGCCATTTATTAATACTGGCCCAATTCCTGATATTTTTAAAGCCTAGTTCAGAGGGGAAAAAAAAAATCCATTGGCATCACTGAAAATAAACCTGACAATGAGGCACTGGGCAAGGCATTGAAATCAGCAGGCTTTAACATCACAGCTTCTCCTGAACTTTGATGGGGGGTGGCCAGTATGTCTAACTCCAAGCAAGGTACAAGAAGGACCCCAAGACCTCCGTGGATTAGTACCCAGCCACGAGCGATGACACTATTGGAGTTCCTAAATCCCTATAGCCTGGAATGCAGTTATCCCTGGGAATTGGGGCCTCTGGTACCACTATTTTTAGTGGGAGATTTAAGTAGAAACAGCAGAAATGTACACATATATATGTATGCCATGTAGCATATATATATACAATTTTAAAAAGTCTGACAGAAACAGCTTGAGCTGGAATTGCTAATCATATTTCTCTCTTTGTCCTCCCCCAGAAACCGCTACCAAAACATACCTCTCCATCTAATGAGATTAGCAAGGTACCATGCTAGATCTTTATTAGTTAAAGCTGACCATAGTGCAAAACTTGGCCTGCATCGCAAACGAGCTGACTGCCAGAATGAGGAGGGCAGCCAGCAAGTAGATTTATTCCAAATGGGTCTCTGCTGTTTGCCTTGGGGAATATGCTTCCTTCTCTTTAACTCCCTGAAAACTGGTAGCCAAAGTTCAGCTCTCCTTACGCTCCCCGAGCCAGCGGTACCACCGCTTCCCACTCACGCTGGCCCTAATTCCACTGGCCGTGGTGATTTACACGAATACAAGGAAAGAGAGAAACAAACTTATTTACTCTGGTGGCTCACAGTAGGATTTAGCACTGAGGACATTTATATATGGCAATTCCTGCCTTCTCCACTTTACTTGACTGGCAGCTTGAAGAGACCAAAATATCAAATATTAATAGTGGATGCTGATATCAGCAGTACTTATTTTTACAGCCATCTTCTGCCCTCAGACATGTTAGTTTGGGTCCCAGTGTTTTTCTTTTGTAAAATGGGGGCAGGGAGGAACAAGTGCGCAAGATAATTTCTATGATGAAACGAATGATGCTGGCCTACCCTCACATGTAGTGGTCGATAGGAAATCTTTCACAAGCTCTGCACATTCCTTTCCCAGGTCACGTCCAGAACCTCCTTTTAGAGGTCTCAGGAGGACGAGCACATGCCTTGGGGGAAGGAACAGAGGCCAAAGCATGGCCATGTATGAGCGTTTCACTGCAAACAAGCTTCTTGCTTTGGAGTAGAAATGGGAAGCACACGCAGAACAGCTCTGGTTTCCATCAGCCCATTATTTATAGCATTGGTTTCACACCATGGATTATACACACTCACGCTTGTTCTTTCAGACGCTCTCAGTGCTCTGCTGCACTTCCTTCTCACCTGAGCAATGAATCTGTGTGTTTTACCCTGCCATGATCAGGCTGGTCATGTCTCATTTAGTTGTGCATTCACTAAATACGCTCCACAGAGCTGGGCTGCTCATGAAATGAGAGTTTGCAAGCAGAGTATCTCCAAAATATACTTCTGAGCCTTGGGCTAAGGTGGTGAAGACAGACTATAGTTTATCGACAGTGCACAAGGGAGAGATCTCCTGGAGCCTTTGATTCACAGGCCCCAAAGGACTAACTACCTCTCTACAGTTGGATCAACTGAAAACGCCTTTGGCACAGAGAAAAATACGGTCTCGTGAAATAGCAAGTTACTCTGCTCAGCTACTGCACTCTAACGCCTGTGTGGTGGCAAAGACTTGATATGAAGTCCCACCTTGGCCAACTCACCAGAGACTGCACCAAAGACCTCCCATCCTGTACGAAACAGCGGAGCTCTCTAGCTGGGCCTGAACCAAGCTCCTACACAGCACAGTTCACAAGGAAATCTGCAGCCCATCCGCTTGCCGATTACTCATGGAGAGCAGAGCGAGGGTGGTAGGTCCCATCTGGTACGCCTGGAGTCATCCAACGTTGCTGTAAGCAGGGAGGTTAAACAATGGCTGTTTGGTCTCTGCTGTTGATTGAATGAGATTTGTTGTCCATAATAAGACTCTTGGCACATGATCAGTCACTGTATATAAACCCAAATTACACAAAGAAAAGCCAGGATAGTGTCAAACAACTCTAAAACATTAAAACGGAGGCCATCCCCAGTCAACGCATTCTGAAGAGCCATGAGGAAACTACAGCATTCTTCAGGTTCCCCTCAGGTAGACATGAGAGTGGAGGACACGGCTGATGGCTCTCCTTGAAAGTTCCCTGCCAACATCTGCATCACAACACAAAGACTGGGGCAATTTCTAAGGTACCCAGAACTAAACAACAGAAGGTGACACAACACTGTCTCTGAGGCCACAATCACCAGCATCAACAACCTATCCCTGCTAGATTTAACTGGGAAAGCAGGACATGGGTCTACATCACAAACATGGCATCTTCTCCCAAACCCTCAGGAAGGAAAATTGACAGTAGCCTAGACAGTCTCCTTTGGAGATGTGAGCTGGCCAAGCTGCCCTCCAGTAGGACCTCACAGCCACACCAGGGGCTCCACAGCTGCTGCAGCGGGCAGCAGAACAGGCACGTTATGCCAGAGTCACCTCCTGGGCAACTGCGGCTTAGTGAGTGTTGACTTAGTTACCAGAAAAACCACATAAGCACTTGGACTAAGCAAGATGTACTCAGGAGACTACGTGATGGGTTTGCTCTACTGCTAAACTTGTAGGTGGCTCAAGTTAGGAGAGATGGAGTTCAAGTTAGGAGAGATGGATCTTACCCCCTTCTTCTGGAATTTGAGAGCTTGATTCAGGTGCCTAAACACAGATGCCTGCATCTAGTGCCACCGGAGATGTGGCAGATCTGCCAGTTCCACACAGATGTCTCAAGTGGCACGATGTGCTTATCGGGCAACTGAATGGTGCCCAAATAGGAATTCAGGAGGGAACTGCAATTGCAGTTTGAGGGCTGTGGGGTGGAGGGGAGCTGCTCGCACTGAGATACTTAAGGTGCTTAATAATTTAGCTTATCAAAAAGAAGAGGAAGAAGTACCTTATTAACAATAAAGAGCACTTACTAAAGAGGAGATCTCTTATAGCAGAACCCTCTTTAATCTAACAGACAAAGCCATATCAACATCCAATGGCTGGAAGCCAAAATTAGACAAATTCAAACTGCAAGGAAGGTGCCAGTTTGTAATTGAAAGAGTAATGAGCCATTGGAATTACTCACCCCAGGCTGTGATGGATTCTCCACCATCTGAGTGGATGCTGTTCGAAAAAGTACCACATTGCAGGCACATATTTCTGTGTTTGGGAATTATTGGTGAAGGCTTTCCAGCTTGCATGAGTTGTTTGTGCTCTGAAAAACAAACAAAAGAAGTATTATGCTGCTCAGTTAAAGATGGAGAAGGGAGGTAGGGCGAGCTTAAGCAGACAGCCTGTGACAGTTCTAGGACTTGGGTCACTTAAATGCTATCATTGCCCAGCCACTCTTCCACTCTCCAGAGCAGCCCAGAGCCCCAAAGCAGCCCGCGTTTTCCTGGCAGCACCCGCAGCTGGGTGACACCAGGTTCAGCAAGCAAACTCAGAGTCACAAGGCCAGGTCCAGATGAGACGGGGAATGGACCGTATCAGCCAAACACTCCGACTGGGAACACCTCCAGCAACACCTCCAAAGATGCTCCTTACAAGAAGTCTGAGAAGAACGGGACATCATCCCGGTGAAGCATGGTTTTGCTGAGCTTTCTGCATTTCCAGCGAGAGCCGTCCCCAGCGCCAGTCTGCCAGGACTCAGCTCTCTCCACGCCTTTGTCCAACACGACCGTGCTCCCAGAGCCCTCGAGCATACACGTGTGCTACGGATGGGTGCTCTGCAGATGACCCGCTCTCTCTCCTTCTCTTCCCAAGGAGCATTCCCATCTCTTGCATGCGATATAGGACAAATTACACGTGAGAGGTATTTTTTCATCGTACTTCCAGTAGGCAGGAAAGAGAGAAAACCACAGGGGAAACAGTCATCTGCCAAGACACCTCCGCGCTGGACCCATTGTACGGGAACGCCTGCTGCCAGTCATCATGGAAGAGCAATAAACACCCCGGCTCAGATACTCCTTCATTGAGAAAGTCTATTTTGCAGACTTCAAGAGTATGTAATAAAAATTAGCAGGAAGGGCAAACAGAGGTAAAAGCACTGAAGGCTAGATTGACTCACTGTTGGGCCCTGGGAAAGAGGTAAACCCCAGAACCGGGTGAATAAATGATTCCTTTGCTTCTCTGGTAAATAATTTCAGGTTGCCCTCACAAAAAGACACAGAGATCAATTCACCCCACTTGGAATAAAAACAAGGTTTAAAGATGCTTAGATATCAAATAAAATATTTCACCAACTTTGTCTAGTTTCATTTGGGGGCTGTGAAAAAGGCTTTTGAGAAGTTAAATGTAGGTAAATTTCTACGACACCTGTTTTGAAATAACCAAGAGAAGTACGCCAGCTTGGAAATGACAAAATAAAACCTTCTGAGTTAGAACCATTACAGATAGTCTTTCTTGGCTCAAAAGATGTAATAAATTCGTGGACAGTTTTTATAAAACCTCTGCAGATGCATTGGTAAGATTTCACGTAGACCATAACCAGGAAGGACTCTGCAACACACCGGCTTGGAACAGCCCAAACAGAGAAACTCTGTTCCTCCTCCTCTCCCCCGTCTTTGCCTGCAAACACATCACTACAGTGAACACACAAAACACCATTCATTATAGTCAGAATCCAGGAGCACAAAGTTAGCTCTTACACCGAGGCTGGGATCAAAACGTAACAAAAATCTTAAAAAGCAGGGATGAAATATTGAGCCCTCTGAAAGTTCAAACAGAAAGAAATGTTACTGTTTCTCAGGCAAGTGTGAAAACATTATAAAAGTATCTTTAGCTTTATTCATTTGAGGTTATTCACTCACATCCAGCGAAGGTGCTCCAGATTTACACACAGGAGGGTGGCTCGGGGCAAAATTCAGCCCTCAGTGGCAATACTTTGGGTTCACACCACCACCGTGTCCCCAACTGCCTGGGCTCAAAGTAGCCAGCACTGCTCAACTCATTCTGCCTTGTTTCATGGGCAGCAAGTCTTTGGTTCAGGAGCTGTGTTACCCGAGGTTTGTATGGGGCACCTGAACATCTACAGGGCTCCTAGAAGTGCTCCATAATCTCAGTATAAGATATCAGGAATAGTTACGGCTCTGAGTAAACAGCTTCTTAATGACTCAGAAGCTACTGGAAATGTCCAGACCTTCATTAAGAAATTACGTAGCTAAGAATTACCCAAGCTGTTGTGGACATAAGAGAGGGACTGTTATTACAGTAATAGTGTTTTTCAGAAAGGAACTTAACCACAGAGAGCCTGAAACAACCCATGCAAAGGCACGCAGGATGTCAATGCCTCCTGAGAAAGAGAAACAATAAAACCAGGCTTGGCCAAGGCCAGCCCAGTGGCTTGCCCTTCCTTGTGACGGTCAACAGAAAATTTCAGTAGGGGACACAGGGATGAATAATGTGGCTGGATGGGCCTGAGAAGTGGAACACGGAGGGTGAACTTTGGGGAGAACCTCCAGCCTGCAAGCCTGGTTGAACAGACTCCTGAAGGAACCATCTCACTTAGGGCACTTTCCCTGGGCTGACTGAGAGCCCACAAAATACACCCTGTGCAGCCCTTTGCCTGGGGTGGCAGATGGGCCCCATCAGTTCACAGGCTGAGCAGGTATCTTCCACGGCTCACTCCAAAGCCTTGGTGTTTCTGCAGCGCAAGTCCATCACCAAATTAACTCAGCCTATGCTGTAGCCTTCAGCTTTTTCAGCCCTGTGGGCCTGGCCCAGCTGGAGAAGCTGTGGTCTTCATTAGCATAAGAAGGACTGCCACAGGACCTTCTGTGCTTTTTTTTGTGCCACTCTGCAAAAACAGTTGGTTTCATGAGTACTTGCAAGAAATCAGAGCCCCTGGATCTTTTCTGGCAAGACTTATTTTGGCTTCTCTGCTAAGAAGTGCCTCCTGAACAGGAACAATCTAGGATTCAGACAGGAACAAAAAAAATGGGAGATAATAATCACTGGTCTGTGCATCCTTCCTGCTCCCAGACTTTGAGGTTCGCTGTTTTCCAAAACGACTGCCCACGTTTGGATCAGCTCAGGGGTCCCAGGAGGCTGAATACACGCAGCTACAGATACCCCTTCCCTTGGAGCAGCGAGTACGACACTGCCTGAACCACAGGAAAAGCGGGACGGATGAGAAATTCTTCCCTCACAACGGGAAATACAGCAGTCAGGATACCGAGAGGGTGGTCTGCCTGTTAATTTGGGAGACAGAATTCAAACTGAAAGCTCCATGTGGAGCAAATTAGCAGAAACTAATTCTAATCCGTCCCACGCTGGCACAGAGGCACGTCAGCCCTGCTGAAAATTGCACCTCCCTTCAGATCTAGGCTGCTCCTTGTCCTACGTGGAGAGAAAAAAGGACGGGGAGAGGCTGCATCGCAATCTGCGTGCAGATGGTCCGTATTATTGAACCTCTGTGGAGTATCAGCCACTTGCCCCTGTGCCCCATGATAAATCACAGTCTCCTTCAATGTTCTCGGGGAAGAGCAACACTCTCCCGGACTCTGATTGGGTTGAAAGTCTGACTAGTTAAGGAGATGTAAATACTGAGCCCCTATCAGCCGGTAATTGTCATCATCATCCTGTTTGGGAAACTACTCACATCTTTGAGCAGTTACTCCGTGTCTCCTCCACCCCAGGAGAAGGTCTGGAGCCCATTTCCGGCAGCCGGCAGTGAGCTGCTTTTCTTTAGTTGACACAAACAGAGTTTGTCAGCTTGTGCATCCTTGGTTTCTGCTTGGTTTACGCTTGCTGCAGAGTCCTTGGGAGCAGCTTAGCAGCTGGAAACAGAGAACTCGCAACCCTCGCCACAAAGGTGCCCATTCAGCAGCCGCCGGTCCCCCGGGTCCTGCCCAACAAGAGCATCCTCTGTGCGGTGGCCTTCGGGACGGTGTCCTCGGTCCCCGTCTGAGAGGGGGGGAAGTGACACTTCCAGTAGCTCTCGCGGAAGGCAGAGCCAAAACGTGCGCATTCACTTTCTTCTGCAGACAGAAAACTGAAGAAACACCCTGCTGGGCCAAAATAAATACGTTTGGCATCTTTCCTGCGTCTGCACCGGCACGTTCGTGGCGCTGAAACTGAAAACAGGCCTGAACCTTATTTACACTAAAGTCTCTTTCCATCACTTTGGCAGTAGGAAGGGGCTTAGTTTTGGTACATATTATATTTTCTTTTCAACATGTGTAAATGAGGATCAAGCTTTTACGTTGCTTAAAATAGATGTAAATGACCCTTTATGCTGTCAGAACAGTGTCGAGAGGCCTTCCTGCAATGAAAACATCAGCCCCATTATGCTTTCATATCATGCTCCATTCATTTAGTTTTAGTTTCCCAAACTCGGGCAATGCCCCTTGACCTTGGCAATCTGTGCTGAGATTTTACGCAGTTGGGACTAAAACCAGGGGCAGAAGAAGGTGAGTAAGCTCAGATAGAAACACATCAAAACCTTCAATCTAAACTGGACTTGAAGACCCACCTGGAAGACTCCCCATCCCCAACAGGCGCTAGGCCATCTGTGATAGATTTAGTCTTTCTATCAGTTGTTCTGGACACTTTTTAAAAAAACTTTGCGTATTCCAGTCCTCTTTACAAAACCATGAAAAGGCGAAAAAGAGAGGCAGAGAGAGAATAACAAGACATGCTGGGCTGCCATCAGGGTTTTGATGCCTCACAGATGGACTTGCCATGCCTCCTGCTCAGGCCCAGGGGAAGCCTCCACCACATATCCCTGCCCAAGCCACCAGCTTTGCTCAGTTACCAGCTTGCTCTGTGCACATCGAAGGAGACCCTGATGAGAAAGGAACTGGCTTTCCTTGGATCTCTACTATTAAATGCATTAATTTTCCTTGAAGAGGTAGTGTCTGAGCACTGACCACACAGGCAGACGAACAAACAGCTGTGTGAGCTACCCAGGTTTTTGGTGGTTAAGGTTGGTGATGTGATCCCCATCCCTTCTGTGTGATTAACGCGGAGGAGATCCATTCGCCAGCAAGGGCTGACCAAGGAGTGGGCTCGGTCCAGACAACCTGGCAGCCCGGGGGAAGGTCTCTCTGGCTAAGGCAGCCTGTGCCCTTAGGCTCAGTCCTGCAGAAAGTGTCTCCAGGTACCTCGGATGCAGAGCGCCCTGCTTTTCCACTGTCCTGTCGCTCTGTATGGCAAGTAAATTACTAGAGCCCTTACAAGAAGGTGATATATTTCCACATCGGTGTCTTTTGCCAGTGAGTAAGCTCTAGAGCCAAGAAGGGGTTGGCTGTTACCCTGATTAATTACTGCCGGTGCTTCTCGCTGCCCAAACTGCCTTCTCCCCTTTCAGCTCCTACTTGTGGTGTGGACTACTGAAAGCGAAGGGCTTTCATTCCACCTTCTGGACTATTAAATCCAGATCCCGTCCGCACTACTGCAGCCCCGACCTCTCTCGCTCCGCCAAGTGAGGTCTGCTCATAAACTGCACCGTTCCTTTGGAGCCACCATCGTACGCAGAGACGTCCTGACAGGCCATCAATACCAGCCGCCCCCAAGAGCTGGAGCAAGGGATACTCAACCCAACTGCAAAGTAAGTTACTGCAATATGCTGAAGCCGCGTCAGCCCAGCCCATCCCCGGAGCCACTCCGTGGGCACTGCCGGGCCCAGCACAGCGGCGAGGCCGCGCGATAACCCAGCCGAAGGGCAGAACATTTACAGTAACTATCATTTTCTTTTCCTTTCAGAAGAATGCACAAGGGATTGTCAACACTTTCCTTACCCTCCCTCCCTCTTTTCCTCCGTAAAATGACTCTCTCTCCAGCTTTGCCAGCTGAATGCTACTTCACGGCTTTTCTCCAGGAGCAGTTGCAATTGGAAACATCCAGACAAATCTTATCCAAGAGTTTATAAGGAACAGCTCAGAGGCACCCTGAAAACTGCAGCATGCTACCTAGAGTGCTGCAGATTATTATTACTTTTTTAATCTCGGTACAGTTCTGGGTAAGGTTTTAATTGGGCATTGTATTTCAAAGCCAGGGAGTCGGATCTATGCAAAGTACTGGATAGTTTCTGCATTAATTGACCATCAAATCCTTCCCCTTTGCATCTGCATTCTATTATTAGAGAATGTAAAGCAGTTTATAGGGCTTTTAACCTCTTCAAACAAACACTCTGTGCAAGTTATGCTGCTGCAGGGACTGTATTAGATTTATAGACTTCGTTTCTAATCCAAGGAGAGGGGAAAAATGGAGAAGAGACAGAGCAAATGAATGACTTTTGATAGTATAAATTCAGCTGGTGTAAATCAGCACAACTCCATTAACTTTGGTAGAATTATGCTGATTTATGCCAGCAAAAGATCAGACATCTGATGTGCAATGAGGTCCTCGTTCCCAGAAGACGAAAGCGGTACCAGACAAATCTTCACAGACCACTTATCAGCCTTCTCAGCTAAATTCCTGCTGCATGGAAAAGCCCTGATCGGATGCCAGGGAGCCATCTGGCAAGCTGGGTACCATGGCATGCATGCACACTGTGCGCTCAGTCGCTTGGAGGAAAATCACCTTCCAGCAAGTCACTCTGATGACCTCTGTGACCACCAGACTGTCCCCAGGGCTCCCATGATGATGAGTGTCAGAGAAAGGCAGAACCATGCTGTGGACTGGGAGCCTACATTGAGTCTTGCAGTGTCTAACGAAAGCCGCTGAGCTCTACTTTCTTCAGGGTCTCACGGTTGGACTCTTCAGGGACTAAGCGCCATTCCCAGGTCAAGAGAACCAAGATGGAGGCAGCCTAAACTGTCCTGTGTTCCTGTGTGCAAGGGAGATGTGGAGGCCAGGTGTTATCACCAAGGTAGGAAGCATCATCAAGAAGTATTGGGGTGGCCTGGGCTGATAGCCCCTCCCTTGCATAGGGTGCTGGTTCCAAGCAGCACCAGACCAAGCCTGCGGATCTCGTGGGACCTGCAGCAACTCACCCTGATGGCTCAACCCTGCTGGGTAGCCACAGCTTCTACTCAACGTAACACGAGTGCTCAGCACCTCATCCTGTTCCAGGATGAGAGCCAATATCTACCATTTCCACTCAACCTAAGATCAGAAGAGTTGACCAAACTGTCATACCGAAGGTCCACCTAGCTCATTATCCTGTCTCCAGCCCAAAGAAGAGCAGATGCTCAGAGAAAACAACATCAGCTTAGCACATACATGGTACTTCCCTTTCCGAAGAGCTGGATTCCCCTAACAGAGGAGCTTGACACCTTCAGACCTGAATAACTGTTGCAGGAAGAGCAGGAAGCAAGTACTGGTCCCACCCTAACCATGGCAGGAGAGGAAACGGGTAGTAGTGTGTTGTCTCCCTCAGAAGAGTCATCTGAAGGGACAAGATGAAATCGATCCTTACAAAACCAGGCAAGACAAGCAATGTTTGATCTCCTAGCTCTGTGCAGCAGGATGAGAAGGAAAACTCACCACCTTGCTCGCCTTCTTTGCCTGTTTTCTTCACGCTATTGTTCCACCACCCCCCAGCAGGTGGGATTCCCATTTTGCAAATCCCTGCCCTATTTCTTTGTTTCATATTAACCCCAAACGTCACTAGGCAGAGCCCAGGACAGTGATTATGAGCATGCAAACAAAGGTGTAAGGGCCAGTATAATTATCTCGTTCTTAAGCACTCGACAGCGCTTCCAAGTATCTTGTATTTAGTTACTTGGTAAGGTCCTGAACGTCTGGCTCTCAGGCACTATGGTTTTATTGCTACAGAATGAGCCAGAAACCATTCAAAAGCTTTAAAAGGTCTTTTTAAATAGTCGGAATGAATTTACAGTGTTGGCCGCCTGGCAAACGCAACAGGCATTTCAAGTGGAAAGGAACAGTCCTTTATTGCATCTGCTGCTGGCATTTAGGGCACCCTGATCGCTAACAATTCCTCGGCTCTAACGCTCGGCATCCCGCAGGCTGCTGCCTGGGCAAAACCAAGGGGAGCGACAGACTGAGAAGAAAGGGTCTAGGTGAAAGCAAAGCCTGGGTTTAGAGTTAGTTGGAAAATTTCATTACAATTCATCAGAAAATGATCATTTTTCACTTAAAGTGTCACAGAAATGCCTTGGTTTCAATCACCTGCTAGTGAAACATAAGCTGGGCTTCACCAGCAAACCTTTCGCAGCTCTCCCTGCCTGGAACGTGTCCCACCTGCCCCTCCGTGTGCGACCTCACCTCAGGTGTCCAGGTCTGGTGCCCTGGGCTTGCTAGAAACCAGGGCTTTTGACAAACTGCTCTGGAGTTGACCTGAATAGCACTGGTGTCCTTGAGCAACACTGCCAAGGAGACGAGGCTGAGACAGACCTTAAACCAAGTGCAACCCTCCCTCCACCCAAGTTCATGGCTCACCCCATCTCAGCCACTTCTTGACACCACCATTATTAACCCAGCTGACGGCAGGCCACTTCGCCTCAAGCAGTATGGGAAAGGGGAGGAACAGCGGATGGTCTGAAAAGCCCAGAATAATTTGCCTTTTCTTGTGACTGGGACAAATTAGAGGGACACAGGAGCAAGAGGTTCCTAAGGCCAGTTTATGGCTGGGGTTAAAAAGCCATTGGCGAAGGAGCTGGAACAGTCATTGCACGTGTGGAGAGATGAATGGGGATTCACACAGCTCTGGGGGCTACAGGAAAGGACTTCTCCAAATTGTCCTGCTCCATCTCAGCTAAGAACGAAGCCCACAGTACCCCTCGCCGTTCCCGTGCTCCCAGTCCCCTGCCCTGCATCCACCAGTGTTCCTCCACCCACACCCGCAGGGTCGCCCGTCCCAAGCCCAAAACACATCTCTTCCCTCTCACGTGCCTGTGCAATACCCCAGCCTTGTCAATTTGGGCTCCAAGATCCTTCTGCACAATGGAACCACAGCAAAGTGCCATCATGTGGGGAATCCTCCGTTACTTTCTACTCCACTTGGCCCCTTTCTCTATGAGCAAACGTGAGGCAGGGGCTGACCTACACCCACTTTGCAGGAGCTGGCTCCATCTCCCATCTCAGGCTAGATATTTCCTGACTTGGTCGGTTACTGGTGTTCTGGGGCCTTTATCTCCCCATTCTGGGCACAAGAAGGCCCATCAAAACTGTCTCTCTTCTCCACCAGCTGGTAAAGGCTGCTTGGGAAAAATGTATAAATACCAGAGCCAACTCCCCTGTCCTTCCTTGGCATAACTTCTAGAAAATGCAAGTTTCCTCAGGACGCTGAAGGAAGGCAAGTAGCAAAGAAGGTGGTAGTCAGGAAAACATTTTAGAAAGGCCGAACAGAATAATTTAAAGGTATTATTATTGATGATGGCAATTACAGTACTAGAAAGCTCAGTGGTTTTTCAGACGGGACTGAAAAAGGAAGGGGAACAAAATGAAGGAACCTCTACGAGAATGCAAGAGAAGCAGTAATGAGCTGTGGAAACCAAACAAGATCAGTCTCAGAACAAGCAAGCCAAATCCTCTGCTTCAGTAAACCAGTGCGGGTCCCCTGGAGTTCAGGGGCTGGGGGAGAACCGAGGCTACCTCCCTCCGACCAGGGCAGAGGATATTAAAGCTGAGCTTTCCAAAGACCTTTCGGGAAGTCAGCTCAAAGTCACTGCAATTAAATGAGCCAAGGAATTCCCCCGAGGCTGTGCAAGAATCTCCGCTCTGTTCTGCTGAGCCGCTCTCCCAAGCCACCAAAACAAGTGTCACCCACCTATCACACCCCGACACGCATTTGCACTTTCCTACGCACCATCAGGCCGTCAGCTCGGGACGTTTCCTGGGGATCGTGCAGAGGCCATCAAGCCCACCAGTCATTAATTCTCAGGAAGCACCCACTGCCTCACTGGTAATTACTTAAATAAACTTCCCTTTCATGGTGTCTGAGCCAAAGCCTTTCTTTCTGGCACGTCCCAATAAAGTTTTATTTAAGGTAAGATAACATGAGGGTTATGCACACGAGCTGGGCTGCACCTGACTAAACACTGGGCCCATCGGCGATGGCCGGATGGCTCGAGCAGGATTTCACCGCCTCGCTCTCCTCTCCTCTGCGGCCAGCGCAGCCCCTTCCAGCTCACAGCGAAACAGCCCGTGTATGATTTCCCCTTATATATGCAGCGTATATCCTTCATGCAAATCTGTCTCATAAATCACTGCATCCCAGGTGCACCACGGAGTAATTTGCTAGGAAAAATACCGTTCCAACCGAAGGACCCAGCATACCACAGCGGTCTTTATGAGGGGTAATATCCAGGATAGGGGTGACTTGGAAACCTGCCAGCCTCCGAAAACGATTCATCCTGCCTGACCTTAAATCTTGGATCCCGACTATTGCAGATGGAGCTGCCTTCGCAGGCAGGAAGCGTCAGTCACGGCCGCGTTCATATCCCCTCCCTGCCCGTGGGTACAGGGCCCCGGGGGCACGTGAGAACCCCCACAGCTTGAGAACCTGGGGTTTGGGTTATGAACTACCCCAAAATAACCAAAAGGAGGGTCTCCAGAAACACCAGCCCGAAGCGCCATTCAGCACTGGGCACAGAACCAGCCCTAGCGTTTTGCTTTCTGCGACTTCACTAAATCTGCGGCCTGTGTTTATCTCGCCTGCGTGGTTTTGAGAAAGATCTTGTTGGTCTCAGCGATTTACGCATCTATCAGCTGAGATCCTGGTCCCAAAACTCCAAGAATTTCTTCAATCTTAAGACTCCTGGTCTGTCAAGTGATCATTTTACCTCTGATACAGAATTCTACCCAGACATCGCAGTTTGCTGCAGTTAATCCAACAATAACCCAAGCATCTCTAGCGCTCACAGGTTTCCACGGTATTTAGTACAGTCCCAAACAACTTATTCCTATTTACAGATGTCAGGAACACGCTTTGCTAACCAGACCTTTGACCCGCTTCCACGTAGACCTGTGCGATTCTGTAGAGTTTCTTGCGAGCGTAGGACTCATTTTTCAGAGAGGGCAGCATTAAGTTACCAAAGTAAAGATCCATTTAAGTCAAAAGTTTAATAGTTTTGCTGTGGCAAGAGAAAATCTCAAGTTATCAAAGAGTCGAGGGAGGAAGATTGTACTCAGCTGAGAACATGGACAAGCAGTCAGACACAAAAGCCTTTCTACAGCTCTGACAAAGAAACAATAAACTCAAGCTCCTATAGAGCTTAGCTTAAACCGAAAGGATAAAAAAAGAAGAGACAAAATACGGAATTAAGGTATTTCTCCTCTATTGATATTAACTACAGTAATGGGATGACACACAATGGCGTAAGAAATCTTAATGTTCATAAGAAAAAATAAACTAGAAAGACACACAGGTAGGGGATTTTCAATAACATCCTAGAAAAGGACATTTTAGACCATTTAGACCACATCACAGGTTCTCAAGCCTTTATCCATATTCACCACCGCCAGTACTAGCTGTCAGGCAACAGCAGCAGACACCAGGAGCCCAGAGCAGCTCTCTGTGGGTCTCTGGCCCCACAGCGCTGGAGCTTAGTGCTGCCCACAGGTATTTATAACCCTGAGGACAGAGAGGTGGATGCATAGGATCCATCAGGGACAAACAGCAGCACGGGATTGCTCAAACACAACCACCTACCAGCTGCTTTACTAGCAAGCAACCCTCCTGCAGACAGCGAAAGGATGGTGACACACATCTCCTCCCAAGCAGCTCCTGGTTGGCATGTGCTGCCAGACAGGAGGATTCATAGAATCATTTAGGTTGGAAGAGACCTTTAAGATCATCGAGTCCAACCATTAACCCAACACTGCCAAGGCCACCACTAACCCATGTCCCCAAGCGCCACATCTACACGGCTTTTCAATCCCCCCAGGGATGGGGACTCCACCACTGCCCTGGGCAGCCTGTGCCAGGGCCTGACAGCCCTTTCGGGGAAGAAATGGTTCCCAATATCCAACCTAAACCTCCCCTGGCACAACTTGAGGCTGTTTCCCCTTGTCCTGTCGCCTGTTCCTTGGGAGAAGAGACCGACCCCCACCTGGCTCCAACCTCCTTTCAGGGAGTTGCAGAGAGCGAGAAGGTCTCCCCTCAGCCTCCTTTTCTCCAGGCCAAACCCCCCCAGGTCCCTCAGCCGCTCCTCACAGCACTTGTGCTCCAGACCCTTCCCCAGCTCCATTGCCCGTCTCTGGACACGCTCCAGCCCCTCAGTGTCTGTCTTGGAGTGAGGGGCCCAGAACTGAACACAATATTCAAGGTGCGGCCTTGAATTTCTGTTCCTCGGTGTATTCATTACTGCACCTCTCAAGGCCAGCTGATGTCCACCAGACACCACTGCCAGTGCTAACGTTCTCCAGAGAGGTCCTGGTGCACTCCTAGCTTCTCTGTTAGGTCCAGACAGACACACAAATGTCTAGTCCAGAGGTAGGCCAGAAGGGAGGAGACTTGTCCAAACACACGCCAGGGACAGGGCTCCCTGCCATTCACCAAAATGCTTTGGCCCCTGCCCTCCCGGAATGAAACCAGCCCCTCAAAATGACCAGCGTGGGGAACAGAAAATTGCAAATGATTTAAAGTGGGACGGAAAACCCTGAGTTCAACGATCACAAGCTGAGGCTGCTAATCTTCTTGTCATGGGAGCAGACTCACCCAGCAAAAGGGAATTCCTGCCTTTGACTGGACTAATTAGAGGCATCGAACTCTGCACCCGTTATGGCTTGATGTGCCTTAATCCGATGTGACATTCGACATACGCGAGGAACGCAGACACACACATACGGTTCTCATTGCTTAAAGGGGTTTGGCATCCGCGGGGCTGCACCAGCTGCAGCACGCTTCCTCCGCTCGCCCTGCTGGGGTGAGCTGCGTGGGGCGGCAAAGCGGGGGATAATTACTCATCCCACCTCAGAGCCACTAACGACCCTGGGTGGCTGGATACTCTGCAGAAGGTCCCACTTAGGGGAGAGGAGTGTGGTCCGACCCAACACTGAAAGGTCACTTGAGAATCATAGAATTGTTCTGGTTGGAAGAGACCTCCAAGATCATCGGGTCCAACCATTAACCTATCACTACCAAGTCCCCCACTAAATCATATCCCTTAGGGCCTCGTCTAAATGTCTTTTGAATCCCTCCAGGGATGGGGAGTCCACCACCTCCCTGGGCAGCCTGTTCCAGTGCCCGACAACCCTTTCAGTGAAGAAATGGTGGGGATGGGACACGGATTCAAAGCTTTCCTCAAGTGAACTGAAAGCGGAAGGTGCTGAACAAGCAGTGCCCGTCTCTCTCCCGTGCCAGCACAGGAACAACCAGTTGCTGTGCCTTGGCAGTGCAGAATATTCCCAAACATGATGGTACACAACATTATAAAGACCTCAAATTAGAGAAGATTTAAGATGCAAGATGAACCAGCCGGGTATTTGGACGGAGCGATGTGAACCATGGATATTGCTTGTGTTCCTCACCTCCTGGCCAGGACTGGCCTCTTGAAGTCCAGGGATACGTCGTCACACTCAGCCACGCTCAGCAGAATCCTGAACCAGCCCTGGGAAGAAAACTTGCTTCAGACACTGATAGGAAGGAGACCAACCTCCTCATACTTCCAAGCCAAAAACCCCTTCTCCGCAGAGCCGCGTAGGAAGCGGCGTGGTACGGCCGGCGCGGCGCAGGGCTGTGCTTTGCAGCCCTCTCCCCAGAGCAGCCGAGCACGCACGCCGCGGCGCTGGAAGCGGCATGGGGGGCCGCCGGTGGCCGACGAGCTGGGACGTCTGTGCCACGGGAGCACCTGGCTCTGAAGACCTGGGTTGAGACGCAGGCCCTGAAAAACCATAAAGCTTTCTCAATGGCACTGCAAGAAATCAACCTTCCTCTTCAATTATTGGTTTTTCTGTAAAAGATTAGAGTCCCATACTATTATTACTTGTACTGTCAACTAAAAGCGTTGGTCTGCCAGGTCGTACGGCAGCAGGCAGTGTGTTTACATCTGAAGGTCCCAAGTCCATTTCCAGTTAATGATCCATAAGAGGGACCGGAGCATTTCTCCTAGGAAGATTGCTTGGAAGCAACTGATAGACTGCTTAGGCTAGGGCAGAAACACAGCACTGAAATACCGTCATGAGTCATAAATCAGGCAAAGTCAGCGATGCTCTATAAGGAACAGTAACATTGGTGCACACTAGTACCAAGAGCTGGTCAGTAAAAGCTCCTTCAGAGTTAAAAAAAAAAAGACGGTGATTTCAGTACGACTGAAATGCAGAACATGTTCAAATTCATATTTAATAAAGCAATTATTGTTTATTATTGAAGTACCAATTGATTATTAAAAACACATTTATTGAGGCTGGACCACAAGGTAACAGATACGTACCTCTGGCATAGTTGCGAAACCTCAGTAAATAGCGATTATTAGAAACAGATTTATTGAGGCCTAACGATACCGTAAGATGTGTATCGGTTACAGAGCTCTTAAAACCCGATCAGTATGTTCTTAAGCCATTTTTACTGAGGGTTTATAGCTCAGCAGTAGGGCTACATGTCTTCATTTAGAGTTGTTAAAGCCACATGGAATATCATCTTAATGCTCATTTGATACTTAATTAAGGTAGTTTTTGCAGGGAAAAGACTACACCAACCAGTGAGAACCAGGACAACACACAATCATTTTCCTGCTTCCAAAAACACAGATCAGAGCTGCCGTTTGACCTGTTGTCGAATCTTTTCATTGATCTCTGAACCCCTCTTTCGGTGGAGCGCGTGGACCACGGGTGATCTGAGGATACGACCACGCGACTCGCGGAGCTGCGTCCGTGCCGGTGCCCGACGCCACGAGCAGAGCGCGTCCTCCTGCCCTCAGCCACGCGGCTCCAACCTCCGCTAGGTTTTGACCAACTGGCACCCAACAAGCCCTCGTGCTCCCCGAGGGCCTTTGCCGAGTCTCTCTGTGTCAGTGCTGCCGCTGTAAATTGACTGTAATCAAAACCGCGATGACACTAAAACTAGACAGAGACCAAACACCGCCCGGGAGGAGAGAGCTGAATGTGGCGAGACCAGCGCTGGCCGCAGACCACGGGCGCACCAGGCAGAGGGTACCCCAGTCCTTGCTTATTCACAGAGAACAAATCCCCTCCCATCGCTCCCTTCTTCAATGCTTAGAGCCTTGCCCGGGAAAGCCACCCTTCCTCCCATCCTTCCCTGCCAGCCCCCACGGCACCTGCTTCTGCTGCCAGACCTGACGTCTCCATCCCACACACGTGGGGTACCAGACTACAGCGGAGCCGCTGGAGACTCCCCAGCGCCGACCGAGCCTTTCCCGTGTCTCGGGATGAATACAGGACACCATGTCCCCGGAGACACGGCCAGCAAAACAAAGAGGTAGTGTGGAAACTACAGCCAGAGTGAAGGCAGCGATTTTGCCCAGACCATGCAGAACGGCTGGGGCAAAGCCCGGGGGAGAGGAGAGGTCTGCTCCTTTTCTTTCGCCATGCCTTAAGACCTCCCGGCCTCCCCACCGGAGGAGGAGGGGAGAAAGGAGCCCAGATTACTGACAAACTCCCCTAGCTCCAGTCTCCTCTGTTCAAATTTATATATTCCACTACAGGTGACATCATGACTGCTGGAGTCTGACAGGTGATGCTGTAAAATGCATGAAACCATAAAAATTTCAACAGCAGCAAGCTCCATTGCTGCTACATCTGACAGCACTTAGCTGCCCAGCTAACACAAATATTATAAAAGCACTCGGGAAAGAAATCCAACCTGCCTGACCTCAGTTTTGGACTAATAAACAGTACAGCATGACCAGATTTCACCCGCATGTAATAAACAGACAGCTTTTAAAGAAACCAAAGCAGGGTGTTGGTAGGTGTAAAGAACTAAGAAAAGAGATGAGTTAAAAGTGGGAAAAGTCATTGCTGAATGCAGAGGCTCAGCTCCCAGCCCGCTCTGCTTTCTGCCACTCCGGCCCTCGACCAGGAGGAGATCTGTCTGAGGAACTACAAAGCTACAGCTGCCAAAAGATGCTCGCTGGTGTTACACAGCCGCACCGGGGTGGGTAACGGCCTAAACCATGTCAGAGCACCTGATGGTCATTTCTGCCCTCTCCACAGGGAAAGAGTGAGCAACCTCGTCTCCGAAAGCCGGACAGTAAGTGAATCCAAGAGAATTATTGCCCTTTCTTTCATCACCCTCAGCACTAAATTTTAAAAGGCTTTCTATTTCTTTCTGCTGAGATCCCTCTGGTCTCCCCAGAGGAGGAGAGCACCTTGCCTTGGCTCCACACAAAGCTCTCTCTGAAGGAGGATGCCCATGTGGGTAACAGCCCCCCAACACCACCGAGGTGAGCCAGGCAGATGCGGGCTGATGTCTCCGGCCAGGGCAGGGATTTTCAAACCAGACACGCTGAAATGGATCTTCAGCGTCTCCAAGGGGAACTGGTTTCCATGGGCGGTTTTCGGATTAGTCAGATAGACGGATGGGCAGAAGGAGCTCGTGACCTTCCAACTGACCACCCCAAAAGCTTTCCGAGCAGAGGTGGGGACCCTTGGGAACCAGCACTGCCTGTTCTTAGCCACCTCTCGGAGACCCTCTGCATAACCCACAGGATCCAATTTCCAACCCACCCTGCACCCGTGCGCCGGCCGCCAGCCACCGCCACCCCCAACACAGCTCAGCCTGGGGACCGTCCCAGCACCCAGGGCCACCAGAGTCTGTGCCCAGCAAACAAACGGGCACCCAAACCATTTGGCATCCGTGCCAAAAAGCGCACCTGGAATCCGATCTGCCACCAGATCGGAGTGACAGTCTATTGAGACAGGCAAGCAACAGAAGTTACTATAAATACATACATAGCTCCATTAAATCCCTCTTTATTCAAATGACTGGAGGGCTGTCTGAGCGCGCTGGCTCTCGGGGATGCACACGCAGGAGGGGGAGTGCGTGGAGCCGTGGGCACCAACGGGGCCGCCCCGCTCCGGAGCTGTTACCAGGCAAAACAAACATCATCATCAAAATCGCATTATTATCCACACAGCTACGGTAATTGGCAGTGACGGTCAACCTTCTCAGTATTGCTTTAGATATTAAAGATAGACATATTTAAATGTCATTTTTTCAACCAAAGATAAAATGCTATTGCAAAATTCTATGCTGTGTTTTTAATCACAGGTTTTTACAAGCACTTCAGTATGATCATTTTTTCACAAAATCATCGCTGTTTTTTTCACCATTACGGATCTCCTTTTTCTGTTGAACTAACTGGTGATAGATGCAGCAGACTTTTCAAACAATTTTCAGTTACTGGAAAAATATGCGTAATGAAAAAAATGAAAAGTGCATTCACTGGAGCGAGTTTAAATCTTTTTCACATAAATGGTTCCTTATTTTGCAGTCAGATTTATCACAATTGACATCAACTGATGGAAATGCGATGGCTCCAGGCAGCGATTAAAAGCACCCGATACAGACCAGTATGGGACAGCAATCCAATCCCTTGGTGAGGAACAGCAGCCCTCACCCTACCGGGAACAGGACAAATTGCTACCAGGTAGGACTTCACCTTTCCTGCTCCAGTTCTAAGTCTCCAGTTCACCAGCCAGGTCCAGCTACAAAAACCCCAAACCCCCCAATTTTACAAATACAAAGCAGACATTATGATGATTTAAGCGTGGCCTTTGCAGTCACCTTCATGTGGAGCCAGAAAGATATTTAGGCACCCAATTGCAGCTAAAATAAAGCGGATGCCCTGGTGCCCTCGGCAAGTTTCCCGCCTCATCCCTCCCTGGGTCACGTCCCACACCTCCCTGCTGCTCCTCCACTGCAAAACACGGTGGAAAATGCAAACAGCACTTCCCAGAATCGTATCATTTCCAACCTGGGTTGCACGAGGGCTCAGGTCCTCTAACTAAAACAAAGCCGTGACCAGGAACTGAGCTCTCCTGGCAAAGGAGAGCAGCTCTGGATTAAGCGCTCCCATCTCCTGCTGCTGCCGACCTCTCTGGATAATTTCCTGACCGAGACACCAGCCTGAAGGGAGCAGGCGCAGCCATCCCGGGCTCCCTATGGACGGCACGGAGCTACAGGAGTCCCAGTTAATTCGTATCAAGCCAGGAGATGGCACTCCACAACATGCAGAATAACGCCTGGGCTTTCCATGCCCCCCAAAAACCTCCCTTTTGTGCCCAGCAAGCAATTTCTTCCACCCACCAGCACGTACCATGAGCCATCAGCTGCAGCGCATCTGTACCAGGGCGCCCAGGAGGTGACGTCCCGCAGCGAAAAGGGGACGCAGGCAGCGGCAGCCGTGGGGCAGCCGTGGGGCAGCGCTGCCCTACACCTGCAGCAGTCCCAAGGCACCGCCTGGCCGCCAGCAGCGCCCGTTTGCAACCTTAGGGTCTCTTTCACGCAACCCCCTTCTTTTTTATGGAATAGGCAAAAAAGGTAATAATAACCGATCATAAAAAATCAAAATGGTTTACCTTTCAGGAGGCAACTCAGCGCAGGCTATTACAGGGTAATTTGGTACATCATAAAGTTTCCTATTAGAACAGAAAATAGGGCTGCTTGCATGAGCTGCCAATTGGAAATAAAATAGTAGTGGGGTCGTGATCATTAGCGCAGCTTTTTCTATTAGGTTTGCTTTCCATCAGGGTGGGAAGAGGAGAGAGATTGAGATGCAGGTGAAAGCAGGTGGGAGAGGTCTGGAAGGCAGGAGAGACGAGCAGAAGGCGACTCTTTCTGAAGGGTCTCTTCCTGCACCGACTGCATTTGGAGTGGAGAGCCCCACAGAGCGATGGTGGGTGCG
The DNA here is from genome assembly GCA_009819775.1 of Phoenicopterus ruber ruber. Classification (NCBI taxonomy): domain Eukaryota; kingdom Metazoa; phylum Chordata; class Aves; order Phoenicopteriformes; family Phoenicopteridae; genus Phoenicopterus; species Phoenicopterus ruber. The sequence continues at coordinate 3,784,386 of CM020232.1, forward strand.
GGATGAGTCCCCGGACCACGCTGGGGTGTCCAGTCTCCCGAGGTACCCGACACCACAGCGACAGCAGAAGCAGGAGCGGCTCAGAAGAGCGGCAGCTCATTTGTGCTACTTGGGAACACAGCGTATGTCTTGCAAAAAAAAAAAAAAAAAAAAAAATATTACCACAACTGAGACAAAAGCAGGCCAGAATGAGAGCCAGCCGGCCTGTCGCTGCGGCCGGCCGCCGCTGTATATAAAGGCCTCAGTGTCCTGGCATCCACATGCATTTCTCAGCGCGTTTCCCTTTGCTGTCGGCAATCTTTGACGTTGATCCTGTGCCTCTTATGCTCCTCCAGTTCCTAGTTACGTTGAAATGCATGCAAAGCATCCAGCAAAACCCAGCCTCCCGCTAGCAGCATTACAATCGCCAGGAACAACATCCCTGGGCTTGTCTGTGCACGGCACACCAAAACACAGCCCCACATCGCATCGGTGAAGTGACATGACCAAGACCACAGAGGACAGCAGTGGCAGAGGCAGGAACCACGTCTGGGCTCTTGAGCCTGCACTCCCTGGGACGGCCCTGAATCATCCCAGTCCACAGGGACAGTGGCACAGGAGAAAGGCTAAAGCGTTTTGCTTCAGGAAAGCAGCAACAGAGCTGAAAGCAGCATAAATGATGCTTTTATCTCTATGAAGGAGGAAGAAAGCCTATTCTGTCTGAGAGGAGTTTCGTCACACCGATGCTCACGCTAACAGTGTGTTTCCCCGGGTGACTCCTTGGTGAGACGGAGGCATCAGCTCACCTCCACGCTGCGGCACAGCGACGGATCCCCGGCACGTAAACCACAGACACCATAAAAGAAACTGGTCCATGGAGATCAGAGGGCATCAGCTCAGAGTTCAGGGCACAGAGGCCATGAAGGGCCGTGGAGCCCAGGTCATGGACCAAGAGTAAGGAATAACGAGATGGTCTGTAATATTCATCCCATGGTTCCCATAAAACCCCTCATGCCCTCTTGAGAGCTCTGTCCTATTGCATTATTCCTCACAATTTATTAAGACAAATTGTTCCTGCGCCACAGTTGGAAAGTAACTGAAACCAGCAGCGCTGTCTCCATCTCATGGGGGAACTGAAACCCAGCCAACACCCTGTCACTGCGCGCTAAACAGATCTGTGGTTTCACTACCTCCCCACTTCTTCCCTCGGCTTTTGGGGGGCTCACCTCTCCGTTGCTTGGGACACCCAGTTTCCTCCTGTCCTGGCACTGAAATCATCCCTGCAATCATCTCACACCTTCACGCTCCACTGCTGCAGCGGGTGCTCCTCTGCTGCGGGGACGGCCACCCATGGCAGGGTAAGACGGGGGGCAGGAGGAAGCCACCCAAAGCTGCACATGGGAAACCTCGTTTGCCAGCAACAGCAGCATCTGCACGAGAAGCCCTGCTACAGCCGTAATCACAGGTCTCTTCCCACCTTGAAACCCCCCCAGACCTCACACAACCTTTGTGCCTCTTCAGCTAAGAGCACACTTAGTGCTTCTGCAGCAGAAAGAGGGAGAGGGCACGCGTGCCGGGGAAGCAGCACGGCTCCCGGTATTCACGGAGCTGCTGGCTGACTCGGCTTTCATTTGCCTTCACCTCTGTCCTGGTTTCGGCTGGGACGAAGCTCATTTTCTTTCCAGTAACTACTGTGCTTTGGATTTAGTATGTGAAGGATGTTGATAATAATACACTGATGTTATTAGTTGCTGCTAAGTGATCAAGGACATCTTCCAATTTCCCAGGTTTTGCTAATGTGCAGGTGCAGAAACTTGGAAGGGGAGTAGCCAGAATAGTTGATCCAAACTGGCCAAAGAGAGTATTCCATACCAGAGACGGCATGGCCGGGATAAGTGAGGGTCAGCCGGTGGGCCACCAACCTTCTTTTTCCCTTTTTTCATTTGTTCAGGCCTTTTCGTTCATTCGTTTGGCTGTCCAGTCCCTCGCCTGCTCTCTCTGGAACTGGCTGTTCTGGGATAGCTGGGGGGGATACCCCTGCTCCCTGCCTGCTGCTCGGGACGGGCTGTGTTGGTCATCGGGTGGTGAGAAATTGTGTATTGTTCATTTTATGTATTCTATTATCCTTATATTTTATTATTATCATTATTAATATATTATTATCTTTTTCTTTGCTGTCCTGGTGAACTGGTTTTACCTTGACCCATGTGTTTTCCTTTTTCTCCAATTCTCCTCCCCACCCCACTGGGCTGAGTGAGCAGCTGCGGGGTATTCGGACACCGGCTGGGGTTAAACGACGACAGCCTCTCAATGGAAAATAAGTGAAATCTGGGTTCCCTGCCAAGGCATAACGTGTCTCACATGGGCATCACCTCCTCCGTCCCGCGGCGCTCTGCAAGCTGGCACCTTGCAAGGGGCATCTCGACACTTGCTGCTGCTCAGACATGGGAAGCACAAGCCGAGCTCAGGCCCAGGCACACACTGAGCGTTTCCAGCAAGCAAAGCACCATGAAAATAAGGGAGTTGCATTTTGGCAGCTTCCTGGCAGAATAATGTGGAGATTCATTGACAAGGACCTCTGCTGCCCCACAGCTACGCTGCTCCAACCAAGACGTGCAAAAATCCACCCCATGCCAGCAATCCACGTGGCTCAAAGGCTGAAAAGCCCCAGGTTCCCATCAGGTCCTCTCTCCCCTGCCTTTGCAAACCCCATTAGATGATCACCAGAGCAATGTACCAGGAAGCGTTATGCAAAACTGCTCGTCTTGTGGCCACCGCAGCCGAAGGGCTGGGCTGTGCGTGCTCCTCCTGCACACACCCCCCCAGCTCTGCAAGCCGAAAGCGGATCCACTCCCCAAATACCAGCTGGATGCGACCCCCATTTGTTGATACTAAAGCCAGAAAGGTCAGCGCAGAGGTTGAGCGCTGAGGTGAGTGTTTGATTAAACCAGGTTGGCGAGGGTTTTCCAGGAATCTGTTGGGGATGGAAGTGAAAGCTTTATGGAGTGCTGGCGGGTGCTCCTGATAGCGCTGGAGACGACACGGATTTGGCCTGGGCTGCAGCAGCGTTCTTCCCGCGCCGTCTCATTTCCAAGCTCCAGAGGCCTTGGGGTGACTGATGAAACTTCACTACATCATAACATTTTTGGGTTTATGTTCTGTTTTACCACAATGAGCCTTGAATCTTGTTCCACGCAAGGGGCTGTTCACATTCATTCTTAACATTTTCCTAAAAGATTTTGCTATCCATCAATTTACCCCCATTCTCACAGATTTGATAGCCCGTAACAGAGTTATTAGCTAACAGCAGGTACTCCACGATGCAACTTTCAGTCATAGTCATCTTTTATGGCCAGGACTCATGCCTTACACCTTTTCTTTTCCTTCTATCTTGCTTCGATTCTGGCTTTTCTTATTAATTAAATGGCAAGTTTCAATAGCCCACGATTGAATTATAAGGCTTGTTTAGAGCAAGCAGAATGATCAGAGCAAAGGGTGGAAGCTATATATGTAATATATACATATACTTAAGATACAGAACTTTGCTTCCAGACGTTTGGAACAAATTAAATAGAAGATCAAATTAACTAGTGATTGAATTAAGTGGAAAGCATCTCATTACCTAAAAGACAGAAACATGTGTCATTTTAAAACAGCTAAAAATAAAGTAAGAATGGGTCGAAATGAAAAGCAGGAACCTTGCAAATGTCAGCCAAATTTGGGCTCTGGTGAGCCCTCCAAATGTGAAGGCTGTAAATAAGGTTTTGCTGCATAGTGGGAGCTGCTGGGAAACGATGGGCTTGGAAAACAGATGTTGCAAAAAGGAGCAGCTTACGCATCGCATTTCATACGTTGGCCATCAAAGAAACGTGTGCCGGGTGAAAGGGGTCTTGTCCACAGACCACAGCTTGGCAGGAAGGGCTTGGGATGCCCAGGACATCATCTTCAGCCACAGGCAGGCTTTGGACCTATTGCTTGGTTGATAATCCAGAGTAACTCCGCTTACTCTGTCAACTGGAGAAACTGTCACTCACCGTCAGTTCACTGTCAGTCAACGACTTGAATTCGCTCTCGCTGCTCACTGCCCAGAGAGTTGTTCCATCAGATTGCATTTCAAGTATTTCACAAAGAGGACCAAACCTGGTGACACAAGTGTGTCTTTTTAACCCAAGATTAAGACATCTTGTTGCTGTCTTAATTCAGCACCTTTATTCAAAGGCACACTCTTCTGTTTTCCAGACACTTCATTTCCCTTGATATAGATGTGAAAACCAGAGGGAGCATTCAGATCCAGCCTTTTGTTTCACCACGAAAGAACCGAGATCATTTCACATGTTTCTCCCCTCCTGTGATATTGATGCTCATCTTCCTTCCTGCTCATCTGGACCTTACAAATTCCAGTCACTTCTCTTCCTGACACAACATTTCACTTAGCGATGCGTCAGATGGAAATGGTACTGAGCTGCCACGGAGCGCAGGAAATCAGTTTTTCACTCCACCAAACTCCAGTCCCAAATTCAGGATGAGGAATAAGGCCTTAGCCCTTTCCTATCTTATGTCGTATTTTTTCCTTTTGTTCCTCTTATATATCACGTTTTGACAAATGCAAGTGGAACTCTTCCAAGATAAATAATGTTATCTTTGCAGACCCCTACGGCACCCCATGGCAACTCATTATTTTTCAATTAAATTTACCGTTCGTTGGCAGTTGCTCTGCTTTAATTTTCTACCATTTGTTTACTGAAGAACGACATGCATAACACAAAGCCCTATAAAAGTCAGACTAAGTTAATTAAATGTGAAACTGGGAAACCCTAACTTCGCCTCCAGAGCAATTTTATCATGAGATCTCCTTAAAAATGTCACTTTCTGCAGGAATTTATTTAGACATATGCAACCACTATTAATTAAATGTGCGGTCCCTTCACAACTCTCTCCAAAAGACACTTTGCAGTATTTTGTAACCACTGACTGCAGAAACAAGAGTTCACAAGATTCACAAAGCCAGATGAAGAAAATATTTTCCAATATTTTTAGTCTCCTTATATGTTTCTGAGTTATTTCGGCTGAACGCAGGATACCTAAGTACCAGTTTGGAAGCAATGCGCCGTATTATTTTCCTTCTATTGTCACGAAGACCCGATTTCATTCCTTGATAGGACCATGGGTTTGATCGATCGCAAAGCTGTCGAGTATGTGGGCTTTTATCAGTCATTTTACATACTAACAAAAATACTCCTCTTGGGTCCACCACTAGCTGCACACTGCGCGTCACATGGATCAGGACATGACTGCACAGTGGATGTCAAAAATTAATCACGGCACAAGCGTTGACTGATGACGTTCCTAGACAATGTCAGAAGAAATAATTTTTAAGCAACAGTATTCAGTATTTGCATGCCCCTCTCCATCCGAGCTAGACAGCCCAGATACATCACACCCTACAAGCACCTATTTCTCTGCACGGGTGAGAGAGACCTTGGTATCTTCTCAGATGTGGATGTCTACACTGCAAATCACTGTATCTGTTCAGGTGAAGTGCGTTCTCCCAGTCTCGGAGCGGGGCGTCTAACACAAACCCACCACCCAGACACCTCTGCCAACCATGGAAACACGGACCTTCATCCAACCCTAACAGAGGTATGTAAAATAGGGGAGATGAATCACCACTTGGAAGTGCCAATTTCCCACCACTGTTGGTAGCAACAGCCTCTACAGTTTCCTTAGGTAAGTCACCAAATTTTAGGTTGAAAGCTGAAGGTAACTTATTCTAAGCTAAGAGTAGAATTTGACAGAATTTGACATGTCAGAAATAGCTTTCCAGTGCTAAAAGATTCCCAGCTGGGAATTTGAAACTCCAGATTTATTTCTAAAACCATCAATCGTTCTGAAGAGGAAAGGAAAAGAGCAATCTTTTCTGAGAGACACAAATCAGAAACAACACGAATAATTAACAGAGGACTATGAAGCTGGATAAAAGTCTCCATTTAGGTATCCAAAAGCTAGTTTGAATAAAACTGTAGCCAAGGCTTCGATATTTTGTTGGGATGAATTACTTCAAGAGGGAGATGTATTGATTGCACCTATAAAGGTTTGGCCCAGGTTCTTATCGCAGGAATTAGCAACCCAAACCCTAGCTCAATGGGAAGGAGGTTTGGCCCAGCAAGAGCAACACACAGAGGTCTGGCCAGAGCACATCACGTGCACCAGAGCGTGCGCTCGATCTCTCTGCTACCGATCTCCCGAGAGGCAAAGCGTGGTGCCTGAGACGGCAGCACCTTGAGTCAGGTGCAAGTGAAAGGCAGCGTGACGGTGTTGAGGTGAGCTTTACATCTTGTGCAAGGTGAGAGAAGCACTGTGTCAGCAGCTAATAAGTTTATAACGGGGTTTCTTCCTCAAGCCAAATTCAGCCCAGATTTATAACTCCCCCATACCACTCTGAACTTTCCGACACTCCTCCTGAAACATTTCATTATTGCTCAATTACTGTCATGTTCTCTTAAGGACCTGGAGGGGGGAGAAGGTCTCCATTTGGAGACCAGATGCCATTTCCATAGATACTCACAAAACTGCGCTGTGCAATAAATAATCCATTCACCCTTCAGAAACAGGCTTTGAGGATATGATAAGTTAAAAAAAAAAAAAAAGTGAAAACTGTGACATGTTCTACGTGTAATGGAAACTAACCAGAAACCAAGATGTTAAGTTGGTGGCGGGGCACCTTTGGCTTGTCGGGGGGCCAGACTGTCTGTCTGACTTGGAGGCAGCAAAAGTAGAAGCCCTCCCCAGCCTCAGCGTAGCACTAACGCCGCTCACACTGAACGACATCAAACACCAGGGCTGTCAACCCACCATCAGGAGCCGTGCCCAAAACTCGCCTACAGCAGGAATTCGCAGCAGCTGGTTCCAGGCACTCGGGGTGGACTGGCCCCAGAACGGGAACGATGCACCACGCAGGAGGTTCCCGGTGGCAGCACCAACCTGAGCCCTCTCTCCAGGACACACAACATCTACACGCAGGCAGGCGCTCGGCACCCACCTCAGCGGAGCTCTGGGAATGGAGGAACCAAGTATTTTCCAGACCTAAACGCGGGTTTGACCTTTTGTTCATACGGTCTGGGTAGGCTGGACTTCAGGCTTTACAGCCCCCTCTAGCACCGGATGTCCTACGTTCAGTATCCTTAACCAGAAGACACAGGGATAATAGATCCCACTGGGCTTAAACCCCACCCTTGAGCTAGGTCTTTGTCTTAGGATTTGTGAATCAACCGACAGCTTTCACGCACTCACTGGACAGACACTTCCACAGCACATTATCATCCAAAATGTTCTTTCTGCTTTGATACTTGTAACAAGTCTCTGTTTGTACATATGGAAACCACATTATGTATTCCAGATGGAAATTCATACTCTATTTCAGAGAAGGAAACGAGAGCTATTTCATACTAGATGCATAATTTGTTGTGTGAATATGAAATACGTGACTGCCTCACAAGTTATGTTGTGAGCTAATCATAAAAAAAATATAATGAAAAAGGTCCCATCTGTCTCTAAATCCTATAATCCAACTGTTCTCAGCTAACTCCAGCTCTGCCGGTACCTGGTATACATACAGCAAGGAGAGTTTTCTGTGCCAGGGAAATACTGAAAACCAGAAGAACATGTACGAAGCCGCAGCTAAAGTTTCATCCGAGGCAGTGAGAAAATGTCTTGGAGAGAATAGAGACCTTATGACACCTCTTCAGCTGACTGAAGTCATTCCCCAGCTCTTCAAATTGTTCTTGACCTGCCTTTTCATCCGGGCTACCCTATAATTATCTTCTTAACATAATTTCCCCGCAGTTCCCTGAAGAGCCTTAATGGGATCACTGGGAAAGATCCAGCTGCACATTAGAAAGCGTGGGGGCAAAGTGCTGTCCCCGAAAGGCAATGGGAATATTGCCACTCACGCCGGCGAGGCTGCGATTTCAAAATGGAGCTTGCTGGCTGCAGAAGCAGCTCTGCCATGCTAAGCCTAGACACGTTTAGTCTTAGATCTGTGGCAAGCAGCAGTAGGTGGGTCTGACACGTTCTGCCTCTTCTGTCATGGTCTCATTTATCTGCAACCAAATTCCTGAGCCTGGCCTTACAGTTCCACTGCAGTATCACCAAAGGAGCTCCTCCTCTGGCATCTGAGGGACTGTTTATGGAGAATTACTCCATAGCAAACAGCAATATTTGTCTGTTCCTTTGTACTTAGCTTTCAGTGTGTTACTGCAACTGCTTCGGCTTCCTCACCTCAAAAAATAAAATGGGTGTGAAACGGCAGCAGGAGGTGTTACCAAGTTCCCAGGACCGTTAGGACGTTTTCATCTAAAGGCGCCAAAAAGAAGCTCCAACTCTCAGCCAGCAGCTCACTGCAATTTTTCATGCTTTGAGTCTTCCATATTAACAGTTTCAGTTTGTCAGGTGGTCTTGGGTCTGGTTTGGACCTAACGATGGGCAAGGGACATAAATGGGATGGCTACAGGCTCTCCTATACTTAATGTCTATCACACGGTTGCCTGGAGCTAGGGGGTGCCAGACCTTTTGACAAACACAGTGGCTTCCACTCCTCTCCATTAACTACATCCCTTCCCCGGCCTATGAGGACCATAGCCACCCCTTCATCACCTTCTGCACCATCTGAGATGCTGCGCTACAGCCGTAGCAGCATGGCTACGCTCAACCAGTCGTGGAGGATCTGCATCCCCCTTGGTGCTGGATGGAGACAGTGGCAAGGTGAAGGAGAGCTGTCACTCACGAAGGATGGTGGCACTCCACAGCCGCATCAGTGGATCTCCGTGCCCGGGACCCATGGATTTCAATGCCAGATGCTGCAGCTCACTTTAAAGGGCTCTTTTTTCACCTCAAATAAACTATTTCCAAACAAGAGCCCTTTTATTGCTATGCCAGTTTCAAGCCATGCTGAAGTTTTTAAACATCTGGGCCTGGGCCGTTGCCTTTTAAATTTAACCGGTCCATCAGCAATTGCATTCCAGTAGTATGAGTTGTGTCTGTCTCTCCCCAGGCCTGCACTCCATTTCCCGTTCAAAATAGGCCTTATTTACCATCACCCTCTTACGTCTCTTTTCCCATCTTTCTCGTGAAGTCTGGCAGAAATGGCGTGGCAGAGGCTCTTTCCCCTGAGGGCTCCTCCTCAGACCGAGGAAACACACGGAGGGCATTAGCAGGGAATTTGTTAAATATGGCTCTTCGGGGAACACGGGAAGTAGATCTTGTTATTTAGGCAGGCAAACCAAACATGACCAAAAAAAAAAGAAAGAAAAAAAAAATGCCATAACTACCAAGCAACCCCCTGCAGCCCTTACCAAATGAACCGGAATGGAAAAGTCCCCTCTCGACCCCAGGTTTGGAGAGTGAGTGCAACAGTCTGGCACCGAAGAGAACGCGATGCCACCAGAAGGTCTGAAGTGAGCTGCTTATCCACTGCCAGGCTGCAGGCTCCAGGGCTACAGAGACCTGGAAGAGCTCCCCCAACCCACCAGAAACCAAATCACGCATCGAGGGAGAACACCATTCCTTCCTGATCTCAAAAGTGAACGGAAGCAGCCATGGGATACTGGATTTATATCAATATGGTACAAATAACGAGTGATCTGATCTCTTTTCAAACTCATTGGAGATACCAACAGATTAGGTATGCTTTTCAAGTCCTAGGAATTCTGCTGCTTTGTCATACAATCCCTTCCATAAATTTATCAGACTTCATCTTAAAACAATCCCCCAAACCAATCCAAGGGTACCTCGGCCCTTTTAATCACAGCAATTCACTAGAATCCATACTGACAGGGATGTCCACAATGTTTCTCAGGTTCTTTCCAATTTCCATGCCTCCAAGCTGTAGATCCAGACTGTCCCCACCGAACAGCAGGCACTTCCCTCAGCTCTTTCTTCATCCCGAGAGAGAGGAAAGGCAGCTACCAAAGCAGTGAGACCACTAAAATCCAGATCATCCTCTGGTCATTCCTCTCTCTCTCCACGGTGAGGGCAATGACACTCTACCTTAGATGCCACAGCTAAGTCCCCCCGGTTAATGGGATGACTCCTTGCCATCCTACAAGTTTAACCCACTTACAGGATTACACAAAAGCAGTTGCCTGGATTGAAATAATTTTGCTGGCTTGAATCCATTTAACTAAGCAATGCAGATGACTGTAACCTAACCTCTCCTCCTTGGGACTTATCACCCCACCACCTTTGTCCAACCTGTTCTTTACCAGCACAGCACTTACACCATCCCTTTAGAGGGTTCCAAATTAACAGTTGATTCAGGGCCTACTGCCGTCAATTAAACACTTAGGTACACTTCCACAGGTTTTAGATCTGATCCTTTAGGGCCTTTTTTAGTTACAAACCACGTAAATGTTTTAATCGAGAGGTCATGCACTAATGAATTAAAAATTACCCTGTAGGTGTCTTGGCCAACCAGACCACGTGGACATGTTTCTGACAGGCTCTATCTTCCATCATACCAGTGGCTGACACCCATGAATTTTGCCATCTCTGTTGAGAGAAAGGCAAATTAGCAATGTTGTTCATTTACATCTCTCTCAGCTCCCAGAGATCTCTCCAAGCCCATTTGCCTTGCGTTTCCTGTGCCTCCTCGCCTGGAAAGCTCCCCACATTGGGATGCATCTGCTTACTGCTGACAGCAAAAACGGTGTAAGAAAATACCCCAACAACACGTAACATGGAAAGGAAGGGAAAAGGGGTGGTGGTGAAGGTGCAGGACTGGCCTCATGTGTCACACACCTTTGAGAAACTGGTCAACTCTGGTCTGCAGCTTGCTGCAGTTCAGTTTTTGAGATCTGCAAGAGGACAGTGTTGCCTTCTATGTGTTTTCCAAGTCTCACCCCAATTGCACCAGTGCTCAGCTAGAGCCTTGGTTGCTTTCACCAACAAACCGAAAGCAGCAACAGCAGCGTTTGCTCAGGTGGGCTTTACTTCTGGCTCTGTCACCTTTTCTCTTGATTTAGTTGTAAAACCCTCCTGGATCCTTTTCAACACAAGAATTAGGGAGAGGGAAGAATCCCTCCAGCTAATGGACTCGGGTTAAAACAAAGCATCTCATTCAAGAGCAGTTGTTTGCCTTGGGAGGCAAACACTGACTTTTACAAACAGCAGACGACGTCCTGGGGATTTTGGGTGACTGCTGCGATGTTTTCTAGCTGGATGGTAAACAGCCAGGTAACCACTGACACCATCTTGATGCAGGGTTTCAGGTTCCTCCCCTTTTCCCTGGGGACCATAAGCCAAGATCCTATGAGAGAAGCAAATGATTTATCATAGCAGGAGTGCCTCATTAAGATTTATTACAAACCCTTGTGATAGCCCAGGAAAACTACTTTCAGGAGTCATCCAATATACCAGAATTAACAAGACAGCCCCTCAGATGAAACCGTGCTATCCAAATCCCTTTACACTGACCTGCAGCCCAGAAATGCTACGACAGCCACAGCAGCTGCCCGACATTAACAGATATCTGCAACTTTTAACAAGAATCAGGCACGGAGCCATTCCAAGCCCCAGCTATAAAACTGATGAACTGAGAGGAATATCGCAAAGAGGAAAAACACGGCATCATACCATAGCTATTTGATTGTGATTTATGTCCCATTCCACCTTGCCTTATCATAGCTAAGCCTTTCAGGAGAAAAACACTACACACACCGTATAGAAATGGCTTTTGGGCCTGGCTGTGTAGCTCTGCTGCCTCATATGTCCAGAACGGGGGCTGTGGACAGTCCTGCCACACAAAACCGACACTTGCTCCCACCAAGAAAGCACATATGCAGCTGTTGGACGCACTGATGACACCTGCTTGGCCACACAGCACTGCCCACACTCCCAAAGTTTCCCTACAGCCTTGAAACGTGTGCAGTATAAACCCTGGCATCGACTCCCTTGAGAGCATCGCTGCCTTGGCTGCGCCGAGGTCTTCATCAGCAGTCGTAAGCAGACTTCAACGCACAGACAGCTGGGAGAGAGAGAAGGTGATACCTGGCACAGAGCTGACAACCAGATCATTTTGCCAGTTTTCAGAACCAGACTTTTCACTGTTTTGTTTCAAAGTGACATGTTTATTTGCTTGTCTAAAAGCCAATCATGTTTTAAAGAAAAATGGTTGAACGTACAAGTCAGAAATAACCCCAAAACGAAGCAAAATATTGGGGTAAAATGAAACAATTCAGTTATCCCAATGTTATTTTGTTTTCCAGGACAATAAAAAAAAGCAGCAACTTCTCTGTTTAGCGTGGTCACTCGTTCTATACTTCATGATTTCCGAGTTAGCCAGCCACACCACTTACCTGTGTTTCCCACACCTATCCCCTAACATGTTGGAGAGACGCTGAATGTGTCTACTTATAGCATCACACCGAAGTGCTCTGAATTGTCCCTGCAACAGGTAACCAGCTCTCTCCATTTAAGGAGCGTAGACCCAGCCCTCGGCATTGCAGCTAAAGTAACTTTAAAAAGGTGCAGAGCCCAGAGCAGCTACTGCCTTTCAGCGGCGAAATCACTGGTTTTGCTGTGAGCTCAGTAACACAAGGGAAAGCTGCCCAGTATGTGAAAAGATCCAGGACACCATTTTTCAGTTTGTTTTTCCCATCAGTGTGCAATGTTATCCAGCTCACACACGGCTGAACTAGAGCATCCCTTCCAGGAAGATATCCAGGCTCAAGGTGAAGCATCCAAGCTAGAATGAATTTCCCCCTTGCCTTGCTCAGCTGCTCCACTGGGTAATTACCGGGATGCTCAACATTTGTCTTATTTCCAATCTAACTTCAACTTCCATCCACTGGATCTTCTTGTATCTGTTACACATCAGAAATCCTCTCCTGGCGCAGGGAATTACCTACCATGATTACATTGCCTCCAAACTTTCTCTTCAGCAAGCCAAACGGACTGAGCTCTTTAAGCCTGCCTCTCATTCCGGACCTTGGCTCACGCCATTGCAGCTGAGGTATCCTCCAACAAGTATCCAAGAAGAGAACAAAAGCCATCATGCCATTTGTAGGGTCATAAACTTTGTGCTTTGCCAATGAGCATTACCCAGTGAAATTGCCCCAGCTGCAAACACCGACCTGCTAGAAATCGGGTTTGTCAGAAGGGAGGTAATCACAGGCTCTGGAGCTCCTCAAAGGCTTTCGTGAGCAGCCAGTTGCGACCATTTCCTTATGTCAATTATCCATCGGCTCACAAATATCTGGCAATCTCCACCCAGTTTGTGAACCTCGAAGTCTGTTCTTTGCCATGGTGCTGTGCAATGTCTGAGAGAGTTGTGTGTGGTGTTAGAGATGGTTTCACTCAAAATGGCACCTGCCCATGGGGAAGAAGACAATTCTCCAAACAAATGGCTCATTCTTTCAGCATTTACATGGGAGGGGTCCAAGGAACGGTTTTCATCAACAAAACTCTCTCTGGGTACCATTGACAGCCAGAGCTTCCAGTCAAGGCATGCTGAGGTGAAAGTCAAGGAATGCCATTCCTTCTTGGAGCCGATTCCTCTGCTGTCAAATCGCCATCCAAAGAAAACACATTAAAATCCATGCCCTTAAAAATGACAAGCCCTGAAAAAATGCACTCTGCAAACAGAGATGGTCAATCCAAAGCTGTTCAGGAGGCAACCTCCAGCTGCCAGGCTGCCTGTCACAATATTCGCCCACAGTTTTTCCCCAGTGAAATATTGCTCACCTTGCCGGAGCCAGCGGGCTGCTGCTCGTTTGCTCAGGCAGCACTACAGGAGCGTGGAGCAGGCTGCGCCTCGTCGTATTTGTTCAGTCCGGAGAAAGGCAAATCTGTCCGTTGACTCACACAGTCACTCTGCAGAAAGCACATCCCGACGCGGAGGGGGCTCGACGCTTCCCCACGGGCTGCGCTGGTGGTCTCCCGAACCAGGCTTTGCTGCCTCAGCAGCAGCCGTAATTATGGAGCCTAAGGAAGCAGATAAACAAGGAGTTGAATGATTTTGTGAGTGAATTTAGGGCTTATGATAACAAAGACAGAAAAGCACTACAGCCAGGCAGGCTATGGGGGAACACTGCAGTTTTTCATCTAGTTTGACCAAGGCAACCCAGCAGGAACCTGCTGAATCAGCCCTGATGCCGTGCACAGCTAACACAGCGAGCAGGCATCCTCCACAGAGCTCCAGCGATTCCCCGGGACCCGTCCAGCTCTGCCAACACCCCTGCAACCCCCCCGGGACAGCAGCACTGCTTCTGGCCTGAGCCCTCACCGAGCCACCAATAAAGCCCAGCGCTAAGGGCTACCACTCAAAATACGGCCATACTCCCTCCTGAGACCTGAATCTCACACCTCAGGCTTCCTATATACCATCCCCTCTGCCCAAACCATCTCCCTCCCAACCTACAGCAACCTTCCAGCCCAGTCCCGACCTTTACGTGTGCAGACTGGAAACCAGAGTGAACCGTGGGTCAGGTACACGACAGGAGCAGGGATAATTACTGCTTTAAATGGAGAGACAGGCTAGCCGTTAAAAGAAACTATTAAGGGAAATGGTGGATTATCCACCACATGGTCTCTTCAGACCCAGAGTAGAAGAGATGTTTTAGCCAGAAATGAATTAGTGGGCTCAGCGACGAGGTTAATGGACAAAATTTTATAGTCTGCTATTCAGCAGGTCAGGCTAGATAAGGCCTTAGATGTTTCTAGCACTCCTATGTCCATATCTCTGAACAAATGGATGAGGGAATAATAAAGAGTCTCTTCCAGGCCACTCTACTTGTAAGTTCAATTATGGGAAGCCGGGGAAAGTTTATAAAACAGTAGTATTTCCTCCTGCGTTTGACACGGAGGGAAGCCAGCACTGATCTCTATATCCAACGCCCCGTACCACGTTTCAATGCTTTCTGGATCAGGTTACCAGCACTGACCTCCCCGTCTCATCCATGTCACTGCAAAGAACAGAACTGTCCCTCGAGTGCATCTTCACTTGGGAGCGAGGGCTCGAGCCCAGGCTGCCTCAGAGCGCCCGGGGCTGTCCCAGAACTCCCAGCATGACCAAAGGAAACATTGGCAGGGCAGAGGGGTTACGTTGGTGTGAGCAAGTATCTGCTCCTTGAGCCAACGAGGTCCTCCGGGAGCCACGCTCCGGGCAGGCAGCAGCGGCCTCATCCGCTCTCTTTGCGCTCACTCGGTCACCGGCAGCAGCAGTTTCTGCGGCAATAACCAAAAGCGCGCGATGCTGCAGCTGGTGACTTGCGAAGAATCAACATCTTCCTACACCATCTTCTGGGCACTGAGAGCTCCTGTTTCAGCAACATTTCTCTGATGCCTGTGAAGTAATTAGCAATAGCTCTTACCACTGTCCTCTGATGGAAGATGGCCTCATTAATTACGTTACACTGAGTCAGCTTAGCACGCTCAGAGATAATGAAAACACTGTTAGCCCTTCTTCCAAAATAAGCAGCAAACTCGCATTTTACAGACACTTACACAAAGAACCCGCAATAAAAATACGACAACTTGTGTTTAAATATTTTCCATCATGCCTTAGACTATCTGAATCTCTACATATTTCCTACAAGAACCAGTTCACCCACTGCTGAACCGCCTCCACCAGACGAAACACTACCTGGTATTTTAGGGTATCCAGCAGAAACAGCAAAACACACCTCGTTAAGAGGATGGAACGACCCTGCTTAGACTTTAATGAAGTATTGCTATTAATACATACCTGCCTCACCTTAAAAGCATCAAGAGCCCTTCGCAGTGTCACCGTCTGTCACAGTGTGACCTCTCCTGCCCCCACCCAAGGTCGCTGGTACAACACTCGCTCCGTGGAGGAGCCTCCTCTGCCAGCTCATCAACTTCGTCTAAATGAAGGTGGTTGTTAATATAGACTCATCTACATATTGTTCCTGATGTTAATGCCTTTCTCTTATAAACCCCACCGCTTCCCACCGCCCCTGCTGTATAGCGCAATACCTTTACACCCTAAACATGCAAGTGAGCCTGTTTAAGCACTTCATAATATACCCTGCGCTTAACATAGTACATCCACAGGCCCAGGTTCACAGAATCACAGCACGGTGGGGGTTGGGAGGGCCCTCTGGAGCCCACCCAGCCCAGCCCCTGCCAGAGCAGGGTCACCCAGCGCAGGCTGCACAGGGCCGCGTCCAGGCGGGTTGGAATCTCTCCAGAGAAGGAGACTCCACACCCTCCCTGGGCAGCCTGTGCCAGGGCTCGGGCACCTCACAGCGAAGACGTTTTTCCTCCTGTTCAGGCGGAACTTCCCGTGTTCCAGTTTGTGCCCATTGCCCCTTGGCCTGTCGCTGGGCACCACTGAGGAGAGTCTGGCCCCGTCTTCTTGACACCCACCCTGGAGATATTGATAAGCGTTGATGAGGTCCCCTCTCAGTCTCCTCTTCCTCAGGCTGAACAGCCCCAGCTCCCTCGGCCTTTCCCCACAGGAGAGATGCTCCAGGCCCTCAGCATCTCTGTACCCTCCGCTGGGCTCTCTCCAGTAGCTCCTCGTCTCTCTTGAACTGGGGAGCCCAGAACTGGACCCAGGACTCCAGATGGGGCCTCACCAGGGCAGGGCAGAGGGGGAGGAGAACCTCCCTCGACCTGCTGGCCACACTCTTCCCAAGGCACCCCAGGGTGACATTGGCCTTCCTGGCCCAAGGGCACGTTGCTGGCTCATGGGGAACTTGTTGTCTACCAGGACTCCCAGGTCCCTCTCCTCAGAGCTGCTGGTTCGTGCCCTCTCACCTTAAATATATGAAAGAACATAATTTAGGAGCGTTATCCCTATGGTTATTAGAGAAAGGCAGAAGGGTTGAATCACCTTCCAGAGGCATCTCCTTTTCTTTGCTGATTTTTTAAGGAGCCTACAGTAACTAGGGATGGGAACCATCCCATGGTAACTACTACGTAGCAAGAAAGAGGCCGTGACTTCTTTAAGGGAGAAAAAATGGGTATATTTGGGAAAAGAAAAAATGTTTCTACTTATCATTTTGAAGATGTTTTTAAATGTTTAAAGTTTTCCTTCCTGAGTACATTTGTTTCAAAAAATCATCGGCATTTAATTTTTAAAGAGGGATTTAAATGGTTTCAGAGCATGCTGCTGAAGCCAAATGAATCAAGCTAAACACTTAGGGTATTCTATTTATTTTGGTGAATAATATTCCTCTTAGTGTGATCAGAAAGAAATTAAGAAACATTTTTTAGTTTAACAACCAAAAGTTAAAAAATCAATTATGCAGAGTTCTTCTTGTGAAATCTTTTGAAAAATCTACCTTTTTGATATGCTTGAGATCATTTAAAGATATTGAGAAATATAGCTGTGTGCACCAAATTAAAGGGAACATCAAAATATTAGATGCAAAATAAAGGCTTTAAAATAAATCTCCATAAAAATCAGTGAAAACATTTGACAGTTGTTTATATTTCCAATAAAACAGGTGATTTTTCAATTAAAATGGAGATATAATCTTTCTTAAAAGTAATGAAAATGCAAATACTCAGTACTAGATAAATTAGGCTGGGAAACCACGTATGTACAGAAAATAGGTCATGTTGCACTGAGTGAAAGAGGGAGGGAAAAGTGGAAAATTAAAGGCAAAAGGCAAATTGAACTCAAGTTCGTATTTCTCAACAGCGTCCTTTTAAAAAATCACCCTTTAGGTTTTCTCTCCAAACACCGAATCAACAAGGAAAAGGGCACTGGGATCTGACCTCCCTTTAATAATACACTGGCAGTTTTTCCTTTGGAGGGAAAAACATTTTGTAAGAGGAAAGACAAATAATCCCAACTAGATTAATAATTTTGTTAACAGAGAGAGCTGAAAAAGGAAGCACCACAAATCAGGACAGACCCTCTGTTTTTATTTTAGCACCTTTTCTTTAAAAAATAATAATAATAAAGAAATGCATAAAATAATATTTGGAGTGCCACGGGGTGTTAGGGAAAACAGAGCCTACCCTGAGCTGCCCGGAGGAGCTCGGCCCTGCCGGGCAGCTGAAGAACGAAGCACTGGAGAGGCAGAGACACGCTGGGGAGAAAATCCACTCTCCTCCTTTCGTTCTTGTTTTCACTCCTGTCTCAGAGGCCACTGGTTTATTTAATTAACCGAGTGGTGTCTCCCAGGAGCACGAGGCCGATCCTGCTCTCGGTTATCCCGCAGGAGAAGAGTTTCAATGACATCTCCACGGTGCTGAAACCATGGTGGCTGGTGCAAAGCCTGGGTTTCTGGCAGGGATGGGACCAAGCTAAAGCATCTCATCGAGGCTTTCACGTAACCTGGACTAGAAGAGCAAAAATATTAGGAGGGAAAAGTACAGGTCAAAAACGGGCATTGCCATCAGATACGCTCGATACCCCTAACACAGGGATCAGTCCTTGGCCAGTGCACGCCGGAGCCCCCAGCCACACGCAATTTCTCCACGTGCACAGGGCACATTATTGCTCCGTACCCTGCAGGATCAATCCAGCAACAGCCTGAATGAGGCGACAGCCGAGACTTCCCTTGGGCGCCTACGACATGGAGCTGGACTGTCCCTCAGTGGCAGATTCACTCCTCAGAGAGGGCTTTTGCCTCCAGCAAAGTCCATCCTGAAATACGCCTGAAGCGAGCACAAGAAGAGAAACAAACCCTCCAAGTTCAAGGAAAAGGATTTAGCCCCTGACATGAAACAATTACTCTCTCTGAACCAGGCACAGAACTCCAAAGGACAGGTACACCCTGGCCCCAGAAGAGCTAACCTTGCCCTGAGCTGGAGGCTGGATCACCCTGGCCTTGACATCCCCTTCTCCCTCATCTTCTCAGTCATTTTGTACCTCTGCTCATCTTGTCCTTTAAAAACAAAAAAATCCCCAACCAACCAAAATGCAGAAAGGAATTATTGCTAAAATTCTTTTCATGATTACTGTGTAAATAATAATCCAGTAAAATGACTGATACAAGTCTTCTTTAATGACTCATTCACCAGATTTCTGCCCTTGCCTTTCAGACCTCAGCATCAGTAGCGTAGTGTTTCGTCTTCTGCCCATCAATTGATACTTAAATAATGCATAAAACTGTCTTATTAAATGCATGTTGAATATTTATTTGGAAGCTCATCACAAGTTGAAAGATAACCTTCATTTTCAATTCCCTTTGGGATAATCAGCTAATTGGGTATCAGCAGAAGCTCAGCCTCTTCAGTCTGCTGCTAGTCGGCATTAGAGCTCCTTCTAACAATGCCTTCAGCACGCACGGAGGGGCTCAGGCCCTCGTGCTGCTTTCTCCAACCCAACCTAATCCGCAAGGAGGACATGAAAGGGAAGATAATAAAAGTGGTCGCAGTCACCCACGTCTTCTTCAGTCTCATCTGTGCTTTTGGATTTGGGCCAGACACAGGCAGGAGAGAGCCGACCGCTTCCTCGAGATAACGGCTTACCCTACGTCCTGGCAGCTGGGGCTTTCGCAGAAACTCAAGAGCTATACGGGCCCCCTGGCAGCACTGCAGCAGGATCTCGGCCCTGCTTGTTCCTAATATGCTTTGCATTAAAGCATCTTGCGATAAATTCAGTTCATAAAATGACAAGGTCTATGATACCGTCTGGACCGTATCTGACTCTGACTGGCAGAGCTCTTTCCCGTTTGTCACAACCAGGTAGATGTTAACGAAGTCAGTTAAGTAACCATGCCGCAAAGGCAGAAACCAACTCTACCTTCTGCTGAAGAATCCTCTCTCCTCCTTTAAGAGCACACTGGCGTGTTTTGGAGGGCTGCTCCAGCCCCCCGGCATGTAACAGCTCAACACTGGAAGGTTGTTGGTAAATTGTCATTTATTCTGTGCTTCTGACTATATGCTTTTATTCTCTTCATAAAGAAACACGACTGTATCAACGAATTAGGGAGAGGGAGGTGTATTATATCAACCTGGTAAAAAAATACAAAGGACTGGTTGAACAAGGGGCCAGCCCAGACACAACTCATTTCTGAGAGCATCACATTAAACACCCACTGCCGGCGCAGGAGCCACCAAACCCTTTCGCAGATGGGCCGTTGCCAGCGTCTGACATGTTCTGCAGTACAAGACCTGACAAATCAGCACATGGAAGAAATTTACCCATGCCCAGAGCTCGTCAGGTCTTTGGCAGCTGCTGCAAATAGCTGCGCAGGGAGCAAACAGAAGCACTTGGGTGTAATATTGTCTTCCAGGCTTGTCAAACTCACTTTTAGAGGAAATTCAGTCAAACAAGGCTTGTACGGCAAACGCCTACTAATTTTCACGAACTTGATTATTGCAAGCTAATGTTATTTCCCTCCTCCTTCTCCCGTCGCTGTTCACACTGAGGAGTGCTCCACGAGTACACGGCAAGGCATCCCGCGGGATACAGCAATCGTGCTGCTTAGCATGAACCGCTTCTACCTTTGTGCTTGGGAAATATTTTCAATCTCATTCCTTTTCTCCCCAAACACCTACATCAGTTTCAGCCGGATACCTCTTACCTGGGATCAGCAAGAAAATGCAGAAAGAGCTCCAGAACCACCTAGTAAATGTAACCTCAGATTTTCACCAGGTATGGGTTTTCGCCTGCGTAGAAAGCAACAGCACGCGTGAAAATCCCAGCGCGTGTTCCCCAGACTTACCAAGCTGTAAAGCACAGCATGGATTTTCTAAGAATCTAAAATAAAGTGACAAACTGGTTTGTGATTTAAAACCATTTGACAACCAGATCCTGTAAGAAAGATCTAATCTGTGGCATTTTTGTCTAAATTAAGTCTAATAATGACAAATGAGAGGCTTTACACACTTCTGGAATGAGACCCAAGCAGCACGCAGAGAGCAGCTGAGGACTCAGCCTGCCCCAAAATCAAACCTCGCGGCATGACATGTGGAGGAGAAAATCAACACACAGGGTACCTGACCACGGACACAGCATGGAAGAAAAAAGGAAGCACGAAATAGAGAAAAACAGGCACTTTCAGGGCTAATATCGGCTTACTTTAGGCAGCCACCTTAGGAGGTGAGGAACCATATGGAGGGCTGGTCTCTGTCCTCAGGGAGTTGGGGACCATTCGTTCACCTGGTGGCATCTACGTTTAGAATCACAGAATGGTTTGGGTTGGAAGGGACCTCTAAAGGTCATCTAGTCCAACCCCCTGCCATGAGCAGGGACATCCTCAACTAGATCAGGGTGCCCAGAGCCCCGTCCAGCCTGACCTGGAATGTTTCCAGGGATGGGGCATCTCGCACCTCTCCGGGTAACCTGCGCCAGTGTCTCACCACCCTCAGTGTGAAAAACTTCTTCCTTATGTCTAGCCCATACCTCCCCTCCTTTAGTTTAAAACCATCACCCCTTGTTCTATCACAACTGGCCCTGCTAAAAAGTTTTCCCCATCTTCTTTAGGCAGAAGAGTCTCACCCTGGTGAATGAGAAAAGATCCTTTCAGCCCTCATCAGGTAACTCTTACTCCCCTCTCCACGTTTCATTGCGCAGCAGGATTCCCCCATCCCAAACTAAAAGGCAGTTTCTTTTGCCAATCCACACGTGCCCGGCAGCGACGGGGCTGCCCAGTGACGAGGGGAGGGGTCTGCGCGTGTCCGGCCGCTGGGACCCGAACCAGAGCCATTCACACGAAGGGACAGGAGCCGCTCTCTCGCACAGCAGCGCTTCCCTCCTCCCAGCCACAAGGACAGAGGCCTCCAGCGAGACGGATAAACCGTGCCACAGAGCCAACGGTCCCTTCTTGCGTCTCTGCATGGACGAATAAAGGCTCTCACTGGAACCTTAAGTATTTTCACAATCAATCATCTATATATTAACACCCGACACATGCAGGCAACAGACCAACTATGTTATTTCGGAGAAAGCTGACACTACACCTGGCTGTCTCCCATGAAAAAGCGATGAAGAAACGCAAACATCTCCGAGGTGCATCCGATACCCGAGTCGGGCTCCTCCGTCATGTTGATCAGGTCTCTCTCCGCCGCATCCCCCGCCAGGAAAGCACGGGTTCTCCAGGCTTGCTGGATTCAGACTGGAAATGCCGCACACAAAGAAGTCCTTAGTTTCCAGATGGTTTGAATTTTCTGTGTATTTGGAAAAAATAAAATGACTCTTTAATACTGAGAATAGTTAGTGATATTGGATTTGGAGTGTGTAGAGGGGGACTAGCCAAACTGAAATTCATGGTGGATCTTTCACCGGTGTTTTACGTGTCCAGGAAGACAATAAAAAAATGTAGCAATTGTTATTTTGTGGGACATTTAATTCCTCTAACTAATTTTGCACGAAACTGGCTTTAGTTTTCATTCCCTCCTTCTTTTCTGTTTTGTTTTGTTTTTTCAACTCTTCCCCATCTTCTTTTCCTTCTTGGAAAAAAGAGGGAAACTGAGAAATTAAAAACTCACCGTTCCCCATACTTTAACTTTTTTCAAACTGCTCTGTCAAATCCCTAACCAACCTTTTCTCCAGGTAGGCCCCAAGTAGCCTTTGACATGTTTTAAAAACTTGATACCTATAGTAAGGTTCCTAATTCCATACTTCCAGCACCAAAAGTGTGAGCTGGTTTTAAAAAAATGCTGAGCATGCAGCAGCTCCCAATAAATTTCACAACCCTGCAAAAGTCCTGTTGTCGGGAACTGTTTTCATCCTTTCGTTTGCAGGTTGCCTCCATTACTTCCTTCCCTTGGGTCACGAAAAGGCTGTTAGTGACATCTTCCATTTACCAGGTGCAGTAGTATAAACTCAGAGTAACTCCACTAAACTTAATGTGCTTAATGTAGATACTCTGGATTTGCGTTGCTGCAAATGAGATCAGAATTTGTCCCAGCCTCAGGAGCCAGAAGGAGGTCAAATGCTTTACATACATTACCTCCTCTTCGGCATGCTAATGATGTGCAATTTTCAAACGCCTTTCCCCAGACACTGCAGTTCCAGGAACAGCACTAAAAGCACTAAAAGGATACAAGGCAGACCTCGCCGCCGGAGCAGACGTATGACCAGCGAAGCTACCAGCCCGACTGCGGCAAACCTTATTGTTGTGACTTGAGAGGCAAAAAGATCTGGCAAAATCCAAAAGATATCAACAAACCCACCCTTGACGATGCCTCTGTCACAGAATGGTTTGGGTTGGAAGGGGCCTTTCAAGGCCATCTAGTCCAACCCCCTGCAGTGAGCAGGGACATCCTCAACTAGATCAGGGTGCCCAGAGCCCCGTCCAGCCTGACCTTGAACGTTCCCGGGGATGGGGCATCTCCCACCTCTCTGGGCGACCACACTTGCTGACCACTGTAATGCCTTTCCCACCTCCTAGAAAAATCACCGCTGGCCACTCCGGCAGTCAGAAGCCACGCTGGCCACGAGCACCTTCCTCCACCAGCCAAGGACCTGAGCGCGGCGAGAGGTCTGCGGCAGCACACGCACACTGGTGGGACACGCTCCCCTCCCCTCCCCGGGCCACCGCCATCCCAAGGCGCCGGGACACAGCCCTTCCCGCAGCCTTAAATTCCAACTGCTGCTCTGGCTTCTGCTCTGCTTAAAGGGGACAAATGCCTCGCCTGATTTTGGGTTCAGCCCTGTCCTGCCATCTGTTCATGGTTTTCCTGAGGTTACCTGTGCAGCTCGAGCATTTGAACGTGGGCTGGAGCACATGTGGTTTTAAGCTGGATGTTAATTAGAAACATTTAGTGCGTCAAACCTATGATTAATGCACAGAGTTTCAACTGAAACGAACCAGAGTCCCCCAGATCCGCTCTCCTTCCCTACTGCAAGACTTTGGGGGGCAAAGAGCTTTTTTTAAAGCAAAACAAGGTCAGAGGCTTGGCCAGTGTAAAGCAGCCTATTTATATTGGAGGCAATGAAGGCTATTTGCGACGTCTTAAAATCTGGCCTGAAAACTGTAGGCTACATTAAAAATAATATGAAAAATGTCACAATACTACTCTGCTTTGTTTTCTTATTAACAAACATAGCTGCAAGGCATGATTAAGGGTACTCATCATTCCCACTGTAATTATTAGGTATTATTTGTAATACCACTTTAAATTTGCCTCTCAGCAATCCACTGAAGAAAATCTGATTTCAGTTCATTTCATTATTATGGTTTTGGTGTCAGAATAATACAGAACTGCTTTGTTTTGACCAGTGGAACAGACCCAGTTTTCATGGGGCAAAAAGGATTCCAATGACTACAAAAAAAGAGCAAGAGACAATGAAGTATTTTGGAATTCATCAGGATTTAAAAAAAAAAAGCACAGACCATTCAGCAGATGAAAGCTGCCTCTCACCTCTGCTATTCTGAACTTCCAGGACTTCACCAAAACGTGCAAGAAGTTTCTTCGGGTCAATTTTGGGACAGCTTTGCTTTGGCAGTGAGCAGAGCTCCAGATCTCAGAGGTCCAAACCAAATATGTTTTGAATTTTGCCATATATCTGGCTTATTACATTCCTGATAAAGAGTCCCAAGATACTACTGTCAGTGAACTATGGAGTGTTTCTCAGGAGCAGCATAAACATCCGATAGCACATCCTTTACCCAGGCTATTCGTGTCGTACCATTGAACGCTTGACCACGGTCTGATAGGGTATCTGAAAAAAATAGTGGGTGACCATGAAATGAAAGGCAATCGTATGTACATTTACACAAGGCAGCGACTTAAATTCTGGCCTATTCTAATCATAAATTTTCTTACTATTCTTTAAACGTTGTTATTTTGATGTAATTGCCTGTGAATATTTGCAATACACTATCAAGTTTTAAAGCTGCTGAATGCTGCTCACCCTCACTTGGTTACACAACTTTGCCAAACTTTAATGATTTGAGATGAGATTTTACAGGTGAACAATCTGCCTCCAGCAATATTTTCTCTTCAATTTATATCTAAAATGACCTGCCCCTTTCTGGGATGAGGATAGAAGCAAAAATAACATTCTTCAGCTAAGTTAAACAGTTCAAGCAACTTTTTCCTTAGAAGTCCCTCACCGCCTTTCGCACTTTGGAGTAGGTATTTTATTGGGGATGTCCCTGCGGTTGTCCTTGAGAAAATGTGGGCAATTTACAAGCTTTTGTAAAGTCAGAGTTTGCACAAGCTCAGAAAAACCTACATTTGCAGAAACCTCAACCCGTCCGGGGCACGTTCCAGCCCGGAGCACAAGAACGGAGTTGGCCCTTCCCCAGCTGCAGCACCGGCAACCGCTGCAGAGCAGAGCAGGTCGGGGGCTGGAGGAGGGTGGATGGGGCCTCCTGTTACAAATCATTTGTTCTTAACTCACTGTCTCTCGGTGCAGCGTTAAAAAAATCTTTGTATCCTTCTACCATAGGAGTGGGAAACATGAGAGAGGGGGTTGTGAATAGGTGCTACTCTGAACGCCACCAAGATCAGGCGAGAGCAAAGTCAATGCTGCACATCACCGTTCGGGCACGTGGAGGAAACGTGTTTAGTCCTTACGAATAAACCCGTATCAAACTAATCCTCCTTGCTGATGCTACTGAGAAAACCCAGGGCCTGATCTCCGTTGAGCTGGAACGAGGAGCCGCAGCGTGGGGCTTCCAGGCTCGGCAGACAGAAGCGCCCAGGCGCAGGTCTGCAGAAGTGACTTGTGATGTCCCCGTTTCGAGTGACCCACCTGAAACAATCGGAGGGGGGATCAATAGGTTCAAGCCAGGCAAGGCCAGGCACTTCCCAAAAGTCAGCCCCGCTGACTGTATCGGGAGTTTTGGCACTAAAAAAGTCAGAGCGCCTGGCTCAGAAACATACAGTTCAGCATAGCCAAAAAGAACAGACTGGCCCATTAAATCTTCTACAAACAGCGCTGCAAGAGCCTTTATGTTCTCTGAACCTTCGGCAACCTTGAGCAAGCATTCAGTTCAGGCTGGTTTCTAGAAGCTGGCAAAATTGTGGGGCCTCCTTTCTGCTTTCAGCTGGCTTGTTCCTCCAACTGCACACGCGCTTTAAAGGACTTCTCGTGGTATCTGAGACTATGGCCACTAAAAATAAAACAGGCAACGAGAGGTAACGGACTGCAAAGGGCAAGCTGCTTCTAAGTTGCAAGCAAAGGTACTGCAGCATTTTTCCTTTCTTCCCCTGCCTTTTTTCTGCTTTTTCCTTCCCCAGTTCCCTCTTTTCTTAACCCAAATCCCTTATCTCAGTGCTGATAATTGTAGTCGCTCTAATATGTAGCCATCTGAGCAGCTCAGAAATGTCCATCTTGGGCCAGTCCCTCTCGTGGAGAGAAAAAATAAATATGAAAAGCACATGGACTCCTCCAGAATTTTAATTTAAAACAAATATGGAGTCAAGTGAGGATTAATCACATTTCCACTGAAGGCTGGTTTTTGTTGGCGGCTTCTGAATCCATGTTGCTCTTTAATCAAAGAAGGAAAAAGAAGATGGAGGGTGGCAGTGGGAAGAGCTGATGGAGATGGGCTGGATTTTCTCCAGACTCTACTGTTCTGACCCACGACCAGAGTTGTGGTTAACGTATCAGAGAGATGATCCCCTCCTTCGGCTGCTGGTTTTTGGCAAACGATCCAAAGATCGTAGGGGGTCAGCACAAAAATATGCTGCATGGCAAGTACCTCTTCCAGGGAGAAATGGCACATGAAGCAGCAGGCTGACCGCGCTGCCGGGCAAAAGGGGACAGTGTGAGCGGTGGCTGTGGTGTGTGAACTTCTTCCCCAGTGCAGAAGAAACCTATTTGACAAGCAGCAGAGTGATGATGGGCTGTGGGAAGAGCTGATGAGCTCTTTAAGACTTGCGGTGGGTCAAAACTTTGAAGTGTTTGAGGGGGAAGTCGGTATGGGAATTAGAAAGCAGTGATTGCAATCTGAATTTGTACTACCCTACACCTCAGGTACGCAGGACATTGGCTTTCCAGTCACGTACCCCATCAGAGACTGTAATTTTTAATGAACTTCCTTAGCAGTTCTTGAAGGACCACAAACATCTCTAACAAGACAACCCACTTATCACACAGGCCGGGATGCATTCAACATTGCAGATGTTCAGCGCTGCCTCCCCTTGCCTGTCTCCACCGTGGTGGCCCTTGGTCCACCAGCCATAGAAGAGGTGAGAAAAGTTTGACTAGAAATGTCAGACCCGCAAGCCAATCTGGTGCGTGACATAGCCGACTTTCCTTCCCGGGAGCCTACCGCGCCAGGAAAGCAGGCATCGCTGCCACGTGGCAGCGGCCAGGACAGGAGCGGGGTGCCGTAGAGCGGAGCATCCCTGCCTCCCCCGGCAGGCGCTTCCACACAGCCCCTGCCCGCAGCGGCGGGGGCACCTCGCCCTGAGCTACAGCACGCGTAAAGGCGAGCAGCAGGCCCGAGTACAAACGAAGGCTCTAATCTGAAAATCCAAAGCGTAAGCAAATCTCTAGCCTAGGATGAGAACCAGGCGACCCATTCCGAGTACAAGGTGACCTGTTTTTTCCCATTTCTGATGGTTCCGATCCTCCGAGTCCCCATGCAGCCGCACTGTGAAATCCATTTGAAACATCAGAGGGAGATTGTGCATCAAACTAAAATAAATTCTTCTACCCGCCCAGCCCCCTTAGAGGCCAACAAAAGGCTCCCCCTTTCTCTGCTACACTTGGTTCGGCAGCTCAAGTACTTCATGGAAATCAAGCAGGCATTTGATTCCCTTCAAAACCCAAACTGAGATGCTTGAGTTTATTTTATTCTATTTTCTTAAGCCCAAATAGAAAAATAGGTTTATACGCATAAATAAAAAAATAATAACCTGCCATTTAAATCCTGTTCGGGCAATTAGCTCAGTGCCTAGCGCTGTGCTAATGCGATCGCCTTTCTTTGTTTGTTCCTATTTATACTGCTCTTTAAAGTTCATTAAAATCACTGCTGCTATCTCACACAGAACAACTGTTCAAAACATCAGTGTCACGCAGTCGGGAAATTTATGCTTTGAAGTTCCCTCCTTTATTCATTTCTATCAGGCTTCTTTCTCCTTTTCTTTTTTTTCCCTTTCTTTTTCTATTTTTTTTTCTCTCTTAATGACTAAACCAGTTTTATGCTCTTCACAGTTATTCCAAAATCTGTTCCTCCTGACACGGAGCTGATACATCATTCCTCACTCATAACCCTTTTTCTCATTTTCATCATTTCTCTCCCCGCTTGCTTTGGCTCTCTGCTAAGTCCATCACAGCTTTGTTTTTATATCCTCGTCGCTGTATTTTATAGCCCAGTAAAACCTAGAAAGCTGCTTCAGAAAACACACACGCCAGCCCTTTGATGTTTGTGTTTGTGTGGCAGCTTGCTGGAACGTGTCAGCACTCGCACAGAGACAAAGCCCCGCGAACCGCCCGGCTGCTGGAGGCAGCCCTGCCAGACACGGGGCTGCCGGCAGCGGAGCGACGGCAGGGACAATAAAAGGGGAACAGGTGAACGCTCTCCTCTCCAACCCCAATCCAGATACATTGCCTTTTTTCTGCAGCTTTTCCAAAGGGGCTCGCCCCAGTCCCCCACTCCAGAGTGAATTGCTGCTGCTTTTCCAGTCTTAAAAGCTCCACGGGACGGAAGAGGCGTCTCCCCCAGGGGATCGGCACTGCGAAAATGCTTCTTGCCTTTGCTTTGAGCTCGCTGCTCCCCTGCACGCTGCCAAAAAGCCAAAGGCAGCATCTATAGATGGGGACCATCGCTCAGCAACAAAGGACAGGCAGTGCAGATCCTCGGCAATGGCAGAGTCAGGCCCAGGAGCAGGTGGAGGATGCTTGTAAAAATAATGGGGATTTGGCTGTGAGCCGGCTGGAGAAGGAGGAGAGGCCAGATCCACTTTTCTGCATCCTAAGAACTGTGTTTGACAGGTCTGCAGCAAAATCCCTTTCTTGCCCAGGAGGCAATGTCCTGCCCCTCTCCAGCACATCCGCAGGAAGCCGTGGGACAGCATCTCCAATGGCACCCATACATTGTCTCCAGTGTGGCCAAGGACAACGTATTCAGCTGCTATACATAAACCCATCCTAACGGAGAGTCAGGGAGCCCAGCCCAGTTACAAACCTCACCTCAGCTTGGAGCAGGGTCCCCCCGTGCCAGACCCGGGGCAGAGGTGCTGCCCCAAACGCTTTGGTGTCTAAGCAGACAACCCAGGGGTGCAAGCAGGAACAGCGCTGCAGGGGAGTGACTGATCTAGGGCCCAAAACCAGACCAATTTTAATGAACATTAAAACCGGAGTTATTTTCAGACTGGTGCTGTATCTGCCAGGTGACACCACCTCTCCTGGGTACCTGCACAAAGCTCAGCTTGCAGAGAATTGGGAGGAGAAATGTGGATTAATCCGATGTGTCCATCAATAAAGTCCAGATCACTGACTATCACCTGCTCTAAGCAGCAGCCTGCTCTCTTCTGCTGGTCTTCAACAGATTTTGCATTACACATGGAGGCTTATAAAGACCAAATTACCTGTATGATTATTCAGAAACCGATTCGTAGATCATTTCATAACTGCATATACTCAAATTTCACTTTTTGAATAAAACAGTTAAAAATACAGCTCAAGCCAAATACAGGTTACATCACTGCGTAATTTTGTACCTACGCCCTTTAGAAAGTGATATTTCCCTCTTACCCAGAAGAGCTGGAGAAACTTATATGCTGAGACTGAGCAGAAGACCTCTGTCGGGAGCCAGAATTGGTTTTCAGCCTGCAGCAATTAACGAGTGCTGTAGACCATCACTTAATATGATACAAAGAGCACTGCCAAATCTCAGGATTATATCTGGAGCTTTACTCTCAAGTCCCCTGCATCTGGAAACATGTGATTTTAAGAAAATCTCAGCTTTAATTTTTTTAAATGCTCTTCTAAATTTTACGGCTGCAGAGGAAAGCTCAAAAACATGAATAGTAAAGGCTATCAAAAGCAGAACAAAGTGTTCAGTATTCATGTATTTATTTTTTTTTAACTTTTTCTTCTAAGCTGCCTGCTGAGTCGAAGGCCTGACTCGTGGTATTTTGGCCATCAGCAGCTGGTGGTGCTCAATCTGTCACGGTAAATAACGGACGCTGTGAGCCACCCCTTAGGAGTTTTAAAACCAGTTCTGGCTTCCAGACACAAAGGGTCAGTCGATGGCTGGGACAGGTTATCACCAACGCGTTAGGACCTTGCACAGTGGAGACACCACCCCATCTCTTCCAGGACTTTTGAAAGCGGAAAACATGTTTTTCTCCACTAAAACATGAGTAATACTAGCTGTGAGGTTATCTCATTTGGCTTAGCCGAACACAGCGGAGTTAAACGGTTCCTAGTTCCCGGTTTCAGTCCGCAGCTCTTTCTGCTCGTCCACCACAAGTCAAAGGAGAATTTGAAGGGCAAACCTCCCTTTCTGGTGAGCCAAGGAAACCCTGCCCAGCGCCTGCACGGGCAGACACGTAACAGCGATGCCACGCTCAGCTCTCCCCCTGGATCACCGTCATCTTACTCTTCTGATGACAGCTCAGGAGCAGGAGAGAAATCTAATTTCTCAGCATCAGATTTACGGCTGAAGTGGGCCCATCTGACAAGGGAAGGCATTGTGCTTATTCAAGCTTATCAAGAACCTGAGAGCAATTTCTATGGAAAAAAGGTCTGCTTTAATAGACAGATACTGAAAGCGAACTCACAAATTGCTCAGGGCTTCAGATGAACAAAACACAAGAAGGATTTGATTTTCAGCTGCTTCCCCTTTCTTCTTTCCCCCAACCCGCATTGGTCTCAACAGGGATGTGGCGCCTAAACAGCCCGTAAGCTCTGCCCGGACCTCCGTGCCCCTCATTTGCACACAACAGGGAAAGCTGACAACAACCACCCACGGCTTGATCTAGCTCGCACGCCCTCCAGGGAACGGCAAGTGGCTCCAACACAACGCCCAATACGAACTCGATGCCGTCTATTGCACCGCTACCACAACACACCGCCGCAGCAAGAGGCAGCAGGTAGCGACCCACATCTCCGGGAGCCCACGTGGGCCAGCGCGGTTGGCAGCACCCATCTTACCAGCGCTGGAGGCCAAGGGCATTCAGAAAACCCTACAGCATGTGGTGTGTGAAGCTCAGAGCTCGCCCCCAGTACAGCACACCAAGGGTTAACATCAGCGTGCAATAAATGCGCTATCAATTTAGTCCCGTTTTCACAAGGCTAATTTGTCTCGTTCTCGAGATATTCTCCACCAGGGTCTTGAACATGAGCCTGAATTAAGGGGTGGATGGAGACCGAGTGCGTGAGGTTTTATGGGGCAAAGTGAAGGGCCATGAGCAGGCACCGCCCCCCTAATAACCCCAGAGAGAAATTCTGGGTTAAAATGCCTAAACCAGGCTTGACCTGCAATGGGATGGAAAGGTTTCTGCTCTGGTTATTGTCATCCTGGGTTTGGGTCCTAAATGTTTACCTCTCTGGTTGGAAGCCCAAAGTTCAGACTCCCCAACGGTGCAGGTGCTGATGGACGCATGGAGAATTTCCAGACAGGACTGGAATCCCGGCCGCAGCGCAGCCTTTTCTGATTTACTGAGCTGTGCAACGGGCAGGGACAGATCCCATCCCTCCCTCTGCTCGCTGCGTCACCCCTCACTAGCCTTCGATAGCGCCGTGTCTCGCCCAGAGGCGCTGCCTCCAAACACACAGACAAAACCCAAACTGACAGCACTGCCATCGCCGGTCTCCAGCTGCAAAAGTTGATCCCAGTTCCCTGCCTCCTCCGACGCTCCACTCGCCGGTGCAGGGTGAGGTCTTTTCTGTGCTAGCTCCACACTGACCCTGGCAGCGCTCAGCAACTGCAATGCAAGGTGTCCCTTGGTGGACATTCACAGGCTCTCCCGTGTCCTTCAAACTCTTCTGAAGGAATTCCTCGGCAGCATTGCTCTCTTATGAGCCCATTCTCCGGGACACGGAGGGTTGCACCCAGCAGCAACACTCTACAAACCAGGATTTTGGGGCTGCTCCATCACACAGGTTAGTCCGAGGCAGGCCACCAGCTCAGGAGCCTTTGGTAAGGAGCCTGCACGTGAGATGTACAATAGAAACGAGTAACTGGAGCTAACACTGCGATAATATCTCTGAGAATAATCACGCGCTGAGCTCCTACCATGTTGTTTATAAAGCCAAAGCAGGCAGCAGTCCAGACGGAGCCACACGGGAACAGCGCAGGAATGAGCGCACGAGGCCCCTCGCTTGCACAGACAGGACATAAAACAGAAACACGGAATTTATTCCACTCTATACTGGGCTGGACTGGAGCTTCTCCTCCCTCCACTCGGTGGATTAGCAGCCACTAACAATGCCTCTCATGGCAACTCTCAGTTTTGTTTCCAAAAAGTTTATTCTGTTTGTAATTTCTCATACCTGCTAATCTCTCCCGGACGTCCTCAGCTGCTCCACAGCAAGGGTCAGGCTGAGCCACGTGCCGCAAGGCTCGCCGAGTCTTTCTTCACCTTGCTGCCTGCCTGTCATCCCTGCTGCTGCTCATGGAGGCAATGCAAAGGCAACGATGGGTTTTGGATGCTCAGCTCCAGTGCTTCTTCCTGCAGGAAGGAAAATCAGTGGGAATTTTAAGAGCATGTTGAATGCAAGCTCAATTCTAAGTCAGTGTCGGCTTGTCCAGAGGACTCACGTGTGGTTACAGCCCTGCCTCAGGCATTTCCAAGGGCCCCAACTGCTCGTCTTTGCAGCTTGAAAGATCTTTCAAAGTCACTTTTGCAATCTCATGACTGCTTCCAGAGTCCTTACACTCCTCCTTCCCAGCATAAAACTCCAACGACCCTTTTAAACAACAAAACCAGCAGAAGCAACCGTACAAAAACTAACAAGCCCTTGCACTCCAGCAACCACAGGCCACTTTCTGGGAAGAAGGCGGATACGGACACAAGGGAAGGGATCACACAGCAGTTGCTGCAAAGAGAGACTCCCGTTTCCAGCACAGAAAGGTTTCCTACGCACGTAAATAAATCCTGTGGCCGTGTCTTTTTGGTCATGCTGATAACAACTTCCTGGGCTCCTGAGCCCTCTGTAGACACAGTACCTTTTCCATACAAAGCTCATCCCACCTCGTACTTCAGGCTGCTCCTCAGCCACGGACCCGAAGAGGCAGAAATGATGAAGCTGCACGGCCGTGTGGTTTCTGACGGCAAAAACCCGCGCTCTGACGCAGAGCACGGATCTAGACGTTTTATGGCAGCCTGGAGTACAAGAGCCTCCAAATGCTACTCATAAAAGGAACATGAAGAACTGCTTTCCAACACGATTCTCCTATTTTTTTCCCCCTTTCCCTTTTTACACTGCAAAGGGTGAATGACTTTGGCTCTGGTGGAAAAACAGAGAGAAGGACACCAGGAATTATTTACTTATTGCTGCCCTTTTTTCATTGTGTTTTCCTCCCTTTAGGACTTGGCCCTGGCTGGTTT
The DNA here is from genome assembly GCA_009819775.1 of Phoenicopterus ruber ruber. Taxonomy (NCBI): domain Eukaryota; kingdom Metazoa; phylum Chordata; class Aves; order Phoenicopteriformes; family Phoenicopteridae; genus Phoenicopterus; species Phoenicopterus ruber. The sequence continues at coordinate 3,817,749 of CM020232.1, forward strand.
CCCAAGCAAGAACTGAGAGAGCCGACGGTTCATCCATCTCTATTTAAATTACTTTTGTACTGCATTGAGTAATTGTGCCTCCATTTTACTCCAGGGCTAAAGGTGACTGACTTAAAGGTGATTATCTTTTGTTAATAGCCTGCATTACTGAGCAAGATCTCAGAATTACCTTTGTAATCCTTCCCCACACTTTAATGTTGCTATTATTATTAATATTGCTCTTTAAAACATACTTTTCTCCTGTCATGTGGAGGCAGCGACTGCTGCTTCTCAGCGAGACGGCGAAAAGGCTGCCTGATATTATCAAGCAGGAGGAATCCAGTGCATCCTACTGCTTTTTTCCTTAAAGGTGGGGGGGTTCGAGTCCAGCCACGAACAAGAGGCATTTGATTAAATCGATACAGGATGGCTGCAGCCAGGCCTCCACAGTCAATACGGACGCTACAGATTTGGCAGCATGTTTAACCATTCTGTAGGATTTGTACAATATGTTTTATCTTTCACATAAACCCATTTCCACCCTACCGTCCCACTGCGAGCCTCGGGGCTCGGTGGGCAGAGCCTGCCTTGCACTGGTAGTCTTTCTTTCCCTGGCTCCGCACTGGGATACTGTCCCAAATCCAGTGGATGCAAGTCCAACTTCAGAGGCAGCATCGGTGACTTCAGATTTTGTCATCCTTCTCAGGATTTAGAGGAGCTCACTGACACTGCTTCAGGAAGGCCTTTAACCAAGCCAGCTCACACAGCGCTCCTGAAATACCCCATCAGGAAATCCCAGCACACCATAAATAATCGGTATTAGGCTTATATTTTTCATGGCCCAGATTTTCTGCAGTTTCTGCTCTAACAAATCACGTTTGTCAAGCTTTTCCCCGCATTGTCTGCTGAACACTGAGCACCAGCATCGTCTGATGGGTGTTTGCTGAGCGCTCAAGCACGGGCTGTAAAGGACTCTGTGCCCAGCACCCCTTCTGTAGCGTGGATAAACAGTATTTCACACGTACTTGCATACTGTGTGTTACTTCCAAGGTCTTCTATCTGCTCTGTCTTCTTTTCCTTCTGTATTTATATTATTGTCTGCTGCCTCCGATGCAGAGGAAACCAGCAGGCGGCTTGTGGAGAAGTGTATGATTTGGTTCAAGCCAGGCTAACATTTTCCATCATCATCAGTGTTGCGCTCAGGTATGTCATGTGCAAATTTACCAGTGTATTGAAGGCAAAAAGTAAATGTCTTACTATTAAAGATAAAATGTTATGAACTTTTAATGCTAACTATTATTATTAAACAGTTAAAGATCCAGAGGTGGAGAGAAGAAATACCTTTCTCGTACTGAACTTTAAGCTGTGAGGTGCATAAACAAATGATGTATTTCTTTCACATAAAATGTGCATTAAAACGCTGTTATTAAGCTCAAAACATCAGGTGTTCAAAGGTAAGGAAACAGCCATGCCACCTCATCGATTAATCCCATACTATTTTTCCTGCCACATTTGGTGCCAACTGCTGCCTACGTGACCCTAAAAGTGTAACGCAGCCTCGGAGCCTGCTCTCCGCTCACCAGCGGCCAGCTCCCACAAGCCACCTCTTTTGCGAGCATCCCTGCTAGATTACCTTGGTATGCAAGGTAAGCAAGATGTGTTTTGTCAAAGATATCAAAATGGCATGATCGGTAGAAATTTGAGGCTGCATCTTCCCACTTGCATCACACCTAGTGCATACAACTGGCATATAATGATGGCAAAGAGAACCGAGCCAGGAACTGTGTCACCCACCAAACCCCACGGCAAGTTCCTCGGACCAAGCCCTTTTCATAGAATCATAGAACCATAGAATAGTTTGGGTTGGAAGGGACCTCTAAAGGCCATCTCGTCCAACCCCCCTGCCATGAGCAGGGACATCCTCAACTAGATCAGGTTGCCCAGAGCCCCGTCCAGCCTGACCTGGAATGTTTCCAGGGATGGGGCATCTCCCACCTCTCCGGGCAGCCTGTGCCAGGGCCTCACCACCCTCATTGTAAACAATTTCTTCCTTATGTCTAGTCTAATCTCCCCTCCTTTAGTTTAAAACCATCACCCCTTGTCCTGTCACAGCAGGCCCTGCTAAAAAGTCTGTCTCCATCTTTCCGATAAGCCCCTTTAGGTACTGAAACGCTGCAATAAGGTCTCCCCGGAGCCTTCTCTTCTCCAGGCTGAACAACCCCAACTCTCCCAGCCTGTCCCCATAGCAGAGGGGCTTGTGCTGCAATGCCGTTCAGAGGAGGACGTGTCTGAGCCAGACCCACCTTCCAGCACAGCCAGAAACCGGCCGCTTTGTCCAGGTCAGGCTGGGAGATGAGGTGGTGTGAGGCTACTGAAGTCACCTGGAAATTTAGTTTCACTCCCTGCTCAGACGTGGATCTGGGTTGGAAGCTAAACTCGCGTGCAAGAAATACGAGAGGCCAGATCCAGGATGCAAACGGCCCGCGCAGGTGTGCAGTCTGGTTCTGCCATCTCCCCTTCAGCCTTTCTTTCAGTGCACAAGACGCCAGCCCCAGTTTCTGCCCCCAAAAATGCGCCGTAAGCAGCAGCTCTAAAGGGAAAGGAGCCGAGGGAAAGACCCCCAGCCTGCAGAGAGCAAATGCGGCAGCACTTCGCAACACAAAATCACACAATTTCTGGAGAGCAGCACATGTCCCCAGCCCACCGCAGCTCTCCGGGGAAGGGAAAGCCACACTTCAGGCTGGAAGCACCTTCCCGTGCCTGACAAGTTATGCAGTTATTTAACAACTCATCGTCTGTCATTACTTACAGCTTTATGCATAACCAGAACTTCCTAACTGGCTGCGCACATCATGGCCACGGCGCCAGCAAATAAATGCCCACGGCTGACGGCCTTATTTCTATGCAGAAATTCCACCCTGGGACTGAATACAAAATATTTAAGGTTAATCATCGCACTTGTCAGATGATTAAATCCACTCAGCATTTGGCCTTTCATCTTGTCATGCCCGTTTAGATTAAAATCATCCGGGCTTGCCCTGCCCGTAGCACCTTATCATTCAGCGGAGGCTAGGCTCAGGTGGATAAAGTGCTGGTATATATCTCAGGCCTGAAAATAACCTTTCAAATAGCTTCCACGGCGAAACTTGCATTTTTGTGGCTGCAATCAGTCCAGAGCGCTATCCAGGATGGTTGTTTAGCTGGCCCAAACCAGAGCCTGCAACACAAAGCCCCATTTCTCATATTGGTTTTCAAGTAGAGTTAAGCAAGTCAAGGGAAACGGTCTGAGCAGCAAGAGGGAAGAAAAAGATATGAGAAAAAAATGTAGAAATGTCTGTCTGAGAAAATTGTACTTGGCTTCTGAGAATAAAAAGCTTACTAGTCAGAATAGTCCTTCCCCAAAGTAGAAATTTTCCAGTGTTCCCATAAAAATGAAAGCCATAAAAAAGGATTTTCAATTCCAAAACATACACATTTTCAACAGAAAAGCTTTCAAATGTAAATAGTTTTGTTCAGCCATGATGTTCTGGCTTTGAGTTACCGATAAAGCATGGATGCTTTTAGAAAACAGCAGATACATTCCACAGAAATTTGTATTTCATTAAAATTCTTTTTTTTTCTTTTTTTTTTTTTTTAAATCAAAGAAAAGTTTTGGCAGGAAAGTTACAACAGGCTTAGCTGTGGTTAGGACTTTTGAATGTGCCCAGGACTGACTTAACTTCGCCTCTGAATGACATCTGTCCCCCGGCTTCAACAAGACACTGCCCTGCACCAGAGCTGAGATGGGGGGGGGCTGACCCACAAAAAGCCATAGCAGTCCCAAATTTGATGCCCAAATACATTATAAGTGACAGAAAATCTTCAAGAAGTTCACTAATTCAGTTCAGCATCTACATTTTGATAACTTGTCTAAAGCTGCAAGATCTGGAAAACAAGACCCAAAATCCCCCAAAGCCAGGCCCTCAAGAAATATTCTGTACATCTTTCCCTGAAGCCCGTAGAAAAACCACAAGAATAGCCTTTCCTCAAGGTATTTTAAAACCTCAGCTCCTAGTTGGATAGGAGAAGGGCAGAGGCAAGCGGAAATGAAAATCATCTGGGGAAATGTTCACAAGGTTGCTTAAGACCTTGTAGAAGCCTCTGTCTGGATTTGGATAAAAGATGGAGACAAGGGCAGCTCCAGGGAACAAAGGAGATTAGAGGCAAAGAGGCCGTTTCCATTCTAGCAGGAAACGTCAGCAATCTTGAATTTCAAAATGACTGAGAGAGGTGAAATTATACCAGACACTGTCCCACCAGCAGCTGTGATGGTCTGAACTGGAAAAAGCTCTAATAGCACCTGAATTTAGAGGTGGAAGAAGAATGAGACCCAGCTTTAGTCTTCAGTCTCACATCTAGCCTTCAACCCTCAGAACCACAAACACGTTCTTGCCCACCTACTTTCAAACTGAACAACTGAGCAAAATTCACTCTGAACAGGTGAAAAAGGAGATTTGAGTCTTTTCCCTTTTAAAAAAACCTCTCAAATGACTGCCTGCATGCATACAAATTGCGTGTAAAGGAGGCCTGACTTACCTCACAACCCTTTCCCTGGCAGCAAGAAGCTGGTTGCCCAACATCCACGTGGTGTTGCTGGGGGCTCCGGCAGCTCCTCTCTATGCCACTGATGGGTACCACCACCACCCCCAAGCTTCTAGGGCCTCGTGCTTGGCTCACCAGCAGCCTGTTGGCTGAAGATAATGCCAACTATGGGCCAAACGTACAGCAAATGTTTTGATTTACAGAGTTGAGTGGTGGCAAAAGTGCCTGTGCAGGTGGGGAGGAAGCAGTCTGAAAGGTGGGTTTCCTTCCTCAGCTCCTTCCATCCGGCAAAAGGCTGCAGAAGTCATTTGATGCCGGGCGGACCGGGCTGGGAAGGACCCCACGTCACCAGGAACAGCCGTGGCTTAGTACAGCTCGCCGTGTTTTTCTCCACAGCCGAACGGTGAACTTACAAGAGGAACCTCTCCAACCTGGCTCCGTCTCTTGCTCACAGGCAGTCAACGGCGAGAACAGCTCTGGGTCTACTTCAAAATACACATCCCCATTGCAGGAAGGACAGAGGACCGGCATCATTACTCATATCTCCCAACGATGACGAGAGGCAACGTGTTACCCTCTGAAAGGCTGATAGACCATCAGCTCCCATGGAACGACACCAGTTTACATTGGGGCAGATCTAACTTTGCTCCTGCAAAAGACAGAGTAGAAAAATATTAAAGCCTTGTTCATAAATCACTGTCAGTCTGTGACGAGGGTTGTCCGAGCTACAACGAGATGAATTGCTCAAGCCACGATTCCCTCTCCATTCCCCTCCCTGCCCGCTCCAGAAGTTGGAGGATCTGGAAACCATAATCCAACAAACGTGGCTTTTCTTTTCCTTTAACCTGATGGGATTTCAGATGGATCAGCTGCAAAAACACTTCAAACCCATACATAATCTTTCAGAAAATCAGGAAAGGACTGTGGGGCTCCCCAGGCAAACAAGTGCCTAATTATGCAGGCAAAGATGTCATGCAATGCTATCAGCAACTAACTGTTATGTGGCAGATGTCCCTCACAAATCACTCCTGCTGCTTATTTTTTTATTTTTCTCTGTCTAGTCACCATGTGCAGCCTAAAACAGATCAGCGTGTAAAAAAACCTCACTGCTCTGGAGCAGCAGAGACAGACTCTCCTTCTCATCGGGGCAGGAACTCACACTGAAAATGGAGAAAATACTGGAGAGCACATCAATAGCAAAACCACCCCACTACGATTATTATTTGGCTTTAAATTACTTAAAATACATCTTAACATTCTAAAAACACATCCAGTTGTTGCAATAAGAAGGGAAGGGCTAAGATTTCACCTGGGTACAATACCACGGCTTCTTTTACTGCTCTCCAGAAGACAGGTAACCTGCACTGAACCGCATCTCAGACTGTCTTAAAACAATCAGCAAGAGACTAGAAAGATGCAATTCGAACACGCCTCAATAAATGAGAGAGAATCTGCTCTGGTTCAGTCTGAGCCCAGTCATATGCAACAAAGCTCTGGGTAGAAACTAAGGCGAGGATGTAAACTGAAGATTGTCTGGAAGACGTGTATCAGTGCTACTACAGGCATACTAACCTGAGCACAGTGCCACAGACAGGCCTCAGCACAAAATACATCAGATCCCAGACAGCCGCTTGCACCAGCTAAGCGTGGATCCCAAGCGTAACACACGCCGGCCTGGCTGCAGCCACTCCAAAACACCCATGGAGCGTTTAGGGATGTAAGGCTTATTTAGCCTGTGAACGTTTTGGGACAGACGATGTCTCTTTGCTACCTGCATGTACAGCATGAAGCACAACGGGTCTCTCCTCCTGCTTGGAAACGTTACATAGGTGATGCCACAGCAGAATTTATCACCAACATTGCTCAAGCTTTGCCATTCTCAGGTTATCACTGCTTTTTCTAAGCTCTCAGCCTTTCCCGAGACAGGAGGTGGCAGCAGGTCAGTGTGGTTCAGCGCTTTCCTTGCTATTGACCTCTTCATCCATTGCGAACACAAAAACTCGCCTCCTCCCACCTCCACACTTACCGGAGCCCCCCCAAGCCTCATGCTCTGCAACCCGAGCCCTTTCTGCAGGCCGTCAGCTCAGCCTTTACTGCTCTCAGTAGGAACCAGATAGGCTCCATTAATCATCTTTTCTCCAAGTCTCCAGTTTTCCGCTCAGCCTCCCGCCCAGCGCTCGAGCATCCTGCCCTCCCGCCCGGCCTCGCACTCACAGCCCGGCTGCTCTGCACCACGCACATCTGACACCGTTTATTAAGCAACACCATTCACTAAGCCGTAACATGCTGGGCTGCACCGTATCTCTTTTCCTATTCAGATATAATTCTAGGAACAATCTGGATGAGATCATGTATGGAGGAAATGACACTTCTCGCCTGTGCTGAGGACCAAATGGCAGCATTGTACGCTGAAGTGCCACAGACGCTTGATACGGTTGTATTTTTAGCCATTTCCTCCCTTCCCAAATCAAAACAAGAGGAGGGGGGGTTCTCGGCGACTTTTGCAACACAATATCTGCTAGACTGCAGGTAGAAACATCATCTCATGAAACCCAAGGTTTGGAAAGCCCAGGTACAGACCAGCATGGTTGGCTTGAACACTCGTACCAGCTGCGTTGGCATCATTCACCGTCCTCCCAGCAAAGAGAGGAGACAGCAACAACTTCTCTCCATTCGGGAATGAGACTTCAGCTCCTTCCAGGCCCCAGGTTTGCGGATGGTGCTTCACAGCCCCCCTGCATTTTCCACAGCCACGCAAACCTGCGGCAGGCAGGCAGGCAGACAGAACACCAAACCCAACAGAAAATGTGATCCTCTCTGGGGAAAATTTCAACTTTTCAGCCAGAAAATGCAAACTGTGTCCCAGAGTGCTTTGAAGTTAATGAGGCATGTTATTTTTAGTTTTTATAGATGAAAATGTCATTAAAAGCAAACATATTTCTGGGGAAAAAAAAGCTAAATTCCCTGCAGTTTGGAATCTTTCGAAGGCCACCTCTACTTTCAACAGAAGATGATAGGTTATAATAATAATAAAGACAAACACATTGGGCATCTTTTTCCTTTCCACACAAGGCACTGCAGTGTTGCTTCCAAATAGATAACAATATAATTTCCTTCCATTTATAAATCCATTTGTTACTACCATGTAACTGAGAACCTGGTCTTCTCCTGCCAGAACGGCCATCTGAAGTCTGGCTGAAGAGGCGGCACATGGGAACCTAACACAAGGCAGATGGCTCTGTACCCAGTCAGGCACAATAATAATCAGTCAAAATCCATACTCATAAATTGAACTAAACGGAAAGCTCTGTACGGGCAAGGAAGTTAGTTTGTTTTAGGGTTAGTTTTATTTGTCCTAAAGGCTACTGGCACAGAGAAGTAGGAGGGTAACTTGAAATCAAACTGGCTAGAAAGCCTTCATCCCAGTGAAAACATCCACGAGCAAAGGATTTTGCAGAAAACGATCATCTGGTGCCTGAGTTTGAATTATAGGAGCACAAAGTTAGGCTCTGACTCCATCTCTGGGCATTCGGGCTCTCTGCACCAGAAACACTCACAATTCAAAGATGCAGTTTTTCAGTGCCAGTAGAAATCAGGCTTCTTTTAACACAGGACCTAAAGCTGGACTTAGGAACCATTCTGGGAACCACACTGTGAACATTTTTGCTCAATTCCTCCGTCCATCTGATAATCTTCCACCGCTCTTCAAGAAGTATCTGCCAAAGTAACAATTTAATGACTTTATCCACGTGGCTCTTGCCACCTCCTTGCTCTCCACAGCCCTTCGCACTGGTAAATGTGGCTCCTCAGAACTCACAATGTGAGGAATGTGGAATTTTCTCCAGGAAAAACACATCCATCTCCCAGGTCAGGGAAATCTGACTCAGTTGTAATGTTAACAAAGCCTCTCTTGGACAGATGTGAAGAAGGGGGACATAATCAACATTCTTCCCTAAGTCTAATCTGCTGCTGCACTGGTGCTGATCCCAGAATCCATCCGAGCAACGCCATTACAGCGTCTCCAAAGAGGTGTAGCTGTAGGAGGGCGGGAGGCTCTAACTCTGCTTTACAAAGCTTTCGCTACAGGGGCAAACACCCAATGCTGAAACTCTACGCTTCCAAAAGCTTCCAGATATCGCTTCCCCTCAGCCCTGACATCACTAGGGTCACAGGGGTATCATTCAGGGTTTGATTTACCAAAGGATTAAAAACATCACTGGGAAACGTTTAAACCAAGCACATACCGCATTCGCAGAGGTTTACAGGGGGGACACCGTGGTCCGTTTTCTGTTTGCACCCTTTCCTGAAGAGCAATCTGTAACCACGTCTGTGCTGTGGCAGCTGGAGGGCACAGCAAGAGCCAGAGCATAGGTGGGAAAAGAGCAAAGGACTTGGATAAGAGCGTGTCCAGGGTCTGGCAGCATCCGCTACCTGCACGTGGGGCAGCGAGGACCATCCTGCGGACAGGAGGTGCCTCTGGGACACTTGGCCACCAGTCAACCAGTGACCGGAACAGGATTCTCAGTTCCTGGACTCTCCAGGATCCAAACAGGATAAGACAAATGGGAGGGCTGGAGGGAGCAGCAATTCCAAAATTGTGCGTTAAATACAGCACCTGTACCTATGTGTGCTTAGGGAGTATGGAAGGCGTCAGGATGTTCTTGGCTTTCTTCTGAAAAAGACATGCAATGAAGTCTTGCTCAATGGTAGCTCAGGAAAATATAATTTCTGACACGGGTGGGCTCCAAACCGGAGCTTTAACACTATCGACTTAATCTCTGCCTCTCTGGAATAAGTCTTGATGGATTTATTCTAAGCATCAGGTTAGATTCCCAAATGGTGCCAACCAGTTTTTCGTGGAGGCCAGTGGAGCTCTGCCAATCTACACTAAGTCTGTATTTACAAGGATTTTCGATAGGTAGAATTCAGAGATTTTGAGAGGTCGACATTATAAAAAGTAGCACTAAATCGGGAGGGTGAAAAAGGGCAGACTGATTTCAAGAGACCATTCATGAGCCTTTGCTTTAGAAGAACATGGGCCACAGCCAGAATAAAACACACACATATGGCCCCACAGCCTAATTCCAGGAAACCAGAGAGTGAAGTGATATCTACTTTATCACTGTCATAAGTAGATGAAAATCCAGTGAGTGTTTCAAGAGACAAACTCCCCTGATGCTAAGAGGGAAACTGCCCTCAACCTCTCCCCACCTTGGATCAGGCTTAAAAAAAAAAGGGTCAATTTTTGCAAAGTACTGAGGTGAGTAAGGAGCAAATTGGTTGTCAGTTCAAGCAGCTTTGTGTCTGTAGGTTAGGTGGGCAGCTGCGAAAAATCCCTTCCCTCCCCAGTACGTTACCAGGCCGCCGGTTCAGCCAGCAAAGAGCCTCAGAGCACCCAGCCATGCCCCTGCTGTAACTCAAGTCCTTTACAAACCACCGTAGCAAAGGGAGAGCCGCCTCTGCTCTCGGGCAGCCCTTTTTGTCCATACAAATACGACTTGAGAAATTTCAGTCCGTAACTACCTTGCTAAATAATATGTAATAGGTAGAAACAGTTCAACACACTTTTCAGTCCGCTTTCCATGCAGAGTAACTCACAGATTCTGCCTCTGAGCATCCCAGCACGTACCAAGCTTTACTCCGGGCAGAAGTGAGATCACCGTTTGCTCTATGTGTTTTTCCAGAAGGGGGGGAAAAAAGACATTTGAAGGGTGGCATGCTTATTAAAAAGGGGTCAATGACAGGGCAACAATACAAGAAATAGGTCATGTCATCTTAATTGGGAAATCATGAATTTGGGGCTGTCCCCATCCTGGTAACACAGCAAGGATCTTTGTTCCGAGCGTTAGGCAAAAGCCAGCACCGTTAGCCAAAATAACTTCTCAAGCAAACTTTCATTGAATAAATCTTTTACACTGAAAGGAACATTTTTCAGTACTCTGTTTTTTAACACCATTAACTTTAACTGTCAAGCCTGACAAGTATGGAAAACTGTTTTCTTACAAAAGTTAACATAAAAAACATTTTCCATTAAAGGGAGTTTTGCTCACTACACATTAACTCTCCATTTTGCCATTTAACCCTAATTGCTATTTTTCTCCATTCCAAATCTTTTTTCCTCTCCACGATCTGGACTTTAAAGAGTCTGAGTAGACAGACGTTACCACTTGTTTATAGAAGTTCTGTAACATGGATGTACTGTAATGAACTAATTATATTTAAGAGAAAGATCTGGGAATAACCATGACCCATTAATCACATTCATTCACATGCTCCTGTTCTTTTTCCCTACTGTTTCCAAGTGTCTAGGTGAATTCTTGAAAATATTCAGGAGTCTAAAAACATTTTGGAACTTTCAGAGCCAAATTCTGACATGAATTAACAGCCACGTGGGGTGGAAAGAGAAAAGGAGTGCTGGTCCCTTAGGACATCAGCTTACCCGTGGGGACACGCTGGCTCAGCAACCTGTGGGCACACGTCTCAGGAGGGGTTCGTCTCTCCTGACTTTACCTTCTGAACATGGCAGCTAGTCTCCGGTGTCTCCTTAGGCAGCGGGAAGCATCGGTACGTCCTGGCGACGGTGGGTTGACGGGACAAACCCGCGCTGGACAGACTGACGTTAACTGCCCGGGTGGGTGTGCCGTGGGAGCCCCTGCTGCTCCCCGCACGCTGCAGCAGCGGCTAGACTACAAAAGGATAAAGCCTGACGTGATTTAAGACATGTAACTTCAGTTTAAAACCTCCACACTAGCAGGATTTGTGTTGATTTACCTCCGTGTGTGTCTAAACTGAGTTAAGTGGCTGCACAAATGGTCCAGAGCTGTCCCCTAAAACGGGCTCGCAGGAGATGCAGCGATGAGAGGAGCCTGTCGAGCCGCTTGTCTGCGTGGATGTGCTTCTCGTCTCCAAGCAGGTGAAGGAATCAATACAAAGCTAAGTGAATTAATCTGTATCTGGAACGCTTTAATAAATAACAACGTTTTCAGAAAATTCCGTCCCCGGTTCATTGGTTTTTCCGGAAATCCTCATCTACGCTGGTACGAAACAAATAAAACTCGTAATTCACTTCTAGATCAGCCTATTTTTGTGAAACCACCTCGTGTTGCACTGCGACACGCAGGCAGCTGAGCAGGTAGCGTACATAGTGTCAGGGGTTGCCGGATTAATCGACGACAAAACCAGACGAGACCACTGTGATTTTCACTTCTGACCTCCTGGATAACCCAAGCCATAAGACTTCCCAGAACTGATTCCTTCTCAAACTAGAGCAGATATTTTAGGAAAAGAAAAACATGTAAAAATTTCCAATGAAACAGAAAGCTTCATGTTTCTTGGTGCGCTGTTGCGAGTGGTTAATTGCTCTCACCGCTGAAAACGTGTTTAATGTCGAGTCTGAGCTTACCTACCTTCAAGTACCTCTCTGCTGGGTTTTATTACATGTTTGTTTGCTGGACTGAAGTCAGCCTTTTTATTGTATTTGTGTTTCTCTCCACTAGAGTGTTCAAATTTCCCTGTCACCTTCCTCTTTTTCAGACGATGCAAACTGTCTCCATCAGTCTCCGCTGGGTAGATGTGCTTTTCATTTAACAATTCTTAAAACCTTTTTCTCAATTCTCTCCAATTTATCAACATCTTCCTTGAACTACCAAAGTTACAACTGGAAACCGCAGGAGGAGCACCTTCCTCCTTGTCTCAAATAGCCCTCTTTTTACACACCCAAAGAGGACATTTCCCTTCTTTGCCACCTGGCTGATGGGCCCCAAAGCTTCAAACATCTTTTTCAGAGTCATCACTTCCCAGGATACGGCCCAGCTCTACCTGGCTCCTATTAAAACACATTGCTTGTTTTCAGCCAGGTTACTAATGGGATCTAAATCATTCTGCACCGGTGATCTGTCTTACTTCAGTTATCTCTTCTTCAGATTTTGACCTCATCTCAAAGATAGATCCGTGATAACTCCAGGACTCCATTAGAAGCATGTCTACTCACTGATGAATTCCCATTTAAAACTGAAGACTACAGCAGTTTCTTATCCATTTCAGAGGTGCCTAATTGGTTTTCTATCCTTCCAGTCCTGTATAAGAAGTTATTCATAGCCAAGGCAATACTTTCACAGGACCATGGGGTGATCCAGCTTGGAAAAGGCCTCGGGACAACACGTAGTCCAACCTGCTCCTCAGAGCAGGGTCAGCCATGAGATCGGACCAGGATCCTCAGGCCTTTCCAGAAGTTTATCACATCAGTACTATTACATTTATCAACACAATTTGTAATCTTCCTGAAAAAAAAAAAAATCTAATTAGACAACAACCATATTCTATAAGCCTGTGTTGATTGACACTACTTACATTAATCCCCTTAATTCTTCGCTAATTACATGCCCTATCAGCAATTCCATTATTTTGTCTAGGATTAACGTCAGGCAGAAAAATCTGTAGTTATGTGAGCCACCTTGTTCATCCCTTAAATAATAAAGGGACAAAACTGAACTTCTTCCACATAGCTGTAACTTGCTGGTATTTATTATCTCTGATTAAGAGCTGCTATACAATATTCTTTCAATATAAAAGGTGTTTTATTGTTAAAGGACATGATCAGACATCTCCCTTTTCCCTGTAAGAAACAGAAATATTTATTGAACTCTTCAAAATTCTGTACAATATTACTAACACCGCTATCATTTTCATGTAGCACTGATCTATTGTAAACATAATTATATCACTCAAGAAAGAGAGCTGCATTTCTATGGGGATTTCATTTTGAAAGCCATATGTTGGAGCCTTGTGCTGCAAATACTAAAAATGTGCTCGGAATTCCTAAAATTATACTTGAAAATATCCAGACACAAAAACAATCGCATCTAACATAGAAGAAATTCTATATTAGGCCTCATTTTTACAGATCAAGGGGAACTGATGACAGAATGTAAAAATATAGTAGCAGCTTAGGTACAAGAGACTGATTTGATTACATTTGTTATGTGCAAATAGAATAAAGTCCAAACGAGTAATGTATCTACTTGATGATTTAAAATGCCAGCTTAACAAAGCTGAAAATAATTACAAAGCAAAACAATTGGGAGAAAGAATTTGAGCAGGAATCTGTGAATGATAATTGGGAACTGTTCAAGACCGTTTTACTGCCTACGCAGAGGAACCACAATCCCATGGAAAAGAAAGGCAGCTGTGATGGCTAAAAGCTGCTCGGGCTTGGAGGGCAAGCGAAAGCCAAATCATAAAGGAATAAGTAAATGGGAAATTCTTCCCATGGAAGACAAGAAACATTAATGGCAATGAATATAAGTCAGCAGCAAGGAATTCCACAAAATTAATAAGGGATGTCACGCACAGATCGAAGGAAAATAAAGATACTGGGGACAAAAGAGGAAATGAAGGTTGTGTCTTCCGTGTGCAGAAGGTCCAAGATTCAGACCAGTAAGCAGCAAACACGCTGCAACAGGCAACCCAAGTGAAACCTTCTGCTGGCACGCTCAGTTCTGCTGTTGCTGGACCAGGTAGCCCCAGCGATCCTCTCCCATGCTGGAGTCATCCCTGTCTGTGACGGACATGATCTAAAAACGCAAAAGGAGTGGCAAGTTGCCCCAAACGGGGTTGAAGACCACGCATTTCCTCAGCTGGCCACTCTCCTGGGCTGCAGCGGCATGGAGAAGGCAACAGGCTGGCAGGAACAGGACCGTAAGCAGAGGCAGAACTCAAGGAGGAATGAGCCATCACAGGATGCTCTTCCAGACAGGCCACGTGTGGTGCCTCTGTGTTGTCAGCAGGACACTGGGGTAGGGTTTTGCCCAACCAAAGGCTGCTAGGCATCTTCTAGAGTTAAAAACCACCATCGCTGTCTTCAGCTCGGTGCAGCTACGTCTGCACAAGTTCTGGATAACAACACACAAGTCATTGCATCAGCGTTGTGCTGTGCTATGTTTGTCCATCCAACCCAGCTCCAGAAAAACAAAGGACCAAGAGTGAGTGCCATGGAGCTAGTCCAAGGCTTCAGAACAGCAGCATACAGAGCGACCAGAGCCATTCCCAAAACTATCATTCCAGGCAGCAAACACCTCAGAGCAGGCAGTATGAGAATGCTCCAAAGGCTCCCCGACCACCACGTCTGCCAGGTTTCCCTTCCCCAAATACCAAAGTACACGATGACGAGATGAGATCTCAGTACGTTGTGTGGCAGGGAAGCAGGAAAGACCTCTTTGAGAATAAAGGCCGTTACGAATGCCAGGAGTCAGCAGACAGTCCTGGAGAGACCCAGAATGTCAAAGGTCCCACACAAAACACTGAAGTGCATGTCTGCGTTCAGTAAGTGTCTCCCAGCATCACATGTGGAGGCTGAGCCAGCTCCCAGCTAGTGAGGTCAGGAGAAAACCTTCTGGGGCAGGTTGTCCCACTACTGCTGCTCTGGGGTCTCTTCTACCTCGCTCACGGCACAGAAGACACCGGCTTAACCCAACCCTAAAGGCTTGTGCAACAATGGTACCATCAAAAAAATTAATGAGGACCCATGGTCCTAGCAAAGCAAACCCAAATGCCTGGTTCATCTTCTGGCAGATGCTCCCCAAAGCTCAGGGTACTTCTGAGCACTGCAATAGGCAGATGATGCACAACAAACCAGTCATTAGGCTGCTCGGGTTTGTACGAGTACGCCTAGAGAGGCCATGCAAAGACTTTCCTGTATGTTCTCCCTCCAACCCAGAATACACAGGATGATCTGCTTTAACGCGGTGAAACAGGAGAGACACAAAGAGCTCTTCCACAAAAGCATGCCAGCTGCTCTCTACAGACACAGCCAGTAACTCGCTCATGGGTGAGGAGATGCTCCTGTGGCAACGACTTCTTTGCAAAGCAAGGTTTTCAAGGGAAGGCCCTTAAGAGTTAAATTCCCTCCCTGTCTCCTCCTATTCTCCACCCGCCTCCCTCCTCCCCACTCCAGCAAAGGATCCTTGTGAAAGAATCTGTATTCGATATGCACCAAGAGAGACTCTGGTCTGGGCTTTTTAATAAAGAGCAATTCCTTTGCATTCTCAGGTGTCCCTTAAAATCAAGCTCTGATATTTCTGCTGCATTATTACCATGGTCTGTAGATGTCTTCAGACTCAGAAAAGCCATTTGCTCTGCAGGTATGCTTTGCCCCTGCAGTGCCGAACAGTTCCTCTCTGTTAAGAAAAGCCCCTCTAGAGAAATTGGTACTTGGAGCCAATTAATGGACCTCTTCCACCTTCTGTCTTGCCAGTTTTTCTTGGCAACAGCCTCCAATCCCTGTGGCTGAGACACCGGTCGTTACAACGTGCCATTAAAAAGTGAAACTGGGGAAATAGCGTGCGTAACCTCAGCAAAAAGGAGGTGCCTGAAACATTGCTGGCCTTACTTTTTTCTAACCTGTGCGCCATTCTTAATGATGCACTTCATGATTCAGCTTTTGCGGCGCCACTAATTAACTCCAGAGAGCATAAGAGCTGCATGGCACAGAGATAAATTTAACTCGAAAGATGAGCAAAATGCCCATAATTACAAGCAGGGGAGAAAGGCGTTCCTGGAACGACGAGGAAACGGGGAGGGAATACCTGGCTCCCCAAGGTGCAACTGCTCAGCAACGCCTCTGACCACGGGGCCAGCTCTAGATAACCACGTAAAACTGGGACTTCAACCACCACCTGAGATCTGGGCTGAGAAAGAGCCATTCTGTACAGCCCGAAGGGAAGGTTCAAGCTCTTCAGCGTCTCAGCCAAAATCCCCATAGACCTTCCTGGGCTGAGAAGAAAAGACTGCATTAAACTCTCCAAATTACTGCCTTAGAAAATCCCTTCTATTTCTCCGAGCAGACGGAACGAAGGGGGAGAATTTAGGTCTGGATTAAGTTTAAATGCAGGGCTTGGAATCAAGGGATCGTGTTTGGGTTCAGATTCACAGATTCTTATCTCTTCAGATATGGTAGGCTGACCTCCTGCATCGTCCAGGTCACACAATTACAATTAAAAAAACAAAAAAATCTGTATCTAGCCCCTTAACTTCTGTTTGAGCTACAGAGGATTTCTAAGGAAGACACGCATTCTTGATTTGAAGAGATCAAACCATGGAGAATCCATCACATTCCCCGGCAAACTGTTCCAGAGGTTAATTACTCTCACTGTTAAAAATTTGTACCTTATTTCCAATTCGAATTTTTCTGGCTTCAGTTTCCAGCCATTGGACCTTGTCATGCCTTTGAGTGCTCAATTAAAGAATGCTAAAGCATCAGATACCATTTCCATCTGTCAGTGCTTAAACACAGAAATCTCAGTAGCTGGTTCTCATAAGGTTTTTGGCAGGATCTGAACTACCAACAGTAACTTTTCTGTCTGTCTTCAGATCTGACTTGGAAGCCAAGTCAAAAGGGTGAATGTAATTAATTTTTAATAATTAGTGATTCTTGAGAGAGTTGGGCCATAAATAGATCTGATTGGAAAAACTCTAATGAAGCCTGTTTTTATCAGAATTCACCATTTTCTCCAGTGAAATGTTTCTTTGGAAGAGTTCAGCTTCAAAGGATGGCAGCGACAGCTTCCTGGCACCCTGCGAGCCGAGCGGGTCCTGCCCCTCCACGCGTCCCGGAGCCCAGACCACCACGGCGCTCGCACTCAGCATCTCGCAGCGAGCCGGCCGCGTGACGTGGCTGCGACAGTACAGCGTCACGGCAAGATGAAACGGCAGTTCCCCTGGGAGCTGGATCACAACCGCAACAGCCATCCCCACTGTGACAGCAGTGGAAGCGAATCTGAACTCGTCCCAAACAGCTCTGGAAATTAACCCGAACACACCCCATGAGAGGGTTGGAGGGTTTTTCTCCTCCCACCTCCCTCCTTCCTCTCCCATGGAGCAAATCAAGTTTTTAACAAGCAACTGGCACAAATAATCTACACGTTCAAACAAGTTTCAAGCGACATCACACCCCAGTGCTATGGGACGGGCACCCTCTTGGTAACTCTCCCACACCTGATCAGTATCTGCCCAAATGGAGATACGGCGATGCTTCCACTAATGGGACTTTGCTCTCTCTGAAGAGCCACAAACAGCTTTTAGACAACAAAAACAGGTGTCGAAGGAGACCTAGACAAGACTCACAAATTCAGACTGCCTGAATCTGAATGGATGGATGTCATGGTTTAACCCCAAATTGTAACCCAGTACCACCCAGCCACTCGCTCACTCCCCTCCCCTCCCCCCCCGCTGGGGTGGGGAGGAGAATCGGAGAGGCAGGAAAACTCACGGGTTGAGATAAAAACAGCTCACCAGGACAGCAAAGGAAAAAGATAACAATATATTAATAATGATAATATATAAAACAAACGATGCACAATTTCTCACCACCCGACAACCGATACAGCCCGTCCCGAGCAGCAGGCAGGGAGCAGGGGTATCCCCCCCAGCTATCCCAGAACAGCCAGTTCCAGAGAAAGCAAGCGAGGGAACCAACAGCCGAACGAAGGAAAAACAAAAAGGAAAAACAGGAAAACAAAAAGCAACCTGAAGGGAAGCTTAAGGATTAAGGCAAGTTAAGGGTCTAAGGGCAGTGGCCCACCGACCGACCCTCACTTATCCCGGCCATGCCATCTCTGGTACGGAATACTCTCTCTGGCCAGTTTGGATCAACTATTCCAGCTCTACCCCTCCCAAGTTTTTGCACCTGCATGTTAGCAAAACCTGGGAAACTGCAAAATGTCCTTGGTCGTTCAGCAGCACCCAACAACATCAGAGTACTATCACCGTTCCTCACATATTAAATCCAAAACACAGGAGGTGCTGAAGACAAAACTAGCTCCGTCCTGGCCTAAACCAGGACAATGGAGCAGCCGACTTCTGAGTGAACTTTAGATGGATGGGTGGGAACACGGGGACTCGTGATGGAACCGGACTTGCAATCTCATTTCTGGAGCTACAGCCACATCTCCTGCATGCAAGATGTTGCTTCATTGCTACTCTGACACACTGCTCACGCGCCAGCTATTCGGATGAACTATGCTTCCCGCAGAACGGCACTTGCCTGCTTGAGGCAATGGTGCCATATTCTGCCATTGAATTAATGTGCCATATGACAGGCAGACAGAGCACTCGAATACGCCTGGAGCCCAGTGATTTTGGCTCGCTTTCACAAGGGATATTTCCTCTACGCATGCAGTCTCCATTATGATCACGGAAAAGAGAAACCAAGTATCTCTCCTAGACAAATATTTATTTGCTGGTCTATCGGCAAAGGGTGACTTTGAGTTTTTATTGCTTCAGCTTGAACTATTACTTCCCCCATTGCTTTTCTTATTTAGCCTGAAAGCACAAGATACTTCCACAAAGATCCGAACTCACAGGTGAGACTATATGCAAGACCTTACAGCCAAGAGCCATACGGACTTGGATAAACATTGCAACAGATCCTCAACGTCTGTCCGATTCAGCTACAGACACTTTTTGTCACACTAAGTGATCAGAACATGAAAACAGGTTCCAAAGGTCTATTCTCTCCTATAAAACACTAAATGCTCACCTGAGGGAGGCTGATTCCCACGCCTGACATCTGCTTCTGTAAAGCCAGATCCAAAATGTTGCAGCGAAGAGGCTCGGGCAGGAGCTGAGAAGCATTTTGGTGGGTGATACCATTCATTAAAAGTCCTGACGCAAAACCAGAGACACCCGTAAATGGAAAAGACCTCATAGGTGCCCCCGGCTTTCCTCTGGCCACCACGGGGCTGTTCCCAAACCTTCAGCTGTCCACAATAGCTTAAAAGGCCCTCGAGTGGGGAAACCCACCCTACAAAAGGCAGTTTGTGAACCAAGGGAACTCGAACGCTCCCCTTCCCTGCCTGACCTCGGGGACAGCCCAGACCCCCTTTGCCCGCTGCAGACTAGTACCTCTCCTAAAGTCAGATTTTCCAAGCCCGTGGGCAAGAAATCAGGCAGCAGGAGGTCAGGCTCATTTCTCACATTCTTCGTGTCATCTTTCCCAAAGATTCCTGTTACTGAGCCTATTTTTGACCCCGTAACCTTGGCCAACTTAATCTGCCTATTATCAGGAGGAAATAGTGATATTTTTTATTGTATCTACCTGTCTCAGATTTATTGTACCCAGATGGATGACTCTGGGCTGTGTTTTCTATTAAGAAGTATCTTTATTTGATCACATCAGTAAGAGAGGTATGCAGGTCCTGAAGGCTGTTCAGTTCAACCATCAGACACATCATATTTTTCTTTGCTAAAGAAAACTGCAGGAGTTACTAAGGCCTAAATTAGCAAAACTCCTCTAAGTACAAACATAGCTTAAAAATACATGCTTAATTCCCATTTAGATCATGGGAAATTACAGCTCAATTCCAGCAGGCACCTACAGTTTTTTATATATACATTTATAAATATATAATTACACGTTAGCTGAATAAGTACACCTCAAAGCACGTGCTTGAATGTATTGCTGAATCAAAGCTCAAACACCTTCCATACCAACCCTGCAGCAAAACACGATAGCATTATTGGAAATACTATTAGCAGTGACCACGTCTTAATAAAATGCAGTTTTAACGCTAGGAAATGTCCCGTGTTATCTAACCTAATCAAAACACCAGTGGCTGCTAAATGACAAGACCTGCATTTGATCTCTCCTTTGTACAGCAAACGCAGGAACACAAGCTCATAAACAAGTGAGGAAACACATTTAACCAACAACCCACAACTTACTTTCAACAAGCTTACCGATGTCAGCACATGCGATAAAATTAGCCTGTTGGAGTCTGCGATTTTGGCATGATTATCTGCTAATTACATGCTGTAAGCTGAGAGGGGTGGGCTTAGCAGCTCGCCGGGGGCTGCTGGCTGCTTGTCTTCCCACAAAACTTGCTCACAAGGTATCTAAAAATAACTTTACAGGCAAGTCTTCTTCTGAAGAGAGAGGCAAGGCAAAACAAAAGAGCATAGACAGCTTAACCTCTTCGTGCCCAAATATCCACATTTGCAGCCCATTATCCAACGCCCGCATCAGCAGGATCGAATCATTTGGCTCCTTTTCATCAAGGACCCAAGGCCTAAACCCTTTTTCTTTTTCTCATTTCCTCCAAATTCAGCTTTCTACATCTTCACCTCTGCCCTATCCCTTTAGTATCCAGCACATGACCATTGCCTCTGTTCCACAAGTTGGATGCTTTCAATCCCGCATGGAGCTTTTGGGCTCTGCTACAACGTGCCTGCTAACTGCGAATAACCGGGTTTCACGCACAGAGATGACGGGTTGTCCCGTCTCTTCAAGCCCTGCGACTGACAGCAGCGCAGGTTACACGCTTCTCCGGACAATATGAGTGGAGATTTACCCAGCAGCTTTCCTGTGTCCCATCTTCTCCGCCCTGCTTCCACCTCCCCAGCAGCAGCTGCTCATTTCCACCCAGCTCTGATTTTATGCAGAGGACATGTTCATCCCAGTTCTTTTCAAAGGATGCAAGTTACCCGTGTCCTGGAGTATGTGTGGGGAAATACGACGATATTCATTGTCACAGGCATATGACAAGTGCGTGATCATTTTCAGTAGTTATCTTGATGGAGCACATCTATCAAAAGAGTGAAATAAGCTAAGTGGATGAAACACAAGCAAAATTTTATCCATTAAGCAATTCTATTAGGCTACAGACCAAAGGAGGTTATTGATTCAAGGAGCACAGCGTGAGCAACTAAATACTTCTGAGCATCAAAGACCCACTGCAGTCAATTACTGCTCACAGTCAGTAACTGGAGCTTCGCGTTAGGAAAGGATGTGTTGTTCCAACATCAGTGATTTGGTGAAAAACTATGCTGTTGGTGCTAAATATGACACAGCATACATAAGGACTACAGACAAATGATCATACAGGGAATATTTAAGCTAAAGGAATCATACTGCTAGTGATAAGCAAACCAGGAAGAAGCACAGAAACTCAAATACAGGCTGCACACAAGACTGCCTCTTAGAGAATCACAGAATCGTTTAGGTTGGAAGAGACCTCCAAGATCACTGAGTCCAACCGTTAACCCAGCACTGCCAAGGCCACCACTAAACCACGTCCCCAAGCGCCACATCTACACGGCTTTTCAATCCCTCCAGGGATGGGGACTCCACCACTGCCCTGGGCAGCCTGTGCCAGGGCCTGACAGCCCTTTCGGGGAAGAAATGGTTCCCAATATC
The DNA here is from genome assembly GCA_009819775.1 of Phoenicopterus ruber ruber. Classification (NCBI taxonomy): domain Eukaryota; kingdom Metazoa; phylum Chordata; class Aves; order Phoenicopteriformes; family Phoenicopteridae; genus Phoenicopterus; species Phoenicopterus ruber. Next base: position 3,839,497 of record CM020232.1, read on the forward strand.
CAACCTAAACCTCCCCTGGCGCAACTTGAGGCCGTTTCCCCTTGTTCTGTCGCCTGTTCCTTGGGAGAAGAGACCGACCCCCCCTGGCTCCAACCTCCTTTCAGGGAGTTGCCGAGAGCGAGAAGGTCTCCCCTCAGCCTCCTTTTCTCCAGGCCAAACCCCCCCAGGTCCCTCAGCCGCTCCTCACAGCACTTGTGCTCCAGCCCCTTCCCCAGCTCCGTTGCCCGTCTCTGGACACGCTCCAGCCCCTCAGTGTCTGTCTTGGAGTGAGGGGCCCAGAACTGACCCCAGCACTCGAGGTGCGGCCTCGCCAGGGCCGAGCACAGGGGGACGATCCCTGCCCTGGTCCTGCTGGCCACACCATTGCTGATACAGGCCAGGATGCCGTTGGCCACCTTGGCCACCTGGGCACAGTGCTGGCTCATCTTCAGCCGCTGCCGACCAACCCCCCCAGGCCCTTTTCCAGCCACTCCTGCCCAAGCCTGTAGCACTGCATGGCGTTGTTGTGAAGGTTGAGCTCATACTTTTTAATACAAAATTCGAAAGAGACCAAGCTTATCCACTTCTTGGATAATCGGTCACGTTTTTCATTACAAGTTCATCTCCATATTCAATCTGATGAACTTTCATGTTAGACTAAAGGCAACCAACAGCATTAGCAACTGCTACGGTTGAAGTCTCCCTGAGACAGCAGACGGGCAGGTGGGTGCCATCTACAAAAAACACACAGGTAAAAGTATAATTACAAGGAGTAACAAAATGGCAACTTCCAAAAAATCAAGGCAAACTCCTATGAGCAGCAGCAGAGCAGCAGTGTTAGAGGCAAACGCTATAGCTAAACCTCATTAATGATCCTAAATTTTCCAAATGACTTCATATTGCCATGCAGACGAGATATATTCTTCTAAAGGCTTAATTTTTAGAGGTTGCTGAAAAGGAGATGAAGACGCTCACACATCTTGTACACCTCTTCTGTCTTTCATCCAGAATGAAGACATAAGCGAGGCCTATTACGTATTAAACTGAAAAACAACCACACTCGCAAGTCTCCTGACGCTTGCCCATCCTTACGCTTCCACTTGTAGACGAGGTTAAGCTTGTTTCCCCAAACAAAACTCAGTATCTGCTGAGGGAAATGCAGAATATTGCTGGCAGAAAGGAGGCATTTTGCACAACCATTTCCCTTTTTCCGCGTTAATCCTCCCTCCCTGTATATCTCCTATGTGGATAGAATTAAATTATTTTTAAAGCTAGTTTTTCTTCCAATAGCATCACCACTGTTTTCCACTAGAAGCAAATGCACATAAGCCCAAGTTCCACAAGTTCAAGCTCATCTAACAAATCCCCCTGCTCTCTGATCCTATTGTCCCTTGGCAGGGCTGGCTACCGTCAGCTTTCACGAGTCAGAAGAAGCCGCCCCCTCCCCACGGCGAGGGATCCACTGGGAGCTTTGGCTTCAAAGCGTGTGTTTTGCATTCTTTTTAATTCTCAAATGCTAAAAATGAATTGGGAAACTAGGACAGCTGCTGGAGGCTGCTGCGAGGTGGTAATTTAGAAGGGTTTACGAAGCCAGGCACCCTGCCTTTTACAGAAAACATTGTATTCCCCACAGACATTTTAAAATAATAGGATAGGATATAGTTCTAGTATTTGCTCATGTAAATTGTTTTTCTTCACCCCTTTTTTTTATTCTGTTAGCTGATGCAAAGGATTAAAAGTATCAGCATGTGGAAATCATGCAGACAAACCCTCAATAATCCATTTTTACCCAACCTGCATATGATCAGGCCTTCAGTCTGAGAGCTCAGAGACCGAAACCGATGGGCGCTCTGCAACCCGAACTAAATGCAACATAAAAGGTCACAAAAAAGAAGCCAGCTTCTACATTTTATTCTGATTGATACCGGGATTGATATTTGGATTATTGATACTGGGTTCTTCCCTAGCCAGTTGGTTTGGGGCAGGGGTTGTGGTGTGTGCAGACAGTCCAACGTGGACATGTGTGTGCAACCACACAAAGTCAGGCTGTGTCCTCCCGACCATCTTCACGCACAGATCCAGGCTGCCGACACGCACGTGCAGCTCCGCGTGCGTTTTTGCGCAGGTGAGCAGGGACACAACTCACGCTATCACTTACGCGCGTCTTGCATGGCTGCACGTAACACATCTCTGCTGCAGGAGGCTGAACGGGAGTTAATTTTCTGTGCAAACATCTTACTAGAAGAGGAGAAACCCCTGGTGTATACGGTCGAGCTGTGCTTTCAACTTCACCTCTCAGCCTTGCAGAGCTGCCTCCTTCCGCCCCGCTGCCTGTGGGACACCGGCAGACTTGCAGCAGACACAATTTCTACTCCGTATGCAAGAGGCGAGAGGGCAGGCTGGCCCCGGCTCCGCCACCTCGCTGCTGGGTGCTTTGCTGTTAGAGCGGCAGCACTGCACGTTGTGTAATGGCCATCATCTAGCAACTCTCTTTAAAAAAAAAAAAGAAAAAAATCAAACAAAGGAGAGGCTTAAAAGCCAGGGATGTAAAGGCTCTGGCTTCTCCTAGGGCACAAAAAATGTGAGGTCATGGTTTTTTTGACACAATCCATTTTCTGCCCAGTGGAGAGGTGTGAGGGTGCTGAAACACAGACACAACAGATCAGAAAAAACATATTTTGTTGAGACCAAAACGTTTAATCTGAACACTTGATCTGCACCAGCCTGGGTTTAACTGAAGATTTGCCACAATCTAGACAGGATTCCCACATTCTTCCAGAAGCTCTAGGTTTGGAGTAAAGCTACGACAGGGTTACAGCATTAGTGGATAAGGGAAGAGCAACTGATATCATCTACCTGGACTTGTGCGAAGCATTTGACATTGTCCCGCACGACATCCTTGTCTCTAAGTTGGAGACATGTGGATGTGACAGATGGACTGCTCAGTGGATAAGGAATTGGCTGGATGGTCAACTCAAAGAGCTCAATGTCCAACTGGAGACCAGTGACGAGTGGCGTTCCTCAGGGGTCGGTATTGAGACTGACGCTGTTTAACATCTTTGTCGGTGACGTGGACAGTGGGATGGAGTGCACCCTCAGCACATTCGCCAACAACACCAAGCTGTGTGGGGCAGTCGACGTGCTGGAGGGAAGGGATGCCATCCAGAGGGACCTGGACAGGCTTGAGAGGTGGGCTCATGTGAACCTCATGAAAGCCAAGTGCAAGGTCCTGCACATGGGTCGGAGCAATCCCATGCACAAATACAGGCCGGGCAGAGAATGGATCAAGAACAGCCCTGAGGAGGAGGACTTGGGGGTGTTGGTTGATGAGAAGCTCAACATGACCCGGCAATGTGTGCTTGCAGCCTGGAAGGCCAACCTTATCCTGGGCTGCATCCCCAGCAGCGTGGCCAGCAGGGCGAGGGAGGGGATTCTGCCCCTCTGCTCCGCTCTGGGGAGACCCCCCCTGCAGTGCTGCGTCCAGCTCTGGGGCCTCAGCACAAGAAGGACATGGACCTGCTGGAGTGGGTCCAGAGGAGGCCACAAAGATGATCAGAGGGCTGGAGCCCCTCTGCTATGGAGACAGGCTGAGAGAGTTGGGGTTGTTCAGCCTGGAGAAGAGAAGGCTCCAGGGACACCTGATAGCAGCCTTCCAGTATCTAAAGGGGCCTACAAGAAAGCTGGAGAGGGACTTTTTACAAGGGCATGCAGTGATAGGACAAGGGGCAATGGCTTTAAACTGAAATAGGGCAGATTTAGATTAGATATATCTAAGGAAGAAATTCTTTACTCTGAGGGTGGTGAGGTACTGGAACAGGTTGCTCAGAGAAGTTGTGGATGCCCCATCCCTGGAAGTGTTCAAGGCCAGGCTGGATGGGGCTTTGGGCAACCTGGTCTAGTGGAAGGTGTCCCTGCCCATGGCAGGGGGGTTGGAACTAGATGATCTTTAAGGTCTCTTCCAACCCAAACCATTCTATGATTCTATCCAGCAGTATACCATGGGCTCAATGTCCTTACCATCCTTACCATGTCCTTAGCTCTGAGTGAAACCCACCAAAGCAATAGGCCAAGGACTTGTCCAAGCCCAGGACACCACTAGTCATGCTCTGGGGCTTTCAAGGTTGCCCATGAAGCAGGCAGCCCTGTAGCTGTGCCTCTATGAGCAGCTCGAGACCTTAGACTGCCGGACAAAGAGTCACTGAAACTGAACTTGTCACAGACACTACTACTACTATCAAGAAGGCCACTCTCCCCAAGAACCTCCAAGATCCAAGATTAATTTTGAGTCATAAATGTTTTGTCCGTATGTCCAGAATAGATCAAATTTGGATTGAAAACAAATGTTTAAGGAACTCCATAAACACTCTTCCCACAGAAGCTGGGTGATCATCAAGGAGACAACTTGTACAGTCCTTCATTAACCTCCTAGCATGGCTGTTGGTCCCGACTGGTTTGATACTACCCCTTTCCATGAAAGCACATGCTTTCCTGCCACAACCTGACTGCGTACAATGTGCACGACACATCCCATCATCACCAAAGCATTCTTCATCTGCATGGCGTTTCGGAAGTCTGTAACATGCCAAATCAATTGTCCATCTGTTGGCAATTTTACAACATGCAGAGCATGGACTGCACTTGATTTTCTTCACTACATCACTCACCTATCAATATCCAAAGTCCCTCTTCCCTCAAAACAAGTGTTTAATTTTATTAAAAAAAGACCAAGTCAACCTATTGATGGTTTGGTACCAATTCCACAGAACAATTCAATACATGTACAGATTTATACTTCCATTAATCAATACTTACTCATAGACGAAATGAAGGAGCAGCCTTCTGGGCACATATGTTTAGCGTCAACTCATGACTACAAGCTAAATATACCTCCCATGGCTCCAAAAACCTCAAACAAAGAGCTCCTGTTCACTTGAGATGCACAGTCAGGGTCAGGTAAAGGTTATGAGTTATCCCTATCTCAAGGTTACTTACACAGTACATAAACTCCAGGATCAAGTTGCAGAGTCTGCAGCAATTGCTCACTCAAAGTCAATCACCTTCAGCAGAGACCAAGCAAAAGCAGAGGCCTTTGGGTCTGCCCGGCTTCCAGAAGTGAGCTTTGCTGTTTTATCAGCTTTCTGTCTCCAGGGAGCCTCCTTAGATGTCAGGGCTTCTATTGCCGCCCCCGTGAACCAGATCTGAAACAACGTGACTCTTACAATTTCTTGACATATTTTGGAGTGACTTCAAATTGAACAGAGCAGGAGAAGTGAGGTGAGGTCAGGAAGAGAGGTGTGAGAGGGCCCTGCGAAGGTCTGACTGCCTAGACACGAAACAAGCTGTTATTTCACCTTGAGACGCATCTCTGCCCAAAGGTGCTGCAGGGCACCAGGACCACAGTTCACAGGGCTTCTCTGTGGTGGGCTGTCATCTCATTTAAAAATCAGCAAGCAACAAAGTACTCTCAGCTTATCCTTCACCCCAAAGGCTCAGTGGTGAAGAACAACGTTGTCTTACAGAAGAACAGCCAGGAAAACCAAGAGCCCAAATTCTCCATGATTTTTACCTGTATTAAGAAGAAGTATTTACCCTAAAAAAATACATAGCCTAATAATCAGGAAGGATAAAAGGATAAAAGAAATGAACCTGTGTTACACCTTAACTCTGTGCACTCAGTGAGGCGAATACTGAGACTTCAACTTGCGAGGACATTTTGCAAACACAAGGTTTCCCTCTTAGGAGCATCCACCAAGATCTCAATTTGCTTTAAAGGGATTTCTGCTGAAGAACGGGCATGATTGCACCGCCCAGATTCGCAGTTCGAGCATCCGATGGGCCGATCAGTATTTTGAAGATGATGATCAGCCTTTACGTTTAAAAGCCAAACTGCTCGCTCCCTCGCCAGAGAGCAAAGCATGCCTTTGGAAGAAGCCCCGTTCCCTTCCTGCTGCGGACTTCTCTTAGCAGCACCGAGTCCTGATGAATTTCTAGCCTGTCTCAGAGAGGAATTGCAAGGCTCAGGTCCGTATTATTTGCAAAGTGCTTTGAAACCATTCTATGAAAGCTTTATATAAATGCAAAGTATTATTACTGTATTACTTTTCCTAAGCTTTCACCCAGGCTGCAGGGTTCTCCACTTCTCACACACGCACGTCAGAGGGAGAAATCTTTTCTCCCTTACTAAATTGCTTTAACTTTTTTGCTCGAACAATCGCTCATCAGCTTTCGTGTGGTTGTAGGAACTGCCCAACAATATCCCTGAAGGCCCCTGGCTGCCCCCGAGCCCCCTCCCAATGCCGGGGAGCTGAGCAGACGAGCAGCTCCTGCTAACGCAGCCTTTCGTCCCCGGGCAGAAAATAAAAGCACGGAGCCCCCGCGCCAAATGCTCCACCTGCCGAAAGGCTTTGTGCCCCCGGCACGAGCGGCGCTTTCCCGGGAAAGGCCGGAGGAGCTACCGCAGGGCGGGGATCAGCTGGCGCTTCCCCTGCCCCACGTAATGCATTTCCCTTTTATTCTTTCCCTCTCCTTTTACAGTGGTAGGTGGGAAAACAGAAGAGCAATCTCGCATCGACATCAGAAGCCATCAATCATCCTCTAAAAACAGCTGAATAATAGAACAAAAAAGAGAAAGAGAGAGAGAAAAGGGTCGGGGCGGATCCTTGGGTATGGAAATGCCTGTCCTGGTGAAATATACTGTAAATTAGTCTGAGACAGGGGAATTTGGAGCCAGCAGGGTCCCTAAAGCTCGCTTAATATCAACTCCAGAAACATTACACTAATGTCTTTTTAAATAGGATTTACAGGACGCTCTGAGAACATTGAGTGGATGGAGGAAAATGAAGAGCTGGCCTGGCATGAGTAATGTGCTTTGGGGAGGCAGCCGCTACCTCCCTGTCGCAGGATGCAAATCTGGGTGGGAAAGAAATACAAGCACTTAAAGGGCAGCACAGCTTGAAGGCGGGCAGCTGCCCCCTGCACTTCGCAAGTGCCTCCCGAAGCACCCGATTTCCTTTGCGAATCAGAGCAGAGGGGATTTAGGCACATGCTGCCCATCACCAAAAGCAATTTGAACATTTAGAAACCTGCACCCCACAGAGTTTAAATGGCTCGGACCCCCCGCACAGCCTAACCCCAAGGGACAAAGTCCCAAACCTCTGCTGGGGTGCGTGAGGCTGAACCACAGCCACCTCTATGGAGGGATGAGATTGCCTACGTGTCTCTTCGCTCCCTGAAAAAAAATAGCCTCTCCCCAGGACACGTCCTCCTAAATACATTAAATAACTCTATTGGGATGAATCTCAGGTTGTTCAAATGGGGAAGACACAGCTCATCCACAGGGACCCTTCGGTTGTACAGACTCCTCTGAAAATGCCTCTGCGATGGGCTGAACTCCACTCATCGGGATGGAGGAGGAATCCCCTCCTAGCAGCAAAAGGTGTTCCTTCCATCAGCCTTGTGAGAGGTTTTTGCACGGAGAGCAAACAAGCTGCTCCCCATGACAGAAGTCTGGCCAACTGCGACGCAGGACTTGTCGGCAGAGCAGTGCGGAGTGAGATGCCCAGCCCGTGGTCCTCCGTGCTGAGGGCAAACAGACGGCTCCAACTGCGAGGGGAGAGGTTCAGCAAAGCACTTAAGCACAGGCTTAAGTTTCAGCGTGTTAGGAACTGTCCCCTCGCCAGCAAAGCACTTACGCCTGGGAAGCAAAGGAGACGGGCAAGGCACTGGAATTAAGCATGGCTTGGTGAACTTGGCCACGATGCTGTCATTCCAGTAATTTTCACCTGCCGAGACTTCTTTTTTTAATAGCTCATTTTTAATTAAAATATCCTTCAAGAAAGAAAATAAATACTTGCTCAGCCTAATGCTCTGTTTCTAATCTCAGTCAATTAGAGGATAACTGAATAAAACAAACACAAATAACTCCACTGTAACAATCTCCTATAGCATCATCATGTGATTCTGACAGTGTATTTCAAATTATTAACACTCGTTGCAGCTCTATTCATCATCATCTTCAGTGTCAAGATACTTCAAGAGGCAAGTGAGCTTTTAATGAGCTCTCAGACCGAAACAGGAAAGGAAAAATATATCTAGTGCATACTGGTTTAATGATCACCTAATTCATTTTATTGTATCTGCTGTTATGATTTATGAATTAGGCAGAAAGATCAGAGACATTAGGAAAACAGTCATGTACACAATATCCAAAATAAGACAAATATGCGTTTATATATATTGAATACATATACCTGGATTTTATATATAACAGTGCATCTTCATACGGGTGTTCGTTTTTCCTTATAAGCCCATGATGTTCTCACTGCACAAGTCGCTATGTAATTATGGATTTGTCATATTGATTTAAACTCCTTCAGCCCACGGGCCCGCCTGCTCGCCTTTGTGTTTTATACCAACACAAAGAAAACAGCTCAGAAAGGTGGTTCTTTGGCCCCGGGGTATTAATGAGTTGTTCCTTACGGCTCTGCCTCTCTCCCTCGCTGACCCCGGCTCACACCCCCCGAGCTGAAATGATTTCCATCTGTCAGCTGCGCAGGGGACGAGAGGTGCTGGACGTTTCACAAATGCGTGTGACCCCTCTAACCCTCTCGGTATAAGCACTTAAAACTTGCTCTCACTTTTTATTTATCCTGCAGTCATATCCCATGAATAAAGGGGAACAATTTCCTTTCCACAGCAATGACTACCTTTAGTTAGGGGATATTCCCTGCAGATGCCTGTTGCGGGGTTTAAGAAGTGATTGGTGATTTCTCAGTGTCCTTCTGCAAAGAGCCCGGAGCTGCAGTGCGACACCGCGTCGGGCTCTTTGTACCACCACAGCTCGGGAATCCATCACAGGGAATAAAACAAAGAGCCAAAGTCTTAGTGCGACGCACATCTGAAATAAAATCTTCCTTTTTTAAGAAAAAAAAAAAAAAGACAGAAGCTTCATGGAGATGCTGGAATACTGAGGATGGATGATGTTGTGTTATGCCTTGTACGTGTGCGGGGAAGGAGGTGGGAGGAAGGGCAGGAGCAGCCCCTGCCCTGCGCCCGGGGGTGTGCCTGCTGCAGGCAGCGCTGGCCCGACAGCTGAGCCCCACGCCGGGAATCTGCCCCACGTCCCCATGACTGTCGTGGTTTAACCCCAGCCGGCAACGGAGCCCCACGCAGCCGCTCGCTCAGTCCCCCCCAGTGGGATGGGGGAGAGAATCGGAAGGGCAAAAGTGAGAAAACCCGTGGGTTGAGATAAAGACAGTTTAACAGGGAAAGCAAAAGCCACGCGCACAAGCAAAGCAAACCAAGGAATTCATTCCCTGCTTCCCATGGGCAGGCAGGTGTGCAGCCATCCCCAGGACAGCAGGGCTCCATCACATGGAGCGGTGACTTGGGAAGACAAACGCCATCACTCCCAACGTCACCCCCCTTCCTCCTTCTCCCCCCCACTTTATACGCTGAGCATGACGTCATACGGTGTGGGACATCCCTTGGGTCAGTTGGGGTCAGCTGTCCCAGCCATGTCCCCTCCCAGCTCCTTGTGCCCCCCAGCTCCTCGCTGGTGGGGTGGGTGAGAGGCAGAAAAGGCCTCAACTCTGTGCCAGCCCTGCTCAGCAGTAACGAAACCAGCCCTGGGTTACCAACGCTGTTTCCAGCACAAATCCCAAACACAGCCACATACCAGCTACTGTGAAGAAAATTAACTCTACCCCAGCCCAAACCAGCACAGACTCGCAGAGAGCAAAAGCAGAGGAACAGACATCGCCGAGCTCCCTCTGGAGAGACCTTCCTCGACAAACGACTCTGTGACTCCTGAAAGCCTACACTCAGATTTATCCCACCAAATACCCGCACAGGCTCCCTGCGCCTCCAGCCACGCTCGCTCAGCATCACCCCGGCCAGCACGCAGGGACGGGGCTGTAGCCTCTTTCCAGGCATTAGCGGAGGTAACACAACATCCGTGGCTTGTTTCGAAGCTCTCCCTCTCCCGGCTGTACGCAGGGGTCAGTGCTCATACGGCGATGGGAAGGGGAGACAGGGACCCCGAGCCCATCGCCACCCTGCAACGTCTCAGAAGCAGCAACTGAGGGAGCGCACCCCTTTGGAGAGGAACACGGCTGTTGGCACACACACCGATGTACAGCTCCGGGCTGCCCAGTGCACCTTCCCCCGACCTGGAGCACTCACTTCTGCGTCCCGTCCCCTCCCAGCACTCCCCGCTCACTCTTTGCTACTTCAACAACCATTCCAGTCATCTCAGTGCAACGTAAAGCTGACAACACGAATACGTGAAGTTGAAGAACAGTTCCACTTTGGAGTACAATTCATGAGCACACCCAGCTCTCGGCAGAACCCTGGTAGCTGTTGGTTCAAGCACACGCCTTGGGCAGTGGCCCTGACCTCCTAAGCTGCTCGTTTTAGGGTTGAAATCAGGACAACCGCAACCTGCACTTTGGAAAGCCTTCAGCCACCAAACACTCAGTCTCCATAGCGTAGTCAACTTAGTTGGCTCAGTCCATCATAACATCACATGCTCAAGACTTGGGCATTCAGAGCAAGCAGGTGAACACAGCAGCCAAGAAAACCCACAAACCCCATCTCCATCATTTTATAAAAATGGGTATTGTTTGCCATTACCTCTTTAAGAGAACTTATCCTTCCAGCTCTAATACTCATTTCCCAACTAGAAGAACTGCTGGACATTTTCATTAACAAGTGCTTCTTCATGTCACTGAAGGACTTGTTGACCACCTGCCACCAGCTGCTATCAGAGGGGCACAAAACCTTTATGATCACCACAGGGACTGGAGTCCCTCCAAGGCAGATTGCGGTGATTCTCCCGCAGACTGGGCTCTCCCAGAGCGTTCTCTGATGTCAGTTTGCCGATAAATGACGCTTTCATCCCAAGTATCCAGCTCCTGTCACCACAAATTGAATCCAATTCTTCCATTACTACGTAAGCTACATACATAGAATCACCAAATGGTTTGGGTTGGAAGGGACTTTAAAGATCATCTGGTTCCAACCACTCTGCCATGGGCAGGGACACCTTCCGCTAGACCGGGTTGCTCAAAGCCCCATCCAACCTGGCCTTGAACACATCTGTCATATGCTTCTCCAATGGTCTGGACGTAACAGCAAGCGTCCCTTCATCTTTACTTTCCAAATGCCAGCTCCAACCTTAGAAAGCTTCAAATGGTTTGTTCCTTTCCCACCATGCACTATAATTCCCCCAAAATTCAGTCCAGCACCATCATAAACGCAATTATACTCTTCTTACCAGGAAGAACCTGCCCACCGCTATACTTTGTTGAACCTTCAGGCCTAAAAGTCCATGGCAAAGTGCTTTATGTGGGTCATTTTTATCTGTGCCCTGCTGTGGCACTTTGCAATGAGAGACAGAGAGAGGTTTCCCCTGCTGTCCTTTGCTTCTGTTTTACTAGGTGTTTTTTCACAGCTCTCAGATTCCTTACTGGAAATATTCTCCTCCAACAGAAAGCAGTAAAAGATCAATAAAAATAGGAACTTTGCTGAGGGTGCAGGAATCAAACACCACCTGAAATAATAGGTACACCCAGCAGTCCTAGCCCAAACTGGAGATCTCCTAGACAGAGCCATCAGCTGGATGGAGGAAACTGCGTACGCCAGTTTGAACATGAACCCTGGGAAAGCACCAAGGCAAATCAGCAGAATTGTTCAGAGTGATCAGTGATCACGGTAGTGCTCGCAGGTGAAAAATTTGTAAAGATATATTGATGCCTGGAAACAGGCCAGCCAATTCAACGAAAGGAATCTGCTCAAGAGAAGGGGTACATGAAGTACTGTAACTATCACAGCATCCCTCTGATGGTCAAGCGTGGCACGGCATAATTCAAGAGACGTGAAGTAAATGATAGAAGCAGAACTAATGCCACCATCAGCTGGTTCCCGAGACGGAAAAGGCACCTATGTGGAAATTAAAAACATCCTTCATGTGACTGAAAAAATAGAGTTTCAGCAACCATTGGCTGTGCATTTCACAGGCTGCTCAAAATATCCAATATATCCCTCTCTGCCATCAGATAAAGGAACTCCAGAGCATCTCACCAAATTCATTGTGATTTCTTTACTGTAAGCAGAAAGCATCAGCGTGAACAGCAGCAGAGAACAAATGGGTTTGCGCTGGGTAGAAGTGACACACACGTCCTGCCACCAAGCCTCTGCAGCGTGTACATCAAATTTATCCTGCAACCATCCCGGGTAAAGTGGAAGCAGCTGGGAATTGCACCGACGGACACCTATTAACCTACATCATACATAACAGTGACAGACATAGCTCATTGCCACAACCCCCACAAATGCTGGAGTTAGTGTTAAAAAATATATATATATATACGGCTGTCAATGAGTATGGGCTACCCTCAAGCATGGCGAAAACAAAGCGTGTGTGCGTGTGGATGCAAGCTGTCAATATATTAAAGGAACTGATGACTTTGATAATATGGGACCACAGATACCAGACCAAAGAGGCAGTTCCCAAAAAACCCAGAGATCACTAGGGACAGTTTATTTGGCCGTGGCCTCCCTCCTGAAAACATGTAGTAACTGTGGAGTCTCAAAATATTTAAGGGTTTGATGAAAAGCTTAATTTTTCCCATAGCAATTTATGGATATGAATCATGGGGAAAGAATGCTGCTGACTGGGAGAAAAAACTGAAGCCTTAGTGATGTGGTACTGACATATCTTTTAGATTGAAAGGAAGATGAATGCTGATGCTAGAAATATTAGTGGAGAACAAGCAGACTCTGCTGTCAGAAATCAATAGATACAGACTTAGGTACTTTGGTCACATCAGGCACAGAGATGAAAATAAACCTCAAGAAAGTAATTACGGAAGGGAAAGTGGAGGATCACTGCAGAAGAAAATGAGCAGCGAGGGGATGGAGAGGAGGCGAGGCGAGGGACAGCCGCCGCGAGGTGGGCTGCCGACCCCTCAGAGCTGTGGGAGCTGACGGTGGCAGCTAAATGCCACCCACCCATGGACAAAAGGGTTGGGCTTTGCTCGGGTACCACAGTGCTGCGATGAGACAACCAGGGAAAGAGACAGTAGGGGCTGGGAGGGGAGAGTAGAGAGCAAGCAAGCAAGGCGAGAAGAGAAAAGGTTGCCATATGCTCTGTATCCACTTAGAGCAAGATTTCTGGGCTCGATCTCATGCAAATTTGTTCTTTGATCCTTTTCAGAGGTCTGCCATAACTCCTTCCTTTGCAAGAGGGAAGCGGGGAAAAATGAAAAGATTCTACTTGGTAAGAGTGGCCCTTCCCCAGCCCACCCACCGCACCCCTCCTGTCCTCCCATCACCACCCCGCGCTGGTGCCACGTACACAAGGTGAGCACTAGCACCAGCTCCGCGCACCAGAAGGACTGACCAGACTATGCAGGATGCCCAGATCTGGGCTGGCCTTCAAAGAAAGTCTTCCAGAGTCTTTACCCAAGGCACAGCCCGCGTGAGGCAGGGCAGCAGCAGCCCACCCAGTCACCCTCCAGGAGCTCTGCGCTCCAGAACCTGAAAAGAAAAAGCTAGGACAAACCTTCACCTGCAATAGGATTGCTCGGGGGAGCAAGTTTTATGTGCACATGTGCGTCTATATGCATATGCGTGTCTGTGTATGTGCAGACACACCTGAGATGTACGACCAGCGTGTGCTCACACATGGAGTGACACAGAACACCCAAAGTTCTCACTGCTGCGAAGAAACGCCATCTGCTTTTCTTCCCCGGCCCTTCCCCTGCCCGCTGGCCTCGCAGCACCACCGCAGGTCTCTTCACCTTCATTTGAACCCATCCCTGCTTTTTTCCAGCTCAGCGGCCGCTGCTCTCCTCCCGCATCGTCTGCGGCCGTGGGGACGCAGCAGACCCTGCCGCTACGCGAGGCTGCCCCGGGGACGGTGCTCTGCAGTGGGGCTGTCGTGAAATCACACCTGCACAAAAGGCAGCAGCTCCTCATAAATTTCCAGAGATGAAATCTCTGACACTAGCTCTTAAAACTGTGATTTAAAAGCATGGTCAAACGCAGAAGTGGCAGAGATAGGAACCTAATTCATCTGAGCCAACTGCCCCTTTCAGGAGTTGCTGCTTGGAAAGGAAAAGGTGCCCATGAACCCCAACAGCATTTCTAGATCTCTGCTGCTCCGAGACCCCTGCTAGGACCAGGTTTCTGGGAAGCACCAAGTACCCGCTTGCCTAAAATCCACCCTCTTTGGGAGCTCTCAAGCACCAAAATATTTTGACAAGAATCCAAATCCATTTCATGACAAAGGAAAATAAGATGCAGTCTGCAAGACTCAGAGTGTCTAATGAGAAGACGGACGCACCACAGACTCGTTAAGCGGGTCCCAGAGCTGATGTATCTCAAGCGGGGGGTGATTTCTGGAGCTCCCGTGATCTGCCCATGGGAAGCTGAAGATTCCCGATAAGAGACTGTATCTGAAATACATTTTTTTACATCAGCTACTTATACCAGACAAGTCTGAAGAAGTTGACTGTAAGATTCATGTAGTCAAGGTCTATTTTGCTCTTTCCAAACACTTAAGGATTAGCTTTGTGAGCACCAAGCATAGTTCTAGCCACCGATGTTTTCTCAGTGGTACACAGCTGAGCCTTAACATTCCTCTTCTGCACCAAAACCCAAACAAAACCATCTCTCCTGGGCTGCTGTTTGGTTCTGCATGCTGTTTTGCCCATGAAAACCACCCTAAAATGGTACTCAAAATCTAATCAGGTGGGAGACAACGCCTCAGATTTCACTGGGATTAATTCAGATTTCCTCTGGCTAGAGTGTGTGCAAATAATACCAGTTTCTTAAATTAAGAAAATAATTCAAGGTAAGACTGATCCCTCTCCCAAGCCAGGAGGTCAGGGAGGGGACGCCTCTTTCCACCGGGCCTTTGATCTTTGCTGCTTGACCTTGCTTTTGGCAACCTTGGGAGGTCAGGGAAATTGTTTTTGGAGCCCCGCAGCCTATTGATTTCTTTACAAGGGGAGGGACATTGGCATTGTCATGGTAATGGCAGACCCCCGAAGGCTTGTTAGGGGTCCCACCCCTCCAAGACGCACACCATGGAGGGCATGCCCAGCTCCTTCAGAGGCCAACAATCTGCCAATCAGTTCCACCCCATGAAAGCTAAGGTGAAGGCGAGGAGACCTCACCACCTGTATTATAATCTGCAGCTGTATTGAAATTTTCCTGGCAGAGCCGAAATTTTAATGTTTAATTTACTTGAACTAATGTGTCACAAAATTCCCATCTACACTGAAAATTCTAATGAACCTTTGGATGGACAGCGAGACCTCCAAGCTTTGATCCTTTTCATTGCTGGATTTTAAAACAAGCAGTTCCTTAAGAAGGTTAAGGAAGCAATAATAAAGAATTTTTAGTGTGTGTACATGATCATTCCATACTGATGCACTTCAGCTTTAATAATATTGTATTAAATTTTATTGTAACCTTGCTGACATTTACTGCAAGGGAAAGTGCGTAAGCTTAACAGCCTTATAAAATACAGCCCAGTAATGTACCTATAAAGCATAATATTTCTATACCAATGATGAGCTATTGCAATTGCATCCAATTTAGTGGCTCATTATTAACGAGCGCAATCACCTTCTCAGTCACATGCTCTGAAACGCAGCACAGTATATTGATGCCATTTCACATTTTACAAGGCAGCTGCTCCGATTTTGCTCAGTGGTACAATGATCTGACAGTGGAAATTCTCTTCTCATTATGAATTAGCTGTAAAACGCACCTGATGATAAAGAGGTAAGTCCTCACGCACATCACCATGGCTCCAGTATACTCAAAGGAGGCAAATTAGTTTACACTAGCTGAGATCAGGCCCATTAAAGCTGTCTTGCCTCCCTCAACTCCTGAAGATAGCCTTTCGCTAAGAAGTGACGCTGTTTAGCAAAATTTTGATAGAAGAGGCAATTATTGAAGTCCTTTTATGGTCTAAAATGACTCAACAAAATTGGGTCTCTGTATAACCTGTGCAAGTGTCCACAGGCTGCTCCAAAAGCCCTCGGCCACCTTTGGAGCCCAGCTCCCGAGAGGCTTTTAGGAATCCCACCTGGTACCCAGTTGCACCATTAAGTACATAAATATCTTGGTAAATCTCAGCTCAGTGGCGCATGTGGAAAAAGCTCATTTGGTACCAAAAAGTGGACTTCGGTGGAATTTAAGCACCTCCTTTCACAAAAGCACACCTGAAAGTCCCTGCATCCACAACCACTTATTCCTATCAGCCCTTAAAATTCTCAAGTGACCTCTCTGTGGCCTGTTCAATTCCAAACGGAAGTTCCCAGGCTTTCCCAGACCATTCTGGCTGGCCAAAGAACAGCTGGGATCCAGAGACCTGGCAAAGAAATAGCTAAACCGTCCTTATAATCCCCCAAAAGGTCTCCTAAGCAAGTCTTCTGGATCCTTCCCAAAGGCACCAAGGACAAGGTGATGCCTGAAGTAAGAACAGCCTCTCTTATTAAAAAAGAGAAGGACAAGGATACAAATTTCAGCACAAGCAACAGGCTCAGTTGCCATCTCCAATAAACATAACTGGTCTTTTCCTCAACTCTTACTCAACACTACTTTCAAAGCTCAGCTCAACATGATGCTTTCACTGTCGCAGCTGCAGATTAGCATCATTCAAAGACCAAATCGTGGTGTTTCTTGAAGGGCACAACTTTAAAACAGGCAGAAGGGGAACTCACCCGCACTTGAAAACACCTACGAGTTTTATGACCATGGACTCCACATCTTCAGCTGTGCTAAGACGAGGCACAACAAAAAGACGATGGGGCAAGACTCTACAAGATGTGAGGGGTGCCCCTGACATGAACCAAAGTTCAGGATGTCTGAGGACCTCTAGCACATGACAAAACCCCAGTGCAATGAAGATCTCAAGAGCAGCTGGGGATTTTCTGAGCTGTCAAGGTGAGACAGCCTCAAAGCGATCGGTGCTGCTCAGCAGGATGAGACAAACACAGCTGGTACCTGGAGGAGATTAATTCAAAGAGTCATCTTGGCTGGAAGACAGGGAAAGATTTTGAGACACTGTGTATGTGGGGTAAAGAAAATAAGTAGTTCATTTTCTTAGAGCATTAAGCTGTAATGGCTGTCAAGGGGGATTACTGATATTGTTATGCCAGTGTCAGCACATGTTGTAGAACAGCTATATTTTGAATTTCCATACTTGCTTAATTTAATGTTCGGATAATCTGGTAAATGAAACAGGAGCCTCAAAGACTCTTTTTTCCCCCCCCTCTTCCTTTTAAAAAAAATCATTCTATTAAGAATGTTAAATTCTTGGGAGCAAGAGCTGGCGTACATGGAGGGCACATACTAATCTCATTTATGCTGAGATTTGCTTTCTGTTAAGCAACAGAAAAACAGCTAATCAAGCATAATTCAATAATACATCATCTGCAGATGCAAAGACTCAGAAGATTGGTATGGAGCTTTGCCTATTTACATGAACTGATGATCTAGGCCAGGTGCATTTAATTGCGCATGGGGTGTGGGCGCACACCTAAATAACTCCTCTGCTGGCTCCTCCCCAGCTCTGGGCTAGCTGAAACCTGGGACAGGTTCCAGCACACGACTCCACAGCCTCCATGCTCCTCCACGTGGGTCATCGGTCTGCGGCAGCCAAGACAGCCCGCTTCCCTGGGTAGGGAGCACTGGCCCAGCTGCCACCATCCCTGTTGCCCAGTGTGGCCAGAGGCACAGCCCATTGCTTGAGGAGAACATCAGGTGGAAGCTTAGATCAGCTGGTGACGCTGCCATGCCCTCTGCGTCGCACCACAGAGCATTTCCAGGCATCCTCGGCATAACCTTATGCTTCCTGCAGAAAACCATAGATGGAAAAACACGGTCTGCTCCGACACTGCATTGCCATGGCTGGATCAGCACGGTCTTCCTTATTTCCATGCTGACACCCACTGCACGACAGGAGCTCAGGAGAACTGACCCGTTCATTCTCACATGGGTCATGCCATAAGAAAAAAGGGCCCTGTGTCAACAGCCCAGCCTACCTGCCGCAGCAACCTGCAAACAGAGCAACACGTTTGGCCCCCACGTGCCCTGTCACTGCTACCGACACCGTGCAAGGCAGATGCAAGGGCCGGATTTCACACCGATGGCAAATCTTACATCACATTACACTGATCAGAGCTGTCCGGAGGAAAGCAACTTCGTTTTGTGGAGGATTTCAATACTCCGTTTCTTTGTTTCATTCAGATTCAAGCCAAAATTTAAGGTGTTTGAAGTTCCCTACCTCAGAGAACAGAGATGTGGCCCAGGGAAAGCTGCTGGGGGCTGGAGCCATGGTCTCATGGAGCCCTGGGCTCCTCGTCAGAGACACTGTGCCAAGGACCGACAAAGACGTTCCTTCAAACCTCTGAAATCAAAACCATCCTCCCTAAAAAGACTATTTAGCAAAGCGGAAAATTCTATCCCCCAAATATTTTTTCAGTGTTACTATTATGCAACTTCATAGATCATCATGTCATACAACAGGGTAAAAACCCCATGTTTCAGACTAACTTAAAAGAATCCAGGTACCACCTCTCGCCAATGCTTCCTCTGACAAATACCTGATACATAAGAAAAAAGTTATCTGGGGAGGCTGGAGGGTTTGGGGTGCAAAAATTACCAATACCAATAGGTGGACTAGCAGAGAGATAGCACTATGCGTGAGGACACGTAGACAGACACATGGACCAATACGCATATAAACAGGAGAGCGGCCGAGAAACAATTCTCTTTGTTCTCCATCCCCTGTTTTGTTGTTAAGGCTCTATGCTAATTTCCATGGAATTACTACGACACATTTGTAAACACACAAGAAATGCAGACAGCTCTCTGCAATCACTGCTGTCTTGGGCTATTAAGTATAATATTTAGCTCAGCCAGATGCCGCCAGAAGTTCGCCAAGCCCATAAAACAAGCTCAATCACATATTTTCAAAAACGAGAACATGAAGCCATTTTGGAAGAGTTTACGTATATGTTTGTGTATTTGTTTCCTTCCATCTGGCAAATTCCCTCCCAAGACAGAGAGCTGAAGCCCAAGGGAGGAAGTTTTTGCATTCAGTCACCTCTCAGCAACGCCCTCCTGAAAGAGGATTGCCATCCGTCCCCCTTAGCTAGAGCATATGCCCACGCCGCTTCTAACGGCATAGAAGATTAGAGAAGATGCTGTTGCTTTTGATGGCACACTAGGGAAAACAGGGCCCTCTGCTGTCTGCAAATCCCAAGGGTGGCGGGTTCCTCAGCGTACTGCGGAGGCAGCTCTGCAGGTTTTCATGGTGCTAAAAGCCCAACGTCCAGCCACAGCATGTTTCAAGCCTTCCTCTCTCCTTAGGGCTGTTTGAAGGGGCTCTGCAGAGGAAGGGTATCACCACAGGCTCCAGACCCACAGATACACCTGCACACAGGCACCCTTCCAGCCCTGAACACCTCAGTAAGATGGCTTATGGGGTAGAGCCATCACCTGTGCAGAGCTTGAGGCTGAGGATGTCAGAAAGGCCTCACTGGATGCGCTCTTCTGTCTGCATTTGTTTTGAGGCTCAGGACACCTTCAGCCCTGTGCTGTTGCTTTATATGTTGAACTGAACCTAAGAGCTTGCACCACCAGTTATCCCACAGCAAAACAGGGCAGGAACAGGAAGGCAAAGGACACTAACTTATTAAATCTCTCAAGCTACAGCCCTAGAGCATATTTAATTATGTCCTGACGCAGAAAGTGCTGCAAAGACCAGAAACCTGGAAAATCACAGGAAACATCCAAGAATAGCTACACCAGGAGCAGCCAGGCTGGCTGATGGCCAGGGCACAGTCCAGCCCATGTATCGGCTCCAGTAACGGCCACCACCAACACAGACAGCAAAAGCCCCACAGGAAAGGGGTGTGAAGCAATCATCCTTTCAAGGAAAAAGATCCTTAGCCCTCCCGTGCCCAAGCCCACCGCTTTCTCTGCCATTACCCATCCCCTCCAGCACTCCCACCCCAGCCCTGAGTGCACTGATGCTCATTACCTGCACAACTCCAATCCAGGATTTTTTCTCCTATCTCACCTACAGGAAGCTTTAGCTAGCTCCACAAACATTTAATGAAAATATTTTGCAATTCAACCACCTCCGAGTGGCACAAGCCCCTGCTGCAGCCCCGCACGCTTTAGCTTTGCATCTGGTGTGCACTGAAGTGCCCCTGCCACAGCCTCCGCGCCCCATGTCCTGCCCAAGATCCCAAGGGCAGATGTTGTCTTTTCCCTGCAGAGCACAACAAAAGGCACCCCAGGTACTATCACAATACGAATAATAAGAGTAATGCTCCTAACACCACAAATAAAAGTGCAGCAATAGCGGATGCAAATGAATCCAGACGGATGAGTGGCTTTAGAGGTAACACAGCCCTCAACAGAATTACAACTTTGTCTTATCCAGAGAGCTCCCTCTCTGCTTCACGCGGCCACGTAGCCAAACCAGCGGCTCCGACATCAAAGAACAAAACCAACTGAACGGGAAAAGAAACAAAGCTCGAGGCAGACAGACCAGAGGCCGGCAGCACGCAGGTCACGCCAAAGACCTGCCTGCACCCTCCGCGGCTCTGCCTCGCCCCAGCCCCGTTGTCTCCTCGACCCACCGATTCCGTCCAGGCGAAGGACGCGGGGGAGCGCCTGGGAGCGCACCCCTGCCCGCAGCCGCGGGCGAACGGCAGCCCCTCGCCCCCCGGCCAGCCCTTGCGCAGAGCATGAGCATCGGGGCGGACCGGGCCGGGGGCCAGCGCCCCGCACACGTGTTCCTCCCGCGAAGTAACCAGAGATTTGGTTGCTAGGTCTCAAGTTTATCCACAAGGCTGTAAGTCTGAGATGCTCGGCCCTGCCCAGAGCCAGAACACATGTTTGTGGGATATACAAACTGCTTGAAATAGAGGCCACAGAGGACCCATTAGAAATTCAATATTAGCTTTGTAAAATTGCTAATAATTAGCTACAGCTCTTTTCTCCGTCACAGCAGCTGGTGACATGAAAGTGATTAAGTTTCTAATGAATAGATTAGGGTTACTGAATATATTAAATAACAAGGTTTTTAATCAACTGTTTATTGATTCCAGCAAGACAGTTCTGACGGCAAAAAAACCACTGGGTAGCAGTGGAATTTATTTATGGGCTAGTGTTCTACATCAGAAATAATTAAAAATAGATTATTTTTCACCAAATCTAGAGCTTTTTTCTCTTTGAGGCAGCTCAATATGGATTAAATTAACTGCAAATAATAAATTAAAGGAAAATTGAAAGCTAAATTCAGAGTGGAGAGGTGCTCACAGCTTGGCAGTCAATCTTTGTTTGCAGTTGTTGTGGCAAAACCAGACACGTATTTATTGTCTGGTTTTAACCAGCAGAGACAAAAGGTTGGACATCTTGGGCAAGGGGTTTCTGAGATACCGTCCCTGTTGTCCAGCCTCATGGGAAGGATCCATAAGGATCTCATCCCAAAACCCATTTGGGGATAGGATAGTGTTAAGTAACCAGAAGGCAAAACTTTATTTGCACAAGTTCCTTTTCTATGGGAAGAACTAAAAGTACTTTCCAGCAAGGTGCAGGACGCAGCTATTGGCACTACAGGCTCTCCCCGGGCAGCGGGGGTCTGCACCCCAGGGGCACGGCCCATGCCCAGGGCTGTGGGAGCCACGGCCGCCCGGCTGGGAGTGTGGAGGGGAGGTCTCGGCTCCGGCCGGGGCAGGACACCAACGCAGGTCTTCTCCGAGCAGGGTCCCACTAGGACACTGGCAGCGCAGCATCTCCCCGTGCCCGTGATGCCAGAAGCAGCTGGAGCGCAGGGCTGGGGGTCCCCGCACCCCGCGAGGGGCAGGGTAAGGGCTGCGAGATGGGTCCCTGGAGAGCCCACCGGCGCTGAGCAGTACGGCTATCGCCCCTTCCCTGCTCCAGGGGTACCTCCCCATCACTCAACACGGTAACGAGTGTTCACGCGCATTGTCTCCCCTGCTATTCCCCTCCTTTCTCAGGTCACTGGGTGCCACCGGAGCAGGGCGAGCATACCCACAGCACACTCCTCCTCCCCTTGGAAACTCCCGCGGAGACAAGCGGCAGCCTGCAGCCCTGACCTCCATTTTCAGACTAAGTCAACAGTCCCACCTTGTAGCCTGGTGCTTGGGTTATAGCCAACAAACCCCCGTGGAAAAACAGAGCTTTTCTACTCGGCCACATCCCTCACCCTCGCCAGGTGTCAGGGGTTACGGGTTGCAAAGCAAAGGATCAGCCAGGGGGTCATTCTCGCAGCTGGAAAGACCTCTCCGACCAGCAACAACAGCTTCGCACTAAAAATCCGTGAACCTGCCAGTGACATCTCATGTCCCAGCCCTTGTAAACCAAGCTAAGAAACAATTCCTCTCTGCTCATCGGAGATCTTTCCAGTGCTGCTCATAGATCTCCATGGCCGGCCAGGAGACAAGCAGCACATTTCACGTTCTCTTTAAGCAGTTTCCATTTCTGCTCCTGTCAGGTTCAGAGGACCACGACTGCATCCCTTCATGCAATAGGATCCAGGATGTTCTGCGGTTTTAATTATCCACGGTGGAAACCAGCCGGAGGAAAAAGAAGAAATGTTTAGGAGCGCTAACTTTTTCCACAGCTCCAAAGGGCCAAACAACTTTCTGCCAGTATATATAGCTACCTAGGGGTCTATTATTTTATTAAGAGATATTTGAAGTGCTCCATGACATAAGTAGATCCATAACATATATATACCGTGCATATGCATACGGAGCCATTTATAGAGCAAATCTTTCTAGCCCTGATAGTTTATAACGTAGAGGACCTTTAGTCTGGCATTGAACCAAAGCCAAACGCTGCATGTGCTGTTTAAATCAATGTAATGCAGAGAAGACATTTTTCTTTGGAGCCCCAGTGGAAGCAGGATTCCCTGGAAGGTTTTGCTCTCAAAATGGCAGCTGTTCGAAGCTGCCGTACAGGTTTGGATCAGTGTTAGCAGTGCCTGTAAAAAAGGCCTTGGTGTGCAGGAGGCCGCTGGGGTGATCGAAGGGCCATGATCAGCTCTGCAGATCACTGTGTTTGTCCACGGTGGGCTATAGGGTTACCACTGCTTCACACGTGATGTGGGTTGGCAAACAGAGACAGAGCATGTGAAAACAGGTTGGACCCACGTGACTTTCACAAGCAACACAACCGTGCCATGCGAGTGCTGCAATCCCCTCCTCTCCCTTGTTTTGTGTGTCTGTCCGCTGCCAAGTCTTCTTTACCTCAAGAAAGTTAGCACACAGAAAAATAACAAACAGATTGCTGACAATTACTTACTAGGCTTTCCTTGCGCTACTGCCACAGTTTTAAGATCAGACACCGAGATGTGATCTGTAATATGAATATCTATATATGATACCAACACTGCTATTACACATTTACGCCATGTAACGTGACAGGTAACCATGTATTTAGTCCTAGACAGTTAGATGCAAAAATCATCTACATCCCAAAGCCCAAATGCAATTTGATCAAGTTTTTCCTTTTTTTTCATTCTGCTGAGTCTCAGTATCTTAGCTTTCAAATACAGGAGGGGTGACACCACCAGACACTAGCCATGCCCCAGGTCAGGTGAACACATCCACAGCACCTGCACACCTGGAACGGCCTTACACACTCAGCCCCCCTCGCTGCAGCGCTTCATCCCAGTGCTCCCGCCAAGGCTAGTCTGGGCACGTGTGAAAATACGTAAAAACCGTAATGCGCTGAGAAACGGTTATTTCAGCTCTGGTCACTTAAGTCTGTATTCACCTGCTAAAGACACATCTCTGTGTTTGGTGCTGCTGGTTAAATCCAAGGAAAAATCCCACTGAAGGAGAGATCAACTGCAGCAAGAACTTTCCTTTTTTATGGATGCAAGATTTTAATGTAATTTGGAGTTTTCCTAGGTTTTTGTTGTTCACGCCCTTCTGAGCGGGATACCTGGGGAAGAAACAGCTCAATCTTTAACCCCCAGCCCCAGCCAGCTGCCACTCAAACACTTGTGCATTGTAAGTGTCAAAGGCAGCTCTTAGTTTGATTTTCCAGACCATTACCACTGAGACACCTGACCCCCGGATGGAGATACCCCACAGAGACACCATGGGGTCTGACATACAGGAGTTCACAGCCCCATATCAAACCAGAATCAGATCTTTAAAGCAGTTTGCATTTACCACTACCCAACAGTGCCTGCTCCAGGCTGGCTTCTCATTTAAAGGGATGGTGACTCAGTTGATGGTTACATGTTTCCCTTAACTTGCTTTTTTATGTAACTTACACGTTAACTGCGGTTCAGTTCAGCGTGCTGTCTTGCTGTGTCTATATGGCGATTTTCCTTAGCATCCAGGTACAAACCAGCAGTCTCCACAGCCATCCATGCCCACCTCATCGGGACAGAATGACATTTACTTGTCCCTGAGGCTCTAATTCAGCAAAGCCTTCGGGCCTTTCTGACGCTAAAAGTTTCAGTGAGCTTCCCCGGCCCTTCCTGGCTTGGACGCTTTGGGAGGAAGGGGGAAGTCTGGAGCACGGTCCTGCCAACAGGGATTCCCTGGGGGCTCCAGGGACATCTCTGGCTTGTGCTCCAACCTCAGGTACACCCAGGACAAGGGAAGCTGGAGAAGTGATTTAGTGTGTGCTTTCCAAGTCACAACCGAAGAGCACTCTGAGCTGAACTACAGTTAACATCTAAGTGCAGAGAGCAAAAAAACATCAACAGAAAATAGAACAAACCCCAGAGGAGGAGGCAGCATCTCCCCCATGTACCAGGACTGCTGCAGGAAGCAAGTCTCAGCTGGCATCACAAGTCCCAGTTGGCATCGGCAGCACTGAGAAATAAATGAAGGTGCCTTCGAGGCATCCTTTTCCATCACAGCATCAGCCTGTTTTTTCCTCTCTCAATGCCAGAGGCAAACCAGCTGAACGGCACCGCAGTGAAAGTGCTAACAGAAGCAGCATTTCATTCGTGCTTCCCTCCCAAGCCCTGAAAGTTGGTCTTTTTTCTGGCAAAATTAAGAGTGCTTCCTCAGCGTCACTATCCCTATAGCTTGCGCTACTCCCAGTATGTAGAAAGTGTCACAGGTGAAGAATCATGTATCTTCCTAGTCTGTCTCTTTAAATATGTTTTTAACTTGCTCCTATGCTGAATTGGCCAGAGGAAAGCCAGGCTCGCAGGCATAATTCAATGTGTGAGATAAATTGTACAAGCATGGAAATGGCAGCAGAACATTTAAAAAGGATGGGGAACTTGGACAAGGGCAGTGAAAAAGGGGGCCTGGGCTCTCCTGTGGTTGCATCCCAAAGACAGCAGTCCCTTCTCCTCCAAGCCTTACAAGACCAGACAACTAGACCCATGACATTCTCAAGAGACGTGTCAACCAAAAGTGCATCATTAACCTCCAGGCTTTTCACCTAAAGCACACTGCATGGGGGCAAGTCTTTGCCCTTGAGTCACGCTGATCATCTTGAAAACACACCCGCACAGCCCCTGCTCGCTCAGCGCTGCAGTTTGAGAGCTGGGAGGCAGCACGGTGGGCTGAGGAAAGCCGCATGCCCCCAGGCACCCAGCTTACCAGCCACTCCTCCAGAAATCCTCCTGCCCCTTCTTATCATCTGCAAACTCACACTCCAAGCTGAGTTTATCTTCTGCTAGAGGGGCTGGTATCCAGAACGTGCTGGCAAGTGCATACGCCTTCTTGAGCTAAGCAGCCATCTGGGAGAGCCTTGTTTCCAAGAGGTGGTTGGAAAATCAGCAGCACCGAGCACCAGGAGAGGTATGTGGGGACCACACACCCGAGTTTGGAAAGAGTCCCCAGCATGTTTCTGCAAGACCCAGCCATGCTGGCACCTGACTACACCTTCCTGTTAAGTCCCTAAAGCACGAGCTGTACGGGGGCTGTACCAGAGGAGATGGTGTGCATCCTGACACGAGGGCACGTGAGCTAGGGATTCCATCTCTGAGGTTGCAGGGTCACTCCTGGAAGCCACTGAGCTTCCAGTTGAGCTTGGCAGGACTAGATTAGATGGCAAAGATGCACCACAGGAATCATCATGAAAGCCCACTCCAACTCATTACCCACCCCCCCACCGCCTTTCTTTCTTTCACCGCTCCAATTCAATTTGATGAGTCCCTGGAAAGAACAAGGTCAAAGATGAAGAAAGTAGTAAATACTTTCAGGGAGACACTGCAGAGAGGTTGCACGGCAGAAAGACCACTAAGACCAAATCCATCCTAGGCGTTTTCACCCTCTGGAGCAGCATTCACTCAAATACATTCCTTGCAGGAACTACCCCATCGCCTTCAAGCTCAAATTACAATTTATAATATTGAAACCACAGGAAAATACAGTGTCAAATCTCTTCAAAGAAGGAAGTGTCACTGGGTTGCCCTAGGACAACCTCCCACTCTGCTTTTTCCTCCCCTCTCTGCAGTAACTGCAAGGTACCAGACATGCATCCACAGGCACATCCCACCACCGATCCACCCAGGTGCCCCTCCTCGCTCCAAGGAGATGCGATTGCACGGAGCCAAGGAGGGGTGCTCGAGGCTGCCCTTATCGCACTTCATCTGCACGGATTCCAGAGAGCCTCTGGGAATTGCAGATTTGTCGGCATTTCCCATCTCACATTTCCTACTGGAAATCCCTCCAGCTGGTGAGATGCTGTAATAGGTACCATTTAGCGAGCTAATGAAATCCATATGTAATTGTCAGAAAGATAATTGACACATTAGGACTCAGATTTGCATTTGGCCTTTTGCAGTTCACATCTCATGGCACGGCAGCTGCAGGGATGGCAAACGAGTAGCATTTAACAGTGCTGCATGCATGTCATCTTTTCTCCCTAGATTAAATGTTCTACCTGCCTAAAAGTCTGGTTTAAAGTGTCACGAAGGAGGCCACTCCCTTGACATTACACCGTTGTTTTGCGTCTTCCTTTCTGGAAGATTTCCACTAGGAAAATGCTTGCAAGGAGCACGCTACCAACACGCTGTACTACTACATGGAGACGAGTTAAGTGGAGCGAGGGTGGAGAGGCAGACTGACCCACAAACTCAACTGTTCAAGTCATCATTGAACACAGCCTGCCCTGCCTGATGTTTGGTTAGCCCTGGGTAAACACCACCAAGTTGGACCTCAAACTTCAACATTTATAAAGTTGGGTGAAGGCAGACCCTCTTCCTCCTTATCATTTCCACCTGCAACTTAAGTTTTGACTGTCCTAAACACTTATCGCCTGCAAAATTTGTCACTTCACCACATACTTTGGCCATGGGGGACACTGTTAGTGACCCTTCTCCGCCAGGAAAACCGACCATTTATTCGGATCCTTTAGCCAGATACAAGCCCACGGAAGGACATGCCTTCATCTCCCACCATAACTCAGCGTATGAGCCTTTGATGAGAAAACTCGACAAAAGCTTTTTGGAAATCCAAGTACACTCTGCAGTCTGGATCAAGCTCACAGTGGAAAATGGCCAAAAATACAAATTCTATGCAATCATCTAAAGTACATTTTCCATAGGTTGAGCATGAATGTCCCTTGGTAGAGGGGAAGCCAAACCTACCACATGGATCTTTACATCCAAGGCTCTTGGTTCAGGCCAAGGTATGACTTTAAAGGAGATCCTCTGATTTTTCTGTAGAAGCTTCTCAATGTGTGAACGCGTATCCAGACAACCACAACACTTTGGGCTAGGATGCCATCTGGAAATCATTATAAAGCACAGACTTGCTCGTGGGATTTCATGCACTTCCCGCCCGACATGGGAACAGCCTGTTCCTCATTGTTCGGCTGCTTCTGTTCCTCGACATATCAGCTATAGACAGGAGAGACAGAGCAAGTGTCTCCATGCTGTGAGCTGCCTTTTTCTTCCTGCCCTTTTAAATTGCTCCTTTGTCCCCAGTTTCCAGTACAGTAATTCTCCGCGTTGGCATTTTGTGAGGACCATCCCTCCTGCCGGCGTAGGGCGATGCTCCACACTTGAGCACGCACAGCGCTCCGGGACTAGGGCAGCTGCCCGCAGCTCTTGGCTGAGGCCTGAAACCAACTGCCATGGGGAGGTTTGGGTTTTCAGGTCTTTTCGTCGACAGGGTTTGTGGTTTTTTTTTTCTTTTAAACATATTTTGCTAAGCATAGAACAACGCAGGAATAGCACAGAAAATAAACTTCTTTCCTTTTCTAATTAATTTTACAAACTAAACAGGATCCATAGCTTTCCTGAGCTCCTTCAGGGACTCTCTGGAGTGTCTCATATGTTCATATTTCAACCTCCTTTCTGTCTGCATTTTATGCATTCTTCCTCCAAAAATTTTAAACTCCCTCTCCCCTCTCTTCCCTGTTTTCAGGGAGATTTTTTACAGGCATTGAGAGGCTTCAGATAAAACACAAAAAGCCCAATTCTCCATTGCTACATAGTTTTTGCAGTCACTTCCACTACCAAAAAGCAAACTAAAGTGTCACTAAGAACATTTCTGATTTATACTCACTTTCTGCTAACTAAAAGAGACTAAAAAATGCTGCTCTGCTGTATATTCTGACTAGTTCTCCTGATTTGATCATGCATCTTGAAGGTGGAGAAGCAGCAGGTAATACATGTTCAAACAGCTTCGATAACTATCAGAAGACCTCCCAGTCCTGCACTGCAGAAGGAAAGTCTGACAAAGCAGGAACATCTGGATGCAGCCAGAGCTGTTTGTGCATATTTACTGAACAAGCTGATTTATCATCTAATTGTTTCTAAGCAGTTTCACGTTCTTAATGTTGTGTCAAGGGCAAAGGCAGAGCACTCAACGTGTTTAATGACCAGCTTGAAGCCCCAGTATAAGGAGTCACGCGATGGAGTGAGAAATAACGCTGCTCTCTAAGCTTCCAGCCAAGCAGAAAATACCTCCAAAGAACTTTCTGCAAAGGGGTGGATGGGTTGAAAACAGAGACAACAAATGCCCAGAAAACTGAGGGCCAATGAAAGGAAGCCAAGTTATGTTTTTAAGAACTCATCATTATTCAACTAAACTCATGTTTTCATGAAGGAAGGCCCAACTCATGCCATAAGCAATGATGGAAGCGACTGCTCAGCCCCATACACCATGCAGTTGTAGCCAACTTGAGGCCAGGATGGGCTGACAGATTAACTGATGGATGGATGGTGGGGCTGCTGAGCTGCTGGTCCTGGAGCAAATACCCCAAACTTGCTAAAATCAACAACACTTCAACATTTTTTCATTGACAGCCGACATGTTGCAAGGAAGGAGAAAAAAACCACCATTGTTTTTATTGCCTCTTGAATGTCAGCTGGCATGCTCTGCCTTGGGATAATGGACCCTAATTATAGAGCTAGCCTTCCAAACACACTCTTCAAGTCTGCCGCATGTGGCATTTACAGTTGCTGTAATAATACAACAGACAGCCAAGAAGCATAGCACAAGCACACCTCTGACCTGCAAGTGACCCACTAATTAGTGGATGCACAAGGTTAACGAATGGAGCACTTCATACAGGGAGGCGTGTTAGCAGCGTGAACTCCAACCTCAGTAAACTGGAAAATCTATGCCAGGAGGTGTTTACACATTCATTAGTGGCGTTGGCGAAACAAAACACAACAGAAAAGCCCCTTCCCATTAATATTATGCTCAGAATAAAATGAGAGGTCTCTTTTTTCTGCACGCAACAATTATTGCGGAGGTTGAATTGTAACTATGGAATTAGGCCCTGCATTTGGAAACTGCAGGCAATCAGCTCCCAGTTGGCCCCGGATGCTTTGCCAGGGTTTGTCTACCATCGCTACCAAGTCACAAATACCTTGTTTTATCCTTTGGTTAGTAGGAAAATGGTTCTGGATGCTCCAGATTACAGCTGGATTAGCACTTCCAGACAGCCGGAGGCATTTGGACCTGGGTTCAGGGGCACATCTGGCCCAGCACAAGGGTGCAAGACTTGGACAGCCCCAAGCTCTCTGTTGGGGTGTGCCACTCACCATAGGGTTGGCTGGAGCATCCCCCAGGCCCTGGAGACTGCATTGCCACCCTCGCTCTTCCTCTCCTCCCAGAGGGAGAATTATACCACAATAATGCAGAAAAGGGGCATGTCTGACTTCTCCCCCGTGCTGATGGGCAGAGACAGCTAGGGCTTAGGGTCAATCCCAAACAGCTGTACCCCAAGCCCCCAGACCAGGAGCTTCGGTGTAAATGGGGTCAGATTTCCCCATTTGCCTGCCAGGTGCTCGTATCAGGACAGAAAGGGAAGGTTGCTGTTGTCTCCAGTCAGATATATCAAAGCAGCTGCCAGCTCTGTAGTTACAGTGGCAAATCCATAGCGGGGTTATTACCACGAACTGCTGATCCCAGTCTCCATCACACAACAACACGGGCACGGCCCAAGGTGTACTCAATCCTCCGTTAAACCTCCTAAGGCATGATCTAGACCTGACAAGAAATGTAAGAGGCAAAAATTGCAGAGAAACGGATGGGAGCGCAGGCATCCCCAGCAGGACCCAAGGCTGTGCACCACAGCAGTGCACGTGGCTGATGGATGGAGCATAAGCAGAGTTTGTTATTGAAAAAATGGAAACGGCTGTTTTTGTCAAAAAGAGTCATTTTGGTGGGAAAACCCTTTTCTGACAGAACACCAAAAATCTGGAAGCTATTTTTATATTTTCTTTTTACAGAAGAATAATCTAAACACTTCCAGCTCAATCAGAACCACCCCAACAGGCTCTAAGGATCTCCCATTTGGGAAAGGGAGTGTCAGCTCTGTTGACAAAACTGATAATCTTTAAGTTCTGCTAACATTTTTCCTACGGAAATGAGACATTTCTTGGGCAGCCCGTCACTCCCAGAGCCGCCCCAGCATCGCTGGGGTGCCGCAGCTCAGCGGGGGACCAGTGCCACACATCCCCTCCTGGAAACACCAACTAAAACCTGCACCCTCCATCACTCCCGCAGCAAAGATGCGGAGGACCCAGAGGGGAGGACTTCACATCACGTCTCCCACCCAAGAATCCTCCCTTCTCTGGACAACACCAACTACCTAGGTGAGAAAAAGAACAGTCCAGCTTTCCTGGCAAACTCGTGGGCTTTGTCCGATAAGCTGATCTCTCTCTGTTGCTGCCAAAGTAAGGAAAGACTTCCCGTATTCGCCTCCTGCTTTAAGGGAGGCAGAGCAGAGCACTGCATTTCAGACAGGTACTTTTCAGCTACATTTGGGAGCAAAAATTTCCTTTGATCCTCGGTCCAAGCTGGGATTTTCAGCAAAGCTGCTCCCTCCAAGTTATTTGTGGTGAACATAATTCCCCTCCAGCTAACGCCCGTATGGGAAGCAGCCCCCCGAACGGGCCCACTCCTGGAGGGAACGGTCCACGAGGGATTTTCCACATCATCCCCAGCCCAACCAAGCAGCGTGAAAAGCCAAAAGAAAAGCAACAGTGGGAATTTGTTTAGCAGCAAAGAAAACAAGTAGCCAGAGGCTGAGAAGAGAGAAGTCAGCGCAGTGGAGGAGAAGGGGTGACTGCCAGCACCGGGGGGACTGGGGCAGAGGATATCCCAGCGCAGTTTGCTGCACTCCTGATTTCCAACACAGGCAACGCAGCAGGGCAGTTTTCCCTGGAGAGGCTGAGTTCAGCTGCCGGTAACTGTGGCTTATTCACTCCACTCCAGCCTAGCAGGCACAGAGCAACCTCTACTGCAAAAAAAAAAAAAGCTTTCCCCCCTATTGGAAGATGAGGGGATTTTTGCTCTAATCCCTAAACAAACACATTTAATGCCATTAAACACTCGCTAGCATTACTGAAACATATCATTCTCATGCTGCTGCATGCAGAGCACAGGCTGGGTTTCAGAGCGCTGAGCTCCTGTGATCGTGTTGCGCTCACAACCTGCCCCGGCGGAACAAACAGATCCTTTGTCAGTGTTCACTAGGAATAGGAGGAAAGTGGTAAGCTAACTTCAGGGAAACGGATAGTTTGGAAGATTTTATGGCCCAATATCTGTAATTGGTTTGAAAGAACCAGTGCAAATCTCAAAACAAACTACTTCTCTCTCCCTTCTCTTCTTGTTCTACAATCTTTCTGTCCTTTATGCCAGTTTGCCTCTACTCTTCTTACCAACAATTAGCACAGCTCAGAAAGAAGCATCTCTTGTCTTGCAGAGCAATAGGCTAAGGGAATCAAAGGGAGAAAGATGACAGCTGGGCAGGATATTTCCCAGCTCCCGACACTCCAATACAAAATATTTTCTCCCTCCCATCTTAAAACTGGAGAAGACAAAAACCCCACACCTTGACAAAGTTGCATGAGCCAACACCAACTGAATTGAGTAGTTGTCAGTATTTTTTTCAACTGAAATCAAACCAGTTTGTTACTTCTCTTTCCTTTTTGTTTTAAACAAGGAGACACATTAACTTGGGTTTTGTTTCAATGGGGATTACTGATAATCCCAAAGCAAGACAGCATTTGTATAAAAAAAGTCATTGCTGGAGCTCGGAGCATTTAATTCTGTAACATTATAAAAGTCCAATTATCCCTTAAAATGATTCCTTTCTCATTTGAAAAACTAGATTTCTCAAGACTTACATTTCCCAGACATTCCTGACCAGCTCTTTTCTGGGTTACATGGATAGAGATTATTATGTAGTTAGGAATTCAAATCACCGATATCATGATGAGTTGGACAGGGGTGGCCCAGCTCCAGCATGTACTCAGAGCCTGCTACCACCTGATTGCTGCTCTGTGGCCTTAGGGCAAGATGAGCTCTGCAGATGCTCATCCTTTGCCCATCACTGTGGTAGGTCTTTTCCAGGCTCCAGGTGAACCAGATAATATTCATAGCAATAAATACTTGCAAAAAAACAGTTTTGGAAAGGATCTAAAATCACATTTTTCTAGGCTTAATGCAATGTCTCTGCACAAAGGGCATCACCCTCCCCAACTCTTCCCTTTACACCTTTCTCTGAAGCACATGGCTGCACTAAGACATGGGTACGGATCCAGTCGGGCAATTCCCGTCTTCCCACAAAGCCTTATAGGACAAACAACGCAGTGCAACTGGCCCCTCCATAGAAGCAGCAGCAAGAAGGACAGGGTCAGCCTGGTTCTTGAAGACTGCACCCACCTCACACCCTCCTCCCGCTGCAGTCTTTCATCCCCACGAGACACCATCTCCAGCTGCTCATCAGCCACTCTCCCCTCCCTGATTTCAACAGTACAACCAGTATAAACAGCAATTCCTTCCTGGTCAGACTTGCTTGGACTGGGACAGGTTAGGGAGCAATTACTGGAGCAGCTTTGCTGGTGGACTTGGGGGAGAGGATGGACAAACAGCTGGATAAAATAACCTCTATAGCCAGCACAGCTGCAGGCTGAGGTCAAGTCCCCAGCCTTACAAATACCCCTCTGGTTTAGGGCAGAGAGACTTTCTTAAGGAAATCGGATTCTGGCTCCCTCTTCTCAACCAGCAACTGTTCGCTGCTCTGCCTCAGGCTCCCACACAGGGACTCCCAACGACCGAAGGAGACGCCAGCACCTCACTGTCCTCTGCTCCTCCAACCCAGGCAGGGTCAAGCACGGAGCAATCGCTCCAGCAACTTACTACACCCAACTCCAACACACAGAGCTGCCACCGAGCCTATGGCATCGCTGCAATACTTGAGCAAAATAAAGCTGCAACCATCCCTTTAAAAGAGGAAGAAATTGGCTTCGTAGGACTGTAATGATGATGAGGAGTTTAAATGTAACCACAAATATAAAACTTTAAAACTCTCATAAACAGATTTGAAAGGGAGCCAGAGGAACTGGTGCAAATGTGAGCTACTCCAGCAGAAAGTAATAACAAAGACACAACTATAAACCTCGGCGAGAAGGAGAATCAACGAAGCGTGTTCCTTTTTTGTGTGTGCAGGAATTAGCTTGAAAATAGGACATTTTATAAGCAGGGCAAGATTGTTTTGTTTTATTTTTTGCACTCTTGGTTAATTGGTGAGCACAGCCAGAACGCAGACACATGCCAAATGCAGATGTGTCAGCCCAAAGAGGTTCTTCAGCTGGCCCCGAGCCAGGTAAACATTTGACCAAAAAAGCCCACCTAATTTTAGTGGGCTGAAGTCTGGAAAAGTGATTAACTACAGAAAGGCCAGTGTATTGCTTTGTACCTGGGGAATGCTGGAGCAACGCAAAGGCTCTCAGGCCCTAATTAAGAAACTGCCTTTTCACTCGACGGAAAGCCGGAGCGCCGTGAAACGAAGGAAGCTGGTGCTTTTCCAACAGTGCTCATAAAGCTGTCAATAAGTTGAGAAAGTGGCCTTGATGGTGTGAAAAGCCATCTCCAAGAAAAAAGAAAAAAAAGTCCTTTGCTGTTCAGTAAGGCCTAACAAATCATCTAGGACCATATAAATGGCAAATTTAACAGCAAATTAGTAGTGTTTATGAAATCTAGACGGTTAGCCAGCTAGAAAAGACAAAAATCAAGAGTAATTATGAAATCAGATTCAGAGGATTTCCCCCCTTCCCCCCATCCTGGGCCTTTCTATGGTTGCTCAAGACAGCAGAGGATTGTCCTTCCTTTGGAAGCACAACGTTCCTTTCGGGAAGACGATGCCAACAGCAAACATGCCAGGCACGGCACACTGCAGGCGACCGTGGGCACGTTACCGTCCAAGGGATCCCACCGTGGTGACCATCCTGCGGCAGGATATGGTTTTGCCGGGCTTCCTACAGATCCCCGGTGCAGTACAGACCTGGCTTCCAGATGTAGCTCTTGCAGCTGTGAGAAAAGTCCATCACCTTATCTTTACAGACTCCAGAGCTTCCAGAGGACTAAAATGGCTACTTCTCTTCATAAAATTAATGGCGTGCTTTTTATGGGTTTCAGCTACAGCTGGGAGCCTGATTCTGCTTAGACGGGACTGTTAATACAATTACCAGGCTGGGTTTACACTGTAAATTCTCAATTGTTTTCTTTGCACTGTTTAGGAGTTCCTCATTTAGACGTGCCCTGGAAATCAGGTAGGGTTGTTACCGCAGCTGTACTGAAGGTTATGCTGGCACTTGCTTTATAAAAAACATATTTTCAAGGTTTATAATGGCAATAAAAGTTTTCCCTTCTTGCCGAAACTTGGCATTGACACTTCAGCAGAGCTCCGGAGAACGTTTTTTGGAAAATTTTGAAGAAAATACGCACACACCCCATGCAGTTTTCAGGCCCAGAGGCTTCAGGGGGCAGACAGGACTGGGGGTTTGTAAAGCAGGTGTGGGGGCCTTCCTGCAGCATGGCATGAGTTACCCTCCCAACTACACGCAAGCTCAAAAGGGACTTCAGTCTCTCCTCCTCCATTAGGAAGTGGTATCACATTAACTGAATTGCAGGCTGACAAACCTCCTGAGGTAAACAGTTATAAATGTTTATTTTTTTATGTATTTTATACCAGTGGAGTTACCCCCTTATGGGGAAAATAAGCTGTACCCGTGTAAGTCCTTACATTATTATAATTATGCCAACATAGTTCTGAATGTGTAGTTATAAAAAAAAAAATCAGTTTTATCCACTGTGACCATACCAAATACTAGCCAGACTTAATCAAATGAGCAATGAAGGGGGAGAGAGGAAGCACAGATCAATTTAAGCATATTTATTTACCATTAGAAAAGCAATCGGGAAACAATTTTTCCTTCCCAGAAGAGTGTGAGATTCCCACACAAAATCAGATGAAAAGTTAGTCTCAAAAATCTTGAAGGTGCTGAAAGACAGGAAGGAAAGGGGAAACTTCACTGGATGAATAAAAAATGGGAGGATGTTTTGTTTTGGTTTTATCTTTATATGGTTTGTTTGTCTTTAGGCAAGATGCAACTTTTGGCCAAAACCAGATTTTTTAAATCTATTTCAGAAAATGTTGACTCAGGCCATTTAGGAAACTAAGCAAACATAAGAGAAGAAGAAAAGTCCTTGCAAGGATAAATCCTGGTTAAAAGCTAGGAAACCGGGAATGGTCAGATCTTGCAAGGGAGCAAGGTCGACATGGAGCCCTAGAGAGATCTTGCCATTAAAAATGCATGTTTATAAGTGACCTGGAAAAGGGCGTGAGCAGTGAGGTGGGAAAGTTTGCTGACAATACTAATTTTGAGAGCATCGTGATGAACTACAAAACAAATTTTATGATACAGTGACAGGTAATAAAGTGGCAGATGAAATTCAATGCATATAATGTAAAGGGACTTGCCCGGGGAAAAAATACAATCTAAACATCCTATATAAAATGATGGGCTCTAAACTGACCATAACCACAAAGGAGCAATACCTTGGGGTTGTGGCAGGTGGATCTGTGAAACATCACCTCATTATTCAGCAGCAATTAAAAAAAAAAATCCATCATTAGAAGTTATTAGGAACAAAGAACAAACCAGAGAATACCATTATACCACTGTATAAGTCTGTGCTTCACCTGCAGCCTAATCCCATGTGCAGTTGTTGTCCCTCATCTCAGAAAGGATATTGTGGCATAGCAAAAGGTGACAAGGCTGCTCAGAGGTAGCTACAGCTACCATATGTAAGGGGCAAGCAAGCTAGGACTCTCCAGCCTAGAAAAGAGTTGACTCTTAGAAGGAAAGGACAAAAGTCTATGAAACCACAAGCGACACGGAGAGGTGGATACTGTTCACTCCCTCTTCCAATACAAGAATTCGGAAAGAGCGTCAATGAAGCTGTTTGGAGCCAGGTTCCAATCCAGTGAGGCAGATGACCCTCTACCCTGAATATATTAGCTCTCACTGCAAAAAAGTTGTGGATGTTAAAGGTTTGCCTTGGTTCAATAGAAAACGAGACAAGCACATGGAAGAAAAGTCCATCAAGTGCTACTGAATACACAAAATCCACATTTATCACACAACAACTTCTGAATTGAAAACTCCTGAAAATGTTAGTGCTGGGAGAAGTTACCACGTATGCCTGCCCTGTTACTGCTCTTCCCGATGCCTGCACTTACAGCCACTGCCAGAGTCCGGCATTGCGCAAGCTGCAGCCATCGCCTGTCCCAGCATGGCCGTCCTTAGCTGCTTTTCCCCTACTTTGAAATTGCTACTTGCAAACTACAAAAATTGTCAAAAATTGCTCTTTCACACAGGCAGTTTTACTCTCAAACAGCATTTTGTAAGAGAGGAAAAAGGTTCAGTAGAAACCAAATCCAAAGCAGCGTGGTAGCCCGCCTGGAGCCACCCAGCAAGGGACCCACCACCAGCAGCACTGTGCTCTCCCACTGCCTCCCCGCTGGCAGCATCACGGGATGGGACACACTCCCATTCTACTTAGATGGGACTTATACCCAGGGTCAGCAGGCAAGAAACAATCCCTTGCACCATTACTTTTTTTTTAACCAATTATGGAGCAGATCAGAATTCCGCAAACACTAAGATTTCTACGACATTTTCAACTTCAGGGCAAAGATCAGCACAACAGATCTATAGTCACCAACACTGTGTCAGTTCTCATTGCATCAAGTTCTGTCCAGGACGTCAACGCCAAATGGTGGTGAGGAACAGCTGGACAGCCAGCCTTGAGCGCTGGCTTTGAGGAGCCACTGCTGAGCAAGACATCAGAAAATGAGACCCGAGGGCTCTGTATGCAACAAGCAACGGCCATCTCTGGTCCTTCCCTTTCTTTCAGGATTTTTTTCCTTAGTGTGATTTTCCTTCTCATTTACCTCAATCAATCTCTTCTCATTTCCAGACCAAAGCCAATTCTGCAGGGATTCATTACAGTTGTTGTTGTTTTCACGGGACAGCAGCCACGCTGAGTGCTAAATTAATTAGCCATCACCTTCCGCTTCCTCTGCTTAAAGCGGATTGAAACAATTGCTCCTTTAAGCCCATCTTCACCCCTGCCATCGCCAGCCTGCTCAGGGGAGACCCAGCCAGTCTAGCAGGGAGCAAGAATGGACCCTGAAAAGCCCTTGCCATGGTATTTTTAGGATCAAGGCCCCTACAACAAGGGTATGCTGCCACTGTGTGTCCACTGATGAATTTTAAGCTCTGGGGTTTTAATTAGAGTATGACAGCCTTTGATAGCACTGATACAGAATGGGGAACAAGGTGGGTATGATCTCCAAGGCTTATGAAGGACATTCTTCTCCTGTAGATTGCAATTTAACTGTATAATTAGTAGAACAGGAGACTGGGACCTTTCTGTCTCTGTTTCAGGTTTTTTTTTATCCCTTAGAAATGAGTATGAAGTGTCTGGTTTGCACAGGCAGTTCCACGATGGGAAGGAGGGTCTTTGTAGGTCAGCCCTGAGGCTGGACAGTGGGCTCTGCTGAAACAGCAGCAACAGGATCTCTGATCATTCACCGAATGAATTTTTTTCCTGTATCAAAACCTGGCATCAGTCTGAGTTTCAGTATGCCCAAAGATCCTTCTCTGATGCATTCTCCATTTGGCTGTCCTGGCTTCCTGCACTGCAATAAGTTTAGCCCTGGGCCACGTTCGATATCATCGCATCTCATCACCCCAATGACGTTAATTCAGGCATCCCGTTAGCCACATCTGTCAGCTCTCTTGCGATAAGCGTATTTCTGATCATTGTGGTTACCCTTTATCCACAGCCAAGAAAATGCCTCCAGCAACATCTCCAGCAAGCAAGTCTGGTCCGTAGGGGGTTTTGTGTAGTAGCTGTTAATAGAACAAGGGACAGTTTGGGGCTGGAAGAGACCAGCGGCATTGCAGAACTCATCTGCAGAGTATCCGAGTGACCACCTTGGACAAAATTATGGGTATTATGGCTCATTTTTAGAGAAGACAGACATCTTATCTCTGAAGCTTTCCAACACTGCCAAGTATCTGTGCTACCTTCCCATCGCTCCTGGCAACAGCCCCAGGTACCTGCACAGCCCAGATGAACAGGAGACATTGAAGATGCTGTTACCAGAGGCAGCAGCAGCAGATTCCCTCTGTCCCTATGGGGAGCAGAGTACGAGGCAGTCTCGTACACCGACATCGCTTTTTCTGCTTCCTCGCAGGGAAGGTTCAGGACATGTCAGGGCATTCCTCTGAGGATCTGAAAGCAGATCTTCCAGGGCTGCTCTCTCTCTCCCAGGAACAGATTCCTGACCTGACCTTACCTTATGGCAGAGACCACCGCTGTGAAATAAAATATGACTTTTGAAGTTGTGTTTTTATGATCTATGAAATCACCCAGACCTCTTGGGTAAATAAATTCTGGATATGAAGCTGACCTCTTAGCTTTTAGCATATCAGTAAAGCCTTAAGGTTTTTCATTAAGCTTAAATAACATCTAAAAAGCCCTGTTTTCTAGTCTTTCTTAAAAATCCCAAGGAGGTAAAGCCTCATGGTAAATTTTGCTTCAAATATCAACCGGAGATACAAGTCCAATAAGTGTAATATCTTAACTGCAGAATGCCAGAGGCAAGCAGTGCTATTCACGCAAGGCATTTGTAATG
Source organism: Phoenicopterus ruber ruber (assembly GCA_009819775.1). Taxonomy (NCBI): domain Eukaryota; kingdom Metazoa; phylum Chordata; class Aves; order Phoenicopteriformes; family Phoenicopteridae; genus Phoenicopterus; species Phoenicopterus ruber. The sequence goes on from CM020232.1 coordinate 3,878,977, forward strand.
TTATTTCACTGTGCCTCCTAGGTTGCCTCTTAAATACTCTTAGGGATTTGTTTCACAACTGATTTCAATGACCAAGCAAGTGAGGAACTAACAGCCTAGTCCCAGAGAAAAGCACCAAATTTCATTCCTCAGAGTCCTCTTCTATCAGTCACCAAAGCCCTACGGGCACGACCAAAGTCCAACGTGGCATCACGCGGCTGAGGGCCACAAACAGAACCACAAGTGGACCAACAACATGGAGAGGAAGGACAAGGGTGAAAATGAGATGCTGAAGCAGTCATCCAAAGAAAAATGGCTTCAGTCGAAAGGAAAAGCAACATATCAATCCCATCACTTCTTACAGGCAATATTCCAAAACATCGGAAGTTGAGAAATTGAAATCCAAAGAAACATGCAATTAAACCGCAGAATTGACTAATGCGAGAAGTTCTTCAGGCTACAGACTCAACAGGAATCAAGATAAAATTTGATATTTCTTATTAATATCAAAAAACCACATAAGAATACTAGAGGAGATATCAAACCCTTCTATCACCTAGCCTTAATTTCTCAGGAAGCACGAGGCACAATCCCGTTCCAGAGACAGGACACAAAACTCTATAGGTCCGACTGGTCCAACCTGACCAATTGGTGGCATGAGGTCTTCAAGAAAGATTTGACTATAGCAAGAAGTTTAGGGACAGGCAAGATGAGAAAGAGCATTCCATAATCAAGGGACAAACATACTCTCCACACCAGTTTCTAGCACCTCTCCCCTATCTCCAGAAAATGAACAACATTACTTGGAGAGAAAACATCCAGCTGCTGACAATTACAACCCAGCATATCTGCCTGTTCCAAAAAAATGTGGTTAAATACCTCACTGGTACAAATCATAACTTCCCTGAAGTCAATGCCGATTTGCCACTGCCCAGAAGTGAACTGAGCTGTATTTTGGTGTGATTGGATTACGGCAGGTGTTGTCCCTACACTCCTCAAGCACTTTGCAATTCAAATGCATTGACATACAAAGTCTCCTATTGACTTCCCTTGCGCCTGAATCAGCCTCTACATCTCCACCTCTGATGGAAGAGGACAGGGGGCAAATCCTTTCCCCTTCCTACACGAGCCACTTGGTTCACATTAGCTATAAAAGCCACGTAAAACTACAAAGGAGTGATTCATAGGGAAAGGCAGAGAATGAGGAATAGCAGTTCTCATGCAGGAAAGTCTTCATTAGGAGAGTGGAGGCGAGGAGGTCTCGGGATTGCCTGGAACACACCCAGACCTTGCGAGATCCGCCTGTCTTTCAGTATGATGTAACCAAACACACCCATATGCCAGCTGGTTTGCGTAAAGTCTCTCCTATTGCCCTCCAGCCATTCCTCCAGCCCCTGGTATGACACTTTCCGAGCTTGCTGAGCTCACTTCCCCTTGTAAGAAGGATTTTTGATGAAGTGGAGGAATGGTAACCACATGGGCTTATTCACCCTCACCCAAGTCATCTGCTCCAGCCAGCTTGTGCTCAGGGGATGCAGGATTTCACACATCAGCTCATAAGGACCCAGCAGTTCAGAAAAATAATACACACCCGGGATGGAGTGCACCTTGCTGCCTGCATGATTTTTCTTTAATTTTTTTTTTTTTCCCCAAAAGATCTTTGCAGTCAATTTTCCTTCTGTTTTCATTTGTTGACTCAGCTGCACTCACAGCCTGAGGCGATGGATCTGGCATGGCAGGGCCCTCATTCATGCAGTTCAGTTCCTGGTAACAGCTGGGATCGCTGTGGGTCTGAGGGTCTTCAGTATACAGGTTCTGGTTTAAGCAGAGAAGAAAAAGCTCCCCAGACTGCAGGCCAAAAGCACCTCAGCCAGGTAACGTTGCCATGTTTGGGATTTCCACTTTTCCTCCATCCATCCTTTAAGGCATCAAAGGAGAGCCAGGAGATGGTTGGTAGCCTAACCACAGCTAGCAATGTGCAAATGGGGATCAGTTATTAGGGTTAAAGAACAATTTGTTATGAGTTAACAGGTAACCTGCGGTCATCTGCCTGATCAATGATGTATCCTGGACATTATTCTAACCATACCTTATTGTCACCTTCTATTTGAGACACACCCTCCCTCACAATAAATCTTGACTGATATTTGACTGAAGGTGTTGTGTGAAGATATTCTCAGTACAGTCCTTAGTTGCAAACTATTCCCATCCTGATCCATTGGAGTGTCCACTATATTTCTAAGCTGCCTGCAAGATCCTGGGCATTTTTATGGGATGGACCACTAGTCTAGGTTATATTCAGCAAAGACATTGTCATGGCCTTAACTTAAGACAGGCTGCAAATTCCAGGCATATTTTCTGCACCAAGATGTTCCTGCGAGTCACCTCACAAGGAGCCACTTGAGCCGTAACTGTGCCTCAAGTAACCAAAAATGGTAGGCTGAAGCCAAGGACAGACATTCTAGAAGATATCTGAAATCCCCTCATTAAGTGTCTTCTCAGGGCCTGATGAGATCCTTGACATCCAGAAGAAACTTTGGTAAATGATACTCCCCAATGTGTACACCGTTAACACATGGCTGGTGTAACTCTCCCTGAGTCACTTCTGTTCAGACACCTTCCACCATGTGCAAAGAGCTCTGCAGGTGGGATACACACAATTTGTGGGTACAGAATAATTATTTCTTGGTTAATATCCCCAGTAGATTTATAGGAGTTACATGCTACCAGGTTAAGTATTAGCACACGGTGAGTTTCTGCTGGCCAAGCAATCATCATTCAGGTGGGGATGTGTTAGCCTTCTTCAAATAGGACAATTCTCAATCTTTGTAGTTGCTGTCATCCATTTTTCTACATTTTTCCTTACCGTTTTGTAACTTTTAATGTCAACAGTTTCCCTCTTGAATCCTCAAATCATTATCTCGACAACTACACTGTTTTCCCTTTTCCTACCTTGCATGCCTTTAGCTGACGGACTTTCTCACAGCTCAGAAACAATTTTCTCAGCAAAACTGAGCCAAGGTCACACAGCTGTGCTTCACCAAACCAAGCCTTGGGTCTGAGCGCGCTGAACTCCTGGGCTGTAGGTTACATTGGGTCATCTTGGCAACCCAGGGCTCATTTTTCTGGCTTACAAAGATCTCTGCTGACTCCCAAGGCAGATATCTTACATTGTCATTTGAACACTCAGTTTGAAGCGTGCGCAGCCAGGACAAAGCCCCAAGGGCCAGGCCAAGGCTAGGCTAAATCACACAGCAGCATGCATGTGTCCTCCAGCATGCAAGGGAGAGCCTACCAAAGACCCAACCACCAGACCTGCCAGCGGTGCACACACCGTACTGCACGGGATGGGTTACACCAGCATACGCCGTGTCCCACCACCACTCCCCATCACTAGTGAAACATTACCAAAAGGAAAAAGTAACCATTATTTCCTCGAGGCTTTAACGTGTTGAGTGGGGAAGGATGTGTTGTCGCCATTGATGAACAGCAACCGCTGAACATCCACAAGGTCAGCAGCTGCTGCCCGAATGCATTTCTTTCAAGGAAAAAGGCAAAAAGGAAAGAGGGGCTGAGCTCCGTCAGTGCTCTGTCCTTCAAAACAACAGCTGGGAACTCGCCCCCAAGAGTGCTATACTGAGCCTCACTACACCACGAAGGCCATAATTGCATCTGCATAGGAAATTGCTTCTCTACTTGAGGGCTAGGGGATACCCACCCCAAAACAGGATGAGCCCGAGCCAGGAACGAGCATCATTTTCACATCTAGCCAAGTGGAAAGATCTAGACAAGAGATGGGGAGAGTGGATTCCTGGGAAAACATTGATGGAATTGAAATGCGTTTGGAAAACTCTAACCCTTCCTGTTACAAAGGAACTTCTGCCAAAAATATATTGATTCTTTCCACAAAGAAAAAAAAATGAGCTTTTGCAATAGCAAGCTAACATGTCTCAGCAAAATTTTAGTTCAACACGACCAACCTTCTACTGAGAAGCAGTTTTAGCGGACAGTTCTCAGTCAGCCCTATCTAAGCACTTAAAACATCTGACAGAACATATTATAAGAGCAGTGGCTAGACAAAACTAACTTTCCTTCTTCTCTTTATGAGCATCAGTAGAACCAGCACAAAATAAACTCCATCACCATTTCTCACTTTATCCCCAATCTTCATCATCTGAACTAGTCCGTGAGTTTTTGTGAGCCAGTCCATGACTTCATTACTCAAAGCTGCTCACCCCAGAGCTGGAATGAATCATTGTCATCCAATGGACCATTCACTCCAGCGTGTTTGCTCTTCATTACCCATGTGTGAGACTGCTCGCACAAGTCGCACAGTATCATTTCTACTGGCTCAGTAGATAACAAACTTTGTAAAGACAAAAGGGAGGAAACAATCCTTCTGTTCATGCAGAAGTATTCTTGTCCTTTCAGAGGACAAGAACGAACAGCCAACTCCCAAACAAGACATACAAGTAGGAAAGCATTCTTATGGCTGCTTGAATGGCCACAGATAATTAGGAGGATCAGCCCTAGGCAAGACAACTGATGTCACTACTGAAAGAGATGCAGTCATGGACATTGCCTTGTGACAGTGAGAAATTCACCTAAAGACAACTGAAAGAACATCTAAAGAGCCTAGGGTATCCAATACAGAACATTAAGGTGAATGGACTCCAACTCTACCATGATAACATCCCACAAATGCAGCCTAGATCACCATTAACAGGTTATCATCCAAGACACTTAACCATTAGGCAGCATGTTTAACCAAACGAGTCTTATTTCCCTGCTGCAACCCAAACAGCATCCTTTGGGCTCATGCCATTGCAAGGGTTCCTGCGGCTCCTAGCACCCACACACTGTTTGCCATCAGTGGCTATCTCCTACTGCATTTTCTGTTCTTGGAAATGTTCATCTTCTGCAGCTGTCAGGTAGTGAAAGCTGTACCCCCATCCACCCAGAAGCATTCATGGTTGGAAGCTTGCCATTAAAATGTCACTCCTGAGGTCCTATAGCGGAGTTGGACGGAAGCTGACCCAGAAACTAGACTAACTCATGGGAACGAACGATGAGTCATATGAGATGAAACCAGCAGTCAATATTTGACAAATTAACCTTCTCCGAGAAAAGTAAGTTTCTAATACACCTGCTCCAGAGGAGAATGTCAAGATTTAAATAGGGACCAGATTTGCATAATACCCTTAAGATAAGCAGCACTACGCCAAAGCCCCGCAATGCATGAAGGATTTATTTCGTGTCTTATACATTTCTGTATTCCAGAAGCAGCCATTCATCATTGTGCCAATACTTCAGAGGTTTCACTGAAAGCTCCAACAGCTCTAGATTATTGGGGAATTATATATTTTTCCCCACTGAATAATCATTCCCAGAAGCCTACTAGAAAGAAAAAAAAAAAATCCCATTTTCATCAGGTAGGCTAATGACACTGCAAGAGGTGACATTCACTTTTAATGACTACCCAGTCAAAGACATTGAAACCTCTCTTTTTGACCAGTTGAATGGATCTCTTCATTACCGCCTAATTTCCAGCTCTATTTAGATATGCACTCAACATCTTACAGACAGATCTTCATCAATGCCCTGGCTACATAGGACCTCTACGAAAAGAAAAAATGCCAAGAGTTATTCCACTATCACTGTAATGAGAGATTCCTCCTGATTCAGAGACCATAAGAACGGATATCCCCATCCTTGTGGCCCGTACATTCAGCCTCCTACTCACAGGTCCTATGCACGCTGCCAGCGGTACACATACAACTGGTGTGTCTGAGACCCCACACCAACATAGCCACGTCCTGGCAAACCCAGATTAATCCTTTCCCAAACGCAGGTCTCCAAAAACTCACTATTGCCTTCCTTGGCACTCGAGCTGCCTGACAAGGACAGGAACACATCCAGCAGTTGGCCGCTGGACAGTGGCAACAGATTTAACCCAAGCATGATTATTTTATTCGTCAGTACAACGTCAGAGGAATCTGGGAAAGCCAACACCAGCTCAAAGCTTGTGGACAGGTGGGATATTAAGAGAGGTAGAAGCTTGTATTCCAGTGGTTTGAGGGCTTAACTCGCTTAAGCCCCTCTTGAGATTGCCAGGCTCAGATGTGATGGTGATGAGGCTATAAAATTTTCCTGTTGAGACTGACATACCAATCGATCCAGAAGCTACGTGACGTTTTTCCCATCTGGAAAGAACTCTGCATGCGCTATCTTACCTTCGGTATTCTGTGATAGCCTTTAAACCTCCAGCCTCTGCTTTGATACACGTGGTTTAATTCAATCAGTTTTCCTTAAATAGGAAAGTGATTTTCAGGTGCAAGGATCATGTCAGGCAGTGATGTTCAGAGTAGGAAAACCTTTTGATAAGAGGAAGGAGGTTACTGTCTACCAACAAAACTGTACCATCACTGCTGGAATCACTGGAAGTTATTGCTGTGTTATTCGTTTACTCTGAATCTTCGGCTGCTTCTGCAAAGAGGCCCTTGGAAAAGACTATTAAAGAACGCACGCTTATACCTTAAAGGGATGCTGTCACAGATCGTGGACAGAAAGCGTGCACAAGTCTCAATACTATCACTACTCTGACTTGCAATACTTGTTAACACTTAAACACCTTTGAAGACTAGTAACTACATACAGTCACTAAAAGGAGCATGCCAGTGCAGGGAGGAATTACTTCAGGGGCTTCCTTGCTCTGCTGTTGTCAGTGCTAAAAACCACCTTGCTAATGCAGATCTTGCAACCTTGCTGCAAGATCACAGGTCTGTCTCTGCCACCCAACCCAATGACTTCTGAATCCCATGGCCTCTTTCACCCAGATCCAACAGCAGGGCAGAGCTTTCAAAGTCATCACATGCATGAAGATACGTGCTGAAAGACCCCATGAGACAGGTTGTAGCATAAGCCCAGTCTTTATCAGGCACCAAGGAATCCCAATGAAAGACAAACATTGTGAATGCTCCCAAATATTTCCTGCAGTAGGCACCAAAGAACCCAATCCCAAGACCCGGCTCTGCAGGAAGGGAGCAGTCTGCTGCTCACACTGTTTTTTCCTTACTGCTTTTCTGTACACTAACACAGAAAGGACATGGCTAAACAGCTTTGCCAGCAACAGGTCCAGAGGGGCAATAGGACCCTCCATGCAGAGCCCTGTCTGCTCTGGTCCATTATTCATCCCCAGCTGCCCTGGAGAGCTACATTACTCCCTCCCTCCCACAGCAGCTACGACCAGCCCTGCACGCCTCCTTCCTCATGGCACTGAGAACCAGAGAGACAAAGACGTCTGGTAAAGTCTGTTTGCTGAAAAACGGTACCTAGTTCATCAAAACTAATCACAGATCTGAGTCAAATTCAGAGAGCTGTTACCTCCCTCTCTCAAAACAGCAATCAAGGAACAACAGCATTTTGCACAGTCACCTTCCACGTGGAACCTGCCTGTTTTTGTCACAAGCTGAGATGCCTCTGAAAACACACGGGGATGGAGCAAACAGACCCAAACCAGAGCAGCCTACAGCCAGGCACAGGACAGACGCCAGCTCCGCAGTCCCCCAGCCCCGCACCCCAAGCTGGATGACTTCATCTCCTCTCCCTGCACTCACTGCTGCACAGATCCCAGCTGGGCTAGTTAGCAGGACAGCTGTGCACTGGTTTACAGTAGGAAGACTCTTTGGTAGAGCAACAGCTAGAAGCGTAATCATTTTTTAAATGAAAACTGATCCAAACCTGACAAGGATGCCAGCACAGACTGAGAATCCCAGAGGAAAGGGCTTGCTTGGGAGATTTCTGGAATTTCCTGCTTCTGGACCAATTAGAAATAGTACAAGATCATAATGATATATTCTGATGACAATGGGCCACGTCACTCATCATTTTGCTTTTGGCCTGAAACTTGGAATTACAGACGAAATAATGGGAAGAAGAAATTTTTTTTCACACTTGCAAGGTCTTCTCAAAGACTCTTCAGGGAGATAGAAGTGTTGCTCTTCCATCTGTATTCTTTCACCCATCCCATCTTTATAGACCCTCACCTGGCAAATTACATACGTTTCTGGAACATGTTCTCAGGAATTTGAGTAAAGGATATTATAGTTATAAACGAGAACATCCGCACTGCCTGGCAGACAGTGCGTTCACTGTGTTCAAAGGAGAATAAATCAGACATTTCAGAAAACCTTGGGAAAAAAGGAAAACTGAAAGGGACATTGAGCCATATGGATTAGGTATTTCACACCATTAAAATTTCTGGGCACCTTGTAACCTTTCATACATTGACACCATCAATAGCCCTGGGAGACAGGGAAGAACTGGTATCCCCACTGTTCTGATGGGGGAACCAAGAGATGAAGAACATGGGCTCAACACAAACCAAGATCCTGAATGTTGACTTTATAAACTCTCAATGGATACCTTCACACTGGGCAAGGCTTCCTCTCTTTGAGTTGTATTGAAATTTAATGAGTACTAAATCTGTCATTGCCTCAGTTTGAGCTGGAAGAGGTGGTTCATGCTGACTAAGCTGCTATTCCCCACCCATTCCATATTGCACGCCGTTTCCAACTCTGACAACATTGTGGTTCCTACTGCTGTACTATCCAAGCAAGGACGCGGGTCCCATGTGTTTGGTACTGTACGTTCATGTAACAAAAGTGAGGCTGTTCTTACAATTAGGGAAGCAAGGAAAAATTTAAGCTGGAAGGGACCCCTGAAGGTACCCAGTCAAAGCCCAAGCAGGGCTGTCTCCAAAGCCAGACTAGGTTGCTCAGAGCCCTGCCTAGTCAAGTATGGAAAACCTTCAGAAGACAGAGACTTCACGGCCTCCAAGACCCTGTTGCATTGCTGCATCACTCTTCTTGAGCTGAGCTTATTATTTAGCTTTGCCATTACGTTTCAAACCACCAGTGGCCAACCCCTCCCTCTACCACAGCAGGCTGCACAGCCTTCCTCCCATCCACAGCAGTCACCCCGTACCCACCCATTGACCGCAAACCTTCTGGGTGCCCTTTCCCTCTGGGGCTGAGTAGCTCTCCTTCCCACCAGTCCTACCAACTCTCCCATTTCACACAACAGGGCCAGCAGGTCAAGGGAGGGGATTCTGCCCCTCTGCTCCGCTCTGGTGAGACCCCCCTGCAGTGCTGCGTCCAGCTCTGGGGCCTCAGCACAAGGAGGACATGGACCTGTTGGAGCGGGTCCAGAGGAGGCCACAGAGATGATCCGAGGGCTGGAGCACCTCTGCTATGGAGACAGGCTGAGAGAGTTGGGGTTGCTCAGCCTGGAGAAGAGAAGGCTCCGGGGAGACCTTATTGCAGCGTTTCAGTACTTAAAGGAGGCTTACAAGAAAGATGGGGACAGGCTTTTTAACAGGGCCTGTTGCGGTAGGACAAGGGGTAATGGTTTTAAACTAAAAGAGGGGAGATTCAGACTAGATATAAGGAAGAAATTTTTTTTTACAATGGGCATGGTGAAACACTGGCACAGGTTGCCCAGAGAGGTGGGAGATGCCCCATCCCTGGAAACATTCCAGGTCAGGCTGGACGGGGCTCTGGGCACCCTGATCTAGTTGAGGATGTCCCTGCTCATGGCAGGGGGTTGGACTAGATGGCCTTTAGAGGTCCCTTCCAGCCCAAACTATTCTATGATTCTATAATCCAGCCTCATGGTGGGAAAAAGGGATGATGCCCATAGGAAAGGTAGCTAAGAACTGGCGGAGGCCAGCCAGCATCATTTATATAGCCCACTCCTTGCCTGCATCCGAGCAGCCCTCAGGAAAGCAAGTGGCTGGGAACGGGCTCCGGGCCAGCAGCACTGTCCTGGCAGGCCAGATGCAGCTCGTGAGCCAGATACTGGGCAGCCCAGCTTGAGACTATTAAACAGCAAAATCTCATCACTGTTTATGGCCCAATCCAGGCTCACACGCAAGCCCTGTATCCCAAGCTCCTAACCCAAAACATAGGCAACAGGTCTTCAAAATCTGGACCCAAGCCCAGAGCAGAATTTTCCAGCTCTGGTCACCTTATTTCACTGGTGCTTTCGCATTTCTGATGTCAATATCATTTTAGGTAATAATATGTTTCAAGTCAATTCACTGTCTGGCCTTCATGCACATACAAAATCTGACAGGCAAATAAAGAAAAGGAACATATATTTGATAGATTTAAAAGCTGTTTCCATTTGGATTTACTTTTAATGGAAACATTCTGTTAGTCTTTGGTTTTGTGGAAGTTGGGGGTGCTGGATTTTTTAAATAGAACATAATTCAGGGGCCAAATTTGACTTAATGGGGTCCTGTCAATCCCTTAAAATACTGCCTTCGAAAACTGCAATTAAAAAAAGTGTTTCAAAACAATAGGACAGACACTAAAGTGGATAGGGTAGATTGTCGAAATGGCCTCCAGCTCATTGCCTGGCTTTTTTGCAAATTCTGCATGATCTTCATATAAGCATGCTTTTAAAATGCGAAAGTAAAATAAAAGAAAATACAGAAGCTTCACAGGCAGATGTCATGTTTCATGAATAACCCATAAGCAGTTGCCATCCAGGCCTCGAGAACAGCACTACCTACCTGGACTAGGAAGCTCAAACCCCTGAGCACACGGTGACTAAAGCAAAACAGGACACACGACCTAGCACTGATGGGCAAGTACAAGAATATTTACGCGCACATATTGCACGCACAATTCAACACTTCAAAGCAGGTCTGTAACAACAGCGCAGCACACCCATCATGTCAGCAGCAATACAGCAAGCCACTCGGCCGCAAAAACATCCCTAAGGACTAGAATATCAGTTTTACTGTCCAAGGGCTTATAAAATATCAGTAATGGTGGAGAAATGGGCTTACAGATAGAGAAAATTGCTGGATTCATTTCTCCGCAAGCATTTACTACAATTCTTACTGAAAAATTTTATTTTGATGGATCCATGTTATTACAAGTATCTGTCACAGAGCGAAATGCCAGTGAAGTTGTTTCCCTTTCCCTCGCCCTCCCCTTTGAACGACTGAGCAGAAGCTTTGCTGCTCCAAAGACGGCAGAGCCAAAACCCCTCAGCGACAATCTGCCACAGAGAAACACTCGAGGTCTCCTGCCGCTTAGCTACACGCACGCCCAGCCCTCGTGTTACTGCACATCAAACACAGAAATTAGCAGCAACGAGCTTCCCAGGAGCCAGAGTCCAACAACTTAGTACAAGGAAAGAGACCACCAAGTTCTACCATGCAGGAAGATTTCCAAATCTGCCCCAAGTTCTGTGTTATTCTTTGATTATACTGACATCTAAAGGTCATCAAATTAACTGTGTTAAACTTCCTGGCATGATTCTTTCTGCTTCTTTCCCCCTTATCTGATCTCATCTCTAAAAATCAATGAACATTTGCTACGTTGTTAAGAAAAATAGAAAACTGGTAATACATTAAAGATCTTACGCTGGTTTGGTTTTTAAATAAAAGACTTAAGGGAAAAAATAAAGAGAAGTCTGTTAGTACCAATATATCTTAAGGATCAAGGTAATACATGCTCTATCATACATCAAAAGTGTGGACCTGATCCTAGATTTACCTCTGTGTTACACCATTGGCTTCTAAGAAGAAACTCCAGCTATTCAGCAATACAATGAATGAATCTGGCCCATAAATCATAACTTCCAGCAGTAAATCCTCCTATTATAACAAATCCTGAAGCCTGGGCTCACATAGACAGCTAGACCAGGGTATTTCAAGAGGTCCAAAAATGCTATCTGTACATCGTACCCTCAGGAGCCAAACTGTGATGGAGACCCCTCCACGCCAGACAGCGTCGAAAACATCTCCACAAAGCTCCTGGAGCGCCAGGTGAGGAGCTGGGCCGGGGATCCCAGCCCGGTCAGAAGAGAGGTGTCTTCACAAGCATGATGGCTAACAGAGACACAGCTCCCTGGAAAACTTCAGAGCAAGCGGTGCAAACTGCAGTCTGAACAGCTAAACCTCCCTCCACGTCACAGGAGTAAAGCACGCACGATGCCCTGTCCCCACGGGGGCTGCACGTGTATTTGCCACCAGCCATGAATAATTACCCTTCTTACCAAGGGTCCAGCTCTGCCCTAAGCAGGTGACCAGAGAGGGCAGAGCCAGCACAGGAGGGGACAGAGATTTGTCCACACAAGCTGAAATCCCATTTCACATCCAGGGGACAGGCCCTGGCGCACCCTGCCATCTCTCCTGATGCCCTACTCAGTGCCAGCAGCCTGCGGGGAAAAAAATATGGGGAATCAAAGAGCATCTGCCTAAACCAGCCATCACAGAGGCAGGGATTAGCTGAGCTTTATATGCAGATAGGCCACTTGGTATCACATCTGACAGCCGAGAGCAGCAGCAGCCCAAACGCGGACAGCTGAGCCGGACCAACCCAGTGCCCATGATGGGTACAAAGCAGCGCCGCAACCAGCTGGAGCCACAACAACTTGTCCCGGTGGGGCCAGGAACCAGCTCTCCAGAGAGGGAGGTAAGTGGATAGAGTCACAGCCCAGTATCCCCCCCGCCAAGCAACCAGCCTGGAAAAATCAGGCAAATCCCCAAGGACACTTCAAAAAGAAAGGCAGGTCTCAAAAAGGGTTAAACAGAGGGCAACCAACTTATTCACATATAATGTCTCCAAAGGGGGACATCCAAATGAAACAAGCCATTCACTCAGCCTTAACCCCCCTCCGCTGTTCCACCAAAGGAAAATGACCCCCCGAGTTTCCCTTCTGCAGCCGAAGCAGAGCCGAGAGCTCAGACAAAGCCGTGCCGCCCGGGAGCCCTAGCCTCTGCCCGCAAGTGCTTTGAACCTGTATTATTATTATTAATAATCCCGCACACATGGGCACGAAGAAGCCATCAGCTTCCCAGAGTCAGCCCCCTTGAGAGGATGAGCACCCCGCACTCGAAGGGTAAACACCAGCTCTTGAGCCCCCACAAACCAGGCTGCCGTAAGCAGACTGACACTGCATTAGCCACTAATCGGATTAGGATAAATTGCTTTAAACTGACATTCAGGAGTGAAAGGCCTCCACCTCCTCCATGGGGGCAGAGCCCAGGGCTTTGAGCAAACCTGACTGCTGCAGCCTCACACCCAAAGCATGAAGTATTTGCCTTATTCCAGCCAGCAGTTATTATCTTAATCATGGATTAAACAACTGTATTTGGGGGCTGAAGGGGATGGGTTGGGGTTAACCAGGCAGAGCAAGGGATGCTGCTCTCTCTCACAGGCAAAACACGGCATTTTCCCCAGCCACGCTCACAGTATCGAGGTGGCAGAGGGTGGAGGGGCCCAAGGACAGCCAGGCTGAGCAGCGGCGAGGATGCCCTCGGCCCCGAAGCGCACATGTTGGAGCGGGCAGAGGAAGGCAGAGTCAGCGGCGCACATGGTGGGACCTTGTAGATGTTCAGCAACACCTGGCAGGGAGAGCAGACGTCAGACCCTGCAAACCCAAGCAGAGATGCCCAAAGGACTGCACATCGTGCTGCTGGGCTGTCCAAACAGCTGCCTCAGCCCCCTTGAACTTTGCTTCACACATACACACATTATTTGAGAGCAAAACCAGCAAAGCCTGGTTTCCTACGGATCCATTTTCCCCTGTATATTCTCTGATGCTTATTAAAGCCTGAACACACACCGCATTTCCTCCCCGCAGCCGCATCTTTCCCCTACCCCATCACCTGCTTTGGGCAAAGAGCCATGAGCCCAACAGCTCTGGGACCTCGCTCCCTCCATCAAATCTTGCTGCAATCAGCCTGCTGTTCAAAGGCTATTTTAGAGGGCTGCAAATAGATAACAGCAGACTTGCAAACACACAACCGTGTAACCTTTGTTTCCTTAGGGGACGAAACAAAAAAGAACAGCAAAAGATAAAAGCAGAGAGCGCAGCTGCTTTGTCCCCAGTTACACTCAAACCCAGCAATCAGTCCAGCAACAATCCTGGAGAATTAAAGCCTCAATGCTGCAAAAACGTAGCTGGGTATTGTAACTCCACAGGTATATCCACCCCACACTCCAAGACCAGAGCACAGCGGCTGCCACAGGATAGATACCTGCCGCTCCCCCAAACCATCACCCAAATAGTTAAAACAAGCAAGTGACAAGCAAAACCCACACATCCTTTTTATTTATAAATGCTGATCCTGCAGAGACTGTACCCTTCCCAAAATAGAGGCCCAATCCTGAAGCAGTTCAGTCATTGGTAGTCAGGGAAAACGTTTAGTGAGGATCACTGGGATTTTTGCCTGAGTACCACCTACAGGATTGGGCTCCAGCTGTTTTGACGTCCCTGGCAGACTGCTGTCATTGGCACGCTCAAACAAGGGCTTGAGTTGCTTTCCTCGCCACGACCTCCCTTCGCAGAATTAGAAGGTTTATTTGTTCTAAGATAAAGTATGGTGACACATTAAAGATGCCCCCGTTTTCCCTCTTAGATCAACTTGACATCTGGTTCAAAAATGTTATGAAACACTCTCTGAACCTGCTGTGGAATTGGATATTATGATATTTCACCAAGACGTGGTTCGAGCGAACTTTCACCTCCAAGTGAAAGTTTGAGTGTTGAAAGTGAAAACAGACCATTCAGAGCCTTTCACTGGGACAGACCTTTCAGTGACACTGGATGTAGGGAAATAATTGCAGATGGTATTGTTGTGGGGGAAATATTACCTGCCATGAAATCTCACCCTGAGCGAACATTCAGTTGTTATAAGATCATATCGTTGCGCTGCTTCATGGTAACGCGTTCAGGCTGCAGGCTTCAGCAAGGTCATTCCACAGGAAACCCGCACACAACAACAGGGTTTTGTTCATTCTGGTTAATGATACTAGAACAGGGAGTGGAAAAAAAAAAGAAGGCCTATCAAAATATTTTTGCTACAGATAAAACAGCCTTCGATGAAAGGGATTGCTTTTTTCATATCCATTTACACGAAGAAATGTCAGGTTTCCAATGGAGAAACAACAGCAGCAAAAGTGTGATGTGCAGTGAAAATGAGAGAGGGGGCTTTTTAACAAACAACTGAAAAACTTGGTATATAATAAATCAAAAAAGGAGAACAGTTGTCATCTTTGTTGGATTTTCTGACACATAACCCAACAATTTCTATGTTCCTTGCAAAAATAGCTTGCTCAAAGCCCCAGATTTCCAAGATTTCCACCTCTTCTTCTGTGGAAAGGAATTTGGAAAGTATGTTTTATCCACGTAGATGTGTTACAGCAGAAGAGCGATGCTTATGAAAACCACACAGGTCTGAGCTCTACAACCTGCTGCCTTTGCAGACTTTATAGCACTGAGAAGAAATCTTCACATAACTACAAGCCAAACCCCCTTTCCCCTCAGGTAAGGAAGCAACTTGACATTGAAAAATCAATATGGGGGAAAATTAGAACCAGGCCATCCCCTAAGCCTTGCTTCTGCTACACGTGCATTTACAAGTCCTCTTTTCATAACCCAAAAAGATTGAAGCCACCTGCTTTCCAGGTGCTGGAGGCAGAAACCCTGAGACACAGTCACTTGGAAAGACACCGAGCAGCATCCCCGGCCGAAGCTCACCACCCCGGGACATGGCACACACGGCGGGGGCTGCGTGGCCTCTCCTCCTCAGACCTGCCCACGGCTGGAAGAGCAGATAAGCCAGCGCTTGTCTGAGCTGCGCTGTCTGCAGGGACCCAGACACACGCATGGGGAGCTGCTGGGGATGCTGGCGATATTTTGGTGCCCTGGAGAAAGAGCAGAGAAAACTTGCACTCCACAGCAAGTGCAAAATAGAGGGTACCATGAGGCTCGTCCATAATCAAAGCCACTGCATCTGAGCCCCACTTTGGACTGAGACGAGCACAATAGAAGCAAAGAGTCTGTTCAAGTCCTTGCTTCCATAACCACTAAATCTTCCTTCAAATTTTTTTTTGACAAAACCCCCCCTTTTTTTTTTTTTAAACAGCCTAACTAGTAATACCCCCCAAAAAAAGAAATTCTTAAAAACGTTTTACAACCTGTTAACAGCGAAAGAAACAGCCCAAAACAATGTCTCCACAAATGCAGACAACTGTGCTTTTAATTAAGATTCACAACTTTTTTTATTGAAGGCAGTGAACTATAATGAGTTCATTCATTCACACGAGTCGGCTCAACCTGTGCTGCCTCCATCATCTACCCTCCCCGGGATAATAACGACACCGTTCACACCCCACCGCCTTCCGCCGCACAGCATCGCACAGCCCCGCAGCGAGGAGGGGTGAAGCCCTGGATGGCCTCGTACGAGCCAGCCACGGAGCTAAGCCACTCCGGGAAACATTTGGTGACTTCAGCATCGTCCCTAAGTTGGAGTCTCTGGGAAACCTTGCTCTGCGTGGAAGTGTGAGAAATACCAAACTGCCCCCAAAGGAGTTGTAACATGGGATAACAAATCCTCCAACAGTCCCCGTCTGCATCTTTGAAATGAGCAGGCACCCAGGGCACATCCCTCGGGGACAGTAGCACACATGAAAACGATGGGAAAGCTGAAAAACTGCCCCTCCCTCTCACTCACCCTCACCGGGGAGCCATTAAATGCCTCTTGCTGTTGCTTTTTTAATTTTGGGGCGAGTTTAATGGCCACAGGAGGAGACGGCTGACAAAGGCACCTCTCCGACGTCGCATCAGCCCTCGCTCCAGCGTGTCAGCTCATCCACGCCAACACCCTGCCCCTCTGAAGCCTCCCGGGGTCCTCACGTGGCTCTGGGAGATAAAACACCTTCAGATGAGCCCAGAAGCAGAGACAAACAATTGCTGACATGGTACAGATGCTAAACAAGAAGATGGAGAACAAAAGTGTTAACGTGGGGCTTACATGTGAACCTCCTAAACTGAGGATGGTGTCAGGTCCTCTGAACACTGTCTGCAAATGCAACCTATCGGTTATTGAGGCCGGAGGCTCCTCAGCCCCTCTGAGCCCTTTCCAGGACTAAACCAACATGATTAAGTTGATGCACGTTGACCTCTGCAGTCACGTGTCACTGGCTTTATTGGGATGGGTCTCTCTCTCAATGTAGTGTGGTTGCAGCCATATGGCCTAATGATACAAGGCAAGCAATAGCTCTGCAGGAGGGTCTGCAGGCATGAAAGCTTATCTGTGCTCTCCAGCTGTGTCAGGCGGACAAATAAAGCATTACCTGTGCCTCCAGCCTGAGCTTGGCTTGACCAGTAAGTCAGGAGTCTTCTTCCTGCCTACCTTCTTCTCTATCTTCTCCCCATAGTGGCTGGAAAGCATCTTTGTACATGGTGGCGTTCACACAGAAGGAAAGACTTTCAAATAAAAAAAAGATACTAGACTATTCTACAGCCAAAAACCCGAAGAGTCTGTGTATGAAGTGTCCTGACAAGCCTTGAAAAACAAGCATTTACTGGAGCACATTTCACAGACAGCATCCCGATTAAGACTGAAAGCTTCTAGAATTTAAACACATGAGCGATAGAGCCTGGATTAAAGCTTCCTAGGTAAGGCTGGAAGGGACCCAAAAATTCCCCTGAGCTCAGGTGAGAGTGGGATCTGCAGTACCAAACAGGTTAGAGCTGCATTTCTGGATCAGAGCAACAGTCAATCTGGTGGTCACCTACTGCTCCATCTCCAGTATTCACCAAGGTCAAACATTTGAAGGAAGCTAAAGAGGCTCCTGAAATGCCACCTATGCACAAGCAATCTGCACATCCCAATTTCAAACCAGAGCAAGAGACAACTTCCAGCCACAAGAGACACGAAACATGGGCAAATCCTGAGGGAAAGAGCTGCTTGTAGGACATGGGAGCCTGTGTCACCACAGCAAAGCTGGTAAGCCCTCTTCCTCAGAAGAGCCAGCACGTGGTATCAGGATTATATTGCACTTTATCGGAACTGAACCACTTGGACAGAGGAGGAGAAAGGAAAAAAGACTCAGTGCCTGAGTCTCCTGCAGGTGTGATTTGTGCCTGGGACGCCAAGCAAGAGGCACACGGGTTTGCTGTGTTATGTAGCCAAGGCAAACAAGACACAGCAAGGTCCAATTCTGGCCCCCTCAGGATCCATAAACTGGCCTCTGGGAGCTGTGGGGGGCACGTTAGACCTAATTGTGTCTTGTTTAACTTGGCTCTTCGAATAGCCAAGCTTTTGCTGTCTTGGCTAGAGTCACCAATCTCACACCTTGGTGGGACTTACCTCTTTTCTTGGATTGGCAATTAAAAAAAATCCCTAATGTTGATACATGTTAAATGTTTTTGATCAAAACCCACTTATTTTTACAAGAAATAGTTAGGATGACGTGCTGAGAACCTCTGCCCAATGCATCAGGGAGAAGCCCACTCTACTCACAGAGGGCAAGATCCTCCCTTTCATACTCCTTTAGTTTCACTGATTGCTGTCACCTTTCTCTGGATTTTCCCCTCCTAACTAGCAGCCGAACAGAGACTTTAGCCAAGCAGAGGAGATGTACACCACTCTGCAAACACAGGTATAAATCCCAACAGCCTCATTCCTCGCTGCAGCCACTGATAGGCAAAGCGAGCCGAGGAGAGCCATTCTGAGGAAGAAGCACCCAACACCTACATCAGGGCTAGTCCAATGACTTTCTTGGCCTGCAAGAAGTGAACAACTGGTATTTTTCATGCAGGCATAACCTTGCACCAAACACTCTGAAATG
Source organism: Phoenicopterus ruber ruber (assembly GCA_009819775.1). NCBI lineage: Eukaryota > Metazoa > Chordata > Aves > Phoenicopteriformes > Phoenicopteridae > Phoenicopterus > Phoenicopterus ruber. The sequence continues at coordinate 3,897,615 of CM020232.1, forward strand.
GCAGGATCAGTGCCATGCTGAACCCAGGAGGATAAGCCCCACAGAAGAACTCCTTTGCATTTGCTCGCCTACCAACCACGTCAACAAGCCCAGGGATGCTGAAGTCTCAGAACCAGACAGCCTCCACAGCAGCCTGGAAGCTCTGTGGAAGTACGGGAAGCTCCTGGCACTGGGTATCTTCCAGATCAACCTTTCCCTCTGGTTTTCCTCCACATTTTTATTTTGGCCCAGTGGGGAACACAACTGTGTGTGCTCAGGCAGAACTGATCCCAGCTTGAGAAATGAAGGATGAGGTTGTGATATTGTCAATCTTCCAGACGTCTTGAGGGATTTGTTAGTTTGGTACAGAGATGAAAACTGAGGTGGAAAAGACAAACCGGGAGTTCAGTCCTTCCTCCCACAAACTTCACGTTAAAACCATGACATTCAAAGAGAAGTTCACTCCATGACAACCTCTGTGGTGGGGCAGAATGACTCTTGCTGGCCCATCTCCAGCTCTGCTCGCTCTAGAAATGCCTCAAAGCGTTACTGCCCTGCCCTGATGGGCTGGCTACAGTGCTCACAAGCAGGCAGGGGCTAGGGATCTCTTCTCAGCACAGCACCTCATCTACATCTTAGTCTGTTACTGACAAGGTTAAAGCTTATTTGACCGCCTTGAGGTCTACCGCTCCCCTCCTCCCAGCCCCTACGTGGCTATATAACCCTATTCCCCCCTCACCTGCAGGTTAACCCACCAAATCACATCCCTCCTGCCCAGGGGAGCTCCTTCACCCATCCCTCTCTTCTTTCTGCAGCAGCCAACCCTTCCAGCCTTCCCCGATTTACCTTTGTGGTTGTACCTAACCCCTGACTGTCTCAGAAGAGAGAAATCAGGGATAAACCCTCCCTTTCACTCCTATAGCGAGAGAAACGGGCACCTGCTTGGTTTGTGGTGTGCTGCATGCAGAGGCAGTTCAAAAACACACTGGTTTTCCCTAAAAAAAGAAATTATAAAAAACATACCACAAAAACCCCCAGCTGCTTAGTGCACTGCAGATTCCAACCTGATCTGCTCAAAACTTTCTCAGCCCTGCCAACTCTCAAGCATCTTCCTCTGGCGTGTGTCTTGGATTATCCTTTCACAAGGGAGTTCACTGCCTTTTTCTAGTTTCCACCTCTTTTTCTTATTTCTGTTCTGTATTTCCAGCACCTTTTGATCAGTTAATATACTGAACACAAGAAATGGCAACTGGATAAATCAGCAGCACACCTTGTCCAGTTACCTCCCATTATAACCATGTCCAGATGCTTCACTGGAAGTTGCAAGAAAGCCCATCGGGGATAGTTATCAAATTTAAAACTTAGCCATTCCACTCCCCCTGTTAGCAAGCTGTAATATTTCCCCTTTAGCATCAGATACATATGTAATTTGCAATATACATAGCCCTCATCCCAAAATAGCAGGGAAAGTGCAAAGTTGGACATTTACAGTTATCTACAGACTAGACCAGACATGACGCAAAGCTAGGGTCAAAACACAAGAAAACCTGTGGCATGAGAGAATGCAAGTCTTTGTCCATGTAGTATAACCCCGTTCCTAACCTTTTCCAGCATCCAGATTTCTCTGGACCTGCTCCGTTGGGAATTTTTCTGTTTTGAAAGTTTGCAAGCAGAACTGTACATGGGATTCCCAGATCGCATGGCCACCACGTACCAGGACATTAGCGCTTCCTTACTGCTGGCAGTGACAGCCTACATACTGCAGTTCCGATCATGCCAGTGTCTTAAAGGCATCTGATTTACACAGACAGTTCCTTCACTTCTGTCACTGACAGCCAGTGAGCCTCCAATTTACAGCAAAAATTCCTGATCTTAAACTCATCACCTTGCATTTAAATGTCAAACCACTTCTATTGCTCCACTTCTCCAATCGTCATCCGCTGTTGATGCCTCCCAACAGTGCATCATCAGCACACACCTTCTCTGCAACAGCTTCACTAATGGAAATATTTAATAAAATCAGCCATAAAACCCACTTCACAAGACTCCACCTCACAACATCTTTTGTCCTGACAGCTCTCCTACCAACAAAATCTGTCACGTGTCCTTTAAGTTCCCTTTAGACCAACTTTAAAATCTTGCCTTATTCCCTATTCTCTACTAGCTACCTAGCAATTTCCATGCGGCACAATAACAAATGCTTGGACAACCATGGACAAGATACCTGCCTTTTTCTAGGTAGAGGAAAGGTGGTGTAGCTTACAAAGGCGTCACATTTAACCAGTCCAATGCACCTAGATTGAAGCTGCATCCCATCCCACCTTCCCCGCCCCTATGTCTTTAACGATCTTTTCTCCAAGATTCATTGCAAAGCTTTTCCTGCTATTCAGGTCAAACCCGAAGGTCTATAGTTACCCATTACCGCTAAGTCTTTTGTTACAGTCACTATAAAAACACAATTAAAGCTGGATTATGGTACGCTTAGGCGGAACAATCTTAATCCACAAATGGTCCTGCAGAAGCCACATTTGGAGTCAGATCCTAGCTGGTGCAAATAAGAAAACTGGAACAGAGCCCAGAGGAGATTAATACAACAGTACCTCACTAATTCACACTAAAGGCAAGGAAACCACATTGAATACTTCAGACTAAAAGGAGTAAGAGAAGTACAAATACATGCATCACAAAATACTCAGCTTTTCAATTCCAAGTAGCTGTCTCTGAGCAAACATCATGGTGCACTGAAATGAGAGGAACATGCTATATATAGCTAATGAAATCTTGCTAACATTAGACATGGCTACAGCATCTGTTACTAAATCTTTGCTGAGGAGTGCAGATAGACCACCAGGTTTCTAGAGAGCTTATAAGAAAAGCAATTTTTTTTTAAGTGAAGCTTTGTCAGCTTCTGTTGTACATAAATACAACATTAAATTGAGGTTTACTATTTACTGCTGTGTCATCTCAGCAGGCAATTATCATCAGTGCCTGAGGCCAGATCCTCAGGTGATGTACAGTACTAAAGCACCAGTGATTTCACTGACTGTCCTTACTACTCTTCAGAAAAATTTCAGTCAACACAAAAGAAATGATGCCCAAGGCACAGCTGCAAGGCTCAGACCTGCTCTCAAACTCAATCTGCACCCGTAGGATGGCCGGTTCGAGGAGATTTTCACCTTAAAAACACTTCAGCATCTTCCGCGCGCTGAGCATCAATCCCAGAGACCTAGTTTGCAGGAGCATCTTGCCGCACGTGCCCCATACACTCACTGCCCGTGATCTAAAGCAAAGCTTTGCAGGTGCAGCAGAAAATACCCTGCAGCAGGGCTGTAACTCTCTCCCACAAAAAAATAAGTGACAGCTTTCCTTGAGCTGTGGATCCTCCAAGGCCCAGCACACAGGGAAAATGGAGAAAGGCTGACTGTGTCTCCCCACGACCAGCGGGGATCTGCTGATTCGGTGCTATTGTCACTTTGCTCTCCACACTCCAATATTAACCTTGGCCTCTGTTCAAGACTAAACCCCTGCCCATCCCAGGCAGGTTCAGCCATTCACCTCCTTTGGGTTCATTTCCCATGGGAATTTACCTCTCCAGCAGGCCAGGACGGGAGGAAGATGTTTTGCCCCAAGGAGGACCTTCGCCAGCTCTGCACCCTACAGCAACAGCCAGTCCCTGCACGCAACAGGCTCTGCCCTGCTCCAACACCTAAGTGCCCGGACACCTTTGCTGCACACCTGCACCCCCTCCAAATCTGTAAACCCATCTCGTGACATTAGGAGAGGGTGAAGGAAGAGGAAAGTAAGGTGAGAGAAGACAGAGGTCCCAGAGCATGGATGCTCTCGTCTCTGTAATGGGGAGCAAGTGCCTTTGAACAATGTATTATCTCAAAAGGGATCAGATTACCGTACATCACCCCCTTTTCCTTTCTCCATGAGGCAGGGGGGGAATAGCGGTGTGAAAGGGAATGGACATCACTGGCACAGTCTCTGGAAGCGTTAGCGTTTGGCCTGCAAACCCCAGAGGTCGCAAGGCCAGCAGGAGGGAGCCCACCTTGACATGATTAAGTTGCTGGCTCCAGGCTGAGCGCGTTCAAGCGGCCTCCCTGCCGGGTGGGAACATTTGATACCATCCTGCTGCTTAAACCCAGCGCTGACCACAATGAGCCATCAGCGCTGCAAAGCGGGAGGAGAGCAACCTCCTGCTCTCGTGGCAGAAATAACATCTTTAGTGGCAGAGCTGAGGGAGGAAGAATTACCGGGACAGAGCAGACTGCTGGTCCTGCGCACGGGGCTTTGGGACCTCTCCACCCTGGGCAGCCCAGCTGGGCTAACTCGAGTCAGAGTCACACAGCGGTGCTGGTGAGGCAGCCCTCATGGGAGCTCACACTGCACAATACAGCAACGGTACTTCCAGCACCCCCAGCAGCATCCGTGCCCAGCCCCAGCCAGCTCTGGTGATGCCCTGCTCACCCCAGGTCTCCAATACGGCCTCATGCTCCCCCGTGGAGGAGCAGCATTAACACCTGTGGTCTTCAGCATCAGCTGCAGTGTTCAGAGGTTCTCAACCCCTGCTCCGCTTCCCAGTCCTCAAAGGTCCCCAGCAACTATATTTCTGCCACGATAAAGCCCTCAAAGTTTCCACCAACACACACAAGCAAAAGTGCACAGGTCTGGAAGCCAAGCACAGGTCAGGTCAAAACCCACCTACAAAGAATTTTCATATCACAAATCTCCCCCAGAGAACACCCTAAAGCCAGTGAGTTACCCTGTAACTGTAGGGTTTCAACACCTATGGGAACAAGTTGGCTACAGCCCTACTCCAAGTCCCTCACCACTGGTGCAAACCCACACCACGAGGTCAGCCCAGGAGAGCAGCCAAGGCGCCGGGAGGAGCCCTCCCCAGCACTGCAGCAACAGGACAGACGCTACATCATCCCGAGACGTGATGCTCTGAGTTTAGCTCCTTTGGGGGACAGAGAGGGAGGCCGTGAGGTGACGTGGAGCAGAGCTGGAGACCTGGGGACTTTGCACCTCGGACTATCCCAGCACACAGCAGCACAGGTGACTTCCCGGCAGGAATCAGCCAGTCCTTCCTAGCACAAAAGGACTACCCTTGCGCAGCTAAGAGCATTAGCTCAAACTGAGCACAGCATTCATTTCTGAGGCTGATTCTTGCCTTGCAAAGCCTTATACGAGAGCAGCAAGAAATCCAAGGCCGCAGGTAGGTTGTTGCATCCACTCAGGCACGAAGCCAGCAGTGGTATTCACTGAAATGCAGGAGGCCCACAGCAAAATATCTAGTCCCTGACAATATCTTTAAGGTACCTAACTATCTTTCCCCATCACAGTGTTGAGCAGTAACAGTCAATAACTTCCTGGCATCTTGGAGAATATCCATCTGCACTTTGCTTTCTAGCGACTTATAAAATTTCTGCCTCATAGGACCCCGTCCGTTTCTTGTGCCGGTTCTCCCTTCAATTTCACACTTAATTAAGTCCCCGGATCAAGTCTCAGGATGGATTGCTCACTAGACCAGCAGCCAGAATTGATGTCCTATCTAAATGATGGGGGCTTGAGGAAAAAAAAAAAAAAAGAGAGAGCAGGAGTGATAACAAGAGAAAGGGAGGGAGAAGAGGGAAAGCTGCTTTTATTTCAGGGTTAAAAGCTTAATCTTCTACTAAAACGGTATCACATGAGAGAGAAAGAGAGTCTCTTATCCATGTGATACTGCTGACCCAGGCTTGGTTTAGAAGCTGTAATATCATTTCAAGAGAAAATTATGTCAGCAAGTAACTTTTCTTCAGAGGCAATTAAAAGGAAACAGGACTCAGAGAAGACAGCACAGGATGGAAAAGGGGGGCTGAGCAGTGCTCGTTTGTGGAGGAGACATGCTGAGCCTCTGATGAGGAACAGTATATAACCAGACATCAGTAACGGGAGAGCCTACAAGGGCTCAGTGTGATGAAGTGCTCAAAAGCTTGGGTGTTTCCTCTGAACTTTCTCCAAACTCCTCGATTTTGGCCGAACAGGGCTGCAAACCTCATGAGCTAAACCCTTCTCAGGAGATTTCTACAAGTTCCTGTTCTTCTTGGAAGTATCACAAGAGGGCTTAGTTTTATTGCTGCTGTTTGGCATTTCAATTTCCAGTATGGTCAAACCCAGGAAGGCCAAAGGCAATGAAAGAGCAGAGCTAACAACATTTTTTGAACATCGTAAAAGGCTGAATTCAGGTTCACACTGAGAGTGTTTTAGGTCAGTCTTATTCTGGGCTCATACAAGCAGGTCCTCACAGTAAGAAAAAGATTAAGTCCTCCCTTCAGAGCAATTTAGCTAAATAATAAGGCATCTTCCAACATATCTCAAAGACCCTGGTAGCTGGATAAGGAAGCAAGAGAGGACTGTGTGGGTTTCCAAAGTCCTTTGTTAATCGTGTATACAAACTCATATGTGTGCAGTATCTGTCTGGGACAATTTAACATCAGGCCATCATTTATATTCAAGTTAAGTGGAGTAAAGTACTACAATAGCTGACTGAAGAAGTTCTTCCACTAACAACTCACGCCCCCCTCTCTGCATTTCATTTATTTACTCAGCTCCCCCCTAACACACTGTGTAACATAGATGGGATAACACATGCTAGGTGCTGCAAACACTAGTCGCCATCCGTTACACATCACCTGCTTTTTCATCCTTGTGACTTTGTTTTCTTCATCTATTGAAATGTCACAACAGTGACTTTAGAGTCCTTTGGCATAAAAGGTTTGCTGGTTTGACACATGGCCAGGGCACATTCCTGGCCTCAAAGTAAGGCTACAGACGCTGGTACTAGCCACCTGTCCAGAAAAGTGAAAAGAGTCTTATTCATTAAAAGTAATGAGGTGGATTTAAGCTAGCCACCTGCCCTAGAGCTATAAAGGGGCTTTCGGTTTGGTATTTCTGAATTAACAAGCAGAGAAAGAGAGGACAGATTAGAAACAGTTAGTGACAAATGCGGCCCTTCAACCAGGTTTTGCTACCAAGCCTCTGCAGTGGCATCTTTTCTATCTGGTCCTATCGTTACCTGTCCATCCTTAGCCACACAGAGAGGTGGTATCTCAGCATACATGAAGGGTTAAGCCATGACCACCTCAGTGTGGCCACCGTGAGGTACACCTTCCATCCCGTAACTCCCTGGTACCCAGAAATCTAACACTGCCAGAGCACAGCAGATTTCCAATACAATAATGCTGTAAAGTGTTGACAGCAAAGCACCTACCCAAACCCAAAAATTCACAGTATCTGGGAGGGCGGGAAAAGGCCATGAAAACTCGCTCATAATTAACTTCAAAACCAAGAAAATGAACCTTCAATTCCTGAAGTAAATACAGTGAGAGAGGACATTTAACACCTAAAGCACACTTATCAGAATCCACTGGTTCAACGCAAATTCGGTTGTTATGCTGCTCTTCACTAAACCAAGGTGACAGATGCAATGGACTGAGGTGGCCAGAATGGCACGGGGGGTCAGGGTGACCACGGACAGACTCCTTGCTCCCTTCTTTGTCCAGTTGTCTCCATTCAAGCAGTTCCTACTGCCCATGGACAGGCACGGTCAGAGACGTGCAGGCCACATACAGATGATTATGAGAAAAAGAAAAGAGCTGTTTGTTTTCACATGTACTGAGACCAGCTGCCCAAAGCAAGTCCAGGTCCCAGACATCAGCTGGTGCGATGGCCATGCTCCACCAGCTGGCTCCTCTGCCACAGCCCAGGCTCCTGCAGAAGCTACAAATCGGAGCCATTTTATCATATATCCTAAAAGGCATTGACAGAATCTAGGTATTTGTCTGTCTTGAAAACTGGGAAGCCTAGAAATACACCAAGCAAAAAACACAAATCTGTCCCCAAACTGGGGAAGATTAATATTCCTTGCAGATCCCATATAAGGACAACTGGTAGGAGTCCCCAGCACAGATTACACCCAGGGGATGATTCTAGCATCAAACCCCATCACAGCTATTACCCAGGAGAAATGCTCTGATCCCAGCACCGCAAGTTATTTACACAACGGCTGAAAAACACAACATGAACTACACACAGCCCATGTTAACAACACAGCATTTTGACTGGAAACTGTGGCTAAACCCAGGTAATAACTCACCACAAAGCCACTACAATTCTTTGCAAGAGGCCCAAGTATGGCCTCACATCACCGCTCTGTCAGGGGCAAACAGGCATCGATTAGTGACATACAAGCCAGATCCCCTGAAGCTACAGCAAAGATTTGATGCTGGATGAAATTTCCCTACAATATGCTGCACTTTAACTGCACTCACATATACAGGGAACCGTGTGCTTATTTTATTTGCTTGCCTCTTTCTAGAGGAAGGGGGAGGCTGCGCTGCAAGCGATCGCCTTTATCCTGACATTTGGCTTTTGTGAAAGCAATTTGGGATTGAGCCTCGAACAATGATTCTCGCCGTTACGCTTGCTCTTTTGTCTCCTTGGACACATTGGCAAATTCGCTTCAAGCTAAGGCATGAATTTAGCAGGGTATGAAGGGAGCAGTTAGTGCAGTGAGACAGCTGGAGATGGAAAGCATGCAGTGTGTCACGGGTTTTAATTGTTTGTGCTGTCAGAAAACAACCCAAGTACAGTAGCTCATAATATTTCCTGCACATAAAATCCTAGTCATCGCCTGTGTGGGATCCATCCATTGGCAAAGACTTTCCCAAATTCTGTAGCAGACTGAAAGCAAGCATCCATAGGATTTTGTCTTGTCCCACCTGCCTGCATGGAAAGCTTTCACTCAGCCACTCTGTTCTTCGTTCCCATCAAGAATTCACACCTCATACCAATCTGTCTTCAGAAAAGAAACATTTCTAAGATCCCAAATAAGCTTTTTTGTTTTTAGACTGTAACACTTTGCACTGTCATAGCAATTCTAATCAGAAGAAAACAGCATCTACTTTGCACTCTACAGAGCGCTTCACATTTTCAGTGTAAATTACTGCACGGACACCTGCCTACATCCTACATCTCCAATACGTACCTCTCTCTCTCCAGTATGTACCTAAATTTAAGAACATGCAAATAAGACTTTCCACATTTTCTGAAAAACTTGGACCCAGTGCAGGCACCTAAATATCGTAGCGACAAGCTTGCCCCAGCTGTGGAAGAGACAGGCTTGAATCCCCTCTGGTGGAGAAATGGATAGAACAGATCTCCCTGAACTCCGCGGGCGCTGGGCATGAAGGAAACCTGCCTCAGAGGCACAGAAAAGCAAGGGTGAATCTGCAGGGAGGCTCAGAGCAAATCATGAGCACCTATTTTCAAAAGGCAGATCTGGGCTGGGAACCCTACACAGGACCCATCTAACCACAGGACTCGGTCCCACCCAGGGCACCAGAAGCACTGACTCCATATATCCGATATCTAATTCTTCTGGTTCCAGGCAGCACTCGAAGAAGTGAAAAATCATGGTGTGGGCTTTGCAGGCAAAGGGCTGCACATCTAAGGCCTGGCATGGCTTATTGCCGTGCAGGAGGCTGTTGTGAAGCTGTGAGCAGAATCAAAAACACCAACATACAATGGTGCAAACCCGCCCTAAGACAAGCAAAACCCAGGCTGGAAGCAAGAGCTGAGCTGCAGGACTGAAGCCCGGGGAGCCACTGCTGTTCAGCGTACTGGGACAGGAGCAGCACCACTGTAGGCAGAAGTCTCTGCTGAACTTAAACCCAAGCAGAAGATTACAGAGGTCACATTGGGTGCATTATTCCAGTTGGCGTTTTGAGAACCGAAAATCTGAAGAGCGAAGTATACATACAAGAATCAATCACAGCCACAAATCCAAGCATTTGAACTTATAACCAGCTTTTATGTGTTCATGAATCAAGCAGGGAGAAGAAAAATCTTTGAAGATTTTCACAGAAAATGTTTCTCTGGGCTTAAATAAAAACAGAGAAAATTTCGTGGCTAGAATTGAACTTTTTGAACATATGCTGACGCAAAGGATGGGAGCAATCTTCGTCTTCACGATTTTACCCAGCCAGCCATTTCACAGAACTGGTGCAGGGGAACACAGAAGGTGGCCTGTGAGCCCAGAGGAATGAGGAACCATGGAAGGGTTTGAAGAAGGACTCTCCTTAGCACAGACCAAGAAATAGCCTCTTTTTTTCTAGGAAAGACACATCTTCCAGCTTCATGATTAAAAAAGTAGGATCTCGCAGTAAGACTAATGGACATTTACATCGGTGGTGTCCTCTCTCCCCAAGTATTTGCTCCTGTTGCTAAATATGCTTGAATGCAAGAAACCCACCCGTTATCGACGCACTTGGCCACCACCTCCCAGGGAAGAAGGCAGTGCCATGCTCAGCCAGAGCTGCAGGAGGGACCGGCCGGGACTGCAAGTGCCTGAGGTCCAGAAAGCACCGGTGTCATGGGAGACTCCCTCCCCGGGCAGGCGATGACACGAGACTGGCAGCACAGCACAGGGAGACGCTCATCCGGCACGGTAACTACGACTCTGCAGTGTCAAATCCTCTGCTTTCTGGTGAGGGTCCTCCTGTTCTCCACTGAGAGACTGATGGCAATAAAGCTAACAAGGAAATCTATTCCATATTTCAAAATACATTCACTTTGCTCAAGTTTTTTCCCCAGCAAGAAAAGACAACATCCCGGGGTTTGTTCCAACACCTTGAGAGAAGTGATTCAACTCCTGTATTTTCATGCTAATAGCCTTTTTTTGCTTCAAAAATGTTAATCTATTTAAAAGGTCACTTTTATTTAAAAAAATTCTTCATGAAAGGGTTCAGAGTGCCTTTGACACTGGATTACATCATGTTTCCTCTGACATCTGAGTCACAAAATGCTCAGAGCAGGATTTCCAAGGCTTCCCTTTATTTTCTGTTCCCATGAATTCTACTCCCACTGCGATCAATAGGATTATTGCCACAGGCTTCAACAGGAGAAGGGCTGGCAAATGCTGAACACATTTGAAGGCCCTAACCTCTAAGTCAATATTTTCCAGTCAAGAAAATAGCACTTTGGTTATCAATGAATACGTCAAACAAGAAGCCCATTATGAACAAAGCAGGGTGGTAAATGATCCCAAAAGAAAAAAAGAGAAGAAATAATACTATAATGTAACATGTTCCCTACAGCCTATGGCAGTTCATTGTGAAGAATTTGAGCTGGTTTAAGGTGCCTGTTAAGCGAATCAAGAATTAAAGCAGTATTTCTGAATATCTCCAGAAGGACAAAAGGGATGCCATAATGCTGTCATAGCCTCCTGCTTGTACCCCAAAGCATCATCAATTCCGCCTATGTCTTTCCTGCTAGGTGCATCCCAAGCAACTATTAAACACCTTCAGTTGTTCCATGCCTCTTCCAGACAAACTCCTCTAGAGCTTTGCTACCATCATGGCTGGACACTCCTACCAGTTACGGCCCCTCCTGTAACGCAAACCTAGGGCGACACGATTAACAATTCCTCCCGATCCTCTTCACAGTAACTTTTGCACTCAAAGTCTGTTCCTCCTGTCTCCTGCAAATTAAAACACCAGAATTTCTTCTCTTGCCTAGGTCACGTTTTCCCAGGCCATTCTAAGAGCTCACCTGCAGACTCTTCGGGAGGACCAGGCCTTTCCTGAATCCCTGACCGTCAACCCTTGCTCAAAAAAACACCACAGTGTTCAAAGCCAAACTCCTCACACTAGCATTTCCCTTGATTTTCAGGGTTCAGCCCAATCTTTGAGGTAAAAATCTCTGCACGATCCCTCTCACAGTAATCTCACTATTTTCTCCTTCAGTTTTGGCTAGCTAGGACATCTACTCTTTGAACTGTTTCAAAGAAGATGGGTCTGCCTAGACCAGTACCTGCAGTTCAATGATTTCATCTAAAATAGCAAGGACCTTTCTGATGCAATTTGAACGTTTCACATGATTGCGCAAAACTTTTTGGTCAGCACAAAACCAGCCAGGCCTGGAAGCGTGCAGTGGCAGCAGGATCAGCACTCCTGCAGCTTAAAGCCCAGTGCTGTACGCTGTTACTTAAATGGAAGATTCTTTCAGAGCAGTATTAAGGTTTAGGACTTATAACTGAAGAGCTCTAATCCTTTCCAGTAGAGGCCAATGGTGCATGTAAGAGTATTAAACTCAGTATACATTAAATCCTAAACATTTCCAAGTTGCAAGCAGAAATAGATCACAATCGAAGTCTGCAATTCAAATACGCGTACTTGAATGAGCTCAAAATCCAGGGTCCGATTTCAACAGAACTCTTCTCCACACATCGTGAGCTGCAGATCTGGACTGAAGATATTAAATAGCAGTCTCAGTCCTTATCTTTAGCCCATCTAAAGATCAAAGAGAATTGGAAACAAAAGCATTCCAAGCCATTGAAGTGATACACTTGTAATGAGTTTCTCCTATTATTCCACACAGTTGGGATTTTTCGAGGGGAAGGAAGGAGATTTTGGCAGCCAGTTAAGAAGCACGGATGGAAACACATTTTAATACTAATTTCCTTCCCTCCTCTCCCACTTTCTGCTCAAAACCACTGAACAGATCCATGAAATTACAGGAGATACAAACCCTTTATCCACAGTTTGCAGTTGTTGACATGCAAGACCCTTAATATGTAAATAAATTGGGGTGGGCATTTTTTTTTTTCCTTGTCAAAGCAGCATGGCTCAGCAGATAAACAGCAACAATGCAGCCTGTGTGATGGCCCAAATAATTAGTTCCTGCAACCAGGGCATCTTCTTGAAGCACCTCTTCAAGTCTCACTCTGATGGGGAGCAAGAGGGAAGGGGCTGCTCCTCAGCTGTAGGCGAGACAGTGACACATCTGAGAATGAAATTCAACTTCAAATCATCTGCCATTTTGAAAATTACGTCCCTTGATCATGAATTAGTGTCAAGGCAGATGATGAGGGATGAAGCAAGGAATGAATGAGGAAACGAGCAGAGAGGGAGAGAGAAGGAGAGAGAGAAAAAAGGAGATTCTCCAGAGGCTGAGAATCACGCCAGTGAAGAGACTGTGCACACAAGCCATCTCCTTCTCAAAGTCTGCGTTTTGCCAAAAAAATAAAAAGACCCTGATCCCTAGAAATGTTCCTGTCTGCTGGCTCCTAGAGATAAGGAAGCGATATTTCACAGTCTGACACTAATCATATTTGGGCATATTAAGAAAGGACGGTCCAGGGGCTTTCTTTGCAGCATACATATTCCAAGTTCAAAGCGAGAGCTCGTTACTGTGCCTAAAAAATCCTCTTAACTCAGAAACACGAGACAAAGAGGGAAGAGAAAAAAGAAAGGGAGGGAGGTGTTTGGGGGGGGCAGGGAGAAGTGTCATTATTTTTGTGTTGTTCTCGCCACCCAGCCCCATCAGCGATGTCTGCTGCAATATTTTATGACGGAGGGGACAGGACAACACTCCTCTTTTTCCCTGTCCGTGAAAACAGAACAGGAGACTTGCTAAAACAATATTCCACGGCTGTGATTTACACATCCCAGACTTCACTCCATCTAAAGGTACAACGGCCACCGCGGAGCCAGCTCCTGGGGTGAAATCAGTGGAATTATCCCCATCGGAGCCCCGGCTCTGTTTGCTCCTGCAGCAGGAAATTGCTCACCTGGTTCTGCTGCTCCCCCCAAGCAGAGGTCACTGTCTGCCTCCCCGGCCTCGGCTCCTCATTCCAGGCTGCTGCCCAAGGCAAAAAAAGAACCCCAACCTTCCCTAAAGCTTGAAACAGGTGGCCTCCTTCACAGGGACCTGGAGGCCAAAGCACAGCTAAAGGCAGACTGCGATGGAGAGCCAGAAGACCCAGTGTGGACCAGCACTCGGGTCTCTCCATAGCACAGCCCATCCCACAATTGACCAACCCTCAGCTTCTCCCCCAGGCTCCTTCACTCCGTTTCAGCTTTGGCTCACCGGGTATGAAGCCTACCAAAAGGAACACACCTTTAACAACTCCAGTTACCAGATGAAGGCTTTATCAAACGTAGCCCTCTCCAAAACAACAGTCCTTACTAAGCTCAGCCCATCAGCTTGTGCTGGATCTCGGTGGCGGCCAAAGTGCTTGGCTCAATTAGATCCCATCTGCAGGGCTCAGCAACTGATGGGCCAGGACAGACCAAAAAGATAAAGTTTCAGCAAACAGTATATTAAAAAAGTGAATCAGTTTGGAGAAGAGCCAGGAAGCTCACTATGTTGAATCTCAACATTATCCAGAATGAATGTTTCTACTCTTTTTGCCAAATTATATTTTTACTTGGAGACTGACCTACTTTTAATGAAGAGGATGAAATAACCCCCATATGAACTTCAATTTGTTCCACCAAAGACAATTCCCATATATTCAATTTTTCATTCTGCCATGCAAGCAAAAATAAAACCCAGACTGCTGCTTACAGCATGAGGTGAAGCTACTACAAGAAAAGGACTTGCCACAAGTCTTTCCCACACCTCCCAAACTCTTCTGAACACCTCAGACTAAGTCCTGCAGACTGATCCAATTGTGGAATAGCGCTGCTAAATTTGGAGTTGCTCAAAGAACCTATTCATTTCACTGAGATGAAACAGCTACAATGGAACCGTTTTAGGAGCAGCACCATTAGTCTGGGATTCTCAAACAGCAGATTATTAAGGAGAAGAAAACTGATTAGGATTGAAGCTGAGCTAAAAATCCCGCTGGTCCCTGGGGAGCTACACAGGAAAATGCCAAGAGGTGGAGGTGGGTTTATTTTTTATTACAACTGCTGTCTTTGAAGCATTCACACGACACCACGCATCAGAGTGTCTGGATAGAAGCATCAGAGTTTGCTTCCACATGCTAAACCTCAAGGGGGTTTCATCCGAACCATCACCTAGGAGCCGGTTCTGCTCAATAGGGCAGACTTGTACTGCAGCCTCCACTCCTAAATGAAAACTAACTCGGACATTAGCGGCTGTACATCAGGATTTAATGTATTGCCTGGTCAAGTCTAGGCTAATCCAGCAACACAGCATCCTCCCCAGAGCCCACACTGTTCATTCCCATAAATCTGGGTGTGTAGCAAAGCACTCAAAGGTACTCAAAGGGAAAAAAACTTATTACTATAGTTGGCTTATTATATTGTACAGTGCCACTCACGCACTGATGGCTCTCAATCGAGAGGGTCAGCATTTCCCACGTCAGCTCGCTCAATTCCAAAGATCTCAGGAACTGGGAATTTCCAAGGTGGGGATGACTTTGGTTTTGTGTTTTCACTTGCCAGAGAAAAAGCCTTATGCCTTACCATGCTAAAATAAAATCATCATCTAGAGTCCTATCCCTGTATAGAAGACATGCCCTCAGCTGACTACTGACCAGTCCAAAAGCTATAGGAACAATAGGCAGTATTACTAAACCTGATGGAGGATTCTGAAAAATTTGGGGGGATTGCAGTTACAGAAGACACCACCAATTTCACAGGGCCACACACCAGAAGGCCACAAGTGGCCCCTTGGTCTAACCCCACAGGGAGAAGACTACTCCTGTTTCCTTCTGTTTAAAAACCTACAACCTGAAATTCCCTCCCTGACAACGTAAGCCTGGCCACAGCCACTCCTGCATCCAGCTCCATCAGCGGGCTGGACCTGGGCTCTAGCCCTGCTCCTCTCCCCTTCCCTGTCCACGCAGCAAACGCTGCAACAACCTGCTGTGCCCCACACCGAGCTGTGAGCACTTCCGAGCTCCTTTACAATTCTGCTCATCAACTAGAAAATCAGTTTTACTGAAACTCAGCCTTGCAGCTACACGGAATGCAAGGAATGAGATTAAAAGGGATTATGTGTTTCTTGCAAGCAATGAGGCTTGATAGCTCAGACAGGCATCGCCTTAACATGTCCTCCACTTTGTCTGAATAGTTATTACCCCTCAGCTCTTTGAGTACGAAGGTTTGTAGGGATGACCCATACGCCACGCAATTAGGATTTAATTTCTGCTTATTGTTCACACAATTTGGAATGGTCTTTTGGACGTTTGCAGGTTGCTGACATTCTTCTGGATCTTCAGGCAAGACTGCATCTCTAGGAGTAAACATCCTGGAGGGGGAAGGAAAGCCTTAGATGCGAGTGAAATGGATGCTGAATCCAAGCTTCCCTCCAATTTAAGCAGGAAAAATTTTCAGAATTAGGTTATCCATTACTATAACATAGTTCCAGGCAATGGCCATTCACAAGGTCCAGATGCCCTCAAAAATGGGACACAGGCTTTTGGCTCAGACTTTCTAGCCATTTTGGATTGAGTGTTCACCTGCATTGCAACAGAATCCATGTGGTTAACAAATATAACCAGTTGTACCAAATAAAATGCATATATTTTATGAGATATCAGAGGAACAGGTCTTTTTCAGAGGGCTGTTCCAGTGACTCCTACTTGAGCAGAAACTTGAGGAATCCACAGCCAGCCATTCCCTGACACCCCACCAAGGTATCTGCATGACTGACTGCCCCACACCAGTGAAAAATGCCTGGAAAAATATACAAATACACAAAGCCTTGAGCAGACCTGATCCCAGCACTGCTCCTCAACCCATCTTCATCTTATTCTAGAAGTTTAGCTGGAACAGCCGCCTCTGCTCTCCAGCCTGGGGATGCAGCATTATCCCACCTTACTGTTGGAAACGCTTCTCATTTCACACTTCTCATATACTGGAGATACATGGCCACGATGTACGTTCTGGGATCCAAAAATAGAAACGTTACTTTTAAAAGCAATCTTTGCAGTGGCAGAACCAGAGACATCAGAAGCCTTGGCCACTTCAAACACTGCAGAGTATCTGTGTGCTCACAAGCGCCCCACATCCCACCTTCTCGTGTTATCTCTACCACAGCGATGTGTCAAATCCAGCCAAAGCTTCCTTTTCTTTCCTTCAGCAGAGGAATGCTGGAAAGGCACAATCCTCGTGATGGATGGATTGACACAATCAGAAGTAATTTAATTCATGTTTAATCTGCAGCTAATGACTGCAGGTTCCCTCCAACTCTCAGTCCCCTTCCAATTTTTCACTGGTAAATTGCTACAGCTTGCAGTTGAAGCTCTCCACAGTAGATTAGTTAACATTATGTTTTTATTAAAGCCGAAGTTAATATCCTTATTCTCTGAAGTAGGCCACTGGGGTTGTTGGAATTATTTTTTCCCCTTCAGTTTTTTACTAAGAGCCTTCTCTGCCGAGTTAGAAACACAGAGCCTGCAGACCCCCAGCTGAAAGCTTAAGGGAGCCCCAAACAGTTACCTCTTAAATGATTATTTACATTGGAATATAAAAATCACTCTGCTGGATCAGACCAGGGGCCTGTCTACCCGGTATCCTGCCTCTGATGGTGGCCAGCTGCTCTACAGCGGGGCTGGTCATAAGTTTTCTGTCAAAGCTTTACTGATAGATACATTTTTTTTCACTACGTAACATTCTTCACAAAAAAGCAGCCTGTTGCCTACAGAAAATGTTGACTTTGCAATGAAAAAACAGAGGTCTCTAACCTGAATGATTTTGTATTTGGGACATAAAGCTTTCCATTTCCTCCAAGAGAATTGGTTTGCAGTGAAGAATTAAAAATCTTCTGGGGAAAAGTAGTTATGTGAAATTATGTTCATATTCATCACCATTTTCCATTAAAATATTCCCAGTTTATGAAATATTCCAAAAATCTCTTTATAAAAAATATCTTCAGCTCTGATCTAAAGAAATCCTCAAGAATTGTCAGACAGAAAATTATGGTACAAGTTTCTCCATAGAAGCTTCTTCTAAAACCCACAAAGCCAATGGCTACAATACACCAAAGAACGAGGTTTTCTGTGTATTATTGGCCTTTTCTAAACTGACTCAAAGTCATTCAAAGACGTCACGGGACCCAGTGGGGTGCTGTTGGCCAAGCAACAGAAGGTGGGGATACCTGATGGACACAGCTAGGGAGGGGGTTAACACCTCTGCCAAGGCCGTCCCCTGGACAGGCAGTTTTGAACTAGGCTGTGAATAACGGGCTCAGAGTTACTGAGCGCTCTCAGCCAGCTCCAGAGGTCCAGTCAGGGCTAAAGCTCTGCTTCTTCCGTGCCATTTTCAGAGCCTTCACCCTGCTCCTTTCATGCTCTCCTTCCCTGTCTCTGCTCACAGCAGGACTGATGCTTCCAAGTCCCATGTTACATCCCGCTCAGACCAGTACTGCAAACCATCAAGAAGTGTAACTCAAACCAACAAACAGCCATTTTGAAGCCATTCTACCCATGGAGTATTTCCATCCCATGCCAAGAACTCCTCAAGAGCTCCCCATCTTCCCTTCCCGCTCTTCACACACAACTTTTGTGAAACCAGAATTAGAATCAAACTGTGCCAAATATCTGGTGTCCTTCACACTGATGTAAATCACAAAACACTCCTGTAGCATCAGCCGCACCACTCTGATGTGAACCCCAAACCAACATGCAGCACATTGAGTCCACCCATCCCTCATGGCCACTCCTTCAGCTGCTGGAGTTCCTTCACCCTTGGTTCAACATTACACAGATCAATGAATTACCTCTGACAACCGGCTGCACAGATTTAACCCCCAGCCCATCCCTGGCAAGCAGGAGAGGTGTTGGGACCACCTTTCCTGTCCTGGGACACTGCACAGGGAAACGTATTAACGAACAGGCTGAGCCCATCCAGAAGAAGCAGCAATTGGCACCACGGCTAGAAAAAAAGGATTCCCTTGGAGCAAAGAGAGCAGAGCCATTATCATCTGGGGAGATTTAGGAGACAGCTCTAAATCCCACAGAGATCATATATTCAAGTTCATCTCTTCCATCAGGAGAGTTAGAAACTGCCTTTTAAAAAAAAAAAAATTAATGCTGAAGTGTCAAATAAGCATGAGATGAGGCTTGAAGAAAAACCCTAATTTCTCTGGGTTCTGTGAAAGAAGTGCCACCCGGCACCAGAACGCCTGTGGGCATGCTCCCTGCAGAGACACGGGGCTAGCCTCGGGTGTGCAGTGACCGGGGCTTGCTGCTGGTAACGGGGGTGGAAAATCTCTCACCAAGATGGATTTTGACAGAGAAAATGGCTTTTTCAACCCTGAAGTTCATTTTTACAGAACTTCTTTCAGTTTAATCAAAACGACTGAGGGGAATGGACCAGTTCTACAAATTCTTAAATATTTGTGGGTTTTGTTTTTTTTCCTCTGGTCCAATACTCAAACTCTAAGATGCTGAAAGCTGAAAAATATTTGTTCACCAAACTGCAGAAATTGCACAGAAAAAGAGGACGGTGACAGGCTCAGGTCCGTTCCCACCTCCCCAGCCACAGCTACCGGGACAGGAGGGCCCCGCTTCGCAGCCCAGGCTGGCCGCAGCTTCCAGGCTTGCTCTCGCCACCCACGGCCGCGAGCCCCGACCTGCGGTTCACGCGCGGCCCCGGGGCCCAGCTGCAGAGCTGACACGCAGGCCGAGCCCCGGGCTGCAAGGGGACCGCCAGGAACCGGTGAGTTATGCCAGCAATACACAGGGTTTCTGCCTCCGAGTCCACACGGGAGGCGAATCACAGTAGTAGCCAAACCCCAGGATCTGCCTCTCTCCAACCTGACTCTTGTGCACCGTGTTTTTTAATTAACCTTGGAACAGCAAAGGGTCTTTTTTTCCTTTTTGCCAAACACAGTCATATTTTACAGGGATGGTGACAAGCTAATTAACTTAATTCTTATGACACCTCTCTGAGATGAGGCTAGGGTTGGCTAGCTCTGCAATGCAGTGTTGGGCTAATTAAAAAATAATTACTACTTCACCAAGGACAAGAACAAGAAGTTAATTAAAAGAATGAGGTGTAGCCTTAATGAAACTCATCAGATTGTATTCATTCTGATGTCCCACAGCCAAATTCCCCCCATTAGAATATAAATCCACATTGTCTCCTTCTTCACAAGTGTTTGCAAATGGGCTCCCCTCCCCCCGTCCTCCCTTTCGCCTTTCCCTGGCAGAAAGAATATGAATTATTTCAGGAGCAAGAGAGTAAACTCCGGCTGAGATTTCACACGCCCTCAGGGGCTGAAGGATCAGATATGGATCTCCAAATACTATCTGGGACTATTTGCAGTACCTCAAAAGCCATGCGCTGCACGGGGGCTATACCATTTGTTTTTATCGAAGTCCTGTGGATAATTTGGGAGCACAGTGGCCCTCCAGCGCTGCAGCCAGGCAGAGCACACCTCCTTCCAGAGAGCATCCTGAAACACCGGGAGAATGATGCAGAATAGGAGATCTTCTTGGGGAAAATGAGTTTTTACCTGGGTAAAATTGACCCATGGTCCAGATTCAGACTTCCTGCTACACCTGGACAAGCTGGTATAGTAACCAAGCAAGCAAGCATTAGCGAGGGATGAAATCCTGCTCAGGAACAGTTTGGTGTTTCAGGCTGACTTAAGCCCTTCACAAGTTCAGGTCAAATGACTCTAATGCTTCCATCAAGGGAAAAACTTGAAATTAAATTTTGAATGGTAATTCACTTCTAAATGAGGGACAGGTGTCCCAGAGTTGAACTACGCTAAGTTTTCCTTCATTCTTTTAAATACATTTTTTTTAAAAGAGAATGTTTAGCCAGGAGTTAAATTAAAATGTGTTTGGCAAGAGTATTTACTTTATTGATAAGGATAAAAAACCACTAGGGGTCAGATCAAAACAAAGAGGGTTTTCCCCATATTTTGGTGCCATAACTAACGCAAAAATAAACTTTGTGAATCACAAACCACATCCCCATTTATATACCAAGGCACTATCCCTACATATGTGCCTCATCTTACACATACACCAGCTCATCACGCTTCTGGCATGCGAAGCACAGAGACCACCCCGGGCACCCACCCCTAGTCCAGCTGAAGCCAGTGGAAGGTCCACG